>JASJET010000205.1:0-1200000 GCA_034092305.1 Diaprepes abbreviatus | reverse complement strand
CATTCAACTTATTGACCGATGCCCGTGGAAAAACTACAAGTATGTAAGATCTTTAGAAGAAAAAATATAATTACTAT
This sequence comes from Diaprepes abbreviatus, assembly GCA_034092305.1. Lineage (NCBI taxonomy): Eukaryota > Metazoa > Arthropoda > Insecta > Coleoptera > Curculionidae > Diaprepes > Diaprepes abbreviatus. The sequence continues at coordinate 1,199,923 of JASJET010000205.1, read as the reverse complement.
ACACATTGTAGACACTTTTCATTTGTCTTTATATAGTGAGATTATGCAATGTATACTGAAAATTGTGAGCTATGGGATAACTATCCAAAAGGTCACAAGGATCTCCGAAAAAAAAACATTCATGGCGATACAAAAATTTTCCAAAAATTAGACAACGCCATTCATTGTCTTAAAATTAACAGAACCGACACGACAATATCCCACCTCTGTCCCATCCAACACCCAGCACAGGATTAAGAAGTGCCGACCTGTGTGCTATAGACTCCAATACGATTCTTTTATCCGTAAACGAATATATCTCGACACCACATATTCGAGAAACAAGGGCCCCTCGAGTCTGGGGCCCGGAGTTATATCCTACTATAACCTTGCTATAATTTCGCAGCACAAATTAGCGAATATACTTTAACGCACATCTATATTTTCAGTAAAATATATATCTATATCTGGAAGTTTTCTACATTTTTTTTCACTAAATAATTTACGTACTTTTTACTATTAACAATAGATATCTATTTATATTTTCTTTAGTGTATTAATTCTCTATTTCATTTTAGATTTCAACCTTGGCGTTCACCACCATGCCATCTGTGTCAAGCCGTGCGAAGCGTGAGAGTTTCGTGGATTACAGCACGGATTCGTTTACGAGGTGAGTTTAGTGTTAATTTATACCTTTACTAAAAGATGTCACTGGATGTTTTAAAGGTCAATAAAATTTTATTTTATGGTCGGTTTATAGTCCTGTAAAGTTTATTGAGCGGTGCTTTTTAGAAAACGGCTACTTGTATTGCCTGATTGCATTAAAAGTTTTAGTAGAAAATATAATGTTTTTATTTTTTATGGTTGTTTTGAATTATTCTGCAATAAAAATTATTTGTTAACACGTGTTTTAACAAAAGATTTTGAGGGTATTAAAATATATTTTAGTTATCTTCATTATTATTACATAGTTCCTATCCGTAAAAAAATTTCACAATTTGTCCAAATGTCTAAAGAAAGTATAAAATAGTATTTATTTTTATAAAACTTTTATTAGATTGATTCTAATGAAACATTTTTTGGGATTACACAGTTCTATAATTATTAAAATTTGGACCACTGGTAAAAAAGACAAAATATTACACTTGAAAATTAGATAAATCTTTAAAAATTTGTATGAAAAAACTTTACATGGTATGTTTTTTAATAGCATAGAAAAAATCTTAATTTAAACCACTGAAGAAGCGTTACAATGTAAAATTTATTTAAAATTATAGTTTGCAAAGCGAGATTTATGTGTATTGCACATGTACATATGTATGATGTTAAATATAAAAGTACTCGATCTAACAAAAAAAAATGGGAAAAAATATCTTTAGTCTCCTTTTAGCTCGATGCACTCTCCCCTGCAATGTTCAATAGCTTGGATAATCTATTTATAGTAAGAACTGTCAAACACGTCACAATAGTCATCAACCGCAGATTCCATCTCTTCACTGTTGGCAAATCTTTTACCACTGAGCCATTTTTTCAAGTCTGGATCATCCGAGAGCCCTAAATTTGACAAATCAGGTGTGTGAGGAAGCAATTTGAACATTAACTCATTGATTTTGGTCATTCATATAACGGATGTGTGAACTGGTGTATTTTCTTGGTGAAACAACAGTTTTTTGTTCGCCAAATGCGGGCGTCTTTTATGATTTCATCACTCAAACGCTACAATGAGTTCCCATATTGCTCACAGTTGATTGTTTTTTTTTTAAAGGTAAATAACAAAAATTATTTCACCGCATTCCAAAAAACTGACGTTGTGACTTTGACAGCAGATGGAACTATTTTCGCCTTTTTTGGAGCCGATTGTCCTCTTTCAGGCTATTGTTTTAGCCGTTCCTTGGTTTCAGGTGTGGAGTGATGGACCCATATTTCTTTCATGGTTATGAATCGTTGCAAAAACTCGACTTTATTGCTATTAAATATCGATAAACACTCAATTGAAACATCCTGACTGTGCTGTTTTTGTTCCATTGTGAGCAAACGTAGCACCCATTTTGGGCACATTTTTCATATGTTCAAATTTTCAGTCAATACGCGATTTTGAAAAGTCTACCACATCTAGCTCGCATACTTTCAGTTGACGGTCACCTAAAACCATTTTGTGGATTTTCTTCACTATTTCTGGTATGCATTTGATCGACAATTGTGATGTTCGTCTTGTCAGCAGTCGTACGGCCTCGTTTAAACCCTGCATTCCAATATTTTGTTTTTATAAATGAAGAGGCAGGCTCCCCGAGAGTAGAATCTAGCTCGACTTTGATATTATTTGAACTGAGACCTTTCAAATGAAAGTATCCTATCGCATAATGATGACCAATTTTTTTCATGTTTACAAATTCACTGAGAACATTCACCATTGATGGCTGTCATACAAATACCAAACAACTTAACATCTTCAAACTTTAGCTTTATATAGTTGTTACATTTGACTATATGTTATGTCGGATACTTATGGGAATACCGTCGTATGTATTGTATGGCATGTGCGGTTAGATATTGTATTTTTTTTACGTTTTGCGTTTTGGTTAAAAGAAAAATGACCTCAGTTTAGAGTTTAATTGCAGAGCCATTCTGTGATCGGTCATTACGTCATAAGGCTGAAATAAAAAGATTTGGAAGGCCTATTCCGAATTTAAAAATAGAATAATTCTTGTCTAGCAAAAAAAGGACTTTTACTAGGACGTTTAAGCCGGACCTTTATTATAAACATACGTGCCATTGTGGTTGTGGAATTAAAAATGCTCTGTTTTGTTTTTCTTGTTTATTATTTGAAGGAGAAACTTTTTGGACAAAAGTAGGTTTTACCGACTTAAATCATTCGGGAAACCGCAAAATTTTTTTTACAATATGCACTTTTTGGTACTGTTAACGTAGCTACTCAATTAAGCAACACTTATCGAAAATATATTAAACTGCACAGTGAAAAAGTGAGACATAATCGATACATTTTAAACATTACTATTATTTGTCTATAATAGCTGACGAAACTAGTGTCTTATCATTTATCTTTCAAATCGCAATTGTCTTTTGAAACCCTGTACGGGGCAAGCCGGTTGAAGCAGAACGGTGCTCTCAAACTAATAAAAACGTTTTTACGGAATACTATGAGCCAAAGACTTTCTGCTTTGGCAATGCTTTGTAAAGAAAGGAAATCTTATCGAAAGCAAACCTGATTTCAGTCAGCGGATTTTTGATAAGTTTGCTAATGCCAAAGATCAGCGTGTAATTTTCTTTAGAAATAATTCACACGGTAAGTTATACGTGCATTTTGTTCTGACTTATATATTTTTAAAATTTACTTCCTTCTTTGTTATTTAAGATACCTACACTGCTTTGTTTCATACTAACTCAATTTTTAAAGACTTTTATATTTTCATCCATCGGTTCCATTGGAATTGCAATCCCTACTTTTTTAATACACTGACATCAAACAAAGTTGAGGCATTTTTGTTTTGTTAAAAATGCCATATAGCTACAATACTGTGCAAGGAACTTTAAACGGTTACTACCATTCTTTACTCAAAACTGAGTGAAAAAGGGAGTTAATTCAGGAATAGACGGGATCAACTCTGCGATGTAACGAGGAGTGAAAGAACATTGCTTTTTTAACAATTTAAAAAAGTTTTTAACTCGATCAAAAATGCATTCTACTTTTCAAGGCTTCTTCATTCATGTAGTAATAAGAACAAATTTAAAATTTAATAAATAACCCTCTATTTATAGCCTTAAAAAATGAGGTATTTTTTTATAAACTGAGCTACGGCATCGACCGTCGGTCGTATGACTTCCTGAGTTTAATATATTGAGAGTTGACTTCATTACAAATATTTTTCACGAAAATATAGTGCCCGATGATCAATGAGAGCCGACATAGGATATCTTTTTCAATAAATTGCAGCTACTTTGTTTATAATAATTATGAAATTAATCCAACGGTATTGAACTGCGAAAGGCTTATTTTCTACATACATTTATTATGCAAAAAAGCTATTTCTTGATATAAAAAAACATTCTTTACAAGATTCACTAAGAAGGTTTAAGACTATCACCCGATCTAGTAGCCATCGATTATACCTTCGAGTTTCCAGTTTTGTTTTGCTTACGATATAACTTATCATAGTCAACTTGGATTAGTTTTAAACTTAGACCATGTTAGTTAATTAGGAAGATTAAGTCATAGACATGCCCTTCAGCAATGCCTGCCATTTCCATAGTGTGAGAGCGTAAGAAGAGTGAAAGTCGTATTCTTTCTTTCTATTGAGTTTGCTCTACTTCATATATGATTTTTTATATCAATGGAAGTTTTTTTTGCCAAAAAAAAAACAATTTTCTGCGAAAAATATAAGCCTTTCACTCTTATTATAAATAAAGCAGCTGTGATTTAACAAAATAATACTCACTTGAGTTCTATTGGTGGTAGGGATATATTTGTTCTTTAAAAACCTTTGTAATGAAACTCACTTTTGATAAAATAAACCCAGAAATCCGATATTCGAACATCGGATGTTCGTTTGTACTGTTAAAGATAACAGTCCGGCATTAAGTTCTGTGGGTAATATCCTTCCGATATTTTACGATATGGGGATTTTAAGTAGACAGTTGTTTTCTATGTCCCCGGTGCGTTACAACTAGTATAGAGAGAGCACCAGAGTGAAATTCGCAGAATATATACTGTCTGCCCCCTTTCTTAATAATATATATAATATATTTATATATATATATATATATGTATATATATATATATATATATATATATATATATATATATATATATATATATATATATATATCGGAAAAATCCTACTTACATTGTTCAATGAGACATGTTATAAATCACTCTCTTTCAAAATTCTACAATCAATCCTAAACCATTTTTATAAAATATGTCCTAAACCTATTTTAAACCGTTTTCGAAATATTTTTTTGTTTTTAATATAAAACAGACACATACTAAGACGGAAACACTATTTTAAAAGATTTTTAAAAATGTCTTCCAGTGACTGTCAAAATAGGAATTGATCGAATGGACTCTTTAAACATATGTACCGCGTCGGATTTAGATTTCTTAACTAAATTTTTCATTCGCCTTAAAAAAAAAAGTTTAGCAAGTTAAGATCCAGCATTTTGGGGGACTACTCTATTGTCCTTTGTGTACCTTTATCCATTGAAATGAAATCATTGTAGTTAAGTCACTTACATGAGCTGCATAACGTCGGAGAACTATTCTGATAAATCCATAACGTTAAACTTGGTAAATCGAAATCGTTATCGTTCGGAAACAGAGTTGCTAGAGCTCAAACTAGATTATTTTGAGAAAATACTGGTAAATCAGTAAATGATTTTAAAACCTAGAACTTGTTGTAAAATCTCAAAATGTTATGAAATACAATATGTTTCATTGACTAGATTTATACTGATACAAGTAGCACTTTTCTGATCCACCCTGTACAACATTTATTTATCCAAAAAAATGCATTTCGGCTTGTCTAAGCGAATTTTTATCAAACAAACAGTGTTCCATATAAAAGGCTGATCCTTTTCTTTATAACAACTGTAGGTTCTAATAGCACAAAAAGTTTCAAACCATCTAGTAAGAGTTTAATACTCGTGTATATATTTATCTTTGACAATACTGCAAGTACAAGGTGGTAGCAGTTCCCGTAGTACCAATGAAAATTTAAAATAAAATTATACGGTTTTACGTAAATTTTACGACTCTTTCTATAATCTTTTCTAAGGTAACTGTTTAGCTTAGACATTTTATATTAGCCAAAAAATACAAGCACTTTTGACTCACCGAAAATATGTATAATCCGAAACACTACACTTTAACACTGGAATCATTTTGATCCAATTTTAACAAATAATTTATTTTATGCTTTCTAACACTTCACTTAAATGTAATTTTATTTTAACAAGAACAAACCAGTTTTCCACACTTTTATAATAACTTTAATTCTTAACGCTAACTTATGGCTAAAGATTCTTCAAGAGACTGATATCTCTGCTTAACTCTTTTTCGTAAAAACATACATTTTCACTTTTTATTTTTATTGTAGTTTTTTATAAAATGGGATATTGAAAGGGTTGTAAAAGACCCACCAAAAACTTTCTACTTTTACAATTCCGAGTATCATTCGAAAACATACTTTTATTTTTATTGTACTTTTTTATGAATAGGGTCCAAACTCTTTTATGACTGTTTTGCTTTACCTAAGTAATAGTAAATTTTACCTTAACGGATTCTACATGTACTTTTTACGATATCTCTTATTAGAAAAATAAATAAATGAAACGTTTTCTTTTTTTGCATGATAGTATCAGTTTTTATCTGAAATTCGAGATAAACATACACTGAAAAACATGCATGTTTTTTTTTTTTGACAAAATAAGAGAAAAAATAATAGGTAAAATTCTTATACCAAATTTTGGATTTAGGCTACCCATAGAAATACAATTAACTTCTTTCTTTGACATTTGTTTGTATTTGGACAAACAATGGCATAGAAGTTTGAAAATTTCAAATAACATCTGTCGATTGAAGCCAATGGGATATGTCAAATACTTTAGGTAATTTTTTGATTTCTAATTATGCAAAAACAAACTACCAAAATCTTCTAAACTAAAGAATAAAAAATACACGATTTTCTAGTTATCAGTTCATATTTTCACACTTTTTGGCACCTACTTCTTAATTTAGAATTATGACATTTTGTACAGTCCAGAGTACAATTTTAGGCTTCTCTTTGGAGGATAAGGATACTTTTGAGGTAAAAAAGATAATCGGTTTCTTGACATATGGTGAAGATTAATAATTTATTTTTAAATAGTTCAGAGTTCAGAGAATATTTTCTATTTTCGCCTGTCAGAGAAAGGGTTTTATACTAGTTATCACAAAAGTTGGTAATACATTGTGTATTGCGTAAATTTTTGAAAGTCGTAGGATGTCGTTGAAAAAATGTAGTTGTATGTAAATCGTAGTGTCTTTAGAATGTAAAAAGATGGACGTGACAACATGATCTTAAAAACGGTAAGGGATACTAATATGACGTCGGACAATTGATAATTTTCCGAATATTACTATTTTTTTAGATATCATTTAAAAAGAAGTATCAATATGTCATTGTCACATCTTGTCAGAATGGACATTTTTGGTAATATCGAGACATAAAGCCATGTACATTGGATTGCTTGTCAATTCCGTAAAACGTGTGGTATGAGGCATGAACGATCAATCCAATGTTCATCTTTTTAATTTTCGTATAAGAAGTTCAGCTTCCGATGTAGGCCATAAGAGGTATATTAACATTGCCGTTTTCGAAATATAACACGTTTTGTATTTTTTCTAGGTCAAAATACTGAATTTTTAAAAATCTGACTACACCATTAAAAAGCTGAGGAAAAATACATATATTGACAATCACTAAAATACATTGAAAACAGTACGATTTAGCGCTTGGGCATACAGTGTTAAAAATAACCTTAAATTTAATTCAAATTTATTTTACATTCTATATTAAGTTTAATGATTTAAATCGCGAATAATTTACATTTACTTTAAATTTAAAGCAAATTCATTAAAATATCAATTCGTTGTACATTACATTTTATTAAATGGTATCTTAAATTCCAATAAACTAACTAAAAAGATATTTCTACTTTCTCTACATTAAAATTAATTCACATGCACCTTAACAATAAAGGAATTTACATTAATATTCATGGTATATTACATGAGACCCCAGGAGATGGCGCAACTTGTATTGAACTTTTTATTTAGTATGATATAAGTGGTTTAAAGGACTCAATTTTCATATGATGATGTGTACCTGTCTGTCAGTACTGACAGAAATCAATGAGTTCGAAACCGGTTTAGAGATGACAGTACATTACCTATGGGAAAAATTTCAACCTTTTCCTGGTAGTAGAATTTTTTGACCTCATATTAATGTTGGTGCATTAAATATGTGATAATATATCTTAAATTCAATGAACACTGGCAGTATTATTTAATGTACATAGTCGCCTATGTAGTAATGATCAAAGTTTAAATTTAATGTATGATTACATTAATTTTAATGGGATAGATTAATTTAGATTAATGTAAAAATTATTAAATTTAATGCATTGCGTTAACTGAATTTAAGAAACGGTGCTTCCAGCATATTTACCCTAAATTTAATGTATTTCCTTTTCGCAGTCTATATAAAGAATTTGACGGCCTCTGAGTGCATCTGGAAAGGTTGCTTTTCTTTTTAAGGGCCGTGGATACACTTTGTTTTCTGCGAATTTCTCTCTGTTTCTTTCTCTCTATATGACTACCACATTGTCTCATTATTGAACTGTATCAAATCAAGAGCAAAATTCACATGAAACAACTGACTTTTTAAAATCCCTATTCCGTAATGTGTCGGCAGGATGTTGCATTTGTAGATTTAATCCGGACTGTATACTCTCCATAGTCAAAATGGCATCTACGTATAGTAAGAAATAAATTAATCTCTATTCTTCTTTAACGGTATTAATTTTCATTTATTTCTCATCTCTCCTGCTTGGTGTAGGTGCTGCGGAATTCCAACTCCAATTTTGTAAATTTTTTACATTTCATTGACATAAAGCCTAACTAACTAATCTGTTACGTCACCGATTTTACATCGATTTTATATTACAGAGGAAACTCAAATTTTATGTAGGAAATATGATTTATTTAAAGGTCATATTTAAGAAAAAAAATCTACATTATTTCTGGTTTAAAATAATAAAAAAGAGGTCATCTGAATATCACATTTCTGTCGTAAGTTGTGATACATAAATATAAAGGAGTAAGTATTTTTTACATAATTAAGAAAAAAAAAATTTTTACATCTTATCACTATTTTCTACTGAAAAATACATTCAAATAAGACAACTTATTGTATTTTAGCTACAAAAAAAAGGTATAATAAGAAATCAGAAAAAGTCACATAATAAATTTGAAGGTGTATAATACAGATAAATAGTGTGCTGAAAAGTGAATAGAAAGTAAAGAACTTGTATAAACTAATTTAGATACACACATACATAGATGATCAAATAATACTATTTTTGAATTCTAAATATTTTAATTTAAGTTAAAGATGGAATAAATATTATTACATAAAATGTTTTCAAGTTACATAACAGTTTTATATAACGAAATTACAGAAGCGGATATTTCTCATTTCTCAATTAATTCACCGATAACCTAAATATTTATTTCACAGTATGAAGAGTTCTGTAATAAATTAAATGTAAATTCTATAACGCTATGTTTACTGAGCGAGTAAGTAATAAATACAATTTTTAATCTTTAAATATTATTAACACCTTGAAAATAAATTTTGCTGCACCTTTTTGGTATAGTTTACAATCTCGGATAAATTAAATCGTAAAAATTAATTCTTACAATAATTTTAGTATATGCTGTAGTACCAAAGCAAATAAAAAAAAAACTACAAAAAGTTTTTTTATTAAACTTAATATTTAACGGAAATTCTGTAACGCCATCTTCATACCTAAACAAATATCATCTCTCTGTCGTTAGGGCTTAGGCCGAACAGGCAACAGAATTCCATGGAAAAGCGGCTCTGTCTAATCGAGGTCTATTGAATATGGGGCGTTTTAGGCCTGTAGGCCTAGGCCAAAAAAACGATTTTAATTAGGTGGTGCCTCTAGTGAAACATAGATGACATTACCTGTTTTAAATTTAGTAGATAAGAATATCCGTTTCTCATTAAAATAGTGTATTACATTTAAATAATTTTATTTAACGAAAGAATTTTAAAATTATTTCTATTTTATATTTAATTTGGAAATTCTTATGATTTTTTTAAATATTTGTAAGCTTTTAGAACATTTGAGATTTTACATATTTCTCAATTTTACCCAAGAAATAAACACTGATAATGGTTTGCAGTAAATTATAATTTCACTTATAATGACGATAAATTTAAGATATAACCTGGAATTATATTTTGATATTATAAATTTTAGGATAATTTATTTTTATTATTTGGCCAAAGGTTATAGCATTCATTTTACTAGAACAATCAGAATTATAGTAGGTATACAGCGTATTGAATAAAAATATTAATTAGAATTTTGAATGGATTTAGGATGATGTTAAGGTGATTCTGTTGTATTACTTAGGTTAAGATCTTAACTCATAAATGTGGTTGTCGGACTTGCATTGTCTGACAACCACATTTAAGTCAATCTTCAAGATTTTCTCCATCCTTCAAACAAACATTAACTGAAGTATTCTAGCTTGTTCATTCTAAGAAGATAAAAGCAAAGCTACTGCACCAAAATGAACACCTTATTTGTAGCAGAAAGTCAAAATTTTACAAATGACCACAAATTTTATGGAAAAAATTCTAGACATAATTTTAAATAATTTGAAAATGATTTAAACATCTTTTAGTGAGGAGATAATCATATACCAACACTAAATTCATTTTTAACTAAGATGTTGTTACATGATTATTTTGCTTCACAAATTTTTGTTTATTTAGATCCCCTCCAATATAGATTTTTGCCACATTTAGCCCTAGTTTAGTTAAAATTTATCAAAAGAAAAATCTTATTTGTTTAAATTGCTCGTAACCAGCCCAAATATCAATAAAAAGAGACTAGAGATCCGAGTCTCTGAGGTTAACTTTTATTTAATGTATTTTTTAACTGAATATCTTGATGGTTACTTTAAGAATAGATGTCCTGAACTTGTCAGCATATTGACGTAGAATTATTCCGTTTGTCGACATCCGAAATTACAGAAATCCTGTTTTTCGTAATACCATGATTAGAATGAGATATAGTACCAACAGGCAGTGTTGCCAATTGCAGATATGTGACTTATGACTGTATTCAGAACTACAGTTTGGTTGGCAGTTGGCGATTCTCGTTTCTCTGCTTCTATATGTCCCGTTCGTCTCGTTTTTATCTCTTTCAAGATGGTACTGACGTCCTAACAGAAGCTGTAACAACCACTCCCGTTCCTGGTGCTCAATCCACCACGCGTTACCATCTTGAAGCTCCAAGTTATGGTAGAAGCTGGATCTCGCCTATATCTACCTCAAGGACATTTAAGATAAGTTATTTTAAATTTGTATATTGTTTTATTACTTAATTGAAGTACTGAAATATTAATGATTAATTACTAATTTACTTAAACCCATAATGATATCGGTAGTATACGAAGTATTATAGATAGATCACAATGCAGCAAACTTACATGTAAGGGTTGCGGTCAAAAGTAGGTTATGTAACAGACTTTTTTTTGGTTTGGTCATATGCCGCTCACTAGACTATTATATATTTGATATATTTGCGATTTGTGTTTGGGCTAAATATCTGTGATATATTTCCATAGATATTATGATTTATAACATATGTACAGTGTAATTAAGGGTAGTATACTTTTCTTATCAATTTTATTATTAAGGCATTTTGTACTAAACTGATTAGTAACCTTTTATAGTTTCAACAAGATAAGCTAGCTATTCTGTTATTGTTAAGAGTTATTTCATAATAATTTGTTGAGAATGTTAATAGCCGTTTCGCATCCCTTGAATTTGGTTCTGTGAGGATATATTTATCTGATTCCTTAGTTTTCGATATGCCTATACTGAAAAAAGGAAATGGTTGAATTTACCAGTACAGCGTTAAATCCAACCATTATTTTCTGTTAAATACAAGCAATAGTTTTTAGGCTGTCAATAGAATAACAAAAAATGTTAAATTATACTACTTGAATGAAATGTAAAAAATGTCGTGTTTAATTTATTATCACAAAAACTAGTTAAAATGTTAAGTTCTGTTGCTTGAATGAACTCTCAGATATATTACTTGAACCGCATAAGCAGACTTAAACACAGCCTAAATATTGGTTAATGTCACACCACGAAATATTTTTACGGTTGGTTGAACTAGTTTAATTTCTTAAACAAATATATGCAAAGATTGAAAAATATCTGAATGTTTAGTCAACATTCTTTGTTCGTTAAAATAAATGATATATGATATAAATAAATCACCAATAGAATATTATTTCCAAAAAACTACCTTAAAACAATGAGTTTTGAATGATACAATTTTGAATCTATGATAAGGAATACTTGGCTCAGTAATCATCTTTTTTATTTTAATAACTAAAAAGGTAGGCATAATACTAAAATACGCCTTTTTTAAATACTATGTCTGTAAACATAGTTGATCATAACGTAATCGACTACAAAAAATAATAAGTTTTAAAAATTAGGATTTCCTTCATATACAATTATTAAATTAAAAATTTTATGCTCTAGTTATTTGTGTTATTATTAATAAACAATATAAATATCTGATTTGCATGTACATCGTACATTAAAGAATTTGATAATGTAAATATTTTATATGGAAAATCCTAATTTTTGTGACGTGAACAAAGTCATTTATTGAGACATTATATAAAAAAACATATAATTAGTTAGGGAAATCATTTTGTTTATTAAAATAAAACAATATATAGTAAATATATTGTAAACTACATTGGATAAGAACTATTACTGATATTTTTATAATATGTAATATTTTGTTTTTTTCACATATCATTGATACGACAATTGCACAAGTTTTTTATTTTTAGGTAACTCTCATTCTTAGTGTCTTACTTAAAATGCAGCACCTTCGTATAATTATTTGAATAGTCTAGCGACAATTAGGATCAAACAGGTAATTGAATAAAACGAAAAATGTCTACATAATTTTCTTTATTAACAAGTTAAGTTAAAGAAGGAGTTATTGTACTCTATTTTCTCCATTGCATAATGTGTGTCCTAAATTCAACCGTGGTGGCTTTTAGAATTTCACTGCCTCTTTTCTTGAATACGGGACATGAGATGCAAATTATATTTGTGGAGGTTTTTGCCGGGTGTGCGCCTCACCTAAAAATAGAGGAAATTTTATAAATTTCTTTAAACATATTCCTGTTTTGTCATTTTCTATTATAGCCCTACCCTTACCCATGCATAGGAGAAATTCAAAACTAAATTTGACAAATATACCCTCATCTCATTTTCTGGGACTTTATTTTCAAAAAGGCACACAAAGTTTCGATTAGTAAATATCTTTAACTTTTTTCAAGTATACACTCAAAACATCGTATACCTTTTTTAACATATTGACAATGCAAGTCTGATAAAATAAGGTTACCTTCTACGTTGCCTCTAATCTTTAAACATACCTTCATATTTTCTAAAAAGCTTTACCAAAGCAGATAGGAAATTGAATAATTAAATAAAACTATATTTTTAAATAAGCATAAGTTTTCTTATAACCCTGTAACCACGTAATACCTAAGGTACTATGATTTTCTGACAATATTACAGCAGTAATATTAAATTTAACTAGGTACCTACATAGGGACAATAATTCTGAAGATTCTCTAACAATAATTCAACCAATATTATGTTTATTTTGCATACCTACAAGGTATATATAGTATAATGACTTGCTTGTTTAATTAATTTATATAAATGTACCAATGTCTATATGTGTAAGAACCTTGAAAGGCATTTACCTTTAGCAAACTCATGCAACCAAGGAATAGGTAGGTTATAATTTTGGCATGGCTATGACGCCATGATTTAATCATTTAATGTAACTCTGTATATCATAATTTTGGTTGTTAACACTTTATTATAAACAACATTCATACCAAAAAATAATGGTCGCAAGATTCTAACCATCAAAAAATAAAATGTATTACTTTTCTCAGTAACTGGAAAATCTGGAACAAAAAAGTTAGCTGAAAAAGTAAAGCCATGTTCACTTGAACAATCACGAGAAAAAAATATAGGCTGCGTTCTCTTGTTCTGTTTCCCTATCATGTCCTATAGGGGGCGTCATCAGAGGTATGGAAGGCGTGATTTCAAAAGTTTAAAATCTAGGTCTTTCATTCAACATTTTAAAATGTTAAACTTAGTTACAAATTATTTTTTATAATAGAATGTGCATATAGTTTTATTGTATTTTATAGTTGTGTTAACTAATAGAAAATGTTGAATTAGAACTATGATATATAACATATACAAATTATTTGAATGCATTATAAAAGCACTCACGACAATATTTTATTATTTATTAAATAAACACCTTTAAAAGCATATGTAAGTTTTGAAACAATATTTCAAATATTAAATGAACAAATTATATTTAACAAAAATAAAATGTAACCAGAAAAATGTTAAAATACATTATTCAAATTACTTTTGTTTGAATTAAACAATTAAAAACCATTTTAAAGACTGTGGAATTAAACATTTATTTTTATCAGTGTATGTTTTTATATTTAGCACTTTTTTGGTTGTAGCAATTTTACAAAAAAGTTGTACCCTCCCTTTCTATGGTAGAATTTTTAGAAATGCTGAAACATGTGTTAATTTATTGGTTATTAGGCGGGTACATTCCAATTTTCAAGTCTACAATTTTAACCGTCCATGAAATATAAAAAGTCTACTAAAAAAATAAATTTTCTCTTTATCTCTTGTGTATATGTGATAGTATTTAAAAAAAGTAGTCAAGTACATGTCAGACGTATATTATATTAGGGTTACATAGCAGTTGATATTAGTTCTTTTTAATCGACTTCTAAAGAGGAGTAATGTTAATTCAACCACCATATATTTGTACGCTGATTATTTCGGAACCGCTTCACCAATTTAAATTAAATTTTCAGCCTTCTCTTCTGGAAGCAGCTGTGATAATCTCATATCATTTTGGCTTAAAAATTTTCAGTAAAATCCAAGATCGCACTTATAATAGGTCGGGCACAAAAATTAAATTATCCAAAGTCCTCCCAAATTCATATCGGGTGGTTTTTGGGGGTCGCAGATACCGAATATAAAATTACTTTAAAAGAATTGATGTCGCTGATCTAACATGACAGATTACAAATTTTACATTTTCGATTTTATCACAGCTGACATTGAGGACATTTTAAGAGTGTAGAGTAAGAATTTAAAATTATTTTTAAAAAACCTAATATTTAGATCTAGTACGGCGCTTTAAAAATTTTATATTTTTCCTATTTTTCCAACGTTAGTATAAATTCAGAGTTAATTTTTAGAAACTAAATATATCAGACACAATATGGCCGACTAAATATTTTCCCAGTTTCCTAGAAAAATTAATATTGGGAATTTTGGTGGAGCCGATTACAAATTTAAAATTATTTTCTTAATATTCAATATAGTGGGATAAGGATTTTACATTTCCAAAATGCTATCAAAATACATATTGGGGAATTTTCGGGAGCATAGATTACGCATCTAAAATTCAAGATAGTGGATTCAGTTTAGCAGACTTCGTCCAGTTTCATTCAAATTTGACATTTGGACAATTCTCAGAATCAAAAAACTATTTTTGCTCAATTTATTGTGGTTTTCAACAACTTTAGTTAAAATAAGAACTTTTTTACGACCTGGAAACATTGAGAAGTAAACCATACATCTTGTTTAGTACCTGGATGGATAACGTAACCAGCTCAAAACTAAAAATTGAAAAAAAAAAACATAAAAGAAAATTAAACCTCCTCTCAAAAAAGCACTACAAGCGGAAAATAACTATATAATTTTTTTATGTATTTGAAATTTTCGAAGTTGATGCCAGATTATGAATAAAATGAAAGAATTAACTACTAGCAATAGATGTAAATGAGCTACAGTAAATTTCAATTACAAATAACGGCAGCTCTAAAAGCATTTCGCAAGATTATAAAGGATATCACAGGGGGCAACCTGTGTTTGTATGTTTGTATGTACAGGGTTAGGAAGTTATAATGTTTTTAAGACTTTTATTTTGTAATTTCATTGCACAGAGTTGTCGAATTAGCAAAAAGCATGTGCCTTCGAAGTTTGACCACAAAATACAGACTTTTTATTAGAAAACATATTGAAACATCGGAAATTAAATTAGAAATTTTCTAGTTCTTAATACTTAATAAAACTTAATTGCAAAAATTTTCTTTAACAGTATTTTACTAAACGCTGTTAATATGGTTGAATTGGTCTTTATAAAATTATAATATCCTGTCATCTATTTCGTATGGACTTTATGTACAGGGTGTCCGGTAAGTACATCCTAATTTTTCGGAAGCATACAGAGGAGGTCAAAATAACCTTACTTTGTCTTATAAAAAGATTCCTAAAGTATCCCATAACAGAGATACAGAGCTCTAAAGGGATACCCAGCGATTTACCTTATCGGCGGTAAGTTTTGAACCAACTCGTATAATTTAATGAAATTTTAATATTTTATAGACTCATTAAACCATACTACAGTAGATGTTTTAGATCATCAGAGAAGTCAGGATCGGACTTGCAGCCACACTTGTTGGACCTAATTTTTGACAGGTGTCATTTTACAGAACAGAAAACTAATTTTTGAAGTACTTTGATTATTCCTCTTCAAAAAACATACTGATTTGTTTTGATAAAACTGGCGGTTTTCGAGTTAAATTAGTTTTTGTGCGAAACACTCTACTAAGGTAAGAAGATGGTTAATGTTATTTTAGCAAATGTTCAATATGGGCTACACGTACTTCAATACAGTTTCTTATTTTTCGAATATTTTTTCGCTGCACTGCAAATAATATTTCGGCATTATTACGGACTTCATCAGAATGCTGTACTATTCGTAGTTCTTCTCTAGTATTTATTGGTGTTGAATAAACTAGTCTTTTAGATGTTCCCAGAGGTAAAAGTCTAAGGAATTTAGGTCTGGCGACCTTGGTGGTCATAAAACAAGCCCTCCTCGACCTATCCATCAAGGGCCAAAAACGTTTGTTAAGTGTTGACTTACTACAAGGTTAAAATGAGGTGGAGCACTTTGCATTCTTCTACCAAGAGGTACGTCTTCAAATAAATTATTTAAATTTTGCTGCTAAAATTTTAAATAAATCTCACCATTAAGTCTTTCTTCCAAAACAAATGGACCTATAAGGTTATTTCCGATGATGCCAGCCTACATATTTACAATAATCCTCTGTTGGTGTTTGTTTTGAATTATAGCGTGCGGGTTTTCATTAGCCCAAAAATGTAAATTTTGTGAGTTTATTATGCCATTTCTTGTAAAATCAGTCTCATCGGTAAACAAAATAATGTTAGAAAAATTTAGATTTAGGTTATGTTTCTGTATAAATCAGCTGGAGTATTGAAGTCTTGCGGAATAATTATCCATTTTGTAACATTGTTTTGATGTCTCGAGCTTTTTTATACTGTTTGAAGGGTTATCAAAAATGTCTTGCAAAATTTGTTCCTCTCCATGAGGGTTTAGTGCTTTCTGGGAGGGTCCTCACGGCCACGTCGCGGCATAATGACCTTGAATAGAACAAGAAAAAAATAATTCATTAATTTTAAAAATTATTTTCTAATCATTTTTTACAGGTGTCCCTTAGGCATCGATCAACCCTTTGAAACGTTTTTTGAATTTGGCAATGTTGTCTTCGAAGAATTTGATAGCGCATATCTTGCGTAAGAATATTCTTCCATTTTTTAAAATTATTTTTACTTGAAGGCGATTTTGACAAGTTCCATCAATAGTAATTCATCATGTAGTTATTAACAATAACAACCTGATTTTTCCCTGTTTGTATTTGCGTTAGTACCTTTTGAGTGTTTCGCTTAAAAATCGATTTATCTCGAAAACCGCCAATTTTATCGAAATAAAATAAGAGTACCTTTTTTGAAGAGGAATGACCAGAATATTTAAAAATTCAGTTTTCAGCTTTGTAAAATGAGAGCTGTCAAAAATAACGTCCAATGAATGTGGCTGGAAGTCCATTCCTGACTTCTCTGATGACCTAAAACATCTACTGTAATATTGTTTAATGGGTCTATATAGCCTCAATAAAATATTAAAATTTCATTCAATTATATAAGTCGGTTCACGACTTAGAATCGATAAGGTTAATCGTTGGGTACCCCTTTAGGGCCCTGTATCTCCGTTAATGGACACTTTGGGAATTTTTTTTTTCTGTGACAAAGGAGGGCTATTTTGACCTCCCTTGTATGTTTCCGAGACATTAGGAGGTATTTACCAGACAACTTGTATGGGAAAGAGATATTCTCGCAGATCAAAAGAAAAAAGTCGTCGCCAATTATTACTAAATGAAATAAATAGCTACTAACTCGAGATCCATAAAAGTGACGGTAAGAAAACAAATACAAACAAAGTATTTTTCAACCTTTTTATGTTAATCATATTTTGTTCGGTATTAACCTGGCGCTAACTTAATAAATTTCCATTTCATATAAAAATGTATATTGTAATTTTTCGCTTCTCAGCACTTTTTCAGAAGCCGGTACCATTTTTTGTAAAAGTTTTATTAAAGTATTTTATCGAGTCCGCTTTAAATTGTATGTTCAAAATTTATGCTTTTCTTTCCTTTGCAACCATCGTGCAAATAATCAAATTTAGTATCTTGTGTAAAATATAAATCAATTAGTGAATATTTTTCAGGTAAATGGTAGTAAATATTTAAAATGGTGGCGCTGTTAACTTTATTATTAATTTCCTTAGGCAATAGGTCTTGGCGTCCCAGACTTTTGTTATCTCCTCCCATAATTTACCTGGCTGAAATTTGTTAAAACCCATCAAACTAAAGTGTAAACATTTGAAGATATTGTGGGACAAGTTTATTTCATCCTATATAAGTTAGATAATAATTTAAGAATTTATGACGTAACATATTTTTATTAATATTTTCTTTATTTTCTCTAGTAATAAAATTTTAGCGATTTTAAAATGTATATCGGAGAAACGGTTACAAATATTTTAAGAAAAGACTGATGGATTATTAAAACAGCAGGGGGCAGATTTTAAGTTCTTATCTACATGTTGAATGAATGCTGGCAACTGTGAAATGTCAGATGGAGAGGCATTTCTCTTTCTCGAAATCTCGATTCTCCCTCTCAAAAACTATTTAAGAACGTTGAAAATATTTGTATTTGCTGCAATTTTTTTAATACAGAAAAGATCAACTATTTTTTTTATATGATAACCAATATTTTTGATCATAGTAAATAATATACCGTAAAATGTTCGATTAAGGCTGTGACATTGACCGCAAAGTCAAATAAGCTAATTTTTAAATATCATTTTTCGTCAATTTTTATCTTCTTTCCGTATGTAACCAGCTTTCTGTATTGTCTGATCTCCAAAGCTACTTACCAGTTAATAATTACTACTGCCAATATCTATATCTCGCCTGATCTTGCTAAGCGTGTCGCTGTACCGGTACTTGCTACTGAGCACTCCTATAACTCACCTTATCCTTCTGCGCATGCTCATAAGTAACATTTGACCTTTCTAGACCTTACGGTCAATGTCCCATTACCATCTAAAAATGAGTTGACCTTCAAATGATCTTCACCTTGATTACAAGACCGACTGTGGAGGTCATATACGCATGCCTCACTTGAAATCCTGCAAATTTTGTACACAACTTTTTTCTATATCGCGTTTCCCTACGAAAAAATATGCTCAATTTTCAGGCGTTAAATGTCCACTTTTCAAGCCTCGAATAATTTATTAGCATCATTCGGGGAGTATGTTTCCAAAATTTGAAATGAATCCACCGAGATCAATTCTCCATTGGTTTTGTGCGTGGTGTTTTAGCATTACATATTGCATATTAAAATTGCTGTTAAACTAAGCTTTTTTTCCAAAATTTATGTCAACTTATTTGAACTTCCGAGAACTTAAAATATTTGATAGGACTCTTTTTTTTTGGAATAGCAAGTTGTTGCTTCGGAAAATTCAAATCGAATCGAAATTATTGGATATACTCTTAAAATTTTCTTTTTTGACGTACTAATAAAGTTAATATAGTTGTTTGCGAAATGCAAGATCGCAGATCCAACATGGCGCCTATAAGGGTAAAAAATTCACAGAAAATCCATACCATTGATTGCATTAGGATTGAACTTTGCTTAACGCTTAAGCGTTAAGAAAGGAGGAGAAGTTTTTTCTTCATAATAGTATGGAGATCAGAACCAGAGTGGAAGTCGCAGAAAAGAAAACCTTTCCGTGTATTTATATATGGATGCTCCAAAAATATCTACCTAATTATAATACCACCAACTGATTGTTAGTTTTCTAGTAACTTTAAAAAATGACAACCTTTTCCTAGTTGTGTATCACCATCAATTTCAATATGTGCATTATTTTATGGGTTACGAAGTATTTTACATCAAAAACTGAGTTTTATTAAGTTGGTATATTGAAATGTCAACGAATTTTTAATAAAAGTATATGATTTAATTCGTTACTTTGAAACAAATACTGCATAAAGTGAGATTGTGGCTCTTAACTCCATTTCTATAAACCTGTTTCATGAGGAATATTCTACGGCAATTTCTCCTGAAACTATCTGAATAACTTGTTTGAATGAATGAATAAAAGATGGTGATACTTGATCATCGATGCTTAGGTCTTGTTGGGCTCTCTACCATGGCTGCAGGTCGTTGATTGAACTTACCTAACGGCTTCCAGTGACAAAAAAGTATCCCTGAAATTTCTCTGTCTCAGTCCGTTGAGTACTGGGCACTCTCTGAGGACATGGTCAACAGTTTCGTCTTCTTCAAGACACCATCTGCATATTGGGTCATTTACCACACCAATCTTAAAAAGATGATCCTTCTGGTGATACTGTCCGGTCAGCAGTGCTACCCGATTCGGAGTTCTTTCCTTGCTAAGGAGGTTCGCTCCCTAGTAAGCCGTGTATTAGGTCCACTTATATGTTCCTTGGCATATCTCATTCCAAGAGCCTCCCTCCACGATTCAATAGATTTACTTTCCAGTAACAATTTTAATTCTCTTTTACTAACGACAATTGGAACAAGTAGAATTGGTTGGAGTTCATATAGTTCAATCGCGTACCTCATTTTTGCCAAACAATCTGTCTTTTCATTCCCGTGTATACCTGAGTGAATCGGAAACTACACGAGTTTAATTGTTTAGCCGTTCCTTGTCAGACTATTCAGTACATCCTTGCACTCAAATACCAGTCGCGAAGTTACGACACTAGACTTCTGCGACAATATTGCAGCCCTACTGTCTGTGCATTTTTATTATCTTGTTCCTGCTTATGT
This sequence comes from Diaprepes abbreviatus, assembly GCA_034092305.1. Taxonomy (NCBI): domain Eukaryota; kingdom Metazoa; phylum Arthropoda; class Insecta; order Coleoptera; family Curculionidae; genus Diaprepes; species Diaprepes abbreviatus. The sequence goes on along the minus strand of JASJET010000205.1, from coordinate 1,178,741 downwards.
CCCTCTCACAGGTAGGGCTACACTACAAAATATCATAAATTTCAACTGTAAAGATTTCACTTTGTGGAGATCCATCTGTAAATCACCAGGATCCAATTCTCTGAAGATTTTGCTCCTCCTACCAATCCTCTCTACTTGGCAAATGTATCTCAAGGGAGTGGTTGGAATCCAAAAGCGGCGCCATATCATCTGTTTGCATGGAGCGTGATGGACATCTCTCCACCACTCTTTTCCAACCACGTGAGTAGTCTCCCATTCCAGTTCCGAAATGCTCCAGGCAACTGAGAATCTAAATACTTTAAATAGCATTGTAAATATTCGTATCCTGTAGGAAATTACTCTACGTCATGTAGTATGGTAAACTTATTGACTTCCTATTTTAAATAATATATACCTATCTATAGCATTTTTGTGACATCTTTCATTTCTATTGATATATTAATCCAATGGAAGAAATCCTGATTTATTAAAATAATTCCTACTTTAAAATGTCGACAAGTAAATTAGTCTAACCCAACATCCCAACACCAACCAAAAAAGGAAAAAAGTAATCGAAAAATTAATTATCTTCATTGTAATAAATTCAAGCGAAAGACTTATTTATTAGGCAATAAAAGGACGCAGGTAACATGTTTCGGGTGTGCCTCTGTGCTTAAAAATCCTATCTCGTAGTAATAAACCTTTCACAGAGTATCAGTTGCTCAGCCTACTCGCCCGATCGTATCGTGTTTCAGGAAGGCCGGTTTTCCTGACATTTTAATTTCTTGCGCTTGATTTAAATGACTAAACAATCTTATTTTTCGGTAACTCCAAAGAGGATTTTTTTATAATTTAAATATCTTCTTTTAGAGTTGTTTTTGATTAAATCCTTCTGTTTATAACAAACACATGAGAGTCCTGCTAATAATACAATATAATTATTCCGTTTTTTAAATTAGTTTGTTATAGTGCTAGGTTATGGGATTCCACTTGGAAAACCAGTTTATTTATATGAAAAACTTATTCGTGGTTTGGATGTGCATACTCTGAATACTCGTCATCGTGGTATATACTTGCGGATCCCCAATATAATCTTGATATTCGTTCCAATATAGCGTTACTTTATAACACTATAAAAATCTATAATAAACTCCCTAACGAATATTGTTGTTGTAGAAGCATATATTTTATATTTACTATTTTTTTTTTTAATATGGTACATGTTTGATCTGCCTTCTTTTTTCGTTTGTTTGTATATAGTTTCTTAAGTTTAAATAAATAATTTTAATTATTATTATCCATAGATTTAGCCAAACAGCTTTCGCACTTCCTCCAGAGAACATTCACTTATCCCAGATAAACTTAGATTCCATAAGGATGTGGGTGATGTTATGATTCTCTACTTTATCCATAAACTGCTGGACAGTTCGAACGGTTCTAAGTAGCACTGCCTTTTTCATAGCCTTACACAGGTGCCAAGACCCAATCATTCCCCACTGTCTGCCTATTTTTATTTCCAGGTCTCTGTATAGCCATATTCTCATTATGTTTTTTCCTTAGATTGCTGTTATTATAGATGGTGACTTCTATTAGTGTTGCTTACTTGGATCTTTTATTTTTTAAAATAATATCTAGCCTATTATGTAAAACTGTCTAATCTGTAAGCATAGTTCGATACCAGTACAGCTTGAATTCATTGCTCTCTACTATAGATTGCGGGCTATATTCATAGCATTGGTACTTTTTGTACCTGCAATAGTTTGAACTTCTCTGCTTATTCTTGAGGGATCGATAATTATTATATACCTAGCCTAACAACTCTCGCACCCACAAGGGAACATTCACTCTTCTCATATATACTCAAATATTATAAGAATGGAGCTCTGTGGGAATTCTCTCCATGTTGTCTCATCTTAGGTAATATTATGGTTCTCTGTAATTCCCATAAACTTCCGGACAGTTCGGGCAGTCCTAAGCAGCATTGTCTTTTGCATAGCCTTAAACAAGTGTTAGCTAAAGCCCAATCCCTTGATGTAAAGTAAAAGACCTTTTGGTTATACTTGGGTTGTTGATAAAATTATGGGTATCTTTCGGACGCTACTCAACCCCACTATCTGTGTATCATTATCACCAGGTCTCTTTATTTGGAGATTGTTGATAGTGTGTGCTCTGTTGAATGCTTAATTCACTAAAATGTGTTTGTTATGTGCAACTGTATGATACGTATGCACAGTTCGATCTCAGTGCAGCTTGAACTCTTTGTTTTCCAGTATAGATTCAAAGTTGCATTCATAGTATGGCAGTCTCTTTACCTGAAATAGTTTAAATTTCTGTGCCAACTCTTAATGGATGATCTCTGCTATTGAATATTCTCTCTTCTTGTAAGATGTGGCAAATGCTTGGCATCCTCCTATTATTTGCTAGATGGTCTCTGATGTTCCCTATTCATATTGGCGTTGGTCGTTTTGGATCGAGGGGTTTTTGACTATGTACTCCATATACTTTTTCGCTGGAATGATCTCACCTTTGATAGCTAGTAGGGTGCCTTCAGTTTCAGGAAATATTTGCCTTGACGTCAAGCAGCAGTTTGACTCTAATTTGTCGACATTTTTCTGGTGGACCTTATTTGGGTGTCATCCATGAGAGGCTTCTGTAACCAGACTTGAAGCTTTTCTTGGTCTGGTTGGTGATGAGAAGTCAGTTTATAGTCCCACAATAACATCCATCTAGAGAAGAAGTCTTGCTTCCCATCATAACCGCCCCATCGCCACTCTTTTCGTTAACCCTGTACTTCCGTGAATCTCATCAATTCCAATGCGATTTCTTAGGCCCATTCTCAATATGGTACTCTCAATAGCTCTGTAAATTGATATGAGCATTTCTGTATGTAAAATGCAAGCTTCATAAAATTTCCGTTTAAGGTTCAATAGAATATCTTGGAATTTTAGAGTGTAGCTAAGCTTAACGAATGTTCCCTGTAGCTTAGTTTTTTTCTTTGGGATATTTCACAAGTTTGGTTTTATTCTTTACTCTAATAGCATGGCCCAGGTAATCATCAACAGTTTCCGGAACGTAATCATCTAAAGTAATTGCTGTGTCTTGTCTGGTCACTATTTTAGTCCTGTTTAGCTTCCTTTTAAGTCCGATTTGTTTAGATATATGTTGTAATTCTTCTAACATATCTCCTAGCTCATTGATGTTGCAGTAAAACGGAAGTGATTCAGCAAAGTTTCATCTATGTTGATTCCTTTTTTATTCAGATCAAGTTTTTAAACGTGTTTTCTAATGCTAATGTATATAGTTTGGAAGATATGGTATCTCCCTGGCGGACACGAATTAATAAAATTTGTAGTGTAGCGTTCACGAAAATCTAGTTTATGACGTTAGAGTATATTGTGTCATTGCCTCATCTATCTTCATTATGTTCAGAACAGCTTAAATCTCGACTAAGTCTAAGACCTTCTCGTAATCAACGAACGACAGATCTAAAGGTACGTTATACTCGGTGCACTTTTCTATTAGACAATGGACTGCTTGTAGATGGTCAGTTGTGTTGTATATTTTTCCAAATTCTGCCCGCCTAATTTGCTCATAAAGATCTTATTTGAAAATCGATTAGTTAGAAATTTAGAAAGGAGCTTGCAATATTGGTATGGTCTCCCTTTTTCAAGATAAAGATAGTTTCAACCTTTTACCAAAGTCTCGGTATTTTTCCCTTGCTAATGCATTAATAATTTTACGTTATAATCAAAAGGATCATTAAGAGAACCTATGAAGAATAACAGACTGAAGAAATCAACAATACAGACCTAGAGGTGCATTAAAAGTATTTTTCAAAATTATTCTTGGAAGTACAGAGCTAAAACTATTGTTGAAATTTCAGAAATTATGTTTAGCAAACGGATAGTTTATAGAAGGTTGATAGACGCGGTGTTGTTAAGTAGACACTCGGATAAAAATCTCAGTATTTTGGGAAGAAGTAGGGTCGCAGAATTGGAATATGTCGATTTTTAGACTGGACTGGAATTTTGATGGAATGAGGCATGTAATGTGGTAAGGAAATGCAGAGTTTATTCGAAAATATGTTATATCTACAATTAAATACTGTAAATGAAACCTTTTAGGCCTGCAAACGCCATTTTTGACCTAAAATTTAAAATATGTCAAAAACAGTTAAACTTAGGTATCAGACATTATTCATGAAATATGTTTATAATTTTACGAAGAATCTAAAAATGAAATAATATGTAGAGTATTCTATTTAAAATATGCAAGAGTGCATCAAATTCACGGTATTTCAAATTTCTATTTATTTGCAACGTTTTTTAACAAACTATGTGACAAACAGAAAAATCATAAAGCTAAATTGGCCAAAATTAGTGAAATCTATAAGTTTTCAAAATCAATCTGAAAAGCTCATTAAAATCGGCTGAGCTCTTTGGAAAATACTAGGTTGAAAATGATGCTACTTTCTTTTGTCATGTTTTTTTGACAAGCGTTTTCTTGTTTTACTATTAAGTTATTAATATTTAAAAAAATCTTTACTAAAGTTGTAATACCTTGAATAATTCTCAACATGTTGTCTTTTTTATATTTTATGAATTAAGAGGTATTAAAATTTTAATGATGACATGCATTTTTCGATGCATTAAATAAACTTTTAGACGCATAACAATTTATCAACGAATTTCACTTTTAATACAGCCATAATAACACTAACTTACGGCAAGAACAAAGTCACAAACAAGAAATATTTTCGCAAAAACTTAATATACAATTTATATGCAAATGGTTATTGTCTGAGCCGGCAATAACAAAGATATAAGAATCGTTTCAGTGAATTATTAGCTTTCGATAAGTTTCGGTGAATGCAGACCCATTATAAAGATGTATTTTTAATTCAGGTATATTAAAGAAACAGCTTAACAAAATAAATTGGGAAGGTGGATTAGGTTTTTTTGATTCTTTAGAAATATTTTTAAGATTAAGGCTCTATAAGTAATGAAGGTGAGCAGGGCTAGAAATGTAAAGTTTCTACTTTTTACAATTTTATATTATGTACCAGTGGCGTAAATGACGATCCCGCAAGCCCCGCGGTGCAGGGGGGCGCAGCCAATCCAGGGGCGTCCTCAAGGTTCTCGCATTCAAAAATCTGAAGGGGGGGGCACATACTGTTAGTTATACCACTGGGAGAATCCCAGTATTATTGCAATATATTGAAAGTAAATAGCCTCAAAAAATAAACGGGTACTTTAGTCTTGCTTCAATGTGTTAGGTATTTACTTAACTCGTGTGACAAACCAAACACAACCAAAGAGGATACCGGCGTGCCTATTTTCGTTCTCTAGGGAACAATCATCTTGATAAGAAAGTGGGAGTGGTTTTCATGAGAAGAACTAGGAAACTTTATTCCCTCATGAGAACAACTCCCACTATCTATAGTGGTGTGATCCAGGTAGTGTCATAGCTAAGATAATGAACGCCCAGGTCAAAATTTGAACCTTGCGACCCTAAAGTTTACTTTGTAGGAAGAGAAAAAATATAATAATTTTAAAGTGTCATTTAAGTTATACATTTAAGCATTAGATATAAAATTAGTTTTATACTTATTTTGTAGAACGAGAAATAATACGATAACTTTAAAGTTTGCGAGTGCGTCCTCTTGAGGTTTGTGCTTCTGACAGCTGCCCCCGCGGCGAGCCATTAGCTACGCCAATGGATCCAGGTACACTCCGTACGCGCACATGGCAAAAATCTTTTATTCAGAGAATAAATTTTGTCTGAATAATCCATATACATATAAAATAAATACTGTTAATGGCCCACAACAGCAACGACTAGAATAGGGTCCCAACAATGTGAAATAGCAATATTAACATCACTTTGGTTTTCCTCGCTAGCTCATCCTATAGTTCAGTGCTTAACTAGAGCCAAAGCCACCCTTTTGGATAGGTTATACACACTCCGGTTTGTGAGCACTAAACCAGTGGGGACTCTAGGAAAGTCGCGTATGTATCACGGAAAGCCTCCTACTTGTAGAGTGTCAAAATATGAAATGCATGAACTGCCGGTTGCAGTGGCGATCGCACGTGACAAGTGTATACTTCTCTGTTAATGTTCAGAGATTTGTTTGTTGGTCAAAAAGCGCCCGACCATGCATAAACTTTCTCCTTGGCACAATGGGACTATCCTCCTAACACCGCTCAATCAGCCTAGACTCCCGCTTTCGTCCCTAAACGTTCCAACCACGTAAGCAAGATTTAAAGATAATAAGCATCAGTATAACTTAACATTTTGTTTAAAAAATTCTTGCCCGTCAAAGTACGGATGAATACAGATGCCATTATATATATATATATATATATATATATATATATATATATATATATATATATATATATATATATATCTTACCACCATTTTCCGTCAAAACTTGACTAGGAGTCCAAGTTTGTGGAAAGTGCAATAAGGATGTCTGGGAAAGATATCGGTGGATCCCACTGATGAGTCCACCACCGATATCGGGACATCCTATCATTTTGACGGTGGCCGAAAATTAGATCGCTAAATGCGATATGGCGCCCGAGCAGGGAGGGCGGCAAACAAGGGTCTAAACCGCCGTTGGCTTTGACCCGAACTTGGAAGGACCACCTAGGATGTCCGTTCCACATTTCCCTTATTAGGCCCCAGATCGCTTAGTTATATGTCCTTGACACCAGGGGCGTATATATATATATATATATATATATATATATATATATATATATATATATATATATATATATATATATAATGGCCACCAAAGTGTGAATACGAAGGATTCGGGGTGCAAAATAGTAGAGCCCATTCAAAAATCTGCGGGGGGCACATGTCCTCATCGTAACGCCACTGTTATGTACTTTTAGCTTTCATGTTGCAATTGTTCAAACTTTACAGATTCTTTTCTAGAATCTCTTCGTGTTCATAAAATCTAAATGGTTAGTAACTAATTGTTTCTATTGTCATAAATCTAGAGATCAAAAAATTTTTATTCAGCTTAGAATGAAATAACTATAAGTAACATATCTTATAGTGTTGTAAGAAATACGACACACGTGATACCATCAGAAGAAGGAAACTCGTATATCTAGGCGACGTTATGAAAAATGATAGATTCATCATGTTATCATCCAAAGTAAAATTGAGGGAATATATAGCCTATTAGTTTTACAAACTGAGCTCTTCAGGATTACTCGGGACATCATCTGATAATTAAAAATCATAGGTAATGTTGTTCGGGGATTCGACGCTTGAGGATGAAGAAGAAGGAGAATTTTCTACATGTTTTTAAACAAGCTTTTGACACTTAATTTTTTACACTTACTGTGGAGCTTAGTTTTAGATACTTCTGAATGAATGAATGAATGAATGATTGAAAAAGGGGTGGTAGTGATACTAGATCATCGATGCCTAGGCCTCTATTGGACCCGTTACATCCCATCATAGCTGCAGGTCATTCGAGGCCGATGGCCTTTACGAATCCAAGTAGCCTCGTTAGGTGAACTCGCCTAACTGCCTCCGGCAAAAAATCGTATCTTCGAAATATCTCTGTCTCAGTCTGTTGAGTGTTGGGCACTCTCTGAGGACAGGGTCAAGAGTTTCATGTTTCTCCAAACACCGTCTGCACATCGGGTCGTCTTCAATACCGATTCTGTTAAGATGGCCTCTGACGTGATAATGTCCTGTCAACAATCCCACCACAATTCGCAGCTCTTTTCTTCCCAAGGAGAGAAGCTCCTTAGTGCGCCGTGCGCTAGGCCCAGTTACATGTTCCTTAGCACACTTCATTTTAGGAGCTCCACGATTCAATAACTCTGCTTTCCAGCAACGATTTTAATTCCCTTTTGCCAATAGCAAGTGGGACAGGTAGTATTAGTTGGGGTTCATACGGTTCAGTTGCCGAACTCAACTTTACCAGACGGTCTGCTTCTTCATTCGCGCGTATGCCCGAGTTGACCCGAGACCTATACGAGTCTGACTGTGCAGCCGCTCCTTATCATACCATTCAGTACGTCCCTGCATTCAGATACCAGTCGCGAAGTAATGACACTGGACTTCAGTGCCAATATCGCAGCCCTACTTCTTTGCATTGTGCGAATTCACACTGGGTGTGAAAATACAGCATTAACCAACTTATAACTATCTAGAATGTATCATATACCGTTAAGAGAAGGCTAGTTAGTTTAATTTGTCCACTGTATCAATTTGGAGGTAAGATATTACTTTTACTCCATTTGATGTATACGTCTCCTGAATACTTCTACGAGTTACGCAAATTTTCATCCTTCCATAATTTTCTTAGCGTTTCTAGGCTTCGTTTGCTCGTTTCCTAACCATTTTAGTATAGCTGTCATCCTTCGTCCTCAGGTCCAGCTAATCTCCATTTTTGTCTGGCTTAGTACAAGGTAATATTTGTTACTAGATTTTTTAATAACAATAATAAGTTCAATTTGTTTTTTTAAGAAACGTTTAGTTAATTTAGCTATTTATTTTATTTATTAGAGTTTTCTACATTTCAGACACACAAGATTTATTTTTTCCATTAATCAGGAAATATGAAAAAGAATTACAATCAACTTTGACATACATTTTAGTTATAGATTTGGGAATAGTAATATGTTACATCATCGGGGTTTATACTATTTTAAAGTCAACTGATGTCATGATTCAAAGGAATAAGAAAATGCTTACCAGTGATAGTGAGGATCAGTTTTTACACTGAATAATTGAAAAAAGAGACATATTTAAAAAATACATCTGTATTATAGATTACAAAATGTAACTATATCTAAATATTCACACTAATTTGAATATGAATATACAATAATTGATTCAGTGTGGTTTATATAACCGTAGCGATAATATATTTTTATTTATTTATTTACACTTCCCTACGGGAACAAAGTCCCTATTATTAGGCAGGAAAAGAACAGTGTTACTTAAATCCTAATATTACATACATAATACAGACACTACAAGAAATATAATATAGTTCATAGAATATAATAGGGAGAATTGCAATACATTAGTTCTTGATTTTGGACAATAGAAAAATATTGGAGATTTAGTTATCCTTGGAACATGAAAATCAGCTCTCGCGAGCAAATCAGTTACCAATATCTTGTTATTAATCAGTTTATACAAAAAGAGTACATGAGCCCCGTTACTGAGCTTCTCCAGAGTGGTAAAATTAAATCTGGCCAATAGGCTGTCGCGAGGTTTAGTAACCAGGGGCTAAAACTCATCCGATTTAAAGCTTAAAAATCTTAAGAAACGATATTGAATTTTCTCCAGTATATATGGTAATACGGATGCCAGATAACTGAGGCATAGTAAAATTTGCTTTGTACAAGAGAATAATATAACGTGCTTATGACCTAGAGGGCTCGAAATTCTTGACTAGATCTCACTAGAAAGCTTAACGTTCGGTAAGATCTCGATACTATATCATTAATATGATGGACAAATGTAAATCCGCAGTCAAACGTGGCTCTTAGGTCTTTAATGAAGTTTTCCTGCCTCAGAAAAGTACAGTTGCTTTCATAATCATGCAGCATATGCATTTTATTTCTTGAGAATGATGTAACATTACACTTGTATACGTTTAGAGGCAGTGTGTTTTTAGACACAAAGCATTTAATTTCATGAGATTTAGTTCAAAGCACAAGCAATTGCTAGGATTTCATATGTCTTGGAAAATTCTAACGGAATTATATCTTATGAGCTTAGCTGATCAGTTGTAGCAACATTTCTTGACATTACACGTTCATTAACTTTTTCTCTATTGAAATTCATTGTTTCACGGGATATATGGCATGTTTCCCCCATAATATTGAAATCACTTGTTATTCGGATCAAATTCGTGCCCAACATAATCAATAATCATGTTTTCGTAAGCATCCTCCATTGATTGATTGTCAATATTGTAATTTCCGAAAAAATAAGGTTCAATGATGTTCTCGGTCCAATGACTGCATGTGAATAATAATCATTCCAAATGAAATAATTTTATTTTCTTTTACCGAGCTGCTTAATCCAAAATAAGATCTATTGCTAAACATTATTTTGGCATGAAATATTGGATCAGTGTAAAATTTCTACGCAATAAATGGTTTTTTCTCTCATTTGTTTTATGGAAAATATTTGGTCCTGAGTACGTCGAATGTTTTTAGTACTATACTCAGTAAGGTACTACAATTTCCAGACACTCTAGGGTTACCTTTCTTATGTATTGTTATTGTTATTCCTACTTTCCAATCGTCTTTCCAATTTTTCCACTTCTCAAACTTTGTTAAAAAGTTCCGCAAGAATTTCTTTTCTAATTTGTCCTAAATTTTTCAGCATTTCCGCCACTATCCTGTCATGTCTAGCCGTATATATATATATATATATATATATATATATATATATATATATATATATATATATATATATATATATATATATATATTTAATGTCATATCGTAAGTTTTCTCGGATGGTGAAATGAATGGTTTGGTTATTCCGTGTTTCAATCCGTTCGTTCAAAAAATCGATTTCACGACGTGTCGTCAAATCTTATTTGCTATTTTCAAGTGTGGCTCGTTTTGTTACTCGCTTAGAACTGATCATTTTATGATCTTAAAACTGATTTTGGACTTGTGTATTAAGGCCATTTTAAGAGGTTAACTTTGCTTTTCAAATAGAAATTTAAAGTAATAAATATGTCATAAGTTTCGTTTACATCTAGAAGCCATTTGAAGGTCAAACTCACTTGCATAGCACAAAGCATATCTAGAGGTCGTTTGAAAGTCAATCACACTAGTCTAACAGACAAACTCAAAATGCTTAGGAATGAAGCGGTTTCTTAATGGTGAAAAAACGTAAAGTTTATGAACCTGAATTTTGTCTCGGACAAGCGTTTCAAGGTCATTTCAAGGTGAAATTTGTTTTCCGAATAGGAGCCCCTTTCTGTTAGAAAACTGCGATTAACCTTTAAGTGATCTCTAGACGTGAGAAAAGCATATGATATGTTTACATCGTTGCAATGAGAATTTTCTCTACTTTCCATTTCTGCTATAAAAAATAGTGTTTTTTTTATTGAAAAAAGTTGACTTTGAAATGAACTTGAAATAAAAGCTCAAGGTCAGTTTCAAAGTCATAATGGTACCAATTCCTGTGATAGTCTGGCCACAAAAAATAGTTAGAACTCAGATGGTATCAAGTCTGAATAGGGAACTCTCATTTTCTTTTTTCGTGATCTTTCTCCTTGAAAATGAGATGCAGGGGCATGGTAGTTCCCTATTTAGACTTAATACACCTGAGTTCTAACTATTTCTGGTGGCCAGACTATCATAGGAATTGGTATCATTATTTACAGGTATGATCTGGATATCTTTTCGAGGCTTTATAGAGCAAAGAGAGAGAGGAGATCAATATGGGAAATGCTATCTCTCTCGCTCTCATAACTTTGAAGCGTGCGCCGGTCAAGCGCGGTTCGGAGCAAGAGATATAGCACTTCCCCATATTCGCCCTCTCTCTTTCTTTGCTGTGTAACACGTGGACCATTGCATGGTGCCTCAGATGTGCATGCTTGAAGAAAATATCTGTACCAGTTGCTCAGTTGAGTAACAACCTTAATTTTATAAGATCCCTTGCTCTGTTTTTGTACTAGTTAACGAACCATTATGTCAAAATCTAATAACAATTTTATTTCTATATATACTTATATTTGATATGATGTTGATGATAGCGTGGAGTAATTTATCAAGACCAGAATCCATCTCTCTCTTGTCTCAATGAGACCGAAAGTAGAGACGATAAACACATTTTGATAATTAAAAGCAGAAACTCCCGATTTTTATAACAAATATATAATTATATTACAAATTCACTTATACATATTTTTAATAAATTATACAATACATAAATAGGTCTAGGTTCATTTTTGTACTTGACCCTGTATATTACTACAACAAACTTGTAACAAATGAAAATTATGTTTGACAAAAATTATAGTTTTTTGTGCTCGTATAGCTTCAGCAAACACGCAGGCAATTCCAATTTAAAGAAAGATACGATCCTCAGTTTAATCTTATAAAATATTCGCGCCCATTAATTTGAATAAAGGCAACATTAAAACATCTCAAGGTGGCAATGAATCTCGCGCGGTGCAGCATCGCGGGCGGCGTTCTTTCGCGTTTCTATGGCAACCGTTCTTTCTCCGCCAATGGCAGACGTCCAGGAGGTGGCCTCAGATGGTTTAGGAGCCTGAGATGGAGATAGTTCTCCTGCGGTGCACAGTGGGGTTTGTTATACTTAAAACCTGCAAAAAGAAAAGAAAAAAAAATGCTGTAAACAGATCAAGAAGGACTTTAGGGAGCTATTAAAAATTAAAGCTACTAAGGATAAAGCTAAAACATACTTCAGTTTTTTTTTTAAACTTTTAACTACTATTGTAGGTTTACGGAACCACAGTAATTTTTAGAAATGATAGTGGTCTAACAGATTTTTTGTTTGCCGGTATCAGACACGCAGTTTTACCATAGCATTTTCATTGATATTTTTTGTAGGCTGATGACAGAAAAACTTTCTTTTTTCTTTGCAAAAAGAGGCTATATATGTGATTCTGACGCGAAAAGAGGCTACATATGCGATTCTTGCTTTATAGGAAATTATAGACAACTATTATTAATCAATGTAATAAAAACACTTATGAATACAAACTCCCTGTAGGACTATAGTAAAAATGGTGAAGAAATGCCCTATAAGGAAGGCAAGTGTCTCATGAAGTTAACTCTCTCTTTGCTACTTGGATTCTTATAGGTGAAGCTCCACCAGGTTTGACATCATCTTTTGGCTCAAGCTAGTTTGTCCCTTTTATAACTATAATTCTATATAATATTGAGAGTAATTCTCATGTACGTTAAAAGTATGTTTTGTCAAAGCACACTCCGGTTTACCAGCCTCCGGGTCGTGGAAGCTGTTTCTAGGTATAGTACTGATATTATTGGAGGTTGTAAGTAAAGGCTTGATCACATATTGTTTTTTTTTTCGAAATATTTTGCTAAAGCGAAGGTAAAAAGGTAATGTACTTTTTTTCAATTTAAGTGTATAAATGAATTTCTAACAAAGAGAGCTTGAGAATTCTCAAGTCTTTTAAACCTTGGGAACCCTACTGTGAACCATGTTGATGTAGCTTATCAAGTATCAACACGAATAAAGCTCGTAAATTATAGTAACTTAAGTCTTAAATTTAATTTCCTTTTTTTTTAAGGACTGGAGGTAAAAATGTAATTACCTATTACTCTATCTTGTAGGTAGTTGGTATTTTAGGCCCGACACAGTTTTTTATTAAAATATTTAGCTCTAACTTTTCAGGAAATTGCTGTATTAGAAATGGATATTCGATTTTCTGGAGTTGGGAAGTGTGACCTTTTAAACATTATGGATTTAGTTTCTTTTTCTTCGGGCATCCGTTTCTTTAGTTTATTAATGCGCCTTTGTAATCCAAAAAAATACAATTCTGTATTTCTTGAAGATGCTGCGATCGTAGTATCGTCGACGAACAAGTGTAACTTACTTAGTGTTTTGGAATATCGGATGTGTATAAATTAAATAAAATACGGGTTTAAAGGAGAATTCTGAGGAACCTCTTTCTTAACTGGTCGTAAATTTGAAATACGTTCATCCGAAGATAGTAATTAACTTCTATTTTTTAGGAAACTTTGGATTTGTTTTAAAACAGGTTTTGCTTTGTTTTGCAGTTTTCTTTTTACAATATTAGATGGAGAAGGTGAATTTCGAATATTTTTACTTCCATTGTGCGTTTTTCTGTCTGTATCTGATTGAGCTGAAATTTTGCATATGTATATAGTTCTAAAAATAATATAGCATCATGGCATTTACATGTGCGTGTGTCCATCTGTCTGTATTATATATTGAATCCACTTCGGCATACTCGACTGACATAAAATTTTACACCTGTATGTACTACCGATGAAAATACAATACTATGTTACTTCATATATTTATCTGTCTGTAGATGTGCATGTAATTAAATTTCGTACAATATATTTCACATCCCTCATGAAAGCTTCCCGATGGAATTGTCATTAAAGCTTTCTAAGTAAAGTTCGAAAAACTTTCCAGGAAGAATATAAATAAATTTCATGAAAAAACCCATGTAAATTTTCATGAAAAATTCTGGAAAATTTAAAAAAAGATTAAATTAACTTTAAAAGTTTCATAAAACCTTCCCTCAAGTTTCTGAAAGATAACATGCAATCTTTCAAGAAAGGAAATTGCAATCTACCATATAAGCAAACTGAGCAGCGTGATGTAACTTTGCAGTAAGATTTCAAGAATAGTTTCTGTTATTTCAAATTAATATTTTCAAGAAAGCTTTCTTGTAATCTTCTTAGAACTTTGATAGATAATTAGCTTTGCTGATAGGTTATCGCAAGCTTAAGTGTAATTTTTCGGTTTATAATTTATTACAGACATTTTAAAATTACCGGAAGCTTTTTGTAAGGTTCCAAAACCTGCTCCAGAGGTTTTTGTAGACTTTTTAGGATATTTTGTGGAATAATTTTAATTAATATTGTTTGAGAATAATATTTCCACGACAATGCAACATAGGGAGTGGGAAAGTGGTCAATAAAACTCTTTAGATACTGATACTAGACTCACTAACACTAGCGCTCGTTTGACTTTTCTCAAGGAGAGTCTTAACGAAAGGTGATGTCCAAGGTCTGACGATGAAGTCGGAAGGGAATTAACAGAAGTCATCAGTAGAGACCAGCTGTGTTTGAAATTATTTGACTGACTTCAACTAATCCTCACATAGTTGAGGTAGATTTTTGGAAGGCCTTCAAATACAAGAAGTGGATTTTTTCTAATTATCTGCGAAGAAACCTTACAATATTAATGTGATAAATAAAATTGATCGCATGAAAAAATACTTTAGGACGGACAATCCAGAAAAATATGTTAATAAACCCTCATATCCCGCACTATCTAATTCTTGAATATGAACTACATTTACATACATAATATTACCTACCCTTGATGAAAACTGCGATAAATTAATTTTTCAGAATTATTACACAATTTTAAGTTTGTTTTATCTTAAATTGCTTATAACATAAATGAACTCATCACACTGGCCAGAAAACTGTTTAAAATGACAATAAAAGCAAACAACTCACGATAATTCACAGTGCCCAGTAGCATTAGTATTTTCTTCACTTTTGTTGTTATTCCAATTATTTTTTTTTATAGTTTGGACACTAGATTTATATTATAGTGCAGATTAATTAATCAGAAATAATATATATGTTTTGGCAAAACTAGTTCAAAACATTAATAATAGCTTCAAGAAGCAAATAAAAATTTTATAGTGCACAAAAATCTAATTTATTTGAATTACGTTAATTACCGGTATTTGAAAATATAACTTCACGAAAAAGTCACCAAATATCATATGGTGGTCTACTATTCAAACTTTGGCCCAGTTTCTGCATATTCAACTCACTGTATATCGAAGGTAGCTTGGAATCCTATTTCCCGCGGATTCCCCTGCGATGCATCAGCTGCCGCTCTCGGGAAAGATATTGTTCTTGTTTTCTTTAACGACCCTCTCGGACACTCTGACGTATTGGCCCAGGGCGATATCCAATTTTACTTCCCTAAAAAAATTACATTTATAAAAATTTAAAACCAAGCATATATATTTTTTAAGCATTCTTTTTTATTAAAAAGCTATATTTTAAATATCAATATGATAATTTTTCAAAATTTACATTTTTACAAAATAGAAATATAGAGTAAAATTATTTTAATTTCTCGCATATGTATGCAAAAATATCAAAAATTTAAATTTTTTATATGAAATTAGGTTTTATTTGACTATTAACGTTTTTTGTATTTTCGATTATGGCCCGAAACTGAATTTATATAGAAAACAGTATATACAGTTGGTCCAGCGAGAGGATAACCATGCGACATCAATAATATTCGTCTAAACTAAATCGAAAGTAATTAGACAATACAACGTTTTTATTCATTTTGACGTGCCTATTGCACCGAAGAACGAAAGTAAATGGTAGATTGAAAATTCCGCTATATTGTCGGTTTCGCTATCAGGAAGAGGAAAAAATTATAACTTTTAACAGAACTTATACTCTTACTTTCTTAGGTAAGTAAAAAATCAGTGAGATAATAATAATGAATAGATTTATTAAAAAGAAAAAAAAAATTATCACAAAACACAAAGAGGCGAAATTAACATAATAAGGTTTACCTGCAAACACTAGAAGTATTTTTTTAACGGAAAAATTATTAATAATTTTTTCTATAGCTCTTTTGAATGCAATATTTATAAAATATACTTTTAAGGTTGAAAAACAGCAATAATAATCATATAAAATTTTAAAAAAAGTGCCAATCAAATAATAATCCTTAAAAAGAAGCATATTTTTTTTAAATTTATTATCTAAATTAATAACAAGCAAATACTCAAATAGTACAGTAAACAAAAAATACATCTGCAAATTCAAAAAAAAAACATCAAATTACAACAAGCAAATGTATGTAATGACAATTTTAAAACTTTATACTAATCAAGCCTTGTAAAAGACTTAGATCAAGATAAAAAATAAAAAAAATTTATAAAAAAAATTCAACCGATTTCTAAAAGTGCTCTAAAAAGTGAAAATAACTATAAATTGAAATTTTTGAAGTCGGCGCCAAACTAATACCTGACAAAATGTGATTCGCATAAACAGATTAAAAATACTTTATTTGTAATTGCTTTCTTACCACAATTGCTATATATTAGTAGTTATTTAATTCATTTAGAAATAATTTGGCACCGATTTTGGAAAAAATCGGACAAAATTGAATTTTTCTTCCGCCATATTGAATTCTTTAAAAATAGTTTTAGATTCGTTATGTGCAACCTTGAAAATTCTCCCCTACCAATTTTGGAGAAAATAGTACAAAATTAATTTTTTCGTCTGCCATATTGGATCCGCCGTATTGAATTTTTTAAAAATAATTTTAGATTCGTTATGTGCAATGCCTAAGACTCCTCCGTATAAATTTTGGAGAAAACCGGATAAAACTGAATTTTTTGTCGGCTATACTGAATCCGCCATACTGAATTTTAAAAAAATATTTTAGATTCGTTATGTGCGATCCCAAAAACTCCCTCACACCAATTTTGGAGAAAACCGCACAAAATTAACTTTTTTCGTCCGCCATAATGAATTTTTAAAAAATAATATCAGATTCGTTGTGAACGATCCCGAAAATTCCCACAAATCAATTTTGGAGAAATTTGGACAAAATTAATTTTTAGGGCGCCATATTGGATCCGTCATATTGAATTTTTTGAAAATAATTTTAAATTCGTAATTAACATTCTGAAAATAATTTTTTTTTGTCCGTCATAATGATTTTTTAAAAAATAATATCAGATTCGTTATGTGCGACCCCGAAAATCCCCTTATACAAGTTTTGGAGAAAATCAGACAAAATTTATTTTTCTCTCCACCATCTTGAATTTTACTGCCCCAATTTCATTCAAAATGATATGGAACCACCGCAGAAACTTCATTTCATTGAAATCGTCGTCGTTCCGAATAATCGATACAGATACATAAAAAAATACATAACGGTCAAATTGAGAACCTCCGTCTTTAAGAAGTCGGTTAATGACCATTTGTATGACCTTCGAGAAGTGATTACTGAACCTCGTGTTTAAAACTATTTCTTTTTTTTTTTTGTGTTTTGCTTTAGTTAAAATAAACAATGTGTCGCTTTTTTGTTTTGTTTTTTTATTTTTCTGTGACAAAAGTCACATTTTCCGAATCTGTTTGGTACAAAACTCACATTTTCTGAACAATAAATCAAAATATCTCGAAATAGTTAATCTTAAACTAAGTTTTGTGTACAGCATCAGTAAGCTACTTTTTTTTCCCTATTTTACGCTACACGTATATTATGATTTCATGAAAGTTGTTTATGACATAATAAATTTTGCAACTACAAACCTCTTATGTAAAATAAATTCTAATGATATCATAAAAATATAAAATTGGTCAACTAGAAAAACTAAACCTTTTTAGTGAATCTAGTTCATATTTTCTAAATTAGTCTCCATTAAATTTAATTGCAAATCATTTTTAGAAAATCAACGCGAAGTGTTTTACTTTATGTTCGGCTACTTTAGTCAAAAAATTTCAGTTTTCTGAGACTTCTGCGAATAGGCGGAGTTAATTATTAGCAAAAATAAAGCTGATAGTTTAAGTAACAGAAGCATGCCGTACGTGGCAAAGAACAGATAAAACAATATCTTCTTTTAACATTTGGTTATAATTCATTTAACAAACAATTAATCCAGTTTTAAACCAGTTTACGTAACAAGTTCATTTTTGGCTACAATCATGACGAAATATCTCAATTTTTTGTCGCGTAAATAAACCAGTTGTCACCGTAAAGGGCACAGAAACGAATTCCTCAACTCGAAACCAGTTAGAGCGAGACACTATTTATCATGTAGGTTGTTTCTTTATTGTCAAACGAAAGGGGTAATATACCATGAATAAGACTCGGACGATGGCTTATGCTCAAATGCTAAGATTTTGAATACATTTTCTTAAATAACGAGTTTTTGATGCAAACGACTCTATTATAAGACTATTGAATATAAAGCATGGGATAAAATATACTGGATTTAAAGGGATTTGGAATAGGATGTTATATCATTCTGGTTATCACTTTTGTAGTTTATGGGGTGATGATTATAGATAATCTCCTAAATTTTTTCTCCAAACATTAATTGATTTTCTATTAGTATTTATTTTTAAGACTATTAACAGAATATACATAAACATCTCGAAACTGTAGGAGGTGATTTTCTATAACTTTGTTTAAATCGACGATTTTCGAGCCAGCTTCAAACTGAAGCCGCTTTAAATCTTACTTGAAATCCAGTCTTTTGAATTGAATTGAATAACTTGAACATGATTTGGCCTTGGCCTTAAGAGATGTGCAGGTCCATTTCCTCTAACCTCAGAATAATGCCTTGTTTTGATATTTTTTATTAAAAAACTAAGTGTTGACTATTGTGAGTTATATATTGTTCTATTCTTCATTTAGCCTTTGATTAAGGACATTTGATACATGACACAACGGTTCTGAAGTCAACCGCTGATTTCAAGCGCGCTTCAGGTGTCTCTTTTCAAAAACGAAACGCGTTTGTGTCAAGTCTTTCCTAAATTGTCTTTTGCTTGAGTTAACAGACCCCCGGCTTCAAATATAATCTTCCCGTGTAATTTGTTATTTTTAAGAAACTTGCGGAGTGCACTTGAGTTGAAGCGCGCTGAAAGCCAGGGTCGGACTAGGCCGGAAGGGCCTGGGTGGCTCTATATAAGCCTGGGATAAAGGTAGATGGGATACTATCGGACAATAATGAAATATACATATTAAGAGCATTGAGTGCCCCAATTCAGTTAATCGCTCGGTAAATATTGTTTTCCAAAAACATAAAAAAAAAACACCATTATGATTTTTCGAGCTGAAAGAGCTCGAAAATGAACAAAAAGTCATATCCTTGAGCTCGAAGAGCTGGAAGTTTCAGAGATGGCCTCACGGTTAACCATTTTTCAAATTTTTCCGTTTTATTTGTCTTTAAGTATGTATGAACCATTTTACATGTAAGTCGTCAGCCAGATGGTAGTAGAGTCGGGGGTCCGCGCAGGCTAGGGTCCGGCTGGCAAACTTCACCTCGACTATATGGCCAGTCCGACGCTGCTAGAAGTTGCCGATATAAACATACTTTGATAAAAAAAAAAGGGAGAAAGGCATTTAAAAAATGTTAAAATCTCAATATTTCAATTTTTTATATAGTTTTTAACTTATTTCTAGATGAATCATGTTTTGCCATGTAGGTTAAATCTGATAAGGTAAAACTATACCAATAGAGAATTTATTTAAAAATCAAAGTTTATTCAAGAGAAAAAGAGGCATATAAGGAAATCAGAGTAGAAGTAAGAACTGTCAACTTTGGATGAAATGAATGGAAATTCATAAAAATCGTAAATAATATAGGATATGAAACAGCATTAATCGATATAATATCTAAAAATCAGGCATTATCAGGAATTCTAACTGAAAAGAGGGTTAAGTATAAAGAAAAGACAGCTGTAATTAACATACAAGTCGAAATAGTAATGATGTCGTTAAAGCTATAAAAAATTTAAAAATGGAAAATCATGTGGACCTGATGGCATCTGTACAGAATTAATAAAAAGTGGAACAACAAAGCCTTTAACATACTTATATGGATATTTTAAAAATGTCTCAATGATCAAGCAATCCATACACAATAGAAATATGGTCACATTATCTCAGTTCACAAAAAAGGAAATAAGGAAAATTGCCAGCAATATATAGGTATAAGAATAACCAGCTCAATGAGTCGGCTCTACGGAAAAATACTCAGAGACCTCATTCAAAAAGAATACAATGAGGGAAAAGATCAGGGCGGATTTTGAGGTGCACTGAAAAAAAGAAATACATTAAATTTAAGGTAAATATGCTGGAAGAAAATTTCATAAACGTTTATTAAATGCGTTTAATGTAATACATTAAATTTAATGATTTATATTAATCTAAATTAATTTATTCCATTAAATCTGATGTAATCATACATTAAATTTAAAGTTTTGATCATTACTTTTTAAGGTGACTATGTACATTAAATATACAGCCAGTGTTGATTGAATTTCAGATATATTATCACATATTTAATCCACCAACATTAATATGAGGTCAAAAAATTCTGCTATCAGGAAAAGGTAGAAATTTTTCCCATAGGTAGTGTACCGCCATCTGTAGACCGATTTTGAACTTATTGGTTTTCGTCAGTACCGACAGACATGTACACTTCATCATAAGAAAATTGAGTCCTTTAAATAATTTGTACTAAATAAAAAGTTCAATACAAGTTGCGTAATCTCCCGGAATTTTAGGCAATGTACCATTAATGTAAATTCCTTTAATATTAAGGTACATGTGAATCAATTTTAATATACAAAAAGTTGAAATATCTTTTCCGTTACTTTATTGAAATTTAATATACCATTTAATCAAATTTAATGTACAACGAACTGATATTTGAATAAATTGTTTAGATTTTAAGTAAATGTAAATTATTCGCGATATTAGGTACACAATCTCTAAATTTAATATAGAATGGACATTAAATTTGCATTAAATTTAAGGTCATTTTTAACAGCTCTTTTTCCAGTTATTTGTTTCATACAAAAATGTTATCAATACAAAATCTACACTGTTAAAAATAACCTTAAATTTAATGTACATTCATTAATTCAATTTAACGATTATGTACCTTAAATCGTAAATAAGTTACATGTACTTTGAAATTAAAGCTTTGTACATTAAATTTAATTGAATATAACCTTAAATCTCAATAAAGTAACTGAAAGCTTACCAAATTATATGTATAATTAAATTAGATTTAATGTAAAAATTATTAAATTTAACGTATTAACAATAAATGAATTTAATAAACGGTTTATGAAATTTGCTTGCAGCACATTACCTTAAAATTAATGTAAATTTTTTACAGTGTAAGAGATAACAAGAGTAACTTCCAAATTAATGATAATACAGAAATAGAATGATGCAACGTGTACAAATACATAGGAGTCATCTTTGATAAAACGCAAACAGAAGACAAAGAATTTCCTCGAGAATTATCAAAGCTAGAAAAGTGATAGGATGTCTAAATGGGATACCGTGAAAAAAAATATTAACAAAAAATGAAAATATAACATATACAACACAATGATAAACAGTTGTTTAATTTACGGGGCTGAGATTTGGAGATTTTCAGAGAGGAATAAAAAACGAGTAAAAGCTGTCTAAATGAATGTTTTGGAGAGGTAAGCAGGAATATCACGGATACACAGAATAAGAAACGAGTATACATTACGACAATGTGATACTGTTTTATATAACGAATGGCTGACTTACGATTGCCCAAACAAACCCTGAAATTGTATCCAGAGTACCGTAGAAGAAGAGGAAGACTTAGAAGAAATTGAACGGAAGGAATAAAGGAAGTTATAAGTGCCCTTCAAGATGGGCAGAGGTAAGATAGGAAAATATGGAGTATGGAAATCGAATTTTTAAATACACTGTAAAATTTTCAGTCTACCATACTGGATCCGCCATATTGAATTTTGAATTCTTAATTTACTCTCTGGAACCCCCCCCCCCCAGTATATTAGACACAATCGCCATGTTGAATTTTTTTCAAATAATTTTAAATTCATGTTTCGAACTCTCAGCAAATTCTCAGTATCAATTTAGGATAAACCAGAATATTGGAAAATTTTTATTCCGCCATATTGGATCCGCATATTGAATTTTTTAAAAATAATTTTTCGTTTGTTATGTGCAACCCCCAAAACTTTCCAATGCCAGTTTTGGAGAAAATCGGACAAAACAATTTTTTTTCTGCCATATTATAAGCGCCATCTCGTGTTTTACTACTCTTTCATTCCATTTTGTGTTGCCATTTCGAAGTAATCGACATACATACTTAAAAAAATACAGATATTGCGGTAGAATTTAGAATCTTCTTTTTTTTTAAAGTCAACTAAACATAATATATATTTGGTAGGTTATGTACACTGTATAAAAATTTCACATTAATTTTAAGGTAAAGTGTTGGAAGCAAATTTCTTAAACCGTTTATTAAACGCATTTACCGTAATGAATTAAATTTAAAAATTTTTGCATTAAATCGAATGTAGTTACCCATTATATTTGGTATATTTTCAGTTACTTTATTGAAATTCAATTAAATTTAATGTATAAAGTTTTAATTTCAAAGTATATGTAACTTATTCATGATTTAAGGTACAAAATCATTAAATTGAATTAATGAATGTACATTACATTTAAGGTTATTTTTAACAGTGTAGATACAAAAGTATTTTATAATGCTTCTTCCATTTTTAATGTTTCCAAAAGTATGAATCAAGGCGACCTAGTCTTTTTATTTTGTTGTCGCAATTATCTTCTATAATTTGGATACCTTTTGTCTAACTACAAAACTATTTTTGGGCATATAAATGACGTCCATGAAATGTAGAATCGGAGACCCGGGAGAGCATAGCATGAAGGCATTAAGGGCCGTAGACGGTGGCCATTATCCACGTTAAATGAAGTGTGCGAGCAAAAGGTGAACTGAACGCGGAGTAAGCCTTTTCCAGCAGGGCTCCAATTCCAGGCTCCGGATAAGGCGGAAGCGGATTGGGAAGTGAAGCGGAACGCGATCCGATAAGAGATATTGCCAACGGTGCCTGAGGGATATCAAGAGAGCCAGAGACGGCGTTAAAATAAATCAACGAAAAATAATTTTATTGGTGATATTGGTCTTCTTAAAATATTGAATTTAAATAAAGTCTGTGTCCTTTTGTACGAAATATTATAGAATAAAGGCAGATATTTAAACATAAAATTACAAACGTGGTAAGTTCCGATCCCTAAAATACAACGATCTTGTTTTCAAATTAGAAAATATTTTACCGTATAAATAGTCAAAATGTATACTGCAAAAAGGAAATGCATTAAGTTTAATGTAAATGTGGTGGAAACAAATTTCACAAGCGTTAATTAAATGCAATTAATTTATTCAATTAAATTTAATGTAATCACACATTACATTTAAAGCTTGATCGTTACTTTTTAAGATGACTGTATAGATTAAATATACAATCATTGAATTTGAGATATGTTTTTAGATATTTAGTGCACCAACATTAATATGCGTTCAAAAAATTCTGAAACTATCAGACATGTGTGGACATTTCCCCCATAGGTAGTGTCCGCCATCTAGACCGGTTTCGAACTCATTGGTTCCCGTCGGTAAGGGGCAGACAAATACACCTCACCATAAGAAAATTAAATCTTTTAAGCAACTTATATCATTAAACAAAAAGTTCAATACAACTTGCGCCATCTCTCGAAATCTCATATTGAATAATAATGTAAATTCTTTTAGTATTATGGTACATGTGAATTAATTTTAATGTACAGAAATTGAAATATCTTTTCAGTTACTTTATTGAAATTTAAGATACCATTTAATCAAATTTAATGTACAACAAACTGATATTTCAATGAATTTGCATTAAATTTAAGGTGATTTTTAACAATGTACCTAGTCATTCATTTAAAATGATCTCACAACTACACTGGTACAAGGCAAGCAGGGGACTTGTGGAAAAAACGGTTCGTAGAATAAATTAATAAGTTTTTTTGCAGCATCACATATTACCCCCCTTTTAAAAAAATAACGCTGTTGTTTTCAATCTGTTTCTTTAAATTTAGCAACTTTCACATATTTACATATTCATAAATACTAAAAAACGACCCTGAAATGAAAAATAAACGTAAATTTGGGCCATTTCAGAAAAACCATGCTTAGTTACTGAATGTCAAATGATCATAAAATAACACTTGTTCTATCAGGTCAGTAATTCGATTTTTTACTTTTATTACCCTCATACTATGAGTCAGATTACATCTATAAACTTCTATTACATGACTTGAAAAATTAGTGATTATGTAGAAGGAGCTTAATCTAGTTAGAGTGGTATAAATTAATGTTCCCCCTGATGAATGTCTTCTGCCTAGCGGACTCCTGTTCCTGGTTGTCAGTAAGTGTTTTCTAGGCATTGACTCTGTTCCGTTCCTGGGATCCTCCTTAGGTCTGGATCTCTCTCCACATGGCTTGCAAGGAGGCCTGGAGCTGAGACATCATTGGTTGTGTGATCCGTTGTAACCTGGGGTCAATCTATGCATCTGTGGTACGTCTCCTGTTGTGGTGCACCCTGTGTCCTGATTTTGGGTTGTTTCAAGTCTCGTTTGTGAGTTGTGGCCTGCTGGGGCATTTTCTGTAGGATGCAGGATGTGCCCCTCTACAGTTGGCGCATTTAGGTAGTTGTTCTTTTGTTTTTTGGCATTCCGACCAGTGGTGGTCTTCGCCACAGCTGACACAGCCTGGACGGGCTCTGCAGTTTTGCGCTGCATGCCTGAAAAACTGGTAGTTGTAGCACTGGACCTGTTTTATTAGACTCCTCGTTTGATTCTGTTGCCCATTATTTCTTTGATGTTTAGGATGTGGTTTTCATTGCTGCTGTAGTACCAGCAGATGACTTTTAGGGGATGAAGGCCTTTCGTATGGAGGTCGCTAATGATCTCGATGTCGGTGATTGTTTCTATCACACCTCTTAGGATAACGTGTAGTGGTTTTTCGTCCTCGGGGTTGTAGGTATGGAACGGTTTCCTGGATTATTCCAGCAACTTCTATAAATATTTATGCGCTCCAGTGTTTCTCTTATAAACTTTGACACCTTCTGAAATGCTTTTGGCATAGTCTATTTTAATTTTATTGTTCTTACAGTTTTAGAGTACTTCGCTGTAGGTTGCTTTTTCCCTAAGGACAATTGATGGGATTTTGGGCGCCGGTAGCAGCGATGTTTCCAAAGCCTCTTTGTTATCTTGTGTATCCTGATATTTGTTTGTATTGGTCTTCTTTCTGCATCTTTTCCTCTTTCTTTTCTTTCTGTCTTGGTGGCTATGGGGCTCATTGTCGCTCTGCACGGCGTCGGAGTCATAAAAATTCATATTATGTGCTTGTTCCATTGTTTTGTTCTGCCTATTGACATGTGTTCTTTTCTTGTATCTTCTTTATGATTTTAGTGTTTTCTTCTAGTTGTTCTGTCATATGGTGTATTTTCTCATCTTTTTGTTGTTTTGTGATCCTCAGTTGATTTTCTGATTCCGTAATTCTTTTTTGAAGAGATCGGCTATACGGTGCTCGGTGTCCAAGGGTTTTAACCTCATGGTTCGCATTCTTTGATATCTCCTGTATTGTGGAAAAGGATTTGTTAGTCGGTCATTTGTTGAATTTGTTTTTTTATCTAATTCCGTCTTTTGCTATTTCGAGTACATAGCGATGTTAACGCTACAACTGCTCGTTGGAACACAATATCGTTCTCAGAAATATGCATCGGATTGAAATTGGTGGAAAAGTTCTGAAATTTCGTCTCCCTTCCTTAACTATTTAACGGAACATTTAGGAGAAAATACCCTAACTACAAAAAAATAAAAAACATGATTTAGATTAAAGTCGCATTGGTAACGATTCATCCACGTTACTAACCGAGCACGGTGGGGTTTATTTCGATGATCAGACGTGTCGCCTAACTAGAAAGATAGGTTCAATACATTTGTTAAGTACACAGGAGAAGTCTATCCTCCCTCAAACAATAATGAGTATGAACGAGATTAGTTCAGGTTTGCAACATGTATGTACGGATATAGAGACAACCTTCAGACAATTAAAAGAAAAGTTAACTTGAACCTCCATACTCGGTAATAATTATATGACAGAGGGTGTCCCAAATCCTCGCAGGTTCTGCTCGACTGAAACATTCTTTAATTAATATACAAAAAATTGTAGTGGTAATATTCCCTATATAAATAAGGAAACTGTTTTATAATAACATAGAGTAGGACCTAAGGAAGTGGTAGCAATACAATGATTTATAGAAAGTGGTAGAAATTAATCAATTCTTAGAATTCTCGAAACGTCAGTTTTGAATGAAATTATACCAAACAAATACTTAGGATGCCATAGTAAATGGGTTATCTTGAATTTTAAGAAATTAATTTTAGATTCTTAATTTGGATCTCCAAAACTCCCCAATACTAATGCGTAAGGAATTTGAATTGTTGTGAATTTTTTAGTCGGACATATTATATTGCATATTGAGTTTGAAGAAGTTAATTTAAGACCTGTAATATTAGCCCCAAGGACAACATTAAAGCCGTTGTTTCAAAGTTTTTGTTTTTCATTTTATATATATATATATATATATATATATATATATATATATATATATATATATATATATATATATATATATATGTTGTTTTTCATTATATGTATTTATTTATATAAAATGTGTGTTTCTCATAGCTGTTATAAGTATAAAAATTGAAAAATTTCAAAAACTAGTAGGAATAGGTATGGGACATACTAAACAAAAATTGTAGGGTTTGTATTAGTCTAAACAATAATATGGAGTGTACCATTTGTTAAAAAAGATATATTGAAATTTAAGACTTTGCTAATTTGGATCAACGTGTTGAACACCTTATAGCGTTTATTGTAAATGTTTAGTATAAATACTCTTTACCTAGCTTCGGTTTTTCTTGATAATTAATTTTAATGTTTCTTGCAAAATTAAGACCGGTATTTACAATTTGAATGGATGCTTAAAAATGTCACTGTTTTTTTAAACACAACTATTTAGAAACTATAAAGTATATGGAAACCTTAATAAAAGGTTTGTTACAGTTTTGTTACTTTATGAACAAAGCTATAAATAACTTTACCAAAATACCAACAATCAAGCCAATACTCACCATAAATTAAACTCTTATTTTCATCAAGTAGTCTTTTTAATACATATAAAATAAAAGCTAAAAGTTCTCGTCACTGGCACATCAAAGACCGGTTTTGTAAAAAAAATCAAGTGTGTCTAGAAATGTATCAAACATTCCACTTTTGCTACTTTCATCAAGGGTGTAGTTAGTTAATCTTTTGTTTTTTTTTCTTGGCGCTCTTGAGATTTTTAAAAAAAGCGTCAGTAGAGGGAGTCTGGGCCAAGCCTTGGTTGTGAAAACTGGCAAAAACCCAGAAAGCAGAGTTTTTTGCTGATTTCCGAAAAATACAATACTAATTTTATTCCTGTGTGTAGCAAAAACCATAGTTTAGAGTGTTAAGGCGTCATTTGTCAGATATCGAGGAAAATTAAAGTTATTATTATATTCGTGTGCGTTAAGTAAACCCTAGTGAAGGTGATCTCACCTAAAAAGCTAGCACACCATCGTTGTGACTACTTGGTGCACCTTTAAAGACAATCAGGTATATGCCACAAACAGTTTTTAATATACTGGGACTTAGCCTTCCTGCCTAAAATTAGATTTGCATGCCAGAGCCGGCATTTTACACACCACTGCTCCATAGAGGCCATCGGCTATCCAGCTTGCCGAAAGTGTTTGGATTTAATGGCAAAACTGCCTTTCAGGTATTAGAACTTCGTAATAGACAGTGAAAGTACCGGTTTTAATGTATACTTTCCCTTTTGCTCCTGTGATTGGGAACTAATAAGACTTTATGCGAGCAATTACAGGACACTTTATTTTTAATTTCATTTAAAATACCTTGTAAACTGAAGGTATACGTATACACTAGGTAATTTAAAACATCACTTCACATATTAATAGTCCAACACTTTTAATTAGGCTTAAGTAAACATAATTTTAGACTTAATCGGCCTACTAGATAATCTATTAGTGCAAAATACAACTTTACATAAAAAGTAAGGTTATTCAGTTCAGCCGATAGCGAAAATTAAGGCCTGACCTACATCTAAACCGACTTGGCGTATGGCGCAGATGACGTCATACTTGCAGTAGTGTTGTTCATTGTTTCTATGTTTTTTTTTTGTTCTAATTCAGGTAGCAAATAGTCGTATATTTATTTAGATTAAATTAAAATTCACATAGTTTGTAAAACAGAATTCTTTTTTTTATTGTTGAATATAGATATTAATTGTTTTTCGAATCGGTGTGTTTTATTTTTTGATCTAGTTGTTTCCGGTTTTGGATAACATCATCGCTTCTTCTTACCGACGGGCCTAAAACAGGTGGCGCTTTGAATTTATATAACCCCCCTAATCTCCGGCATGCTAGCCTAGGCACTGCCCTAAAAGAAGGAGCGATCAACACTAAAAAAATAACCACCTGTACAGAAGCATTAAATATTTAATTTTCATTCATTCGTTTTCATTTTAATTCTTTTCCTCTCCCGTGACGTAGCAAAATTTGGCGCCCAACGTGGGGCAAAATTTTGCTACGTTTCAGAATTATACATCAAATCAAAAAAATAATTTGTATGTAGGGTGTTCTATTTAAAAAAAATAATCTTAGTTCGTATGGAAAATTTATATATTCTGAACTTGTTTAGGTAAATTTTGTTACAGAACAATTAACTTAATTTAAAGATAGATATGGAAAAATGCGCTCTATATCTGTAAAACTAAAATGAAGAAAATATTTTCGTTTCTGATGATACAAAAATGGAATATATGCATAAAATAAGCTAAAAGTTGGCGTTTCTACTGTTCTTAATAATTATAGAAAAAAATGAAAATTTCTCTAATCTTTGTACAGTTTTTTTTTTATATTTAGCACCATTTCTAAAGGCTTTATTATAAGCGATGGAAAAAAAATTTGAATACGGTGGTTGTAGGATTTCTTCTATATTATCTGTTAGATTTGTTTACAAAAACAAGGAAGCATCGTAAAGTTGAAAAACAAAAGAAATTTTATTTTCCTAAATGGAACACCCTATATATTCTCTGCTAGAAAGAAAGTTCTTTTTCTGCTGATTTAAATAATTAATAGTGAGGTAGTGTTATTTAAATATTTACGTTTAAATTATTAAAGAACTGATATGAAAAAAAAACGAGGAGGTCTGGACAACAGATGCTTTATTTGAATTTTTATTGTGACGTTTTAATATGGGCTCGAATACTTATAATACTGACATATTGTATTGACTATGAACTATTGGGAAGAAGAAAAACATCAGAGTACAGCGTGAATAAATACAGAAATATTTATCCTGGCCGTCGGGTACCATCTACTAATACAGTAAGATACACTGTCAAAGAATTTAGTGAATTGAAAAGTCTTAGGCGAAAAATCAGAACTGTAGTTAGAAGCGAAGAAGATGATATAACTATTTTACTCAATTTTCAAGATAATTTTTCACTCTACTATTGTAAAACAAATTATTAGTTGATGTAATTTTTAGAAGATCCGAAGAGTACCTTAATAACCGGTATCTTTTGTAATGGAAGGCATGGGACCATTAGGTGTCCGGCCAGTAGCCTAGATTTAAGCCCATTAGTTCTTTTTTGTAGGGGTTTTTAAAAAATTGAATTTATAACGACCCCAAAACATAGAAATATTAAGGGAAAAAATTGAACGCACAGTAATATTGCTTAACCAAGATCACCGAGATTTTATTTCAAACTCCATTAATCATAAAATGAGAGAAAATATTTTTAAATGTGTTAGTAATCGTGGAGGATATGTTGAAAATTTATCGAGATTTTCCTAATTTATTTTTGTGTTAGTATTATTAGATGCCTAATATTTTATTATACGGAAAGGTATCTATTTGCTGATCTTATTACTATTACTCCTGTTATAATTATTTTCAATACAAATTATCCGATGTTTTTCCTCTTCTCTTCAAGGTATCTCATTTAATAAATTAAAATTTCTTTTGTTAGCCATCCTTACGATACGTCAATGTTTTTTAACAAATCTATAAGATAATATGGAAAAAAATCTTAAAACTGTCGTATTTAAGGGTTTTTTCATTTCTTATAATAAAGCCTTTAGGTATGGTGCTAAATGTACATAAGAAACTCGATATGCCTGATTTGTAATATTTGTTCATGTTACTTCAGCTTTATTTCTTTATGTTGAAAAACACATATATTAACAGTTTATGCAAAGCATAGCGATGTTTCAGCTAAGTACGTCTCTGAAAAAAGACGACAGTGTAGCAGCTCAGAAGCAATTCCGGAAAAAAGTAAGAAAAACCGGTCTGTGCTCCCCATGCGGGCAAAAGTTGGGTTAATGGCCGTCGAAATGGCGCTTTTCATCTTGCCCATCCCGCCTATTCCTTGCACGTAAGGAACTCAACTCATGCGACTTGTAATATTTGTTCTTCGCCGCTCCTGTTTTATCTTGGAAACGAGCTGCCGCGAGCGTTTGGTATTAGGGGCGCAAATCCTAATGTTTCCAGAATTTTCGTTTTAAACTTTTATGTGTTTTACGACGATATCCTGCTGCGATTTTTAAACACGATATCTTAGGATGCAACTAAAAAATGTTGATATGTTGAAGACATATCAACATAAAATTATTTAGGGATATATAATAAAATGTTCTGGTGATTAATTTATTTTCAATTACATAAGGAATTTTTTTATCGCGAGATCTCGACGGGGATTATGAAGGGCGGTGTAATAAAACTCCAAATTTTTATTTCAAGCAAAACCAAAATAAATTAATATTTAAGTACCTAAAGTATAAAAAGTGTGATAGGACTGTTCTCATTGTTGTAAGATTATGATGATGCAGCATTAAAAAAGAAGTTTCCAGGTGCAAATATTTTCAAAATTATTTACTTTAGTTCTAGGTTGCAGAAAATTTGTATAGAATATTTTTTAATATAAAGAATTTTGCAATATATGAATAGCACTTTTATTTTAACTCTATTAAAATTATTTTTCTCATATTTGAGAGAGACAATTCCGTTAATCTATCTTAAACCTAAGAACTGGTAACAAATTTAAGTTGTACGTGTGAAAGTGAAACGTAAGGATTTAGAAATGTTTAGTACACAGGATAGTACCCGAAAGCAGTTCGTTAAAAGGTCCTGCCTGTTAGCTCTATGTTTTTCCTGCTTGCCGCAAATTTGTCTGTCATATACAAGCTGCAGGTACTTCTATAAATCTTAAATTTGGCGCCGACTTTAAAAATGTGCTTAGGATATGAGTAAATCTACGAATATTCTATGAGTTGTATAAAACGGTGTCTCCTTTTTTATTTTTTTTTCTGATCTTTGAAATTCGCATCAGTTTTTTGGACGAAATTGGTTCAGTAAAATCCAAGATGGCGCTGACAATATGGCGGCCAAAAAAATTAATTTTGTTAGATTTTCTCCAAAATTGGTATGGGGGAATTTTCGAGGCCGTCCACAACGAATCCGAAATTATTTTTAAAAAAATTCAATATGGCAGATTGAATGTGATGGACAAGAAAATTTAATTTTATCCGATTTTCTCCGAAATTGGTGTGGGGGAGTCCTTGGGGGTCGCATATAATGAATCCAAAATATTTTTAAAAGTTCAGTATGGCACACAAAAAATCAATTATGTCCAATTTTCTCCAAAATTGGTACGGGGGAGTTTTCGGGGTCGCACATGACGAATCTAAAATTATTTTTAAAAAATTCAGTGTGGCGGATCCAATATTGCGGACAAACAAAAATCAATTTTTCTTTGATTTTCATCAAAATTGGTACGCGGGAATTCTCGGGGTCGCACATGACGAATCTAAAATTATTTGTTAAAAATTCAATAACAGATCCAATATGGCGGACGAAAAAATAAATTTGGTTCGATTTTCTCCAAAATTGACATGGGGGAGTTTTCGGGGTGGCATATTACGAATCTGCAATTATTACAAAAAAATTAAATATGACAGATAAAAGATGATGGATTAAAGATTCTACATCTCTCGATTTTATCTAAAATGAATATTGTGGAATTTTTGTTAGTGTTAATTACGAATTTAAAATATTTTTTTGGCAAACTCAATCTGGTGGAGTCCTAAAAATTTTACATTTTTCAATTTTCTCCAAAACTGATATAGAGGGTTCTTAAGGATATAAATTTAATAGTATTTTTTCAGGATTCAATATGGTGAACTAAAAATTTGACATTTTTCGATTTTGTTCAAATGTGGGACTGAATCGTTTTTGAGGATATAACTAGCGAATATAAAATTATTTTAAGAAAATCTAATATATCAGATGCAATATGACGGTCTAGAAATTTTAAATTTCTGTATTTCATACAAAATTGATACTAGAGGGCTTTAAAGAGTTTAGATTTAGATTAAATTAAGACGTTAAAATTATTTTTTTGAAATTCAATATAGCAGAACCAATATGGTGGATTGAAACTTTTATCTTATTCGCATTTTTTCAGATTTGGTATAGGGGTTTTCGAGGTCATGTATTACGAATATGAAGTTAATTTTTTACAACTATTCGGTTGATAAGATACAATATGTGGGACTGAAAATTTTACATTTTCCGATTTTGTCTAAAATTGATGCTGCGGTGTTCTTGCGGCGTATACAAACTCAATATGCAGTATAAAATATATCGTGCTAAGAAATTTATGTCTCAAGTTCTTTAAATATCGATATTGGGAGGTTTCGGGGCCTACATTACCAATCTAAAATTGATTTGAAATTTAAAATAGTGGATTTACTATGACACACTAAAATATTTGTTTGATATAATTTCACTGGTATTTGGAGAACTCTAAGAATTAAAGAATTTTTAGTGGTTCATTTTAGGGTGATTTACAGCTTTGGATAAAATGGGTATTTTTTTGCCACCTTGAAGTCATTGCGAGGTACGCTAATCTCGATTAATACTTAGTTTAAATAATTTATGGATATCATAATGAATTCGAAACTAAAAATCGAAAAATAAAATTTTTATAAAAAAAAATTGAACCGACTTCTGAAAGTGCACTAAAAAGTGAAAAATAACTATAAACTTTTATATGAAATTGAAATTTTTGAAGTCGGCGCCAAATTATATTTCTAAATGAAACAAATAACTACTGACATATACAAATTATGATAGGAAAGCAATTACAAATAAAGTATTTTTAATCTGTTTATGCAAATCACATTTTGTCAGGTTTGGTGCAAAAATTTCAATTTCATATAAAAATTTATTTTTCACTTTTTGGCGCACTTTTAGAAGTCGGTTCAATTTTTTTTTATAAAAATTTTATTAAATTCAGATAGTTTTGCCCTAATGATGACTGTATTCTTTTGAGTAATTGTCAATTAGTCAAAGCGAAAAAAGTGTAACTGATAACTTCATGTTCTTTTGAATATGCATTTACCTATCATTAGGTCGAAGTGATCATAATTACTTCAAGTGGTATAACTGTAAGTGATAATGACTCAAAAGAATATATATATATATATATATATATATATATATATATATATATATATATATATATATATTTATATATATATATATATATATATATATATATATATATATATACATATATAACAAATTTGTTTAATAGCCAACTTTTCTTTTATCTTATTTCTGTGTTTCTTTTTGAGCCGTTTTTAAATACTCTTTATTAAATTTCCTCTCATTTTTTGCAGGATCCCTCAATATAGTGCTCTTTATTTCCAGGGCATATTCTTCATATTTATTGTAGATATCTGCCTGTGGACGTCCAAAGTGCAGGTTGAAATTTGAATGAAAGAATTTCAGAAAATAATGGTCAGTAACCTTCACATTGGGATGTTTATTACAAAACATTTCATACATAATCCTCACATTTAAATGGGCGTCCAAATACTGGTATTCATATCCTGAATAAGGAGACTGCTTAACAGGGTAGGAACTATTTATCTTTTTATTAAATTCATGATATAACTGGCGATCGCATTTTCTTTCGGATTCTATCTACGTTTGTCTTTAGGAATTTTATTATCTATTAGTTAAGCCTTAATCCGTTTTACTCTATTAATTGATACAGCATGTACACTACAAAATGTACTCTGGCATACATTAACTCTTCAAGATCCAGCACTAACGAAATGCCAATATGATCTCTTCCGATCTTTGCCTTCCGCTTTATGCTTACGTTTTTGATGAAAATTTCTCAATTCTATTAATTCCTGAAAATAGACATCCTTTTCACCTTTTGATTCCTTGTTATAAAATTTTTCAAGAATGTTCATTCTCATATTTTTATCAACATTTCTGCTGCAATTTGAAGGACATCTAAAATACATACTGTAAATGGTACGAAATAAATACAAAACTCATTGTTAAAGAGAAAATCACGTAAGAAAACAGTTTTCCACTTTTTTGGTTATGATCACGATCACACCGAGAGTATTTGAATCAATATTGCTTTAATATATAATCTCTATAAATAGTAGTCACTTATCTGTGGACATTTTTTTGGAACATTTATATTCATTAGTTAAAAATTTATTGTTCCAGCTGCACAAAACTAATTTTTGGTGCAAAAAATTTCATAAAACACAAAATATTGAATGTGTTGAAGTGAACTTTCGCAGAAAAGCAGAAAAAGATTGTTATTATTGAAGATAACTAGGCAACCCACAATCAATTGTGTATATCCTCGCTAGTATTTCTCGTAGTATTATGGGAAAAAATAAATGCTATTTCGAAATGAATTTTCTAGTTCTCATTTCATTAAAAATTATCTTTTTTGTATTGTATTATATGACATGTATGTCCAAAAAGCAATTTTCGAATTAATATAGGAAATGTTTGAAGTTTGTTTGCCAAAGTAATGTGTAAAGTAATTCAAGTTGTGCCATTACAATGTTTTTCATGGCTTAAAGTTTCGTATATCGGTAAGCAAAAGATAACAAAATCCAATAATCCAAAGTTAATATTTAGTAAATAAACAGCACGACCGAAACCCAAAACGCGAGATAATCCTCTTAATGGCCTTAAAGTGCCATTAAAAGCTGAATTCCGAGCCGAAAAATGACTCAGCAGACGTTCGTTGCGTTGTTTTCCGTGTTCATTATCACCGACTTAATTCGCACGCACAAACGTACGATTGTCAACGATTCGTGCGACAATTCGCTTGGAATGAGAACAAAAAGGTGCGATTTAGAAGAAGAAATGAGCGGATGGGTAAAATCCAGTGGCAGAACAGAAAAAAGAAATCTCGAATTCCATTAAAAAGGAGAAATCGATTTTGGACATAGTGTAAGTGCCTATTGGGAATAAAATCCTTTCCATTACAAAAAAAGACCTTTAGTTTTCCAAAAATTACACACTATGTTTATATGGTTTCACCAAAAAACAGTAATGAACAAATTTAAATTTAAATTACAAAGCAACTAAAAACAATAAATCAAAAACACTAATTTTAAAAATCTCTTTTTAAGACCGCTATACTTAATTCTTTTGTATATTCACATTAATAAGACATTATTTTAAGTGAAGACATTCTATAAGTTCTTCTGAAGCAAGTATATATTCAGACGGTACCGTGGAAGAACATGAGTAGCGATGGTAATGAATAAATGAATGAGAAAAAAAATTCTAAAAAAGGAAAAAGTGCCATGAAAAAAAAACTAAAAATATTAAGAAACAATTAATTTTCCTTGAAAAATGCAATGTTAAAATAAAATGTTTAATTTTAATGTATAATGAACTAAAGTAATATTTAAAGAAATTTTGAGTGATTGCGAATTTTTGCCTCCACCAAAATGCTTGATGCAGACCTTAGAGGTGTGAGCTTTGGATCCGCGGCTCGTACCCCCCTGGGGTAATGTTCCATATGTTTTAAAATTCACCATTTGGAGATTAATGGCCATAATTTTCCACGCTAGCTAGACGGGTTGGAAGATGTTGGTGTCAGCCGTCTCTGAAATGGGAAACAGTCGCTGTTTGCAGCCGCTTCTGTGAAGACAAACGCTGCTGTGCTAGTTTTGGTCCGCCCCGAGTATTTGATTTTCTCGGTGCCTGGGAGGCTTTCCCTTATCCACCATCTGGGGAGACGCCCGATGGAGGTTTAGCAAACTCTACACGAAGAAACACGGAAAAAGGCACAACAGACTACATTCAACTAAACAAATAAATCAGAAAAAAACTTAGATACGATATCAGGAAGCATAATACGGAAAGTATTAAAACGATCACAGAAAACAACAACGCAATATAACCCAACTTAAAGATAAAGCAGGAGAAACCAAAAATGGACGAAACGAAGTGGCTCACATCGTAGAAGAGTTCTGTTCAAATTGGTATACTTCAGATAAACCAAAACCAGATATCAAGCTCCCCAATATTACAAATGTTAGTTCAAAAGAAGTGCCTGACATCACAATAAAAGAGTTGAAACATGCTTTGTTACGAATGTAAATCGATCGTGCCCCAGGGGATGATGATATATATATATATATAAAGAAATGTTGGAACTGGGAAGCTCTGCAGTGAGTATTTGTTTGAATAAACGTCTTCAAAACACATCTGTACAAATTGCTTACAAAGATTATAACTAATAGACTAACAAACAAATTTGACTCCTATCAATCTTTAGAACAAGCCAGGTTTCGAAAGTGCTTTCGTACAACTGAGCAGATACAAAACATCAAATTACTAATCGAAAAATGCACATAATGTAATATTCAAATCCACCTGGTATTGTTGATTGTAGCAAGGCTTTTGACTCTGTTGAGCTATGGGTCATATTTCAAGCAATGGACAGTGCATGGATTAACTCCAGATACAGAAATCTTCTGAAATATATTTACAAAGTCCACACTGCAAGTAAAGATAATAGAGAACCTAGAAATACAGAAGATAAATATAGGTTGAGGGGTGTGAGAAGGAGATACGATTTCCCCTAAACTCTTTACTTTATAACTAGGAGATATCTTTAAATAACTAAACTGGAAACATAAGAGCATTAGTATCGATGGTAGATATCTCAGCCAATTACGTTTCACGAATGATGTAGAATGGGTAATGTAGAAAACAACGAAATCAATGAGTCGAGGAATATGTGTATTTAGGCCATCTAATTAGACTTGGGGAAGAATACCAACAAGCGGAAATAAATAGAAGAATTAGAATGTCATTGGCAACCACTGGAAGATGTTCTCATTAATAAGAAGGATATATGCGTTCACCCAGTAATGAACTATGGAATGGAAACAACCACATGAACAGTTAAATCAGTTAATAAATTGCATATTACTCAGAAAAGAATCATGCTGGGAATATACTACGTGACTGAATAAGAAACGAAGAAGTAAGAAGACGCACGGAACTGGAGGATGTGATAAAACGCATTGCTACTTTGTAATGGACCTAGCTAGGACACTTCGCTAGGCAAGACTATACATGATGGGCAAAACATATATTGCAATGGGAGGACGTCTAAAAGAATTATCGGAAGATCCTTAAAAAGATTAATAGACGATATAAAAAGGAAAGTAGGTAGAAATTGATACTGGATCTCAGAAAATAGGTTGAAATGGAAGATACTCGAGGGGAGGAGGCCTATGTCCAGGAGTGGACTAAATTGGGCTGTTAGAGAGCGAGAGAGAATATTTAAGATAATTCAGTAAGGAAGAAGTTTTTTCTCTGGATTTTTGCCCTTCTAAACAAGTGTTTTGGCCATGATGAAAAAGTTAAAAGTAAAAGAATTAATGAATAAAATCCTATAGGGATCGTTTAAATAATTGTACAGAAGTTGATAAAGTCTTCGGTGGGGTAATGTTTTTAGGGATTGCCCCTTACTTTTTTTTTCCAATAATTAAAATGTTTTAAAGAAACAATGCTTCAGTATAATATTTTTTTAATTAAAATTTATTTAAAAAAAATATCATCTTAGAATTTTGATAAAGATTGTATTTAGTTGCCAAAAATTATAAAAATTTGGATCACATTCCAACATACCACTGTTAGTGTATCCTTTCTGTTCAACTACTGACTATAAAAATTCGGAAAGCTTTTGGAATTGTCAACAGTAAAAGTCAAAGTTGTCCTAGATGACTGCGCTCAATATGGCACATTACCCGTTGTAGTCATTTTCAGTTTGGGCATCAGATACAAAAACTTATTTGCTGTTTTGTTGATATTACCATAAACTTACTATTGTTTTGTTAATATGACGAATTTCTATGACTTCATAGTCCTTAGGAACTCCAATAATTTTTTCATGTACATTTTTCCATTCATAAGCTTTCAATTATCCAAAATCCAGTGTGTTGGCAAATAAGTCTTCAAAACTGCAACTTAATGGACTTATCTGTGTTTTTTTTTATTATTTAGTAAACAATCTAATGAATGTTTTTTATTTTGTAAGTTGTGCGGAAAAAACAAATTTTTTCCTAGCTTATATAAGTTTTAAATTCCATGGAACTGTACTAACGTATGTGGATTCAACAATATTGATTTTGTAACATATCAGTTTCCATCCCATTAACAGAGATAAAAAGTCTGTGATTATAACCCTCCCATATATCCCAATTAAAACTCTCCAAAACCCTTCAACCCTTCTCTTTGTTTCCGTTTCGCAATCAGCGTAAATCAGCCGGCGAAACGGCGGCGGTCACACACCCCCGCCGCCGGGCAGACAACCGAGTTGTATTTGTTCAGGGCGATAAAGGCTGATGGACGGATATGTCCGCACATAACCACATATATTCCGGGTATATTCCGGGAGCAGATCGACCGGAACTCCCGGAGCCGTCCATAATCGTACATCGTCCAAGATTGGACGAGGAAGAAGGGTCGCGCGCTCGCTCGCCCCAATTTGAATTTTAATTTACGTGCTGAGTAAAGTGTTTAAATTTATTGGAGCAATTTTCGACCCCAGGGTACGTTCCAATCTCGTTGTTTTACATGCTCTCGTTTTTCAACGGTATTTTTGATTGGATTAAGCTGTTGGAAAAGGTTCTTTATGAGGCTTTTGGGGAATTTTACTCGAAAGAGTTTTAAGCGTTTATTAAATTAAAAGTTTTGCAAAAATATTACTTTGTATGGTATACTAACTAATCCAAAATTTAACGCGCAAAAAGCTTCTACCATGTCTTTGTCGGAAATTAACGTACTTTGTCCGTAAAAGAAGAATGGTTAACTATATAGTTTCAATTAATTTTCCTTTAAGTCAAGTTTTTGGGAAAATAACCGAAATTGGAAAAAGGAAGTTATTTTTCTAATTGTATTACAAAGATGCATATTTTTTCTTGGGGTTAGGGCCGAGCGATATCTCCAGGTGTATCGATATTATGTAATATTGATACACCGATATATGATATCAAAGTATCGATATTTTAAATATCGATACATTAGTACCATTCATATTTTATTCAAGTTTTGTGTGTGTATGAAAGTAAAAATTTTAAAAAAAAATGAAAAAGAAACCACAATAAATATTTTATTTGACACAAACAGTAAAATGTAAAAGAAAATAAATCCAGTGAAATATATTGTCTCTGTGGTCTTTGGTAACAAAAAAAAAACGGAAAAGAACTAAATTTGAATAATGCTACAAAAACAAAATCTAATTTAAAAACTAAAAATAAAATAAAAACGTTGAAAAAATCGGACATATTAGTTGAGAACAGGCGCGGATCCAAATGGGGGCCGGTGGGGGCAATCGCCCCCCCCCCCCTCCCAAGACCTTTGAGTTCAGAAAAATAGACCCGATTTTGCCCCTTATACTATAGTTTATTCTAGAACTAGAGAGAGTAATAAATCGTTTCTTACCTTTTTTTTCTTCGCAAACTACCTGTGCTCTTTAGTCCGGTGTCTTTGGCAAAATCTGTTAGACACATATATTTTTCAGAAGAATGGGTTAGAAATTTTATAATCAAAAATACCGGTCTATAATAAATGTTAAAAAGGATTTTAATCACTGTCATAGGCCTCGGAAGGAGGTTTATTATCACTAAGTATTTATGGCGTAGAATATTATTTCGGTAATAAACTTAAAATAAAAAGTTTTTATAATATTACTTTATTTCTTATGATTATATAATAATTTACATACATTAGAAAATATAGATACTTTTGACATATTTAACACAAATCACAATTGTATTTTTATTATCTTTTATTTTAGCACAGAAACCGTTTTAGGCACATTCAGACTAAAACGTTGCCTTTTTCTCTCAAAAAAATTCTCGAAGTTATAATTTAAATACTTACAAAACACCATTGTCAAAAATACAAGAAGTTAAACACATATAAAAAATAAATTCGTCCATATGATATTAAAAATTTTTTGGGGCTATCGGTCATTTTATTATTAACACGTTTAGGACATTTGACGTTTCAGTTTATTTATTTCTTAAACCATCTGCAGAATTACAATTAAATACTAAAATGAGCTTCAAATATAATTAATTTTTATATTATATATATTTATATTTTAAATAATAAATTGTGTTTACGCTAGTATACATTACGTATCTAATTCGTAATTGAAGTCAATGAATCTATCTTTGCTCAAATTAATTATAATTGGTGCCTCTATCTTATCGATCATGAGATCGAGTTTCCACATTTTCTTTTATTATATGGATTTTTCCCAATTTTCTGCAGTCACTTTATTCAAAAAAATCTTCAGTTAAATTACTAATTTTAAGTTGTGATTTCTAGCAACTCTACCTTTTACTTGAGAGAAATACTTCGGTCTCCAACGGACATTTTCCGAACAATCTATAAGAATAGATTTCCTATCTGGTTTTGCCCAGCAAAAATTATGTTCTCTGAGCAATTTCCAGAGTTCAGTTCTTTTAATTTCAGGTAAATCCTGATCTTTATGGATTTTAATTAGAATTTTGTCGACGGTTAGGATCTGCTTTTCATAATAAAATGTATTTCCAAATCCTTTTATTGCAGTTTACATTGCTTCTGCCAATGAAATTTTTCGTCTGCCTGTGCTCGAATATGGCTTGGGAGTACTAACAATTCCAGTCGTTTTTTTCTCCTTCAGTATTCGGTACATAGTAGATTTTCTAACGCCTGTCATGTTGGAACACATGTCAACAGAGCTTTTAACATTATTATCTAGATATTGATATCTTAAGGTATCATAAACATTCACCGTAATAAGTTTTTCGTTGAGGAAAAAATGCCCTGGTTTAACCATTTTGGAATAAATATAGATGTGAAGGCCATATTGTTGGAAATCCTTTAGAATATAATGAAAATTTTATTAAAATATCTTCTTCCTATCAAAGTCTATATACGGATGAAGTCTGTTAAAAAATTCGGTAGCCAATAAAATTTTTTTCAGATTCTTAATTTTCAGTAAGTCGGATTGACGGATGACGAAGACACTCTTAAAACATGCTGAAAATTTCTTCAAATCATCTCGCTCCTATAAAAAATTTTGTATAAATAAACATTAAAAAAAAATAAATAAAAAACATCCACGTCGAATTGATAACCCGCTTCCTGCAGCCCCGTCACTGATCCGCATCTAGTAAGTAAACATAATGTTCAGCTAAGCATTTTACTGCAAAATTTTAAATATGTATGTATATACTAGTTCCAATACTGCATCCATTATTGCATTGTAACTGTGAGTTTTTGGAATAAATATTTAAATTAAATATTAAGTAACTGGCTGATGTCACGCCGTCTAAGAAAAGAAAACTTTCGGAAAATAATCGTATATAATATTCCGATCCTGCATATTTCACGTGAAATGGCCAAGTAAGCTCATTTTCTGCGACATTTATATGTGTGAGTTAGAGCGTTTCTTTCGTTTTACTTTGCCGCTTATCTCGCCACTAAATTTCTGATTTTAATGGAAGCAGTGGCAATTTTGCGCGAGGAGCGAATGAGCGTACGCGCCGGCAGCCGCCCTTAACTTTTATGGCCTCCTTTTTAAATTGGGTCTATTGTTATTGGCAATTTAAAGCAATCGGAAGCATCTTAGGAATTTTAAATTGGATTTTCCTTGATATATTGTTTAAAATGTCACCCTCTTTATTGGAAAATGCGTTGGAGAAACTAAACTACAACACGGAATGTTCAGAATTAGAATCAACTGAGTTAAATTGAAAAAACAAAATTTTTTAGGGATAAAACATACACTATATATCTATTTATATGATAATATTTCAGCTAAGTTCCAGAATAAACAGGTATTTGCGCGCCGTGTGCAAATTTACACATTTCGGGTCGGCAAAAAAGTAATCCCAGTTTTGTAATGTAAAGTCAAACTTTTTTTTATTTAAAGGATAAACTCTAGCTGCCATTTTATTCAATGACCTCTTGTCATTTTTTTTTGCAGATTCATGATTTCGTGTCCATAGAAATGTTGGTCTTTTTCAGCAAAGACAAAGCATTTTAAGGTCATCATTTGTGAAAGATTTACCATTCATAGAATTATGCAAACTTCTAAATAAACGCTATCAGATGGTATCCAGTCAGGGCTCTATGGAAGATATGACATCACTTTCCAAGCAAACCTCAACAATTTCTCACTAGTTACTCAGCATTTAGCTGCTTTGAATTATCATAATATAATGTTTCATCCAGTTTCATTAGTTGTTGAAGGTAAACATTTGAATTGATCGTCCGGTCACTTGGAAGCAGTTCAAAATACACAACACCTTTGTAGTTCAACCAAATTAACAGCATGACGTTTTCTGGATACAATTCAGCTTTAGATGTAGTTTGTGTTGGTTAGTTGGTTAATTACGCTTGGATGATCGTTTTCGTATGATGTTACTGCAGATATCCCATTTTTTATCACTAGTGATGGCTCTTTTGTCGCGATTCAAATTCCAGCTTAAGTTCACTATAGCTAATTCAGTTTATTTTTCTTATTTTTGCAAATACTCACGTTATGGGTAACACGATATCATTTTCCTCAAGCATTTGTCATAAATCCTTTGAATGAAAGCATTCTATTCATTGCATTTTTGGTTTTATTATATTACGAGCCCTCGTAGCTCTATTTCCTAACTAATTTCCTTACAAGCTCGATGGTTTTTTCTGGAATTTGCCTGCCCTTCTACACTACAAAATATGGTGTTTATTTTCAGTTTTCAGTTTGACCATTATACTGATTATAAATAATGACCTTACTAGTTTGTTATATATGTAATTCTCCTTTTAGGCAAATAATATGAAAAATATATTTATAAACAGTTTATTTCCTGCAAATATTGCTCTGGTCCTCTCTCCATACGCGTTTCGATCACCTCATGATCTCGTCAGTGGAGCTGTATCGGACCGAAA
Organism: Diaprepes abbreviatus; assembly: GCA_034092305.1. Taxonomy (NCBI): domain Eukaryota; kingdom Metazoa; phylum Arthropoda; class Insecta; order Coleoptera; family Curculionidae; genus Diaprepes; species Diaprepes abbreviatus. The sequence goes on along the minus strand of JASJET010000205.1, from coordinate 1,134,946 downwards.
GCAACATTAGCAGGAAACAACTGATATATGAACCATAAATTTCAAGGTATGTCGGCAGGATATTGCACCTGCCATCTACCAACTTTGATATCAGACTGAAAAATATCGCCAGTCGAACGACATCTATGAATCATCGGAGTGACGTAAAATTTTTAAAAAATCAACATTTCAGTAAGAAATAAAGAAATCTTTCTGCCTTATTTAAATAGTTTGTTATATATGTAATTCTCCTTTCAGGTAGAGAATATGAAAAATGACCTTACTGTTACCTTTTTACAGATAGATCTCGATTTTGCTGCCTACTAATTGAGTGATTCTGACAGTTTTCCTGAAAGTATTTTGGATAATTCCGTAGATTTTATTTATATTATTCTTAAGTTAGGTTATATGTCATTTTTGAGCTTGCATATAGACTATTTTAAACCACTAAGAGATTATGTTTTAAGGCAGTTTTATGTTGGGTTGCTATTTTTGTTTTATAATTTTCGAGGGGAGGTTTAGACCGGTAACTTATTCTTTGTCGATAATGGCTGGTAGAAAGTATATTTCTTGATTTAAACATAATCGTTGGGTTACTTATTTGATTTTGCACCGAAAAAATTAACGATTAATGAACTGGCTTACGTAACAAATCTATTTCAGCCCAGTTTTGTTGCTCACGGTCATTTTTGAGCTGTCGTTTCTGTCAACGTGTCACCTTCTTAAAATTTCTTTTGACGCTTGAAAAAAGTAGCGTGTTGTACGCAGTAGCAACATTTGTTGAGAGTATTATTATTTTTCGAGATGCAGAATAAACTACATTTGACGATTATATTGTAAGAGATTATTCAATCGAGGGCATGGAGAATTGTTGTATTATTACTTTTAGCGACGATGAAAGTAATAGTGGAGAAAACAATTATGATTATGATAATAATGATGATGATAACTATGTCAATGATGAGAGTGATAATGATGATGACAATGAGAGTGATAATGATAATTGGATTGATAATAATGAAACTAATAAGTGACATAATAAATATTTTGTATAGATTTTTGCAAAAAATATGTATGTTCGAAAAAAATTTTTTATGTGAAAAATGTTCGTTCAATAAAATAAACAAAAAAGTTAATATGTATTTTTCTTGTACAACAAATAATTTGGCGGCAAATGACAGGCGCAATTTGTTTCATGCTATAACTCGATAAATAGTAACGGTATATTAAAAATCAATCTGATTTTTAATATTCCTAATAAGTAGTATAATGTTGACCACTGTAATAATTTTCTTGCAATTAGAAAAACATGTACGTATAGTAAAATTGTAATTATGCATAAAATGTATAAAAGTGCAACAATTTGTTTATTGCTATGTTTAACAATAATTTGACTACAAAAACATATCATCCATTGTACATATGTCGTCGACAAACCGCAGATTTAAAAAAATTAAAGGTTCTACGACCAATATTCGCCGAGATAATCCAAATTTTTCTGGCGAAATGAATTTGAAGTGTCTGAGTCACTTTTTTTTCCGCCAGCTGCAGGCTAAAAGAACGCCCCTCCTCCACTGCCCACTTTCTGACTCTCGAAGTAGGTGCTACTTTAAACTATTGCAACATCAACAATTTTGAAATAATTGAGTAGAAAATTGCTGCATGCAATAGTTTAACCATCTCCCAATGTGTTCCTGCTTAAATAATCTCTTAATAGTAAACAACGCAACAGCGATTTTTGGAAAAAAAAACTCTATCTTAGTTTATAGTGATCGTACAGAATTTTTTTTTCAAAATGTGCGCTAAAATCTCATCTATCACGTCCACTTATTGTCATTTCGATATCAACAATTGTCAAAGAGCTATTTTATTTGTTTATAACGAAAAAAAAACTTCAAATTTGTTTATCTGTTTCAACAATTTAAAATGAATAATTAATTTCGTTCTTTATTGTTTGTGTTAGTATAGGTCCCGAACTTTCATTTTCACACTCGCAGATCATTGAACGACCTCTAGATCGCTGAGAATACACAATCAAAAAACTTAAAAAGTTATAAACAAATTCACTGGGCACAAAACTATTGAATATTTTTACTCGAAATTTAGCGCACTTGTTGTATACCACAAGAGGCTCCTTTTGGTGTAGTATAAAGTTAACGCAATATATTTGTCTATTGTTTATTAATAATTGGAAAAACAGCCATTTTAGCATGTTTTTTGCAATAACTAACGAACAAATTATCCGACTCGGATAGGCCTTAGCTCATTTTATAGGTATTTTTACCCGCACAACTTTTGTTTCAAACTTTTTTACTGAAAAATAATAGCTTTTCCTACATCTCGAAAAAACTGTTTTTTTCATATCCTAATTGTTAAATAAAAAATTTTCCGCAAAAAAAAAATGAGACATAAGATACCACATAATTACTATTATCATTCTGAAGGTTTCTACATAGTTAATTCCGCCGGCTTATAGTTAGTAAATCGAATTTCAGAATTGTTTTTTTGTTAAAAATGCTTTCGTTTTTATTAAAAAAAATACATTAAAGAGACTAAACTATAAATTATTTTCGCAAAAAAACTAAATTAACTTAAAAAAATTGCATTAAAAATCAAAAAAACAAATTATAAAACGTTTTAAATTCCATCAATTTAAAATTGTAGAATGTTTTAGTTTATTTTGCAGTTTTCTGTCTTATTTAAGGACACACAAGAACCAATAATTTGACAAATAAAATAGTTTGACCTTACTTTATCTCGATTTTAAAAATGCGGCATTGAATTCACAATAAAACAAAGAAAAAATACATCAAGAATTACATTTTTTTATAGATAAATTAGATGCCTATTTGAAAAATTTCTATTTTATATAAAAATTTATGTTGTTATTTTTCACTTTTTAGTAAAAATAAAATAAGAGTCTGATTCTCTTAGAAAACAATTTTAAAATAATATTTTGCTGTATTATTCAGTCCATTAATACAGTATTGCTGTTACTTTATAATAAAAATAAAATAATAATCTGATCAATACTCGATTTTCACTTTTCACTATCATTGTCCCTCGAGTCCATTGTATCAGCCACTAAATCCAAAATTATGGCTCTATCTTCAACGGGATAAGTGATAAAATTGATATTCAAATATGCAAATCTCCGCAAGTAGAGAGGACCCCGGATTTTAAAGCGTTACGGCTGTCCCGTCTTACGTTTTGAAAGCTTAAATAAAGCTGCAAATTTATAGTTTCGAAAATCCCTTGCAGCGAGGGCTTAAGTAGGATTAACACTTCATTTTGCCGCTAGATGGCTGCACGACCTAAAGCCCTTAAGTAACTTTGGAACGGCCATACTGGAAACCATGATATGCATGTAAAAGTGGTTTGATTTCGGTATATTCCCTTATTGACGTTTTAAATGTTTTTATTCGAATTGTGATCAAATAACATGATTTGTTACTGGTTCACTTGACTACAGAAGAGTAAAATGAGCCTTTATTTGTATTTTGAGTGAGTGATTGCGTCAGTTTTAATAAGTGAGAGTTTAAAAATGATAGAAATAAAAGTAAATATTATGATATTTCGGACCATCTAGAGGATATTTCTCTTTCTATTTGTTTAACAAATGGCATCTTTTGCATTTTCAAATACAAATGTTTATATTTTGAAATATTGACGTTCGCAGGGTAATTCTGGACTTTTTCAGTGAATTGACTACAAAAGAGTAGAATGAGACATTATTTGTATTTTGAGTCAGTGATTGCGTCAGTTTTAATAAGTGAGGGCTCAAAAATGATATTATGATATTTCGGACTAACGAGAGGATATTTCTAAAAGATGATGTTAGTTCGAAAACGCTTGGTAAATTGAACTTTTTTTAGGCTTCTACATGTTATACAAAGTGCACTAAAATGTTGAACAGATCCATATTTTGAAGTATTGATTTTCGCAAGGTAATTTTGGACTTTTTCAGTGAATTGACTACAGAAGAGTAGAATGAGACTTTATTTGTATATTGAGTAAGTGATCGCGTCAGTTTTAATAAGTGAAAGTTTAAAAATGATAGAAATAAAAGTAAATATTATGATATTTCGGACCATCGAGAGTATGTTTCTAAAAGAAGATGTTATACAGAGTGCGCAGGGTAATTCTGGACTTTTAATTACAGAAGAGTAGAATAAGACTTTACGTGTATATTGAGTGAGTGATCGCGTCAGTTTTAATAAGTGAAAGTTTAAAAATGATAGAAATAAAAGTAAATATTATGATATTTTGGACCATCGAGAGTATATTTCTAAAAGAAAATGTTAGTTCGAAAAACGCTTGATAAATTGAACTTTTTTTCGCTTCTATATCTTATACAGAGTATACTAAAATGTTGAACAAATGTCAATTTTTTCATCTTCAAATACAAATGTCTATATTTTGAAATATTGACGTTCGCAGGGTAATTCTGGACTTTTCCAGTGAATTGACTGCAAAAGAGTAGAATGAGCCTTTATTTGTATTTTGAGTGAGTGACTGCGTCAGTGTTAATAAGTGAGAGTTCAAAAATGATAGAAATAAAAGTGAATATTATGATAATTCCGACCATCGAGAGGATATTTCTAAAAGAAAATGTTAGTTCGAAAAATCCTTGGTAAATTGAACTTTTTTTTCGCTTCTATATGTTATCAGTGTGCACTAAAATGTTGAATATATAACAATTTTTGAATTTTTTAATGCAAATGTCTATATTTTGAAATATTGACGTTCGCAAGGTAATTCTGGACTTTTTCAGTGAATTAACTATAAAAGAGTAGAATGAGACTTTACCTGTATATTGAATGAGTGATTGCGTCAGTTTTAATAAGTGAAAGAGAATGTTTTGCAAATAAAACTTTTTTTTACGTTTCAACATGTTATACAGAGTGCACTAAAATGTTGAACAGAAGTAAACTTATGCATTTTCAAATAGAAACGTTCATATTTTGAAATATTGACGTTAGCAGGGTGATTTTGAACTTTTTCAATGGCTATAAAATATTTTTAAGATATTACTACCAAAAAAATTAAGTAATGTTAAATCCAGGGAGCGAGGAGACTATTTTATTTTTTCTCTTCATGCCTATCCACACATGATGAACGGGGCACAATGTTATTGAACCCAAATATTTCTTCCAGGATTGTCTGAATATTCTAGTTCAGAATATAATAAATAAACAATTCAAGACTTAAAAAATCAATATTTTTTCTCCATTTAATGTTTCCACAAAAAAAATTCTTCTCATTCGTAGACTTTTTGGGGAATGTGAGTTTTCACAAATATACTGACCAATTTAAATAAAATGTAGTCCCATAGATAAACAGAATATTCCTAACATAACTTACATCATTATGAGTATAGTACATATACAGTTTTTGACGAAGGAAGTTGCTGCCATCTATACTTTGTGCCCATAGTCTATAGCGTGCAGTAAATAAAAAAAAATAAAGACTACAAAATATACTTAACCTTTGAATAATAAATTGGAAAAAACTCGTATTTAATAGCAATTAGGATTGAAAAGAATTCATTCTAGATAAAACTGCGGTGTAGCGAAATATGTTGAATATCTTTTATTCAAGTTTCAATTAAAGTGGAATTTTTAAGTAAAAATCGAGTTACGTATCTTTAATTTAATTAAAAATTAATTCTAAATGAACCAATATAAATTTCCATCACTTTTCTCCTATTCCCGTACGCTTGTGACTTTGTTGAAAGAAAAATGGCCAAACTGCAACGGCGACAACGAAAACAAAACAATAAATTTCCCGATATACAGTTTTCAGTTCATTTTCTACGGGTTTATTTGCGATTTCGCTCAATAAAGTGTCTGCATTTTCCCCGGCTTTGCAAACATAGACTGATTAATGCTTTGAAGGGGACTTTTTGCTTTCATTTTAATGACATAAGATTCCGTAGAGAGTTGAATAGTTTTTATTTATTCTGAAACGTCTTCATTAATTGTTATACCCTTTAATACTGAAAAGAAAAACTTTTAAAAAGTAACACATCTTTTAAATAAGAAAGATGCAATTTTAACTTAGAGTAAGAGAAATAATTCTAAATTTATGTTTCTGTATTAGGGTTAGTTATTATTCGGGAAATGAAAATTATGAGAATTATAATGAAACGTCAAAATATCTCGTCTTTTCACACCGAAGATCGTTGGATATACTCGAAGGAAAAGAGGAATTTAATAACTCCAAATTGTATATTATTTTTCTCCTTCTTTAGCTATTCTTTGAATGTAAGTCTTCCTCATGTATCTCCAAGGCTGGCAATCTTGTACCAAATGAACCAAATGATACAACTGTTTGTAAATATTCAATGGTGCCATATCCTGATCGAAATCTCGCTTATTGCTGAAAAAAGTCAAGTATTGGTGTTTAGTGATTGGTAATGATCTTTAGGAAGACAATGTATATTTAAGACAGGCTTCTAATCTTCTAAATCTTTAGGATTTATATTTTTATGAATCAAGATGATTGGGTCATTTTTCGGGCACTCTTTTTGTAAAAGATATGTTGAACAGCTCGACGACAATACGTCATCTCTTCTGCTGTCTCTCTTATATTTCAGCTGTAAAGTAATATAGTGAAATCTACAAGGAAGAGAATCTTGATCATCCATTTTATAAATAGTGCGAGTAAAAATAATATTAGTGGGAATAAAGGTCAAATAATAATCATTTAGTGAAATATAGACACTATTTATCAATAATTATTTATAATATTTTAGTTTCAGCTTATTTCAACATCAATATTTATAAAAACTTGGTTAAAAATATTGTAAATCTATAAGAATAGTAAACAAAATGTAGATTATAAGTTAATTTTAAAAAGAAAATAGAATAAACTAGTACCTGAATGTAGGAAAAGCATTGCTAAATATGATTATAATATTAACAAAACAAGAATTATCAATTTCAGCAAGTTAACAACAAACAGTTAAAATTTAAATGTAAATTATTTTAAATGTAATCAAATTTTATTTATCAATTTTATGTGCTAAACAATAATCAAAAGTAAAGTGTAGATATATCAAAATGTCAGGAAAAGTACAAAATTTACACAAATCATAATTTATTTTCATCAAATTTAATATTTAGTTCATAATATCAATAAAATATCAAAATTTCATTATAAATTGACAATTAGGAATCCATTTTGGTTTTGTTTTTAAAAGCTTAAAATTACATCTAGTTGCCAGTTCCCGTCAGATGATCGACCAATCAGAAAAAAAATAAAACAAAAATGTATGCTACTTCATCGCTAACTATAAAAGCGAAAATTCATTTTTTTTTTAAGAAGAGTGCAGGTCAATCAGTTGTACAGTAAACATCGTAGGTTTTATTCGTAAAAAGTAACATTGCCTCAAAATTTTCATTTGTTATTTAAAAAAAAAAATAAAAGAAGGAGTGCATATTAATCGGTTGTAAAGTAAACATCGCTATTCTTTTTTATTAATAGCAACATAACCTCAAAATTATAATTCGTTATTTAAAAAAAAATGATAAAAGAAGACAGTGCAGATTAATCCGTGATAGAGCTAACATTGCTAGTCTCATTCATTAAAATTTTAAAAGGGGAAGAAACATAGAACGTGGATAAAAAAAATTCTGGAGATTAAAAGATAATTTTGATAAAAGGAAAAGAAGTTTACTAAATTAATAAATAAATAATATCACTAAGCAAGCAGCTCTGAAAAATATTTATCAAATTAGTGATATATAAAAGAAGAAAAGTGACAATAGTTGGCAAAGGAAAAAGGATATTTAAGTTTTTAAAAAGAAAGAAGAATCTTAGAACGTGGATTAAAAAAAATTATGGAGATTAAAAGATATTTATCTAACGTGTAAAAAATGGAAATTTTAGACTTGCCTGAAAATAGTTTGATAAAATAGATATATACTAATCTTTTAATGAATATTTGTAGTTAGTAATAAAATAAATTGTTTAATTTGCACTGTAACAATATCATTCTTAATATTAACGACACACAAATATTTTTAGATTGTTTAAAATAAAATTACATATAATTAGCCACTAGTCATTTTTAACCGTTCAGACATTATATACAACATTGCTAGTTTTAATAATCTTAAATCCAATAAAAGAGAAACAGTGCACATTAAATAATATTGATAATTTTAATTAGGAAGAGATAAGGTGATTTATAAATATTACATAAAACTGCACCCACTGACATAATTGTATTATTTTAAGAAAGTTTGTACTTGTGTTTATGAATAATTGATTTGACTTTTCTAATAATAATAATAATTTAATGTGAACTCACCTGAGAAAGAGAAAATTGACACCAATGTTTTTAAACTTTTGATCACGAAAAACGAGCTACATTTAGAAATACAGCACCTGTGTATTTGTGAAATTTTTTTTATTAAAATAAAGAATTTTTGTACAAATCAATTATACTCAGATATAGTTATTTGTGTCTAGCGCCTAACAATTTTAGAAAAAGGAATTAGGAAAGTGTCTGTTTATTAGAGGAAAAGAAGTATTCGCTGTGACTAAATAACCTTAAATTATGAAAGAGTCGGTCCACAAATTGTTTTTAAAAGAATCTTAGAGTAATTTTAAAAATAACTTCTTTAATAAGAATAAGAAAATATGTTGAAAAATATTTTAGCTGTTAAATCGATAAAATGAACGAAAAAAGAGGCGTTTTGTGCCACAACTTCATCAATTTAACATCCTTAGTTTAACTAATGACAACTAATTACACAATTTAATTTTTTATTAAGATGGATCAATATATTATTTTTTACGAATAGTTAAAATATTATGGGAGCTTTTCGAAGAACCTTTTAAAACATAGGTTCCCAATGGGAGTATTAATGCCCCTCCAGTGAGCGCTGAAGCCTTTTAGGTGGCTCCAACGGTCCAGAAGCAAACGGTGATCAAGGCTGACGATAAACATATTTTGAAATATTTCGTAGTTTTCTACTTTTTTGTTTCCTAAAAACTCCGAAACAATTGTTTCAAAATAACTCCACCCAGCTAATTCAATATCACTTCATTTTTGATTAAACTGTTGATCCCTTACTATTTTTCTAATTTGTGATCCAGCAAGTATTCCTTCCTTAGGCTTAGCATCACTTAGTTTAAGAATTTTTTCTTTAATATATTTAAACGCATCTTCTTCTTTATCTAATGATTTAACGAAATTATTAATCAGTCCCAGTTTAATGTGTGTAAACAGTACTTTTTTGGGATTAACAAGAGGTTTATTCTTGACGTTAGCTTGACCTGAAATATACTGATCCTTGGAAGCCATTCTTTTACTTGGTAATGGCTCTGTGTTGCTCTATTGTCCCAAAGACAAAAAAAAGAACAATACTTCGTAAATCCACCTTGAAACCCCAGGAATAGTCCTATGACTTTTAGGCAACCACATATTTGCCACTTATATGGATTATAGCTTATTGCATTTAGAATAAGTGACATACTTTCGCATGTTTCCTTCATGTCAACAACTGCTTAAATAAGAGGAATAGAGGGTCTTTTGTTGTTATTATGGAGCTTTTAAACTTACTTTAGAAGCATCCATAAATAGCCGTCATTCGTCCGGGTTATGTGCAAATCCTAATTTTTCCATAACACTATTTGGATTAACACAAACACACATTTCATTCTGCTGAGTAAAAAAACGAGGATAGCTCCTGCTTATGATTTATAAATGTTGTAATTTTGGTTCCAGTGGCTAATAAATTCCATTGTTGTAATCTAGATCCTCATACTTCAGCATGCTCTTTGGTCAAGTACAGGTCTCGAACTAGATCATTTAATTCAGGTTATTCGATTAAATGGGGTCCTTTTCCTTCACATTCGGGAAAATAAGAACCGTCCTTTTCTGATACATTATCGGATTCTACCTTATCATCATACATTTCTAAATCTTCCTCCCATTTTACCGGGGGCGCTGAAACTGGTAAATCTTCTCCATGAAAAGCGGGTTTTATTGCTGAGGGGATATCCAGAAAATCAATATTATGTTTGCTCTTTCTTGAAAAACCAGGCATCTTTGTCATGCTAAAGTAACAATCGTTAAAATGATTTGTTGGAACTGCAAAAGGCATAGAAGAGTGTTTGCCATTTAACCAGTTACTTAGATTTGCAACACAGGTTAGGCAACATATGTGGGGAGTCCCGATCTTGATCGCTAACAAGACATCCAAAATACTTATGATAAGGTACTTCGGTCATTTTGTTAATTGTTCTTTTTTTCAAGTTAGGGGTAAACTGACCACAAATGTAGCAAAAACTATCCCCCGGGTTAACAAGTACATAAGGCATTTTTGTACTACATTTATAGGCGTCAACTAACTTTATTCAACACAAAGATATCACTAATACTTACTATTGGTTTGTTCGCTTCTCCATCTGATACTGACCACTACTTGTGCTAAAACAATACTGATGATGCGACTGCCGGCCAGCGTCTTTTATAGACTTTCCGTAATTCTGGTATTTTCTAGAAACATCGGGTATCGGAATTTCGAGAAGCGATGGCGTACTTCTCGTATGCAGGGGTCATCTATAAGCATATTCGGCTATGGGGCAGAGTGAAATTTGGAATTATATGGGTTTAAATGGGTACTTCCTTTATTTTAATCTCTAGAGGGTTGAGACTTCGTGGTTCACTTGTCATCCCTAGACACCCCTACGTGGTGTTGCCAGATTGTGCAGAATTTCCCTAACTTGTGGAAAATGTAACGCTCCGAAATATTACAAATTACTTTTTAAAATAATGTGATTAAAATACTCATTTATATTGCTGAAAAAATCTTAACCCAAAAATCTTACTCGTAAGGAAGTTTTTGCCATCATTTTCGGATTAAGAGCCCAAAAATTAACCAAAGACTGCCTTTAACATTACAGTCTCAAATTGGCTTTAAAATAATGTAAAATCACAACGTTTCGGTTAGTATTTATTTGAATTCTGATTACTTGATTGCTATTTTTTGTAGTTAATTCAATCTTCAAGTAAATAAATTTTAAGTTTTTAAAACAAAAGATAATTCATTAAAGTCTACGTCCTCGGTAATGAAATGCCATAAACGCGGCATTAAAATGATAGTTGTATTTCTCCCCGCAGAACAAAATTTAATTTGAGCAATTTGAATTTCGCAGCGTCTAAAACTCGGAAATTTCCCTAAGTGAAATTCCAGCCGCAGAAGTCGCATCTGCGATTTACATCCCCCTGGAAAACTAATTCCATTTTAGCGTGGCTCTGATTTAAGAGGGCGCAAAGCGCTTTCCAAAAGTTATTTCTATTCGGAAGCCGGCTCTAATATCGTCTTGATGGAAACGGGATGTAACACGTGTTTAGGGAGCCTAAGAAAGCAAGAAAAGCTATTAGACGCATCCTTGTGTTCCTTGAAATGATTGTTTAAAGTTAGATTTAGAAAAACTTTTAATGTTTTTTTTCACTAGCGTTGATCGTTAAATAAACGCGCGGGGCGTTATCAAATTAAAATTTAAAAATAAAACGATTTTAAATAATTAAATGAATTGTTCGTCTAAAAGTAACACAATTTTTGTGGGGCTTTTCAGATGTTGAAAATTTTCTTTATTTAGATTTTACTAAACGTGATTAACCTTGCTTTTTAAAAATATTCAACGATTATATGTTTGTGTATGAAAACGTAAAAAATTTCGAAATATGATTATTTAGTAAGAGAAAAACAAATTCGAATTTTTCCACATTTTTAAAACAAGTGTTTGGGAAATGAAAACAGAACTCTGAAAGTAGCCCCAAATAATATTGTTCTTATGGAAAGTTTTAGCATAAAAAACATGGTAATAGTACGATAGAATAGGTTTTATATAAAATTTTTATAAAAAAAATTGAACCGACCTCCTAAAAGTGCGCTAAAAAGTGGAAAATAACCATACATTTTTGTACGAAATTGAAATTTTTGAAGTCGGAGCCAAACTAATATCTGCCAAAATGTGATTCGCATAAACAGATTAAAGATACTTTATTTATAATTGCTTTCTTACTATAAATTGTATATATTAGTAATTTATTTCACTTAGAAATCGTTTGGCGACGACTTAAAAAATTTCAATTTCGTATAAAAATTTATAGTTATTTTTCACTTTTTAGCGCACTTTTAGACGTCGGTTAAATATTTTTTTATAAAAATTTTATTTTTCGATTTTTAGTTTTGAATTCATTATGAAATTCATAAATTATTTGAACTAAGTACTAATCGGGATTAGTGTACTTCGCAATGACTTCAAGGTGGCAAAAAAGTACCCATTTTATCCAAAGATGTAAATCACCCTAAAATGAACCACTAAAACTTCTTTAATTCTTAGGGTTCTCCAAATACCAGTGAAATTGTGTCAAAAAAATATTTAGTCTGTCGTAATAAATCCACTATGTTAAGTTTTAAATTAATTTTATATCGGTAATATAGGCCTCAAAACCTTCCAATATCGATATGTAAAGAATTTGAAACATAAATTTCCTAGCCCGGTATATTTTATACTGCATATTGAGTTTGTATACGCCCCAAGAAAATCGCAATATTAATTTTAGACAAAATCGGAAAATGTAAAATTTTCAGTCCTTCATATAATACCAAATCTGAAAAAATGCGAATAAGGTAAAATTTTCAACTCACCATATTGGATGAGCCATATTGAATTTGGGGGGATTTAAAACTACTAGACCGTCACATTGAATCTGATATATGAGATTTTCTTAAAATAATTTTATATTCGCTATTTACATCCTCAAAAACGATTCAGTCCCACCTTTGAACAAAGTCGAAAAATGTAAAATCTCTAGTCCACTATACTGGATTCGCCATCTGGAAACCTGAAAAAATACTTTTACATTTATAATTTACACCCTCTAGAATCCCTTATACCAGTTTTGGAGAAAATTGAAAAATGTAAAATTTTTAGGATGCCATGATGAATCTGCCAGATTTAGTTCTTCAAAAAATATTTTAAATTCGTAATTAACGCTAACAAAAATCCCCCAATATTGATTTTAGACAAAATCGAAAGATGTAGAATCTTTAATCCGCCATCTTGGATCCACCATATTTATTCGATTCAAATAATTTCAGATTCGTAATGTGCGATCCTAAAAATTCCCCCATATCAATTTTGAAAAAAATCGGACAAAATTAATTTCAGATTCGTTATGTACAACCCCGAAAACTTCCACATACCAATTATGCCATGTTAAATTTTTTTAAAATAATTTTAGATTCGTTATGTGCGACCCCGAAAACTTCCCCGTACCAATTTTGGAGAAAGTCGGAAAAAACTGATTTTTTTCCGCCATACTGAATCCGCCAATATTGTATTTTTTGAAAATATTTTGGATTCGTTATATGCGACCCCGACAACCCTCCTACATCAATTTTGGAGAAAATTGAACGAAATTTTTTTGTCCGCCATATTGGATCCGCCATATTAAATTTTTAAAAATAATTTTAGATTCGTTGTGTACGATCCGGAAAATTCCTCCATACCAGTTTTGAAGAAAATTGGACAAAAATAATTGTTTTGGCCGCCATATTGTCAGTGCCATCTTGGATTTTACTACATCAGTTTCATTCAAAAAAATATGGGACCACTTTCTAAAGATAATGTAAAAAATTTCATTCAAATCGATGTCGCCATTCTGAGTAATCGGTGTACATACATGAAATATATATATATACATATATATATATATATATATATATATATATATATATATATATATATATATATATATATATATATATATATATATATATATAGTCGACGAATTGACAACAGAAGTCGATTAAAAATAATTTGATATATTTTTTTCTTACCTCATCGTACATTTTGGAAAGAAATTTCCGCCAAAATTTTTGGTTTTGATATTATTTTTAGTTTTGGCAACATTGCCTTATATCGTAATGTATATTTTACCATTTCGGATCTGTTGAACATCATTTCTTGATCATCATAGAGGTTCAATCACTTTTGCTCGAAGAAGTGAGTATCATTGATAAATAACTCATTTACATATGTCACGTAGAAAGATTAAAACTTTAACAGAACTTCGTAAGCAAAAAATTGGCAATATAACATATATACGCTTGTTTGAAGGTTATAAACAATGTTCCAGATTGATTAAAATGTACTTGTCGGTACTGTACGCAATTTTGATTAGATTGTACCTCTAATCATGAAGAATTAACTGAATGTTTTGTATTAAGCCAACGAGCTGTTATAAACATTGAAGTGCGAAGTTTCTTTTAAGTATACACACCTCAATGATTTGATGTTACAAATTAGTGGTTGCCGAAGATTAGATATCTCAACACTGAGTTTACTGAAGATTCCAATATTGCTATAACATTACCTTACTTAGTACAACTATGTGCATGACTAACTACTTTTAGAACTACCCAGGAACAACGACGTGAACGTAGTGGTTTTTGTTCTCTTTGGGGTGCTTGTTTTCGGTGAGTCCCCTCAACTATTATCATCGAGATAATTGTTTTCGATGAATTCCCCCGCCTCTCACCATCAGGGGCTTGTTTTCTATGAGTCCCCTCGTCCCTTATCATATTATAACTGCTCAAAATGATTACCTTCGACTTCAATACACTTATTTACCAGCAATTCAAAATATTGCACATAACTGCGGAGCATTTTAGGTTTTTTTTTGGCACAAGAATCTCGGATTCGCTGCTTCATGTTTTCACGAGTTGATGGCATGTCTTTATAAACTTCGCTCTTCAAATAACCCCATAAATAAAAATCCAGTGGCTCAAGGTTTGGCGCTCTCGCGGGTCACTTTACTGGACCTTCTCTTCCAATACACCGTTCATTGAATTCGCGATCCAACACTTGACCATCTAATTGGGAATAATGTGCTGGACATCCACGGTGTTGAAATCACATTTGTTGCCTTTACATCTAAGCGTACGTCTTCACGCAAAAGTGGAAGCTAATTTTCTAAAATATTATGATATTTTGCGTCATTCAAATTACCTTTTCAGATTTTGGAATTGAGATTCAAATGACTTTGATAACACGTGACTAACTTTTGACACTATAAAACAAGAACTTTGCTTTTAGTGTCACATCTTTATTTCAACTCGGTTTCAAAGTCTTCAGTAAATCCAAAAATTGAATTTCTCATGTATTTTGTCAAAGCTGTAGCAGGATTTTTAGTCAGTCAGCTGTAGATGAAAATAATTTTTTGAAGTTTAGTATAACAGTGATCTGAGAAACAACTACCAATTATGAAATATACTGTTTTTATTGATATTAAGCGTAAAATAGTAGATTACGTTTCTAAACCTGTACGCGGATGAAAATCATAAAAATATGATATAAAATTACTATTTTTCGACATTATCTCTTTACAAAGATACACTTGAGCCACCGGTGTTTCATTTATAAGTATTCTCGTTCAATTCCACACAACAGGTTTTCGTCACGACGATGACTTTGGATTCGGATAAATAGTTTTTCCCGCCTAGATATTTTTTCAAGTTTTGGAATAGGTTAGAGTCTAAAGAGCCAAGCCGGCTATACTTTGATCTTCAGTTAATGAGTTTTGCCTAGCATCACGACAGCTTGTGTCTCGGAGTATTATCAAGAAGAAAAAGAACTTCCTTCTTGGCCAAATCTGGCCTAGTATTTCTTGATTTTTTGTTTCAACTGCTCCAGAAAAGTAGCATAATATAATGTTAATAGTTCCACGTTTTCTGGATAACTTACCAAGAAGACTCCTTTAGCGTCCCAAAAACAGTGACTAGACCTTCTTTCCAAATGCGACACTCTTTGCTTTTTTCGGTATTCCTCCTCACTGTTTAGATTGCTGTTTAGCCTTGAGTGTAATATTGTCGATTCAAAATTCGTCTTCAGAAATAAACTGCCGCAAATACTGTTTCTATAAGATCGTGCATTGCAGTTTTTGATCCGCTCTCTGCAATTATGACAGCCATATTGCTGACAATTTTTACATTCCCAAACTATCACTTGGGATATGTTAGCAATCTCAGCTATCTCTGTTAGTATCAGTTAGTGGTTATTCCTAATACCTGTAGACTTTTTGGGTGACTACTTCCAACCGTGGTAGCGAATTTTGGTCTTCTAGAATACTCAGCACCTTGAGTGCTCATACGACCACATTTGAAGACTGCCATCGACGTTTTCACAGTCGTTGAGAAAGAATAGACTCTCTCAATGAAGTTTATAATTCCACCTTAATTACTGGAAGAGATAAATCTTGAATAAAAAAATTATTTTATTACGGCTCGCAATTCGACCATAACTGCATAATGCAAAACGGCTCTCTCAAATTCACAGTAATTGAAGCAATTTGACGTTTAAAACTGGCACAATAAAAATATAGCTTCGAGCGCCATCTCTCGGAAAAGTCGAAAACTCTTATTACACGTTTGTACCTTATCCGAGAGAGGTACCTGTTCCAACATGTTCCACTAGTTCGAGCTCAAAATTTCCATCGAATCACATGAATCACAAGAAAAAATTCAGACTAATGAAGTTCGGTTGAATATAAAGTCCAAAGTCAGTGTTCTGGTAAGTGATATAAAGGGTATTCCAAAATATACGCAAAATTTGAATTTGCTGTCATTTGGCGGCCACAGTTAGCAAATTTCGTAAAAAATATGGTTGGAATATTGATTTAACTTTGTCAATTGTGTAGAGAGTAATGGAAAAATTCAGGGTAACTGGATCAATTGGTGTTGCTAAATATACTGGCCGTCCAATAACAAGCCGCTCAAATGTTAATTTCGAAGCAGTGCGTGAGAGTGTTGGTGAAAGTCTGGGAATATCAATTCGGCATCATGGACAAGAACTGCAAACTTCAAAAAGCCCTCTACAGCGTACTCACTAAAGATCTGCATCTCCATGCATACACAGTTCAATTGACACAAGAAATGAACCATCCACAGCAAAGAGAGTTCGTTGAATTGATTATTGAACATCAAACAAGTGGATGTCAATTTTTCGAGCTAAAAAGCTCATGTAATTGTCGAAAAACATCCACAACATGGTTGGTTAGGCTGGAGGCATTATTGGACCATACTTCTTCGGAAATGAGGCTGGTCAAACAATGACTGTACTGGTGTTCGATATCGCGACATAACGGATTTCTTTGTGCCTAAATTAGATGATATTGATGTAGACGACATGTGGTTTCAATAAGATGGTGCCACATGCTATTCAGCCCGTGAAAGAATTCAATTACTGCATGAGACATTTCCTGGTCGTATACTCTCTCGTTTCAATGATCAGGATCGACTCCCTGGATCAAGTGATTTAACATCACTGCATTTCTTTATATGGGGTTATTTAAGGTCTAAAGTCTATGCCAACAAGCCCACCATCACTTGTGCATGGAAGAAGGAACCCTGGTCTATGTACTTTATGATTCAATAAAGAAATTACAATTAAAAATAAAACCGTGTTTTCTATTTAATTCAAATCTTGCCTAAGTTTTGGGTTGCCCTTTACAATCTTCAAGATCTAAAGCTGAATTCGCTGGTTTGCGGCTGTAACAATGTCATTAACAGAGAGATAACTGCTTTTTATTCAAGAAGTCCGGATTCTGAGGACTTTTGTTACTGCCACAACATATTGTTGCTAACTTAGTACATAAATATGAAAAGATAGGGATAAATACGTACTTGAAACTTCATTTCTAACATCATTGCATTGACTTTTTCTCAAAAAATCCCGAATATATGAATAATGAACTAGGTAAGCATTAAGATTTAAAAGTTGTTAAATAAAATTATTGAGGTTACTAACACGTACTAGGAGATTTTTGTTAAGGACATAAGTATTTACAAAAGAAGTTAAAAACAGTTCATTTTAAATGTTTAATTTTAAATTTTAATTTCTTTTTTGTACAAAATTTTTTAAATAAATATCTCACAAATAAGACATGATATACTTTTGCTAGTTTTTTTCTCGAGATCATTATGCTGAGGCTATAGAAAGTGAGTACTTTTCTGTTTAAGGGAAAAAATCCTGTAAACTAGTAATTTTTGGTGCACTAGTGCCATTTAATATGCTAACTCGGTGTAACTTGTAGCACAAGTTAAATTTATTTATGACAAATTATTACAAATTTATATTATACAGTAAATTTAATCACAAAAATGGTAAAATGTTCCCGAAATATTTTATATACTTACAAGTTTAATCTGGAATCCCCATTATAGGTCGTTAAAAGTTACTACTACTGCAGATCGATCGAATCGATAAGGCAAACATCAAAATATTCAAAACGTGTTTTATACGCATTTGCGGGTGGATTTTATATGGAAAATGGTGCTAATATTGCCCTGATACCTCATAAAAGCCATTTATATCGATATTTATGGGGCATTTTTGGCAATAAATTGGAAAATTATCAACAGGAGCGGATGGTGTTCGTGTCGGTATTTTATTAATGGTTAGAAAGAATGTATTTTGACATTTGCATGGAATTTAATAGTATAACGTTGAATTCTAAATAAAAAACATTAGGTGAATATCGAGGGCTATAAAATATTCTAGATATTTCCAATCCTATATGTAAAAATTATGATTTAAAATGATAAGACAACCAAATTTTGTACCTTAAAAATACGAAAATAAGAAAAAGTTTTTTTTTATTACTTAATTGGAAAAATGGATTTTTTTTTAATTTAAAGAAACAACTATTCATTTTGGGGATTACAATGCTTAAACTCTAGGTTTTTATCCTTAATTTTCCTATATAAGGGTTGGTTTCTTGACATATATGATGTGTAGGTATATTAGGGCTGCATTTTAAAGTTATTTTGAAATATAGAGAGTGGCTCAAAAAAGGTTATACACTAAAGTTGTCAAAATTGAAATGCAATACATATTTTGATAGCGGGGGTCAAATAAGGGTAAGCTACTGTTATGTTTCATATACCTAAGACAATCCGTTTTGACATATTTAGCTATTATAGAAATTGTAGAGCAAAATTTAAGTAGCGTGCCTATCTTGCCTATTCCATCTAGATGTTTTAAATTGTATTAGATTTTTAATAAAATCATTAAAATTTATTGTAAAATAAAAATGATTTCAATACAGGGTTGATAAAAATTTTATTTGATTTTTCTCATCATGAAAGTTAAATGACTTAAACTGTATTAAGGTTTTTTTTTGTATCTTTCATAATTTTTAGTAATTTAGTCATTTTAGACCTAAATATTTTGCAATTTATTTTTGAAGAGTAATCGTTGACGGAGTTGATATTCTTATTATTTACATAGATGATATGTAATCACTAATCATTTAAAAAAAATAGTCATAACTAGGTTAATAGCAGATACATACATTATTAAAGAGATGAGAATCTTTATTTAAAAAAATAATATTTTAATAAATGCTCAAACTGATGTCCAGGAATTTCAATGCATAAACGAATTCTAATTATATATATACACGGGATGTTCGATAAGTACCTCCTAATTTCTCGGGAGCATACAGGGTAGGTCAAAATAACTCTACTTTGTCATAGATAAAAAATTCCTAAAGTGCCCGTTAAGGAGACAAAGAGCCCTAAAAGGGTACCCAGCGATTTACCTTATAGGCTCTAAGTTTTGAATTGACTTGTATAATTTAATGAAATTATAATGTGTTATACATGCCATAAAAACTCATTAAACTACACTACAGTAGATATTTTAGATCATCAGAGAAGTTAGGAACGGACTTGTAGCCACACTCGTTGGTGTCATTTTATAGAGCTCAAAATTAATTTTTTAAATACTTTGATCATTCCTCTCCAAAAAAGGAACTCGCTTTAATTTATGGGACAGCGCTGTTTTGCTCTTCAAAGGCAAGAAGATGTTAAGCTATTAACAGGTTGTACACCGAAGAAATCACGAAAAGGAGAGATTGTGTATTTCAGTGTATATTTTATATTATTATCGTCTAAGCGCTTTCGGTCTCCCTTAGACCATCCTCAGGGCTCAAACCCTAGAAACAAGAGAATATGGTCAGCAAATAAGCTTACTCAGTACTCACTAACCAAACTCACTCGTTAAAGGGCACACCTTAACCTTGCCATTTGGAGAACAGTCTCCAACGCCAGCGCCTCTATACAGAACAAATAACATATACAATTAAAAGGACTATCCCAAATTAAAATTAAAACACTCAGAACAATGCATACATTAATGCTATCAAAACAATTAACTTTTACATTAACAACTCAAAAGACACTGAGGTTAGGCCAGACAGAGTCATAGCATAATGTTACAATAAAATTGTCCAAAAATTAATTTTTCATCAGACGTAAATTGCTAACATATTAAATCTGAAAACCATCAAGAGACAAGTAGATGTTACAAGCTTTTGATACTTGTATGATGAAAAGGTTAAGGATACCAATAATCTAAGGTATTATAAATATTTATTATTGTTAAATTATTTTACGAGAACATTTATTAAATTGCATAGCGGAAAATTTCTATGAAATATTTCAGCAATAAACACAGCAGGAATAAATTTGTCATTAACACATCTGGAATAATGCCTGCTGATATTGAAGAAAGCTTAAAACTGGTAAGCTTTATACTGAATATTGCATTTTTAATGGGTCGAATTAATAATAAATTTCTCGATTTTGTCCAAAATTGGTATAGGGATGTTTTTGAAAGTGAAAAATTATTTTTGACAAATTCAATATGGCGGATCCAATATAACGAACTAAAAATTTAAAATCTCTCGATTTCTAAATTTGTGTTGGGGGTTCTTAAGGGTATAAATTACGAATTTAAAATAATTTTTGCAAAATTGAATATAGCGGATCCAATATGGCGGACTAAAAATTTAACATGTCTCGATTTTCTCCAAAATTGATATATGGGGTTTTTGAGGGGTAAATTACGAATTTAGAATTATTTTAGATAAATTCAATATAACGGATCCAATATGGCAGACTAGAAATTTAACACTAACTAAAATTAACTTGATTTTGTTCAAAATTGGTACTGGAGGGTGTGTAAATAACAGATTTAAATAAATTTTATGTGACAGATGTAATATGGCGATCTAAAAATATTTTATTTCCAGATTATGTTCAAAATTGTTAGTAGGGGTTTTTGAGGATGTAGATTAACATTAGATGAACAGTTTAAAATAATTTTTTTGAAATTCAATATGGCGAGTCCAATATGGTTATTCGAAAATTTTACTTTATTTACATTTTTTCAAAATTGGTATTAGGGGTTTTCAGAATCGTAGGTTTTCAATCTGAAATTTTTTTATTTTACAATTTAATATGATATATACAATATGGGGACCACAAATTTTATATTTTTCCGATTTTGTCCAGATTGATAGGGGGGGGAGGTCTTGGAGTCTATATTAAAAATCTTAAATTTATTTCTTGAAACTCAATATACAGGATAAAATATGTAGGACTAAAAAAATTTACATATCCCATATAAGTTCTTTCAATATCGATGTTGGGAGTTTTGGGGCCTAGGTTACAAATCTAAAATTAATTTCTTAAAAGAAAAAGATAGAGGATTTACCATAGCAGACTATTAAATATTGATTTGTTATAATTCCATTTAGAACTGGTATTTTGGTAATTTTCATAGCCACAAAATTTTTTGTTTTTCACTTTGATGTGGTCCACAACTACAGATAAAATGGGTACCTTTTTGTGATCATAGAAACTTAACTGAATTCAAAAATCGAAAAGTAAAATATTTATAAAAAAATTGAACCGACTTACAAAAAAGTGCTAAAAAGATAAAAATAGACATACGAAATTGAAATTATTGAAGGCGGCGCCAAATTATTATTAAGCAAATAATTACTAACTAGAGATACATACAAGCTACGGCAAGAAAACAATTTCTAACTTAATTTCATTTTAAATTCCGTAAGAGTTGGTTAGAAAATAAAATGTCTATTTTTATTTAGATTTTTCTATATTTGTTATCAAACGAAGCTTTAAGAACTCTATATTAAGATACTAAGAAATAAAACGAATAGTCATATAAATAAGAAAAGTTTTTAATAAAACATCAAGCCAAAATCCCGAAACTTCTACAAAGAGATAACTATAAATCTCTCTTTCGTTTTTCCAGATCCGATTCCGAAGATGTATCGAAATAAGGCAATAAAGAAGGGTTATACGCCGGTCCTAGCTTAAATTTAGATATTATACTTCGGCCCAGAAAGTTGCCGTAAATATCAGACTTTATGTTTTAAAAAGTTTCCCGAAGTTACGATTATGGTCCAACTAAGAAAACTTTACACCCATTGTTTAAACGCGGAGTTGCCGGGCGAGCAAATATTACCGCCGTTCACTTTACTTAACTTTATTGCAAATAACCTTAAATGCCATTCCAAATCTCCGACTTAAACTTTATTCCACTTTATTAAATTGGTGCAAACTGCTGAAGTGGGCTTTCGATCGACTCGAATGGTTTTTCCGAAGTTTCGAAGTTGAAACCTATAGAACTTCGATTATAAGTGGTTAAAAACAAAAATATTATAGCGGATTACGATCTTAGTTTTAGAAAGATAAATCTGACAACTTTATCCTAACTTGATGAATAACCTGGATTTTTACAGTATTTTCTCCCTCAGGGCAATAGTCGTCTCTTTTGGTACAACCTAAAACATAAAAAAAATTTCGAGATTTTCACTGAAGTTTCTTCAAGGATTATATAGGAATAAAACAAAGATGAATTTTTTAAATTGACATGAAATTTACTTTATTCGAAAGATAATCTTCTGGCATTATAATTTAAATATGACTTCTGGCATATAAACGCCACGGCTGGCTCGGACGTAGTGTAATCTGGAGGTTCAATTTTCGATGACTTTTTCCAACATTTGTGGCCGTATATCGGCAATAACGCGGCGAATGTTGTCCTCCAAGTGATCAATCATTTCGGACTTATCGGCGTAGACTAGCGACTTCACATATCCTTACAGAAAATAGTCTAGCGGCGTTAAGTCGCACGATCTTGGAGGCCAATTCACGGGTCCGAAACGTGAAACTATGCGGTTACAAAACATTTTTTTCAATAAATAAATTGTGGCACGAGCTGTGTGACATGTTGCGCCGTCTTGTTGAAACCACAGCTCCTGCACATCATGGTTGTTCAATTGATGAACGAAAAAATCAGTAATCATGGCTCTATAGCGGTCATCATTGACTGTAACGTTCTGACCAGCATCGTTTTTCAAGAAGTATGGACCAATGATTCCACCAGCCCATAAAACACACCAGTTTTTCTGGATGTAACGGTGTCTCAACATACACTTGGGGATTATCATCACTCCAAATACGGCAGTTTTGTTTATCGACGTATCCATTCAAACAAAAGTGAGCTTCATCGCTAAACAAAATTCGCTTATGAAAATCGGGATCAACGGCAATCTTGTTTTGGGCCCATTCACCGAATCTACGCCTTGCTAGGTGATCGTGTGACTTCAATTCTTGCACGAGTTGGATTATGTAAGCACGCAAACCAAGATCTTTCCGCAAAATCTTCCATAAAGTGAATGGACACATATCCAATTCCTGTGCACGATGGCGGATAGACTGATTCGGGTCTTCCTCTACGCTACGCTCTACAGCAGCAATAACTTCTTCTGTACGCACTGTACGACGTCTCTGTGGATGCGTATTGTCATTTCGAGTAAACGTGGTGCGACAACGTTCCATAGTTAATCGAATTAATTACTCTGATGGACGATTATGTTGACCGTAAGATGAACGTAGTGCGCGATACGTATTTCGAACAGAACCATGATTTTCAAAATAAATTTGCACAATTTGGAAGCGTTGTTCAGGCGTCAGTCTATTCATGTTGAAATGCCAAACCAAACTAAACATAAATCACTTGACAGCTGACAAAATGGCCTCCAGTTAAAAAAGTGTTGCCAACTTAAAGTTCTATACCTCTATAAAAAACACCCTTTACTTATTACTCGAAATGTTAAATGTTTTGGGTCAATTTTTTAAAGATATTAATTTTACTATTAAATTTAATGCATTTCCTTTTTACAGTGCAGGTAATTCAGTCTGTGTAATGAAAAAAGATCTATTTCACCGAAAAATTTATTACAGATATCTGAAGGTTTTAAATCATAGGGGGAGGGGGGCTTTTAAATGATAAATACGCAAACAGGTTCTGTTTTTTTATAAACAAAGACCGAAGTTAGAAAATTCGATTTTTTGTTTCGTAGAATTTCCCGGTGACAATTTAGGGAAAATTTCTATTGGTAAAAGTTGTAGGTATTGAAAAGAACTATATTTTTATGTTTTATACGTCAAAATCGACAAACAATTTATCGAGATAATGGCGAAAAACTCCCTTTTTTGTACATTTTTATAAATGTTAATAACTTTTACAATAATGGCCAAAATACTTTAATGATATGGCCATTGTGGGTTTTTATAAATGTAAGAAAGTTCAGCCAGATCGGTTGAATAATTAATTAAAGACATCAAAAATTTAAACAATTGTTGCTCGGAACTTAATATTTCTAGAGATATTTTTAAAAGTGAAGTGGATTTTTGAAAAGTCAAACTACAAGGAAAGTTAAATAAATAACATATTTATTCCAAAATTATTGTTAAAAAAGTGGGTTAAAAAAGAGTTTTTTTTTGTTTATAAACAATTAGAATAACCTTGTTATTTTTCATGGTATAGACCAGCGGCGGAACTAAGAGTATGTGCGCCCCCCCCCTCCGCAGATTTTTGATTGCGTCCTATTATTTACACCCGTTTTAATCCTCCGTATTTATTCATTTTCAGGGACTTGAGAGCGCCCCCGCACCGCGGGGTCTACGGGGTTGTTATTTACTTCACTGGTGCAGACTTGTAATTAGGTGGACTGTAAAGGTGGTTTAAAACCCCGGATTTTAGAAAAAAAACGCTATACGACCAGTAGGAGCCAAGATAAACATTTTTTAAAAATCATATCTCTATTGCTTATAAACATTAATAGTTAGATTCACTAAGAAGATTTAAGAGTTAAACTCGATCTAGTTTCAGTCGGCCAGTTTTGTTTTGCTTATGATATTGTCATAATTTAAATTACATATGTCAACAAATAAACGATTATATAGGGATATTAAAGATAAGAATATTGCGATAAAGCATTAAAATATATAAGGAAAATAGTTTTATACCGAAAATAAATAAAATTATCAATTTTTGGCCGGTTCAGTAATAAAACAAAATGATTTTTTTGTACTTTGTTTTTAGGGTATAAAACTTGATTGACTTATTTTTGCTCTTGTCAGTTTAAGTCCTCTGCTGTCAATTTGGGATGGTTTTAAAGTTAAACGATTTTAGGGAATCCGGCTGTAAGACTCGAGATTTTCGCAGATTTTAAACAAAGACTTATGTCTTATGATGCACTGAATAAGTATAGAATTTATGTATTGTGCATGAAGTAATAGCTCTTTAAAGTGAAGGTACTTGCAGAAATGAGCTGTGGTTGGTGGTGGGGGAGCAGCTCGGAGCTCCGTTTTCGCGCGGCGATATTATGACATCGGAACTTAAAATTGAAGCGCACCGCAAAATTTAACAATGTCTTGGGTTCTAGGCAACGTAGGACTTTCTTTCTTTTCAAACTGGGGTAACTCGACGAAATATGAACAACAAGCTAATTTTCATTAGCGCGAAAAATCGGGGAACGCCGTAAAATTAACATGTTTGATTAATAATTTATTTGCAACGTAATATTAAAATTTTGCATTATATTATTGCTTCTAATTAAATTTGACTATAAACATTATATATATAATAAAATATTTACGAGTTACATTTTAGGTCATTATATATATATATATATATATATATATATATATATATATATATATATATATATATATATATATATATGTTATATCGTAGATTTTCACGGATGGTAGAATGAATAGTTTGGTTATTCCGGGTTTCAATCCGTTCGTTCAAAAAATCGTTTTCACGACGTTTCGCCAAAATCTCATTTGGCATTTTTAAGTGCGGTTCGTCTCGTTACTCGTTGAAAACTGATGGTGGCCTCTGAAGAATTTCGAGTTTTGTTTAGCTGGCTCGCTGCCTGATTGGATGGGCGGCTTCGCAGGCTCCTCCCCTCTCCCGAGTGCAATATATTTTGTTCTTGTATGCAGGTCTCTCGTGTACTAGTTGATTTTTGTTGTTTTCTTTCTTGATTTTTTATTAATGTTTTCCATATAGATGAAAAATTTATAGCATCATCTCGTTTATTTAGCTGTCCAGCTTTTTCGATTTCTAGGGCCTCTCTTATGACGCGTACCCTGTAGTTCTGTACTGGTGTTATTTCTTTTGTTTTTTCGAAGTCGATGGTATGTCCGGTTGTTTGGTGATGTTGAAATAGGGCTGAGGTTGTCTGTTTGTTTTTGAGGCTATTTTTATGTTCTTGGATTCTTGCTGATATCAGCCTGTTTGTTTGTCCTATATAAGTTTGATGACAATTTGCACATGGAATGCTGTAAACGCCATGATTTTTAAGGTTGGTCTTGTCTTTGGGATTTCCCAGGATGTTGGCAATTGTTTTTTGTACTGTAAATATGGGTTTAAATATGTTGTGTTTTCTTAAGATTCTTCCGATTCTGTCTGTTTGTGAGAAACCATTCCGTTCTAGAGCTGTTGAAATGTGTCTTATTTCGTCTTGTTTTGTGTCAAGTTCTGTTAGGCGGAGAGACCTTGATACTAATGTGTTGACTACTGCCTGCTTTTGAGAGGGATGATCCATCCCTCTATCAGTTCACAACGAGTAACGAGACGAACCGCACTTGAAAATGCCAAATGAGATTTTGGCGAAACGTCGTGAAAACGATTTTTTGAACGAACGGATTGAAACCCGGAATAACCAAACTATTCATATATATATATATATATATATATATATATATATATATATATATAGATACAACCACCTTTATGGTCCACCTTATGTCTATACCATGAAAAATAACAAAATTATTCTAATTGTTTATTAGCAAAAAAAACACATCTCTTTTAATCAAATTTTTAACAAGAATTTTGGAATAAATATATTATTTTAACAATTTTTCTTATAGTTTGACCTTTCAAGAATCTATTTCACTTTTAAAAATGTCTCTAGAAGCACTGTCTTCTGAGCAACAACTGCCTAAACTTCTTGTGTCTTTAATAAACAATTGACATTTACTCATAAACTATTCAACCGATCTGGCTGAACTTTCGCACATATATAATGACTCATAATGGCCTCATCGCCAAGGTATTATACTTCACTTTCGGCTATTTTTGTAAAAATCATTTAAGTAGTGCAAAAAAGGGGGTTGTTCGCCATTATCTCAATAAACTGACATATAAAACATGAAATCAAAGATCTTTTCAATATCAATAACTTTCACTAATACAATTTTTCTCTAAAATGTCATCGGAAAATTCTACGGACAGAAAATTAATTTTCCGTTGTTTTATCATTTAGTAGCCCTCCCCCCCTATGATTTAAAACTTTCAGATATCTGTACACAATTTTATCGCATTTTTTTAGACAAATTGGATTAAGGATCTACGACGTGAACGTGCTTGGATGAATTTTCAGGCCCCATTTGGGTCCAGCCGATAAATACAAGATCGTGAATAACCCGGTCGATAAAAGCAAAATTCTAATAAAAAAAGCTCACCCGTGGAGGTAACTTTCACTTATGACATAAAAACATATCTAAAAATTCAGTTTTAGGAACTATAAGTATATGGATTGAAAAATAAGATGATTAGCGCGATGTGGCCTTCAAATGACCTTAAACATAAAGAAAAGGGTCAGTGGATTTGCAACCCTCCTTTGATGCCAACCTCTATTACGTTTAAATGAAATGAAACCCTATAAGTAATTTTTCCTACTTTCCTTTTTCGCAATAAAAATGTAGGGGTCCCCATTAAAAAAAAGCACTTGCACTAGAAATAACCTTCAAAGTCGCTTCCTAAATCAAAATCAATATCATTTGAGATCCCCTTGAGATCCAGCAAATTTTAGTCAAGTCATTTTTTATGAAAATGTGTGCTCCAGAATTTTCTTGAATATTTCTCTAACACCCTGTATCTCGACAGTAAAATGCCTAAATCTTTATCGATATAAACCTTTTTTCCTAAAATTATCCAATTATTTACAACTTCAAGTATTATAATTGAATCGATCATTTAAAAAATTATATAAACCAAACAATTAGAGTTTTTTAGGAAACTGTCATTCACAAGTAAACGAATTTTTGAGGACTTCTTTGGACTGAATATAGTGTTTTGACTTCAATGTTCAAAATTTCGATAATCTATATAACTTATGAATAATAAAAAAGAAAAACCAGCAAAACTGTTCTTCTCTTATGTTGTTTTTGGAATAGTTTTCCAGTACGATTCTACTAACAAACATATTTTTTTGTATACAGTCGGTCACCATTTCTTAAAATCCAAAACATCTTCAGGTTTCAGTTATTTGACTGAAAGTATTGAACTGGAGTTCAAAAGCAAATTAATGTATTCTTCTGGGCCGTAGATGATCATGTTATGGCACGATTTTTTTATAACTCGACAATCGAAGGCATTTAGTAAAAAAGAATGACCACATCCGGGAAAGTACTGATAATTTTTTTCAAATCGTCTGGGATCAGTTAAAGCGCATATAAATCTCAACCAGGCGCGGATCCAAGGGGGGACGGTGGGGGCGATCGCCCCCCCTCCTCCCCAAGAGGTTCGAGTTTAGGAAAATGAACCCGATTTTTCCTCTTATACTACAGTTTATTTAAGAACTAGAGAGAGTAATAAATCATTTTTTACCCTTTTTCTCTTCGCAAACTACCTGTATTCTTTCGTCCGGTGTCTTTAGCGAAATCTGTTAGACACACAGACATATATTTTCCATAGAAATGGGTTAGAAATTTTATAATCAAAAATACCGGTCTATAATAATAGACTAAAACGAAACCTTATTCTCTCAAAAAATTCGAAGTTATAATTTAAATACTTACAAAATACCCATTGTCAAAAATACAAAAAGTTAAACATATATAAAAAAATAAATTCGTCCATATAATATTAAAATATTTTTGGGGCTATCAGTCATTTTATTATTAATTAAAAATATTTTTAGGGTATTTGACGTTTCAGTTTACTTATTTCTTAAACCATCTGCAGAATTACAATTAAACACTAAAAAGGGATTCAAATGTAATTACTTTTTATTTGTTGTAATTAAAATTAGACCTACTTATTTTTATTTCTATTGTATTGATATCTAAATTTAATTTACTTTATTATATGGAAATATGATAGCCTCAAAAAAAAATAAGATAAACATGTTAATTCTACACGCTCAAGAAAAAGACAGAAATACAATAATAAAATAATAAAAAACTTACGGCTAATTAGAATTAAATATATATAAAATTAAAGAGTGGGACACACTAAAATAAAAAATATATAAAAAAAATGAAAAAAAAACATATAAACAACATGAAACAATAAAATACAACGAAAACAAAAATTTAAATAATAAATTGTGTTTACACTAGTAAACATTACGTATTTAATTCCTAATCAAAGTCAGTGAAACTATCTTCGCTCAAATTAATTATAAATGGTTCCTCTATCTCAGCAATCATGAGATCGAGTTCTCACATTTTGTTTTATTCTTTTATTATATGGATATTTCCTAATTTTCCGCAGTAACTTTATTCAAAAAAATCTTTCGAAAGTTTAGTTAAATTACTAATTTTGTTAATTGTGTTATTTCTAGTAACCCTACCTTTTACTTGAGAGAGATATTTATTTCTCCAACGGACATTTTCCGGACGATCTATAAGAACAGATTTTCTATCTGGTTTTTCCCAGCAAAAATTAAGTTCTCTGAGTAATTTCTAGAAATCAGTTCCTTTAATTTCAAGTAAATCGCGATCTTCATTGATTTTGGGATCTGCTTCTCATAATAAAATATATATACAACCCCTTTAATTGCCGTTTTCATCTCTTCTTCCAATGAGGTTTTTCGTCTGCCTGTAATCGAATGTGGCTTGGGAGTACTAACAATTCCAGTCGTTTTTTCTCCTTCAGTATTCGGTACATAGTAGATTTTCCAACTCCTGTCATGTTGGAACACATCTCAACAGAGCTTTTAACATTATTATCTAGATATTGATATCATAAGGCATCATAAACATTCATCGTAATAAGTTTGAATAGAGGTGAAAGCTATATCTTTTGGGTATCTCACTATACTCAAATAATGTATAAAAACAAGCGCAAACAAGATAAATCACTAAGAACAAGCTGAAAGGTGTACTTTGCTCACTGACAGAAATTAAATTAAACTATCAGAAATTTTATGTTGCAGTAAATTTATAAAATATATTTAAATATAATGAAATATAATTAGATTTACGGCAGTTCTCAGTTACCTGCGGCACTGGAGCAGGTACGTTGGAGGTTTCGGTTACAGTTTTATTACTCTCCCTAATTCTTAAATAGAGTATAGGAATGTGTATGCTTTCGATCGCCCCCCCCCCTCCCAAGAGTTGTGAGTTCAGGAAAATAGAACCCATTCTGCCTTTTATATTAGGAATGAGTATGCTGCTTGCACTCCCCCTCCCCCCGTTGACAACTTGTTTTTCTTGCCGTTATGTACTTTTGTGATATCACCGCCCCCCCCCCCCAAAGAGAGAGGCTGGATCCGTCCCTGATCTCAACAACGTATTGTTTAATTTGACCCCGGGCAATTATCGGAAAATAGATATAAATGCTTAATATGTAGTCCAATATTATTTTTCATATAATACAACAACGTACAGAAAACCTCATTTGTTTCTTTGTTAGCATTGCCTTCGTGATACATGTAAAATGTCGATTTGCCTGTTTCAGATCTCTTATACTAAAACAATGAATCCTCATCTTTCGTAAATAAAAAATGTTTTGTATTGGTAGGTTAGATTTTGCATAAAATCAAATGTTATATCTGCAAAGCAATCTTTTTCCTTGCAATGGATTTCGGAGTTATCTGTTTCGCTTTATATGTGCCTGTCCTTTAACTTTGGAATTTATAATAATACTTTCGTATGTTGACTGATTACATATACTCTTCCTTTTTAGCTCATTTTCACTTTCTGTTTCACTTAAAGACATTTTTCAAAAGCAATCACCTTTCCCACATAGTGTTAATAAGAATTAAATTTCAAATTTTGAAGTAACGACACTAGAACAATTTTGTCAACTTATTAAATTCAAATATTTCAACCCATCAAAAGATTGCAATTCAATATAAATTACACTCAGCCATGACTGTTGCCGCCATATGGTATTGCATGCAAGAACCATTTGAGTCACTCACTTATGAGGTTTAAACAATGAACGATAGTTAATTTTTATTTTTATTTTATTTAATTTAAGACTGCAATCCTGAAGTGCTCCAAAAAACTAAATAGTATTTTTTCGAGGCCCTAAGAATCTGCTTGGGTTGTACGAATTCCACATCCCATCTAGCATTATTGGCGGAAGCATCGGAGTTAAACCTTGATCCATATTTGAATAAAATTAGTAAAAAAAAATGATATATGCTATGATTTAGACAGGAATATTCTAATTAACTCTATTAAAACCATCAATGGCAACATGAAGAAAAATGAAATATGATTAAAGAAAATTTTAAGTTATGCACAGAAAAATATAAAAAAGAATATACCTTCATTTACATGTATGGGTTAAAAAGCGAATTAAGAAGAATGGGTTTTGGAATCAACATACCTAGCATCAATTATAAATTTTCATCTAGATTCCCGGATATTTTAAATATTTGTAAAGCAGAAATCATTGCAATTCATCACGCTAGGTACCAATTAACAAACGTCTAAAGAAGGTTATTATCGTCTCGGATTCACTAAGTACTATTTCTAAAATCAAAGGTACTAAAAAATCATACAATGAGGAAAGTTGGCCCCTTACAACAAAAAGGTTAATTTATCTGGCCATTCAAAATGGTTTTGATATACGTCTACGCTGAGATCTGAATGTTACTATGAATGTGCAGTTAGACTCCAAAGATCTCATACTTGTAATTAAAAAGAAGATTTGGGAAAAATATAAAACCCTTTGTAGCTCCATTTTATCACGTAATAACCCTCAATATAGAAAAGTGCAATCAACATTCCCAACTAAAAAATGGTTTCTGGATTCTACGTCTACAAATAGGTGATATATTACCACCATCATTAGACTACGTACAGGACGTGCCTCTTCAAATTAAATCTGTTAAACGACCCTCATTGTAAGTGTGATTTAGTGGAAGATTTGAACCACATTTTTTTTTTGAATATCCTATCAATCACATTCCTAACTACTATACTTATTCAAAATTAATCGTTGCAAAAATTACAATCCCAATCTCAATATTCTCCATGTTAAATAACCCAACTACAGAAACAGTAAATGTCTTGATGAAAATCTTGCGTCATAATCAAATTAAATTATAACATTTTCTGCTTGCTCGACTATATCTTTCACCCTTAATCCAAATACCATTTCATAAAATTGTTTTCTCACAACTCTTTTATTATTCCAGCTACTAACTCCTGTATTTGCATACTAACACCACCTCTCTAGAACTAGAGTTCTGTAATGTTCGGAGCACAAGGCCAAGTTGGAGGTCCTGATGGTTTAGAGCCAGTCTACATTGGGATCTCTACCAAATCGAGCTGACGAATTTTTCCAAAGCAAAGCTTTAAACTAATTGGAAGAAGAAGAAAGAACGATGGTTAAGCTGTATTGTTTGAAGAGGAATGAATGTACTGACTTGCGTGGTTTTTACCCAGATTATGGGTCTTCCTTGAAGGAAGCGTTTGCAACAAACAAAGTATATTTAGAAAAACATGTTTTGTGTGATTTTAGAAATGATCGATTCAATAAAAAATACTCTTTATATTGAATATCAATGATATGCATGAAATACAATGCAATATTAAATTTTATATTGCAAACTAAGAATCAGTATATAAATTTTGTTGTTTGACGGAAGTGAAAAATTTCGAATTTTTCTTAAATCTAATTTCTTTTCGCAGCAACTAAACGTGAATTATAAGGGCGCTTCTTTTATTAAAACAGCGGCTCGATCTAGTCACGGACCAGTCGTAAGGACGTGGAAATGGCTCCGTACGGATCCTCGGAAATGAGATTCAATAAGTTAGAATCCCCGGCAATACTTTTCATCCGATTCTGTAATAAAACTACGTGCAAATTGCCCTACATTTTAGTCTTTTTTTCTAATTTAAAATGATCTCAAACACGGGAATTCGCATTCCCAATTGTAAAGTAATTAATTGGCCATTAGTACCATTTCCTTTTTCTAATAATTTATCAGAAGTTTACTTTTATTCAGTGATCTTCAAAATGGACTCCGACATTTGTAAGCTGTAGTATAATACAGGAAATATAAAAATTTTAATGACAAAACTTCTGGGTGGCTGTTTTTTTTTGGAAAAATATAACCGAAATAACAAACATGGAATAAGAATATCTTTTTAGTATTGGCGAAATATTTATGCGTTTTATTAAACAACTTGTCAATAAAAAAAAGTCAGTTTTAAGGAAAAAGAGGAAAGGTTCAGAACCTAAGGTTCGGATCAAAAAGCTGTTTAGTACTTGTTTGTTTCTGAGACAATTATATATGAAGCTGAACTGTTCCGATGTTTTCAATTTTCTTAAAGCACTGGGAAATAGCATGGAAAGAAAAAAAGGAACTTGTTTTTCAAATAAAAAAAAAAAAATTAAGTTAAATTTCTGAAAAATCAGTGAAAAATCCATAATTCATAACTCTCTACTATAACTAATCCCCAAAAGCTGTCGCTGCCGCTGTATGGGTTTAGCCGCAATTGTTATTTGTTTATAATCCACTGGAAAATTTTCGATATTAGCTGGTCAAGAAAATTTTGGATAACTTGTCTAACCTATATGACCTGTTAGTGTTTGTCATAGCAATCATTATTATTTTTTCAGAATGTTCAAAATTTTGAATATTGACAATTTTACAGCGTTATAAAGTGAACGTTGTTGAAAAAAGTTATAAACAATTACAATATCTTGGAGAATTTTGACCATAGAGGATGCTAGTTTTCAGGGCTAGATACCACTCTCAAAAACATATTAAAATAAAAATTCACTCTCTCGCTAAAAGTGTGTCCCAAAATTCATGCAAGGTTTGACATATGCTAAGACTTTTATCACTATCATCAACCAGCTTCCAAAGTCCACTGCTGAACATAAGCCTCCCTTGATTGCTTCCACAACCGCCTATCTGGCGCTGCCAGTATTCAGTTGGTGTGAATTCTTTTTAAATTATCGTGCCACCTTGTTAGAGGGTGTTCTCTGCTCCTAAATGTGTCCTATCGTGGTCTCCATTCAATTATCTTTCTAGCCCATTTGTCATCTGTGGTTCTCGCGATGTGACCAGTCCAATTCCGTTTTAGGATAGCTATTCTTTCTATGGCATCCACCAACTTTGTTCTGCGCCGTATTTCTGTGTTTGTAATTTTATCTTTCAGGGACAGTGCAAGCATTACCATTTCCATCGAACGCTGCGTCACCCTTATTCTTGTAAAAACCTTTTTCGTTAAAGTTAGAGTTTCTCAACCATAAGTTAGACCAGGCAATATACACTGATCAAAAATCTTCCTTTTCTGACATATTGGTAGGTTTACCTTAAATAAGTAGTTTAGCTTACTAAAGGCTGCCCACGTTCTGCCCTATTCTTCTAGTAAATTCACAGGTCTGGTTATCTCTACCAATGCAAACTTGATGGCATGGCAAATATTTGTAGGACGTAGTCTCTTCAACTTGCTTTCCATCAAGATAGATGTCTTCACAAATTATTATATTTGCCATCACTTAGGTTTTTATATTTATCTTTAGACCCATTTATTCTGGGGCAAATTTTGGTCTACCTAGCATACCAGTCCCAAGGCTGGGGCCTTATCACGCAAGAGATAAGGAAATAGGAGGGATCGAGGAGTAATACCTCGCAAAAAAACCTGGGTTCAGCTGGCCCAGCACCCTGTGAGGGCCCCTTCTCCAAGGTTACTGATGAAGGGCGAAGAAGTACAACTTCAGTACGGCGGACCCGGTGGAAGTGATAACCACACTTCTAGGGTTAATATATAAGCACCCTTACCAACCTGCTTGACCAGCGAGCTACGCGTATGCCCAAAAACCCCATTTTCAAGCTGAGAGTTTAGGGTTAGTAAAAATGGAGAACTAATTACACGAGAGAAAAACACTTTTTCATTGTTGAACAATATTTCAAAAATAATGAAGGCTTGGGTTCCACAGTTCGTAAATTTCGTAGAAAATATGGTCGAAATATTGAACTTCGTCAACTGTGAAGAGAGTAATTGAAAAATTCAGAGGGACTGGATCAATTGGAAATGCTTATCATACTGGCCATCCAATAACAAGCCGTTCAAATGTTGTATATATCGAAACAATGCGTGAGAGTTTTTATGAAAGTCTATGAATATCAATTCGGCGTCGTGGACAAGAATTGTAAATTTCAAGCTCTCTACTCACTAAAAATCTGCGTCTCTTACCTACAAAGTTCAATTAATACACGAACTGGACTCTAATAACTGTGCACAGCGAAGAGAGTTCGTTGAATGAATTAGTGAACATCAACAAGTGGACGCTGATTTTTCGAGCAAAATCATGTTAAGCAATGAAGCTCATTTTCATCTTGATGGCTTCGTTGTTCATCAAAATTGCAGCATTTGGGTTTCAAAAACCCACATGTGATTGTCGAGAAACATATGTATCCACATCGTGTCATAGTTTGGTACAAATTTTGGTCTGGAGGCATCATTGGATAATACTTCTTAGAAAATGAGGCTGGTCAAGCAGTGACTGTTTTTGTTGCTCGATATCGCGGCATGATCACATGAGTTTTTCCTGCCTAAATGGGATGATATTGATGTGAATCACATGTGGTTTCAACAAGATAGTGCCACATGCCAAACAGTCTATGGAACAATTCACTTACTGCATGAGAAATTTCCTGATCGTATACTCCCTCGTTTTGGTGATCCTCCCTAGGTCGTGTAATTTAATTCCATTGGATTTCTGTCCGTGGGATCATTTAGAGTCAAAAATATATGCCAACAAGCCTACAAACATTCGTGCATTGACGGAAGAGATTCAACGCTGCATCAGCGAAATTCAGTCACATCTATGCAAAATGATCATGGAAATTTCGACAAAAAAGTGAGTATGTGCCAGCAAAACTGTGGAGATCATTTTCCCGATGTGCTATTCAATACATAACCCCGTCTTAGGTTCTTTATGATTTAATAAAAAAATGACAATAAAAAAACTGTGTTTTTTATTTAGTTAAAATGGTGTGTAAATTTTGGAACACCCTTTATTAGATCAAACAAATTGTTATTGATGTTGGCAATAAATTAATTGTATCTATGTAAAACTCTAAAGCCGATAGACATGAGTTTAATTTAACCTATACGTGTTGCAAAGCTTGCATAGTTAAAAATAATTTTAAACTGAACGCATTACCACCAACTCAATCATCTCTTCGCCTGCAAAAGTTCTATCTGTGGATAGAGAAACAAACATAATTTTGAACCATTATATACTACTACTTCATTTTTACCTCCCGACGGTTTAAAACATAACAAATGTCGATGCAAGACTGGCTGTTTTAAAGCATGTGAATCTGTCAAAATCGTATGAAGTGCTCGGAATTCTTCAGTTATTGTGAGGGTTCGATCCTGTCCATGATCAATTGCAGTTAGTCTCTCTTTACTCAGGTCTGTCTGGAGCTATTTCGACGATTAGCCAGTATAAACAGACCGGCAGACACTTTAGCATTATTTATATTGTTACGAACGACTAGGAGAAACTTAATGATACGCCCTCGTATACAAATATTCCGATGTGATGATTAAATTTATTATAATATAGGGTTTTCCAATAAGAGGTGTCATTTTGAAAAGCCCGCTATTTCGGTAGATGTCACTTTTGAAGCTGTAAGTTTTTGACGTTTGACAAGTAGAAACTACGCCATAAATAAAGATGGAACGATACACGCTTCAACAACGCATTGAAATTATTAAAATTCACTATAAAAATGGTAAAAATTTGGCAGAGACGGTTCGTAAAACTCGAACATTTTTGGGTCGTCATGAAGCACCTTGTCGGAGCGCAATAAAGAAATTGGTGAAAAAATTCGAGCTGTTGGGACAAGTTAGTTATGTGAAGAAGAAAACCCGTGCACGTCGCTCAAGAACAGCCGAGAATATTGCTGCTGTAGCCGAAAGTGTTGAAGAAAACTCAGGTTTGTCCATTCCTCGTCGTTCTTTGGAATTAGGGATTCCACAAACGTCATTACACCGTATTTTGCATAAAGATTTGGGTCTTAAAGCTTATAAAGTTCAGTTAACGCAAGAACTCAAGCCGGCCGATCATCAACAACGTCGTGACTTTGCTGATTGGGTTCTTGAAATGCATGAAAATGATCCGGAATTCCATCGAAAAATCATCTTCAGTGATGAGGCCCATTTCCACCTCGGTGGCTTCGTCAACAAACAAAATTGTCGCATCTGGGGCTCGGAAAACCCAAGAGTTATTGTTGAAAAGCCTCTCTATCCTGAACGTGTGACTGTTTGGTGCGGTTTATGGTCCGGCGGGGTCATTGGACCTTACTTTTTCGAAAATGAGGCTGGAGCAACAGTTACGGTGAATGGATTGCGCTATCGAGAGATGATTAATGATTTTTTATGGCCGGAATTGGATGGTATTTATCTGGACCACGTTTACTTTCAACAAGACGGCGCTACGTGCCACACAAGCAACGAAACCATTGATCTTTTACGGGAAAAGTTTCCGGGCCGTGTTATCTCTCGAAGAGGTGATCACAATTGGCCACCGAGATCTTGTGATGTGACACCTTGCGATTTCTTCCTTTGGGGCCACGTGAAAGACAAGGTCTACGCCAACAGCCCAGCGTCGATTCAAGACCTCAAAGATGGAATTCGTGAGGCTATCGAGGACATAGGGCAGCCACTTTGCGATTTGGTTATGGAAAATTTCATGAAAAGGATATGGTCCTGTAGGCAT
Source organism: Diaprepes abbreviatus (assembly GCA_034092305.1). Taxonomy (NCBI): domain Eukaryota; kingdom Metazoa; phylum Arthropoda; class Insecta; order Coleoptera; family Curculionidae; genus Diaprepes; species Diaprepes abbreviatus. The sequence goes on along the minus strand of JASJET010000205.1, from coordinate 1,096,768 downwards.
GGTCGTGGTGGTCATTTGGCTGATGTTATTTTCCATCATTAACGGCATACCTTCCTCTTTATAATGTAATAAATATCCGATCATTTATCTTAAAAAATGGCATTTTTCTTTGAATATCAAAATAACACCTCTTATTGGAAAACCCTTTATTATATTGATGAGTCATTTCTACATAGATCTCAACTTTTATGTTAACACGTTAATTATACGTTTTAATTGATTAGTTTTGATTATTAGAATTAGGAGTATATATTTAAACATACCGACCTTCAAATAGGAAAACTAATGATAGAAATCTAGAGAAAAATCCTTCAAATTGATAAGAGGATTCCGAAAATAAATAAAATTTTCTATTTTTGCTAATTTAATGTAAAAGAAAATGATTTTATTATCCTCGTCATTTTAAAGTTCCAAACTTGATGAACTTATTAGTTTACTGTTGAATTTAAGCCCTTATCGTCAACTTGTACCAGTTTTGAAGTTATACCGTGTGACGAAATTAGGGAAAAAATGTCGTTATATTATTTTAAGGGGATAATTTATGTGAGAAACAAATAGAACAAGTCTAAATGTTTGAGCTAAAGAAATATATAAATCTTTGGTATAGTTACTTTGTGTGGCAACGAAATATTTAATTTTACTTTGAGAACGCCACTGTTGTCACTAAAGGCTATGGAATTTTTGGTATTATTTCAAAATTGCTCAACATTTCGTCAAATCATCGGCAAACTAGAATAAAAAAAAATCAGTAAAATTTAAATATGAGTATATTTTTTTATAAAATTTGATTTATATTGACATCAACAAATGGGAATAAGTTCGAAGTCAGAAAAAAGTAAAATAGTCCTTTTAAAAATTAATCATCTAGTTTCTTTTAACGAAGACACTTTTTAAGTTAACTTTATTAATTTTGGAGTACAAAATTACTAAAATTGATACAACCTGAAACCTTAAATTGCTTAATATTTTATTAAATTCTCAATCTTGTGGATTTCGAAGCGATCCTAAAGATCGGTAGCACATGCAGAGGCTAATTAGCGACACGAAATCACGATATTAAAGACATTGAAAGCCTTGTACTGGCAATTAGATACAAAATGAGTGCGGTTTTGATTTTGAATACAGAATTACCAATTTTCGCAATATATTGGTAGAAATTAGCATGTTTCCGTAATGATATTGTTATTCTAGAGATTATGTTTTTTTAAAGTATTAGTTATTTAAAATATAATTATTAATTAATATTAAAAATTGAATTATTCCATTGTTGCAAGTTGTATCGTAACATCTGAAACATCAACATATGGGATGTCCCGATGTTATGGCATATGATACTATTTTTACTACGTTTTAATGTGTAAAGCTTCTATACCAGAAATAAAAGTGCCATGATTTATCTTAACTTGAATTCAGTTACACGGCTTGTATTTCATGGACTAGAGGTGCAAATATCATTCCTACCAGATACTTCTGAAGGAGGTGCATTTTCTCAGTGCTTATCTGGCAATAGTTTCAATTCAAACAATAATATGGTTGACTCAAAGATATCGAATGAATGAATGAATGAATGAAAAAGAGGTGGTGATACTAGATCATCGATTCCTAGGCCTCTATTGGGTCCTTTACCTCCTACCATAGCTTCAGGTCACTCGAGGCTGATCGCCTTTGCGAATCCTCCTTCCTCGATAGTTGAACTTGCCTAACTGATTCCGGTAACTAAATTGTATCTCTAAAATATCTCTGTCTCAGTCCATTAAGTCTGGGCACCCTCTGAGGACATAGTCAACAGTTTCATCCTCCTCAAAACACCATCTGCACGTCGGGTCGTCTTGGACACCGATTCTATGAAGATGGATCCTGAGATGGCAATGTCCTGTCAACAATCCCATTACAATTTGCAGTTCTTTCCTTCCTAAAGAGAGAATCTCCTTAGTACGCCCTGCGCTAAGTCCAGTTATATATTCCTTAGCACACCTCATTCCACGAATTCTCCTCCACGATTCAATAAATTTGTTTTTCAGCAACGATTTTAATTCCCTTTTGCCAATAGCAATTGGAACAGGTAGTATTGGTTGGGGTCCATATAGTTTAGTCGCCGAACTTAACTTTGCCAGACAGTCTGGCTGTGCAGCCGTTCCTTATTATACCATTCAGTACGTTTTTGCACTCACTCAACTCGCAAAGTTACGACACTGGACTTCAGTGCCGATATCGCAGCCTTACTCTCTGTACATATATTTATTACCCTATTCCTGTCTATATCCCTCTCACAGAGATGGGCACACTGCAGAATAGTATAAATTTCCGCTGTGCAGATAGTCGCACATTGTCCGAGAGGGTAGTACTCTCTGACTCCTGTGCTCCTACCGAATACTCCGGCTCTTCCATCTTGTCGAGATCCATCAATATACCACCAGGATCCATTTTTCGGAAGATTTTGGTCTCCTTCCCAATCGTCTTTACTTGGCAGAAATATCTTCAGGGAGAGGTTAGGTTTTAGAAGCGACGTCATGTAATCTGTCCGCATGGGGAGTGATGGACACCTCTCCATCGTGCTTTCCCAGACACCTAAGTAGCCGCCCCTTCCAATTCCAAGATGCCATAGGCAACTGAGACGATAAACAGTCTTTAGAGCCTCATTCTCTATGTATAAGTGCAGAGGAGCCAGGTTCACCAGGACTTCAAGGGCCCTGGTGGGAGCAGTCCTCATCGCACTTAATATTCCCACACAAGCCATTATTTAAATTTTGCGAAGTTGAAGAATGTGTTTGCGCTTACTTGTACTACGCCATCATACAATAGCGGCCTACGTTATCTTGAGGCGAATCACTATAGTGTATATCTAAAATAGCACTTTAGGTGTTAGTCCCCATGTACACCCAAAGGCTCGTTTACAGTCCTAGAAAGCACATATGTCTTTCTTGGTTCGTGCCTCAATATGATCATTTCAGCTCACTCGTGAGTCAAGAATTACTCCCAAGTATTTAACTGTGCCCTTAAATTGAAAAGTCCCCATTTTCCTCTTTTTTTGTCGAGAATACCACCTCGGCCTTGTCCGGGTTTATTCCGAGCCCTTCCCTGAGGCACAATCGTTCCGCGATCCGGAGCGCTCGGATCATTGGCCCCTCCAGATCCCATTCAAATATATCAATCCAAGAAAAAAAAATTCCACAACTTCTTTACCGAAAAAAAAAAACGCAATGATTTAGTTTCTGATTGAATTTTAGCCAAAGCAATAATTTTTCTAGAGTCTGCAATAACTTTTAATTAAAATAGAAACACACAAAAAGAAATATATTAAAAAGAAGATAAGTTCGTATACTACCAGGATATAAGATGTTATAGTACCTTACCAGAAGTATAATTATGCTTGAATACCAATGACTTACTGCACTGTGTTAGAAGACACATACATAATTTTCTTGAAGAAAATGGAATAATCTTAGTATTATAAAAAATACTTTTGGTTATATTGAAAAATGTGCAAGACCTTGAATAAGTACGGTGAATATTTGCAGTATCTACACATTCAATTTACAGGATTATTAAAAGCAAACACTAAGACAGAATATTTGATGAGCTTGGCGTTCGCAAGCGTACCAATAATTTTAACTTTTCACAGAGTAGATGAAAAGCTTTTGTTCACAGACGTGACTGGAATATTCTCGTGATGGTGCATTGATAATAAAGAATAAATTAATATAATACATTTAGTTAGAACTCCAAAAAAAAATCGTTAAAAGAGGGCGTGGTTAAAACTGGTATAGAAATTCGGATCGCAAATACTGAGAAGATTGAAAAACGCAATACTAAAAGCATTTTTAAAGATAACCAATTTAAATTATATTGGTTTATACTAGGTACCTTTTTAAAGGGAATAATAGTGGCAGTCATTCTAAGTTTTTAAGTAAAATTAAAAATATTTAATATCATTTTTTTTGAAATTCGTGGCTTAATTTGACAAAACTGTTGGCAGATTCTTTTTCAGAATAAGGAAATTATTAATAAATGCCTAATTTTTTTCCAGACTGAAAATTTCTTTTAGAAGGCGTGACTATTCTATTAGTTACAAATAAAATTAAAATATTTGTTGCTCGGCTACGCTTGTCAAAATTATTAAATATAGGACACAAACATTTTTACCATTTTCTAAATTCTTCTTCAAATTTTACCCTACAATTATCTTCTTTATTAATTTTTTTATAATGGTCATATTAATAACGTCAAAGTCTAGAATAAAGTGGAGAATTCCTAGAGGAATCTTATATGTTTTTAGGAAAAGTTTGAAATATTTGAGCAGCAAAATAGGATCCTACTTTATAGTTCAGGCAGTGTTTTTTTCTGAATTAAAAATTGTGTGTCTTTCAATCTCCAGGGAAAGGGAAATCAGACAAAATAAACTTACTAACATAATTTATATACGATATTTATATTTTATTAATGTTCCACGGCACCTAGCGACAGTTTTTTTTGGGCAATTTGCCTCAATGTTAGAGGGTATTTTTTTAGGCTTACGATGACCCTTAATATGAAAATCCGTGCTGTTAGCGCAAACCTGGACCAGCAAGGGACAACGGCGCCCGGGTATGTAAAAAAACATGCGAAAATGTTCTGAATCAGGCTAAAACTTGGAGGACTGTCTATTTGGACCATTCATCAAACAAAAAAATGCGAAGCTGTCAAATCGCTGACTGGCGAATATACTGCTGCCAAAGACGTAGACAAGTAAAAGTAAGTTGACCGCCTGACTCGATTTTAAATGAATACTAGGTAAAAGATAATTATTTAATACGTCATAAAAACTTGTACTGCCATCAAAAAATTATCCAAAATCGTTCCAGCGAAGTCCTCAATGGCTTCGCGGCGTCGCTCGAACGCAGATATAAAATTCCCCCATAACGCTGTATCTCCAACATAATATAATTAATACAAAATCGTATATCCTTTTTTTTTCATTATTACTGGTTTTATACATTGTATTGAAAATAATTTCCATCACTTTTAATGCATCATCAAACTCGTTTTCTCATAGATCTTCTATCTTTTCTAAAAATAAGGTTAATTTTTTTATAAATTAACGGCCAGCAAACATTCTTTGCTAAAAAATTAATGAGCTTAAATCTGTTTAACGAGGTGGTCATTTTACAGGATCTGTCCTATACATTTATCTGGATAAACTTTATTTTAATGTACTTTTGCTATAAGACAAATGTAGTGCAGGTCCATTTTACATGAACTATGCATGTAAATATGTGTATATGTATGTATGTATGTGCATCGAATTGGGGCCTGTATACTGCGACCTAATAGATCTATTTTGCCCCCCTACTGCTGCCAAGTCGTTAGAGATATCTAAGCGGTTAAAACAGGTCCACTAGTCCTAGTTCCCCTTTTTCTTTTGATGTCCTCCCAAGAACCACATCCTAGGGTTCTCTAAAGAGCTGCACTCTGAGAGGATATTATATGAAGTATCATCTGCCTTTGAAGCAAAAGGTACATCATCACGGAGATATTTTCATAAATTTCGTAGAAACTACAGGTATGATTCGCCATTTAATCTGCTTGGAAAAATGTAGAGCTCTATTAAATAGTCCAAAATATACCATACCATATTATAATTTATTTATTAAATACTGAGAATACACTTGGCAAAAAAAAATAAGAAACTAGGCGTTCTTTGTGCTCAGGTCACTGGTTGCAATGTACGCCACCTAATATTTAAAAAAAGCCTCTAATAATACTTTTCTCTAAAATTTAATTTCTGTATTTTGAGTAGATTGTGATAAATGAAATAAAAATCACTTTTGTGACACTATCTTCGAGAGTCTGTAGCTCCCTAGGGAAGCATTTGCTTACCTATATGAACTTTTTCTTATCTTTCTTTGTAAAATGTAAAATCAAACCTTGAAATTTGTCGTCAGCATTTCGGGATGTCCTGTATAATTTATAACGTCGCTTTTTAACACGGTTTTGTGAGTAATTATAAAACATATAGAGTTGAAGTTCGAGAAGCATTGCGTGGCCACCGAAAGTTCGGCATTTGACTTCTGCGACTGCTGCCAAGACTTTTGGCCAGCTATCATGATAGAAATACAAGTTTTTATAACTTATTAAATTTTTATCTTTCACCTATTTGAAGTATATAATGATGTAGGCGCTACATGCAACTTTATGAGATAATCTTATATATTCGTTTGAGCCACGCCATGCACCCATAGAGAGCTTCATGCTTCACCTTGATATCTGCTGCCAAGGCTTCGACATCCCTATTATGATGGCAGTAAAAGTATTTATGACTTATTAAATGAATATCTTTCAATTATATAAGAGAAACTTAGTTCTCAACCAACTGAAAAAAAAACTTATACTATAAGGAGAAACGTACTCGGTTCTACCACAGTTAGAGACAAAGCACTATCTCATATTGCAAGAATACCAGGATAGGGTGGAAGCCTTTCCTATTGTCGTGCACCGCCATCCGTAGACCGGTTTCGAACTTGTTAGTTCTCGTCAGTACAGAATGGGTCAGCGCACTTCAGCATCGAGAAAGTAAATCCTTGCTTAAAGGACACAGTTATATATTATATAAGAGAAACTTAATTCTCAACCAACTGAAAAAACCTTATACTATAAGGACAAACGTACTCTGTTCTAACACAGTTTGTGTGGAATGGTGGGAGATGGCACCACTTGTATTAGATTTCATATTTTGTCTCATATAAGTTGCTTAAAGTATTTACTTTCCCGATGCTGAAGTGAGCTGACATATTCTGTACTGACGAGAACTAACAAGTTCGAAACCAGTCTACGGATGGCGGTGCACTACCATAGGAGAGGCTTCCACCCTTTCCTGGTATTCTTGCAATCTGAGATAGTGCTTTGTCTTTAACTGTGTTAGAACAGAGTACGTTTGTCCTTTTAGTATAACATTTTTCCAGTTGGTTGAGAACTAAATTTCTCTTATATAATTGTATTTTATACACCCAACTGCAAGTATATTATCTACTTTTGAATATCTTTTGCCTAGTATAACTTTTATAATGATGCAAATGACTCAAACGATCAAGTTATTTTTAAATGTCTACATGTCTGACTGATTGTTTTTCCAAACAAACAGTCCTCAAAGTTTCAGCCTCATGCAGTTACGCATTAAGCATTTTTATTTTACAAACTCCATGCACCGCATTCCGTTGTTGGCGCGAATGTGCGCTGGCAACACTGATTTTTCGTGTTAATTGAATTCAATAATTTGAAAAAATTTTTTCGGAATTTTGAGAAACAGGCACCTTTTCAATTTTATCTTGTACAAAATCGTAGTTTTATAAAGTAACATTATTTTTATTCTCTTTCAAGCAAGAACTGTCGACTGACTTAGTGCCATTCATTGAAATTTTCGACTTCATTAACTTTAAATTTTTAAACATTCAAGTTATAAGATTTTCCTTCGGAATTAACTTTAACCTTCATGAATATTTAAGGTTCATTTGATTATTTCAAAACTGCCGTTCGCCTATCCCTTTTCGTGTATCTGGGTCCTGTAACAGCAGCCCAGAGAGTAGTTTGTTTGCTTGTAAATTGTTGAATTTACATTTAAAGCGCCGACAAAGTTTGGGAAAATAAAGTTTTAAAGTAATAAATAGAATTATTGTTGAAAACGAATTAAAATAGATTCGAGTTTGAAAGTTTGCTGGTTAATTTGAATTTATCAGTATTTTAAAACGTTACTATTTTACTATTGTTTTGTCAACTTTGTTAAAGTCAAAGTTTATACACTAAAAAGTAATTGGTTAATTCAAGCAATAATAAGTTTTTTTTTTCAAATTTAAATATGACGAAATGGCTTTGTCGTGGATACTATTCCTATTTAAAATAAGACATTCGGATTATATGGTTCACTGTATAGAATATTTCCTATAGAATCACAGAGGTCATGTGCGAGTAATGGAAGTAACGAATGATAAAAACTCTAAAAATGTACAGAATTATTCCACTATTTTACAGTACCATTTTGCTATTAAATTTATTCCAAAATTGTTTTATTTTCAAAAATACAGATTAAAGTTTAAAAGAAGAATTTAAACAAAAACATAAGCATAAGGCAATTTTTTGTAAACCTGAATTTGCCTTTAAACGATTTTCCGGCATAAGGCAATTTTTTGTAAACCTGAATTTGCCCTTAAACGATTTTCAGAATAGTCGTAAAATAATAAAGATTTTCTATGATCTATTTTATTTTTAATTTTGCGACGAGTCAAAAAAATTCATTGAAATTACTAAGTATTGTAAACTATTCTCTCTTTTTTAAGATAACTCTTTTAAAATGTTTTAAAAAGAGGATTCGTTGTAGGAGATACATTGTTGTGTAAAAGTAATGTGAACTAACCTGGTGGAGTTTTAAAACTTGTTAAAGGCACACAGATTTAGGGAAAATGTTTAACATTTAAATTCGATCTTATACGGCCGAAGTTAGATTCTTTATATAGAAATAAAGTTTTGGAAACTGTAAGAGGAATAGTTGCCTGTCAAGACTTAAAAAATTCTATATTGGCCGCTTTAGTAATAAAAGAACTCAATTTTTAGGTTTAATAACTTAATAGACGTCTTCTTACTCATATTAATTCAAACCCTTCGTTGTCAACTTAGACCAGTGAGTTAATTAGGGGGCTGAGCATTAAAACTAACAACTAAATTTTAAGCAAAGCAAAATTTAAAAAAAAACTGCATCCCCTTTCAGAAAAGCACTTAGACGCGAATAATAACATAAATTTGTTTATAAAATTGAAATTTTTTATATAATAATATATAAAAAAATTTAACTGACTTCTAAAAAGATCCTTAAAAAGCGAAAAATAACAACATAACTCTCGCCAAAATAATACCTGACAAAATGTGCTTGAGAAATATTTCATTTTTAATGGCATTCTTACTGTAGCTTGTATGTATCTTGTGTTAGTAGTTACTTGTTTTATTCAGTAATAATTTGGCGCCGACTTCAAAAAATTTTAATTTCCTATAAAAATTTATATATTTACTTTTCGTTTTTTAGTCTTTTTTTAGAAGTCGGATCAATTTTTATATAAAGATTTAATTTTTCGACTTTTCGTTTTGAATTGCTTTGAGTTTCTGAAGTTGCAAAAAAGTATACATTTTAAACAAAGTTGTAGATCACAGACCAAAAAAATTTCTCTGATATTAAGAGTTCTCTAAATATCAGTTTTGAATGAAATTGTACTAAATAAATATTTAGTCTGCTATAGTAAATCCGCTGTTTTGAATTTCAAGAAATTAATTTTAGATTCATATTGTAGGCCCCCTAAACCCCCATCAGCGATATTAAAAAAACTTGAGACATGTATATTGTTTAGTCCAAGATACACAGTTCACCCAAAAAGTTCCGGGACTAATTTTGAATAAAATTTACAACTAGCGCTATCTGCTACCAGACTGCAGAACTATGTATTATCATGCCTTAGTTACTACAGTGGAGATGTGAGTGCGGTAACTTCATTTATTGGCTAGCTGTGTTCGTTTGAAGTAGACGTGTTTTTGCCACTGCGTCAATATTTTCGCTATGGAGCAAGGGGCCGCAATAATTTTTTTTTCAAATTGCGAAAAAGTAGTTCGAAAACATTCGAATTACTAAAAACCGCGTTTGGTAAGGATTGTTGAAATTGCAGAAAGGTTTTAGAGTGGTATGCGCGGTTCAAAGATGGTCGACAATCGCCGGAAGACTATCGACGAGAGGGGCTCCCTTTAACCTCGACTAACGATAGGAATGTCAAACGTGTGCGCATCGCACTGTCTCGTAATCGGCAAATTACGATTAAAATGTTGTCAGAGAAGGTCTCGAGAAAAAAGAGTGTGTGCGATGTTCGTTCTGCACTTGTTAACGGAAGTTGGCAAAATTTAAAGAATGGCTTGTGTGGGAATATTGAGTGCGACGAGGACTGCATCCACTAGGGCTTTTAAAGTTCTGGTGAACCTGCCTCCTCTTCATTTATACACAGAAAACGAGGCCCTGAAGACTGTTTATCGTCTCAGTTGCCTAGGACATGTTGGAATTGCAACGGGTGGCTGTTCAGGGATCTGAGAAATCGCGATGGAGAAGTGTCCATCTCTTCCCATGCAGACAGATTACATGACGCCGCGTTTAAAACCCAGCTTCTCTTTGGAGATATTTCTGCTAAGTAGAGAGGATTTGGAGGGAGAGCAAAATCTTCCGAGAAATGGATTCTGGTGGTATATTGATGGGTTTCGACACGATAAAAGAGTTGGATCCGGAGTGTTCGGCAGGAACACGGGAGTCAACTAGTACTACACTCTCGGACAACGTGCGATAATTTTCACAGCGGAAATTTATGCTATTATGAAGTGTGCTCATCTTTGTGGATATAGACAGGAATAGGGTAATAAATATATGTTTAGACAATAAGGCTGCGATATTAGCACTGAAGTTGCTTGTATCCAATATCGTAACTTTGTGACTGATGTCTGAGTGCAAAGACGTACTGAATAGTATGACAAGGAACGGTTGAACAGTCAGACTCGTGTGGGTCCCGGGCCACTCGGGCATACGCGGGAATGAAGAAGCAGATTGTCTGGCAAAGTTGGATTCGGTAACTGAACCATATGGACCCTAACTTATTCTACCTGTCCTAATGGCCATTGGTAAAAGGGAATTAAAATCGTTCCTGGAAAGCAAATTTATGGAATCGTGGAGGGGAGCTTCTGACATGAGGTGTGCAAAGCAATATATAACTGGACCTAGGGCACGGTTATTAAGGAGCTTCTCTCTTTAGGAAAGAAATAGCTGCGAATTGTGGTAGGAGCCAGCACGCAACGGACCAAGACAGAGATATTTCAGAGGTACAATTCTGTTACCGGTAGCAGTAAGGCAAGTTCAACTAATGAGGCTGCTTGGATTCGCAAAGGCGATCCGCATCGAGTGACCTGCAGCTATTGTGGGATGTAAAGGGCCCAATGGAGGCCTAGGCATCGATGATCTAGTATCACCACCATCTATTTCACTCATTAATTCATTCAAATAAAATAAAATAATGTTCCAATAATAATCAATACCCTAGTGTAAATGGGTTTATATATTTAAAAATTAATATTTCGGTAAGAAATAAATAAATCTATTTTCAGCCGTGTTTAAATAGTTGCCTGTAAGTATTCTCTTTTTAAGCAGATAAAGAAAAGAATATATACAAACCCTTTATTTCCTGCAAATACATATCTGGTTCTGTCTTCATACGCATTTTGATCTAATGGTCTCGTCAGAATATTAAACCTGCTAGCTTTTTTATATCAGGCTGGAAAATATCGATAGACGACATGTTTCGAAAATTATATTTTATATGGATCATTGTTTACTGCGAATGTTGTTCTTGGTTCGATACAGTTCCACTGACAAGACCATTAGGTTTTATTTGCAGGAATTAAACTGTTTGTTGTTATTCTTTCCTTTTTCTACATGAAAGGAGAATACATATAAGCAACTAGGTTTATATGTGCTATACAAATTATAACAAAATCATAAGCAAAACAAACTGGTTAACTTGAAGGTCTAACTTTATTTTAATGAATATGTCTGTACGAGAGTTAAAATTTAGAGCAAGTAGAGTATTCTATTGTATGATTATTTCAACCGATTTCCTCGCGTCGTTTTAAGAAACTCCAATGTATAAGGCTGATACGTTATTATCCAAAATCTAACCATTAACGTATTCGGCAATAAGGACTAAACTTTCGCAAAGTTCGTTTAAGCTCTCCAAAAGCTTCGGATCCGTTATATCAGTTCGGAGCAGCCACAGTAGCGCCATGTTTCACCAACCCGGCTTTCTAATTAAACAACCGTTTTAATTAACACGCTAAGTTATGCCCTAAATTAAATTCTGGTATCGTTTATCTAGAAACTCAGCCGAAAACTTTGCGAGTAAGTCTTGTGTGCCCGCGTAGCGCTCGTAATTATGGGCAAAATTTTAATTAGGGTATTTTAGGGCCATAAGAAAGTAAACGTTTAAATCTTTTAAATGTGGTAAAGGGGAAGAAATACATTTATCAAGGAAAAACGGATTAAAACTAAAATACAGTTAAAAGTAGTTTCCGGCTAATCATAATAAAAAATCGCATAATTCAAGTAAATCTCCTCGAATTTAATGTCAAAATAAGAGCAATTTTTTAAAACTTTTAAGTTACTCTACTTTACTACTCTTACACCTGCAGGCGATTCCTTTGATGATTTATGAAATGGCGCTATTTCGAAGAAATATTTTTCAAATTATGAATGTAGCCGAAATAAAAGTATGACTTACTACACTCGACTTACCAAGTAATAAAAAATGTATAAAAATGCGTTGTTATCTTTTAACAACATTCCGATTACAGCGAACGCCTGCAGACAATGAATTTGGATACGTTATTAATCATTTTGTATGTGTCAAATTTGTTCAGACTGATTCAAGTTTGGCTATTTGACATGCATTTTCTCTCTTTAGAATTGAAACTGTTGTTAGTGAAGTTCTCTATCATGAATCGCTATACGAACGCCTTGATGGCTGACATGCATTTCATTTATGGACTTGCTAATGTACATTGAACAATTTCCTAACCATAATATTCCTGATAGAAAAGTCTTCATCAACGTCTTCGTGAAACAGGAACATTGAAGTGAAGTGGACGACCAGGAAGGCCAATAATAGTAAGAACTCTAGAAGTAGAAGAGTATGTGCTGGTCATGAGACACGAAAATCCAGGAAACAGCAAATACATTAAATGTAAGTAATGGGTCTGTCTGGAACATTCTTAGGGACAATAAGTAAGTAAAAAGACTTACTGCAACTTTTTGGAACAAAAACTGTCTTACCTTTTGGAGGAGGTATCACTGGCTACAAGAAATGCAATGTGATTTATGCAGAATGGGGCACCAGCGCATTTTAGGGTGGTTGCTTGAGAGTTTTTAACAGTAACATATAGAGATCGCTGGATTGATTCGAGGTGGACCTCACTTATGGCCTTCTCGATTCCCGGTCCTTCTGGATTATTTCGTATGAGACCATTTAAAGCCATTAATTTATACTACTCCAGTGGAAGATGTGGAAGATTTAAGAAATCACATAATTGCTGGGTATAATTCATTACGAAACGGCTCTGGTGTTTTTGAAAAAGTTAGGCCGTCACTTAGAAGAAGACTGAATCCATGCATCAGAGCTGGAGGTAGTCGTTTTGAACTGTTCTTGTAGATTAAAAAACGTTACATGTAATTTTGGGTAATAAATTGTTCCTATTGCCGAAAATTTGGTTGGCCCTGTTGTTGGCTCCTTTTCACAAATCATCAAAGGACAAAATATCCTTAGAATAATCTAAGGAATAACTCCTTGAATTTTTGCCGTATGTTTAATAAACACCCTGTATATTATTTACTGCACTTCCATCCTAATATATACTATATCTGCTAATATGGATTGATATGGATGGTCGGCTGAAAATGTTGAATACGGATTGTGGAAAGTGGCGAAACACGTTTTCTTGTCGCTCTGTGGACAGTGACATACTTATGCGTTACTACAAATGTAACAAAGATAAAGTAGCCTTAATCTGGCATTATCTTTCCTTTTATTTTTTTTTCGGATTAATAAGTATTAATTAAAGATGGGCAAAATTGACTCTCTGATACGGAATACCAATTTTAAAGATACGGTTAAGAGATTCAGCATTTTAAAAAAGTTCAAACGATTTTCTGATTTTGCTTTCTTTTTAATATATAATTTCAAAAACTGCACTACTGACAATTTATATTTCGAACATGTTTTTTTTTATATAAAGTTCAATTACATACTCAACTTGTTATTTAAAAAAATATATATTTTATTCTTAAGTGTCATTAATTTCCAAATGTGAAAGCCAAAATGGTCAAAGTAACATTTAATTTGAATTTTTAAAGGGCTAGTTATATTTAACATTGCGGCTCCCTCATTAACAATTCGTAAGCCGTTTACTATGGTAGCCACATATATATCCTAATCACATCCTAAATAATCACAATCTAAATTAAAATAATTCTTTATTTTTGTCTTGCAGGACCATTCCCTTGGTCGTTTTTTTTTAGGGTTCCTCCGATTATTAATCTATCGAACTTTGGTCCGTCAGTGGTTTCGGAATATCGGTGATCCATCGTACTAGATCGAACAGTATTTTCGAAAGTGACAAAGATCCGATGAAGATACTACGAACCTCGTTTGATTCAGCAGAGATCAGGGCTTAATTGGATGTAACATGTCATCGATCCGAGTCCGAGTCAGAATTTTAAATTTTACTAAATCAGATTCTTCGGACTGTCAACTAGTACTAGTTAAAGGAGCTTGTCTTTCAAGTCCGACCTACCTTAAGTATTAATTCACTATTGGGATTGTACTGTTAATTTAATACGTATTTTTATAGCACTACTTGAGAAGACCTTTCGTTTTCTGATAGATCTAGGCAAGATTAAAAGTGTTTTTGTATCAAATGGACAATAGCTAAAATGGAGAAAACTAACTCCTTAATGAAAACAATCTTCGCAACACTAAATGCAATAACGCCTATAATTATTATAGGAGTTGTTGATAAAACACTGCAACGGTTTTGTGATGATTTCAGGCTGCGTTTCCATTTTAGGGCCAATTAGTCTTCATTTTGTTGAGATTAAATCTTTTCAAGCTAAATTCGAAGCAGAGTGCTGTAGCATTTAAATTTACCAGTTTGCATCAATGCTACATGTTTTTAGTATTATGATATTATTTGTATATTTTTACTGATTAAATTTAATTATTTATCCTGTAATTTAAAATTTGTAAACATGGAATTTGTTTTTTTGGTTCACAACTCTTTTGGTTTTATAACTTATCACTCTTTCTTCTTAACAGAGTTTGTAAATTGCTGTAGTTTATATATCACATTATTTGGTTTGAATTTAAAAGTAATAAAATATTTTATTTTTAATAAATTCTCATTTATTTACATTCCATTTCTGTATTAAAAATATAAGGTCAGTAATATAGTTCAGTTAGCATTTGTTGTGGATGTATACCCGATTCGTTTGACACGAGCACGGCATGTAGAGTTCGATCATTTAAGGTTGAGTATACAGTATGGAATTTGTAACATTTTTTTTTTTTTAATCATGATTAGTAACTTTAGACTGTTTGATCATAATTTTCCTTTTGATAATTTTCCATGGTTTGCCAATATTTGATGTATTACCTGGTAATCAGTGTAAGTTCGGAACTATGTTAGAGTGCTCCAGGTTGAGAATAAGGTTGGCAAAACTTAAGAACAAAGATCCCCAAGATTTGTCATATCTGGCTGCGATGGAGATTTTCATTTTCGTTTTTTTTACGGTTGAACCGTCAAAGGCAGTAAACAAATCCTGTCATTAGATTTGAAAGGGTAGACTGTCAAGTGTTTTTTTTTTGTTGTAGTCCATTAATCAATGAGAACTATCTGATGCAAGTTTTTCTTTCTTCTTCTTCGGCTTCGTTCCATATTCTTTTTCTGGTCTTTCAATTTTCTGATTTTCTCGGCTGTTCAAGTTTCTAACTGTTCTTGCTCCATTTTTCCTGGCCGTATTGCACCAACATCTTGACCTTCATGATTGGGCTCATTTTACATTTGAGTTCCGACTACAAGAAGCGCCATTCATTCACGATCAACAAGGATCCAGATAACGCTACATCCAATCAATAGAAGTAGAAGGTAAGGTGTAATTAAGCAACAAGGTAGGAGAAAACTTTCATTTAGAAAATATGACCTGATATCAATTTTTTTATGCATATAAACATATATACCTATAACATAACATAATATGTAAAAAACATCTTGATAACTTTGCAAAAAATTACTTTCTATACTCTTGGCATCGAAGGTTCTAGAACGTTTTGCGGCCAAATCACTATATAACCTTTAAAAACGATAGATCACCTATAGTTATCAAGAAAAGGTATATAAAAAAAAATTGTAGGTACCATTCTGGCTTATGTATATAATTTTTTCTTGGAATAAAATGGAATTGTTATTTTGTTTT
This sequence comes from Diaprepes abbreviatus, assembly GCA_034092305.1. Lineage (NCBI taxonomy): Eukaryota > Metazoa > Arthropoda > Insecta > Coleoptera > Curculionidae > Diaprepes > Diaprepes abbreviatus. The sequence continues at coordinate 1,080,705 of JASJET010000205.1, read as the reverse complement.
AAGTAAGTCGTTTTATTGTGGAGCTATACACCAGCAGTCAATAAAGTAACATCATTCCTGATACCTATGTGTTTTCCTGTTTTATCACTAGGTAAGTAACACAGAAAATGTAAAACAGGTGCCGCCGATTGGGCAATCAAAGCAGAGCACAACTATCTCTAAAAGAGATATGGACCTAGCCTCCGACATATTGAGCTGGACTTAACGGAAATTTGCAATAGAAAACCATGAAATTTCTAACAATGCTTAGACAAAAACTACTCTTCAAGAAGAATGATCGAAAAGATTGAAGTATGTGAGAGCAAATTATGACATTTTCGGAAATTACTATTATTATGTTTTATGAAAAACACACACTAAATTATCTATAATTTCTAGGTATTTATTTTTTTATTAATATATATTCGCTCAAAACTCTATTACGAGTAGATATTATGGCACACCAATCTCTAATCTTTAAAAACTTACTGTAAATATACATATCTTACTTGACCGCAATTCACAATTTATATTGACGTCCATTTCATCTTTAAATTTTAACGTCCACAGTTTTATGTCCCTAATTCTCGGCTACTGCCTTGAACTTTAGAGGTAATAAAACTGACAATCTTGAGGGCCGCTACTTATTGAGATGTCAAAGTAATGGTGTGTTTTACGACCTGGTGGCTTGCGGCTGAAACATAAAATGTCTATGAGTTATCAATCATTTTCCTGGGTTGTTTATAAATTTGTTTGGTAATGAAAATCGAATTCACTTAAGACAAGTGGAAATACGTTTATGCTTTCCAGTTTGTTTAACCTACGGACATTTTTTTTTGTTTTTTTACTGGCTTAAAAAAAGAGTTTATCAATATCAATTTATATTCATATTTTTAAATATTTATTTATTCATGACTTATTATAGGAGTATAAGGGTGTTGTAAAACTGTCTTCAGATATACAGGGTGTCCGGGAAATCTCCTGGACATGAAAAAATCCTTTAAAAGGAATACAACAAGTTTATATAAACTTTGTTCCTATAGCCTTTTTTTTCGGAGATATTGGCTCCCAAAGAGGTGTAGTGGAATTAAGTTTCTTACACATAATTATTCTACCACCAAGTAAATTTCAGTTTTTTTTTAATATGATGCATACTTCCAAATTATTATCCAAGAAAGTATTGTAAATTACTCACAAGTGCAGGGGTGGAGTAACTGTGACACTCATGAATCCACGCCCTGTATGATAAGAACTTTGGACAACGTTTTTTACATACCTCTAACTATTAACTAAAAATTAAGTACTCTTCATTCGTGTCGCTAATCCTAACTTTTTGCGAAAAAACGTCACTCTATTTACACTGTTAGTTCCCTAACTTCTATCGAGTTGAACATGAAAAAAAATTTTATAAAAAAATTGAACCGACTTCTAAAAGTGCGCTAAAAAGTGAAAAATAACTAGAAATTTTTATGTGAAATTGAACTTTTTGGAGTCGGCGCTAAACTAATACCTGACAAAATGTAATTTGCATAAACAGGTTAAAAATACTTTATTTATAATTGCTTTCTTACCATAATTTGTATATATTAGTAGTTATTTATTTCATTTACAAATACTTTAACGCCGACTTCAAAAAGTTGAATTTCATATAAAAATTTATATTTATTTTTTACTTTTTAGCGCACTTTTAGAAGTCGGTTCAATTTTTTATAAATTTTTATTTTTCGATTTTTAGTTTTGAATTCATTATGATATTAATAAATTATTTCAACTAAGTGCTAATCGAGATTAGTGTACCTCGCAATGACTCCAAGGTGGCAAAAAAGTACCCATTATATCCAAATTTGTAAACCATCCTAAAAAGAAACCACTAAAAATTCTTTGACTACAATGTGGTCGGACTTACATTGTCTTTATTTTTATTTTTACGACGATTCGATTAGGTTGTATCTCTAATCGTTATCAAGTATAAACTGATTGTTTTGTTTTAAGACTACGAGCTTATATAGGGACTGTGTCCATTGAAGCGCGACGTCTCGCTTCACTGTACACACCTCAATGACTTGATGTTACAAAGTAGTGGTTGCTAAAGATTAGGTATCTCAACACTCGGTTTACTGAAGATTACTGTTTTTAATGTATGCTGCTTCTATAAATTTTCTTTTTTTCATATTGGGTTCCATATATATTGCCGCAGCCTCAGACCACTTTATATGGTGTTGTTTATCCCAGGAGTGTTCTGCAATACCTGATCTCGACGTTTCCCCTTTTTGTGTATGAGTTTTATGTTCCTTAATTTTAACTTCTAACGGTCGTTTGGTTTCTCCAATATACATTTCACCACACTCACATGGAACTTTGTAAACACATTCTTTCGCATCAGTAGTTTTAGGTTTTGTTTTTGTTAAATGAGCTCTAAGGACATTTAATTTAAAGGCTATTTTTATATTATAACTACTGGCAATTCGTCTTATGTTCTCCGACGTTTCCTTAATGTACAGAACTGTGAAGAATGTGTTTCTGGCTGTCCAGTGTCTGTTGTTCTAAAATTATTTATAACATCGTCAATTATTTTTAAAGGATAACCATTCTGGTGTAAATCGGATTTAATATTTGCTACCTCTTTTTCCAATGATTCGGCATTATTGCATATAGATATAGCGCGATTATAGAGGTTGCGTATAATTCCGGGTTTTGTTACAACAGAATGATTAGAACTATGATTAAGATATTGTCCAGTATGTGTTGGCTTTCTGTATACTGAAGTTTTAATAGTTTCGTTTGAACGGTTCACCATGACATCTAGGAAGGGCAATTCATCATTTACCTCTTTTTCCATGGTAAACGTAATTGTAGGTCGAATGGTATTCAGATGTTTCAGGAAATCATTAAGTTCTTGATCATTGCCCTTCCATACGATGAAAGTATCATCGACATATCTTAACAAGACTTTCGGTTTTACTGTTACCGTTTCTATGGCATGAGTTTCGAACTATTCCATATATATATATATATATATATATATATATATATATATATATTGGCGACGACTGAAGAGAGTGAAGAACCCATCGGAAGCTCGTCGTCCTAAGCGTAGAACTTGTCCTTTACTTGAAAGTAAGTACTACGCAGGCAACGTCCAAAGGTCCAGTGGTAACATGGTTCGATCTGATAAAGTAGTATCATTTGAAAGACTAGTTTTGATTATGTCTAGTGATTCCCCTAATAGTACATTAGTATACAGACTTTCCATATCAAAGCTTATTAGTCAGTCGTCTGGCTCTAGATTCATGCTACTAATAATGTCCACGAAATGTGTAGAATTTTTAACATATGTGTTTGTCTTACCTTCTAAAGGTTGTATGATTTTTAAGAGAAACTTCGCCAGTGCATTTGTTGGGGATCCTCTGGAGCTGGTTATTGGCCTCAATGGTATGTTCGTTTTATGAATTTTTGGAACAAATGCACTGGCGAAGTTTCTCTTAAAAATCATACAACCTTTAGAAGTTAAGACAAACACATATGTTAAAAATTCTACACATTTCGTGAACATTATTAATAGCATCAATCTAGAGCCAGACGATAGACTAATAAGCTTTGATGTGGAAAGTCTGTATACTAATGTACCAATAGGGGAATCACTAGACATAATCAAAACCAGTCTTTCAAATGATACTACTTTATCAGATCAAACCACGTTACCACTGTACGGCGTGATGGACCTTTTGGAGTGTTGCCTGCGTAGTGCTTACTTTCAAGTAAAGGACACGCCCAGGATGACGGGCTTCCGATAGGTTCCTAACTCTCTCCGGTAGTCGCCAATATATATATATATATATATATATATATATATATATATATATATATATATATATATATATATGAATGATTTGAAATTTATGCCATAGAAACGGCAACAGTAAAACCGAAAGTCTGATTGAGAAATCTCGATGATACCTTCATCGTGTGGAAGGACAATGATCAAAAACTTATAGATTTCTTGAAACGTCTAAATACCATTTGACCTACAATTAAGTTTACCATGAAAAAAGAGGTAAATGATCAATTGCCCTTCTTAGATGTCATGGTGAACCGTTCAAACGAAACTATTAAAACTTCAGTATACAGAAAGGCAACACATACTGGACAATGTCTTAATTATATGTTTAATCATTCTGTTGTAATAAAACGGGGAATTATACGCAACCTCTATAATCACGCTATATCTATATGCAATAATTTCGATTCATTGGAAAAAGAGGTAGCAAATATCAAATCCGATTTACAACAGAATGGTTATCCTTTAAAACTAATTGACGATGTCATAAATAACTAGAACAATTAACATTGGACAGCAAGAATTCCTTCTTCACACTTCCATACATTAAGGGAACTTCGGTCAAAATACGACGAATTGCCAGTAGTTTTAATACAAAAACAGCTTTTAAATCAGGAAATACACTTAGAGCTCATTTAAGAAAATCAAAACTGAAAACTACCGATAAGAAAGAATGTGTTTACAAAGTTCCATATGAGTATGGTGAAATGTAGATTGAAGAAACCAAAAGACCACTAGAAGTTAGAATTAAGGAACATAGAACTCAAACACAAAAAGAGGAAACTTCGAGATCAGGTATTGCAGAACACGGCTGGGATAAACAACACCATATAAAATGGTCTGAGGCTGCGGCAATATATATGGAACCCAACATGAAAAAAAGAAAATTTTTAGAAGCAGCTTACATTAAAAACAATAATGGAATCTTTAGTAAACCGTGTGTTGAGATACCTAATCTTTGGCAACCATTACCTTGTAACATCAAATTATCGAGGTGTGTACAGTGAAGCGAAACTTTGCGTATCAATAAGCACAGTCCCTATATAAGCTCGTAGTCAAAAAACATTCAGTATATACTTGATAATGGTTAGAGATACAACCTAGTCGAAACGTGTAAAAATGAATAAAAATAAAGACAATGCAAGTCCGACAACCACATTTTAGTCAATCTTCAACATTGTCTACAACCTTGAAACAAAGAATATTTTTTGTTTTACTGTTATATCACTAAAAGATTATAAATATAAAGTTGATTGTAAAATAGCAATTTTATTACACGTCTAGTAAACATTCACGTCATCACAGCACTTAATTTTCTAATTGCTTAATTTGTTCCATACTCTTGCTCGACTTACCTCTCTTATGGGGTAGATTGAGCATGTCTGACCTTTTTCTAAGGACACTTTTAGAGAGGAACAAATTAATTATCAATCAGAAAACATACTAAACAATTTAAAATTAACTGCTTTGTTTCATACTAACTTAATTTTTAAAGGTTTTTGTTTTTTCATCATCATTTATGTTTTTAATGTTTCATTGGAATTGCAATCCCTACTTTTTTAATGCACCAGCCTCCACTATGGTCGATAAAATTTTGCCCATCTGCGTAATCAATCGTGTCCCGAAAAATACCTCATTCACACCAACAAAATCGTTTTAAACGCTTAATGCAAATTTTTTGTCGCTCACTGAGCAATTGAGATTTTTGAGCGTAACAAATACAATTAATAATGTAAGGTAATTTTTATTTATCTTATTGTAGAGCCCCCATTTCTTAATAAATTCCGCTCTCGTCTTATAGAATGCCACCCCAAAATTAATTGATACGATTGTATATTTAGCATCAGTTGATGCTAGCTCCGTTATTGTAATAAATCAGATCAAGAATATTTTGCAAAATCTAAAAAAGGTACAACTTACTTTTGAGCATACTAAGAAATTAATTTTTAGCTTTCACTAAGAAAAGTTACAAATAGAACAAAGTCGAAATTTACAAAATAAACTAATATTTTTAATCCTCTCCAGTATTGTTCTAGTTATTTATTTGACATCTATGAAAAGAATACTATAGATAAACTTTAGGAATATTTTACAATATGTTGTACATACAAAACAAGCCATACCTTAAAATAAGTTCTACCTGATGGGAACCATGGGTCAACTCATAACATATAGGGAACACACAACAAAAAAAACATTGAATGGCCCCACATGCCTCCACCACATGCTGGCAGAGAAACGTTAAGGCTCAATTTAAATTACGGATACGTTCACGATAATCGTCCATCGAAAGAGCCCAAGTGGCTGTTTCGTCATTTTGAATGTTTTGTTAATGATGCCATTATTTAGTAAGAATGGTCACTATAGGCACTATTGAGCAGGTATCAAATGTCTAAAATATGGAAATGAGGTATTGCAAGATGTGGTTTTATTGTTTTCAGATTAAAGAAAATATCTTTAGTTCTATCGTATATATTTAATGCAATTATCCACTTAACATCTACGATACATATGGTTACGATGAAACTTTCTACTAGTTTGTTTAATTTCTTTGAGTTTAAGCACTTATCGCCGATTTTTTGCATACTCCCTATTTTTGGGTCACAGAATATGAACCTGAAGTTTTTTTGGCGCTCGCAAATAATTTTTCCAAAAAATATTTTTCATTTTTCTGTATTTTTCGACCAACATATTTAAAATTTGCTAGTACCACCAAAGTATATTTGAATACTTTAAATCACAACATATTTTTCCTTAAATTTTACAGAACCTTTTGATCAAATTTAGTGAAAAACATTCGAAAAAAGAAAATTAAACTAACCTAGACCAGAAGGAAATAAACGTGCACTGTTGCCGGATGTTCTAATATTTTATTCACTTTATACTCATCTTGTTCCAAAATCATTTCTTAAATAAATAGGACAGTGCAAATTTAATCACTTAATTATTTGAATGGTAATAAGTTATTAAAGTAGATTAAGTAATTATGTTAATTTCCATCATCTGGGGCTGAAAAATGACTTGAAAGACGTAAATGAGGCAATACTCCGAGCTTACGAATCGATCTGCCCCTTAAAAGCAAGCAAAAGTAGTAGGGATACACCTTGGTGGAATGATTATCTGTCAGAGCTAAGATACGAAATGCGCAAACGTTTTAATAGGGCCAACCGTGACGCATTTCGAACATACCCCTGTAGAATTAGCATAACGTTAGAACTAGGGCCCCATTGTTTAAACGCTGAACACCGTAATAGTATTTTTATTTATATTTGAAAAAGTGTTGATAAACAGTAGATATTTAATTTCTTGGTACACACATACCGATGTTATGCTATCCTTTTCCAATTGCATTATTTAAACAAGTATCATATCATAGTCGGTAAGTCAATTCTGAATACATAAAAGTATGATTATATGGTTGCCCAAATTATTATTATTGTTATTTTCAATACATAAACAATATCTAACAATATTTATCAATAAAAATAAGTTCTTAAATCCTTTTTGTTAATATTAATTATAAACTTCGCATTTACAGTAATTTCTAATACTTAAAAACACTGAAAAGTGTCACGAAAAGCAATTAAACTGAAAGAAAAGATAAGTTAACATGTTTATGTCTGTCAAACATCAAAAAAGCCTCTCCCTCACCGACCATAAACAGCCTTCAAATACATCTATTGTTATTTAAATCTATAGGTTATGATCGAAGGTGACGGAGAATTCTGGCAGAGTTACAGAGTGGAACTGACAACCTACAATAAAGAAATTAGGAAAGCTAAAAGAAATAGCCTCAAAAAATTCTGTGCAGATATTCAATCTACACGTGCTGCAACGAGACTACACAAAGTCATGGTGAAGGGTCGGGTTGATATAGCAATGGCACTCAGAAAGCCGGAAGGCAGCTTCTCTGAGACTGAGAAGGAAAAATTATTATTCTTACTCAACACTCACTTTCCGGGGAGCAATCCTATTACGGCGAATGACGTAATAAATCATTATGAAAGATCTACCAAAAAAGCTATAGCAATGACCAGACACAAATGCAGTAGCGGTCATCTAAAATAGGCCATGAACACCCTCCGACCATTTAAAACCCCAGGAGTCGATGGAATAATCCCGGCCCTGCTCCAAGGCCGAAAAAAAATTGCCATAAATAGTGCGTATTAATCAAAGTAGGCTGGAATTGGACTACATAATAGAAATATGGAGAAGGGCCAGCGAAAGCGGGGAAAAAGGACTCTACGCACCCTACATCCCTGCAATCTATTAGCCTCACATCGTTTATTTTAAAAACGATGGAGAGACAACGCAGTTGATAACTACATCAGAACAGAAATTCTGGGGCAGGTGCCACTGCATTCTTATCAACATGCGTATCCAGCGGGCCGGTCTACGAAAACCACACTGATACAATTAACAGATTTGATTTAAGATTTTCTGAATAGTAAGGAAACCATGCCTTTCTTAATACAGAAGTAGCGTTTTACTGTAGACATCTCAATGATCTGATATTGCCAAAGATTAGGTATCTCAACACTGGGTTTACTGAATATTCCATTATTATTTTTAATTTAAGCTGATTCTATAAATTTTCTTTTTTTCATATTCGGTTCCTTATATATTGCCACAGCTTCAGACCATTTTATATGGTATTGTTTTTACCCGGCGTGTTCTGTAATACCCGATGTTTCCCCTTTTCGTGTATGAGTTTTATGTTCCTTAACTTTGTAAACACATTCTTTTGGTTGTATATTTTCTGATTTAAAGGTTGCTGACAATTTGTCTTATTTTTTTCCGGGGTTCCCTTAATGTACGGAATTGTGAAGAAGAAATGTGTTTCTTGATGTCAAGTGGTCGTTGTTCTAAAGTTATTTATAACATTTATAATTAATTTTAAAGGATAACAATTATTTGGTAAATCGGATATAATATTTGCTGCCTCTTTTTCCAATGAATCGGCATTATTGCATATAAATATAGCACGATTATAGAAGTTGAGTATAATTATCCGTTTTGTTACAACAAAATGGAGTGTTGACTGCGTAGTGCTTACTTTCAAATAAAGGAGAAGTTCTACGCCTAGGACAAGGTGCTTTCAATGGGTTCTTCACCCTATCCAGACGTATATATGGATTATATTCATTGGTTCGAAACTTATACAATGAAGTAACAATAAAACCGAAAGTCTGGATGAGATACGTCGATGATACCTTCAACATATGGAAGGACAGTGATTAGGAACTTAATGATTTCTTAAAACATCTAAACACTATTCAAACTCTAATTAAGTTTAACATGGAAAAAGAGGTAAATGATCAATTGCCCTTCTTAAATATCATGTTGACCGTTTAAACGAAACCATTAGAATTTCAGTATACAGGGAGCCAAAACTAGACAAACCATAGTTCTAATCATTCTATTGTAAAGAAACAGGCAATTATACGCAACATAATAATGCCGGTTCATTGAAAAAACATTAAATCCGAACAGAATGGTTATCCTTTAAAATTAATTGACGATGTTTTAAATAACTTTAGAACATCCACCACTGGACAGTAAAAAAAGATATTTCTTCTTCATAATTCCGTACATTAAGGAAAACTCGGAAAAAATAAAACGAATTGCCAGCAGTTATAATATAAAAAAGCCTTTAAATCAGGAAATACACTTAGAGCTCATTTAATAAAAACAAAACCAAAAACTACCGATAAGAACGAATGTGTTTACAAAGTTTCATGTGTGTGTGGTGAAATGTGTATTGAAGAAACCAAGCGACCACTAAATGTTAGAATTCAGAAATATAGAATTCATACACAAAGAGCAGAAACGTCGAGATCAGAACACACCTGGGATAAACAACGTCATATAAAATGGTCTGAATCTGCGGCAATATATATATATATATATATATATATATATATATATATATATATATATATATATATATATATAATCCAACATAAAAATTTATAGTGGCAGCTTAAATTAAGAACAAATATGAAATCTTCAGCAAACACAATGTTGAGATACCTAATCTTTGGCAACTACTACTTTGTAACATCAGATCATTAACAGTGAAGCAAAATTGTGCGCTTCAATGGACACAGTATATATGCTCGTAGCCTTAAGACAAAACATTCAGTTTATCCTTGATAACGATTAGAGATACAGCCTAGTCAAAACTTCGTAAAAATAAACAAAAATAAAGATAATGCAAGTCCGACAAACACATTTTAATCAGTCTTCAACATTGTCTACAACCTTCAAACTATAGTTTATGTTTTTGTTATTTTGATTCCAAAAACTTCCATCATTGCCGGATAGATTAATTTTTAATATATTCATGATTTAATTAATTTTTGTTTGTTATGTCTTTTGTGTTCTAAACCATTTAAGTTGTATTTTCTTTCTTTTATTTCCGATTTCATATGTTCCTTTTTTTTGTTGATTTGCTTCTTTTTTTTTCAAGATGAAATCGTTATTAATGTTTTCAAGACGTAATGATTACTACCACATAATTATCTTTTTCCGAAAATAATTGATTTTTTATATATTTTTGACCTTAGCCTTGATGAGTAATTGTCAAAAATTAAATAAATATTTTGGTTTAGTAACACAATATAGGTAAGAATACCCTAAACAAAAATTCAGTGAGGAAGAAAATGTTTCAAATGGTGAACAGTATAACAAAGAGAATAACTGAGGAAAATTGTTGACCCAAACATTTGAGCTTCTTTTTGCAGATTTTTATAAATAATTTACGCAAATTACGAAATTAAATAAAAATTCGTTTTCATAATTTTGGTCAACAGAAGATCTCTGACGTAAACAATTTAAAATAAACTGTAACTCCTAAAACATGCATTTTTATTTTCATTTTTTCCACCCATATCATATTCCATTTATTGGATTTATTATCAGCCATAAAATATAATCTTAAAAATTACAATTTTATATCAACACTGCCACAAAAATTTACAGTAATGGCAAATCGATGGCAGTAACGCAAACAAACAACCATGGAGAGCGCCGAGTTTGTACAAAACAAACACTAACAATAAAATACGAGAGCAATATAGTCCGAAACCCGTATTCAAATGTAGAAGTCACATTCAGAGTTTTTTTCGCTTTTGAATAGAGAGCTCCTGAGTTTCCTCGTTGACTTTTATGGGCTGTTTCGCAGAGTTATGTAGATTAAAAGTTGCAAGCGTAATTGCTATTTAAAACTGCTGCCGAGCGGATACAATTTCATGAATAAATTTATAGAATTTATTTAAACAACATCTAGAAAATACACTGGATTGCTACATTGATTTTTTTTAACAAAAAAGAACCGAAAGCATAAAACTAGGAAGTAACAAATAAACAGGAAAATAAAAATTATAAAATATTTAAAAGATTTTTTCTATTACTACGCCGGTCATATGGGAGTTGGTAACCAATCAGAAGCATAAAAAATATCTACTGAGTAAATACAATGTTGCTTCCAGATCAGCTATGACATTAAATAAATTTAAAACAATTATTTGTCAATAGAGCAGTACTGTTGTTATTTAAGGTTAAATTGAAATTCTGTAGTTTCGAAATTTGGGGAACTGAAAATGTGCGATTCAGAAGAAGTGAGCTATACACCACCTGGAAATTATTTTAGCTAAATTAGAGATATATTATTTTTCCAAGCTGGTTGCCTTAAATGAGACAAACGTTTTAAAATTTACACAGCGTTGTAATTTTCAATTTCAAAATAGAAAGATAAACTTGTTTAATGATACGTGTCTAAAAATTTTATCCTATAAGATTAAATTTCCTACTTATATCTTATAGAAAAAGTTAATTCAAGTCAATCTATTTACAACTGTTTTTTAATACGTAAATTTATTATAATAAATGCTATGACGTGGTGTACAACAAGTACCAACTGCAAGGAAATTTAGCCAGGCTGAAAACTAGAAAAATTTGATATATGTCATATTTGGATATTTCAATACTTAGTAGCTACAAAAAACCTGAAAAAAACTAATAGAAAATGACACGCGTCAACTTTTATAATGTAGTCGAGGCTAAGCTGATCAAAAGTTGTCATAAACATTTTTCAATTATTATACAAGGTGATTTTCCGGAAAATTTATCAATTGTGAGAAAACTATAATTAGGAGGACTCTAAAAATTTGACAGTGTTCTCTCGTGCATGGGAGACAGCCGGCTAAAATATTTTTAAGATGGCGGCACTTTTGGTTATACTCGAAGGAGAGGTCAACTTGCTTATTTTAAATGAAATACCCTACATATTATTGCATTTTTGATTTCAATGTAAAATTCTAAACATATTTTACGTACAATATTTTATACTTAAGTCTCACCGTTTTGGACATATTTAAATTTTTATGTCAAAAATGACGTTTGCGGAGCAAAACTTAACTATAAATTTTTTCTTTAAGAAAGTGTTTATTATTTAATTTGGGTTAGTTTTCTTGTAGACGAAGATCGACTGTAGTAGTCTTTTTATGATATTTTGAAAATTATACTAAAGAGTGGTCAAAAAAGAAGAGTAAAAATTATATTTAATAAATCGTCAAAAGTCAATTTTTTTCGAATAGAAAGCCTCTGTTTTTAAAATTTTATCATATTAAGCATTCAAAATAAGGATAGCTTTGCATAAGGTTATCTATTTTAAAAATTTGTAGTTTTCAAAATATTGGCAATTCAACATTTTTCTATGGTAAAAATGCTAGACGGCTCTTAAGTTTTGTTATTAGCTGGCCATGACTGCGAGGCGTGGCGAAAATAAAATAATCCAACCCTTCAGAATTGTCACTATTTCTTGCCATTTGACATTCAGTAATAATAATCATGCCGGGGCGATTAAATTGCACACACGAAGATTATTTAAACTTATTTATTATTTATGGAGAATGTGATAGAGTTATTTCAAGAATATGCGATACATTCGCGATCCGATATTCGCAGAAACAGAAACCAACACTACCAACTGTTAAAAGGATTATAGAAAACTTCAAGAACTTTGGATCTATAAAAGCAAAAAGAAATAGAAATAAATCAGTTGTTAAGGATGAAAATATTGAAACTACAATTCTAAGATATTTTGCCGCATATCCAACAATATCTACAAGACAAGTAACATTAGAGTCTGGATTATCTCAAACATCAATTTCAAGAATTTTATGGAAACACAATTTTCATCCCTATTTATAATACAACATTAAAAACTCACTAGTTTTCCACGAAGAGTGAAGTTCTGTCAATTTATTTTACTATTATACATAATATTTCACCGGACGAAGCGAAATTCACAAAAAATGGATTACTTAATCGACGCAATTTCCACTACTGGAGCGACTTAAACGTACACCCATTTAGAGAATTAAATTTTCAAGAATTTTGACAGTTTAACATGTGTTGTGATATAAGGAATGACGGCGTCGTAGCCCTAGAATTCTACCAAGATAATCTGAATGGTAAGTTAGCCATTTTTGAAAACTTCTGGATACTGGATACAAAATACACTTTTTAACTTGTGCACGCTACTTCGACATCTTGAGAAATTTGGAAGTGAACTATTTAGATAACTTGCCGCTGGCTGATCATAGAAATCTGTTTTATCAACATGATGGGGCTCCTCCACAGAAACACTACTTGATTTTTTTATTTGGGGGACAATCAAAAATAAAGTATACAACACCGCATTAACTACTATGGAAGCATTTGAAGAACTTAATCCTCAGTCAATAAGAAGAGCCACCTATGAAGAATTTCTACTTAGGTGTGAAAAATGTTTGGAACTTCAAGGGCGTCAATTTGGAAATTTACCCAAATAATTTTTGTAACTATTTTATTAACATCTGGTTCATTTCTATTTCTTTTAGCTTTTGTAGGTCCAAAGTTCTCTACATTCTCCATAAGTAAGAAATAAGTTTAAATAATCATCGTGCGTGTAATTTAATCGCCCCGGCATGATTATTATTAATGAGTGTTGTATTTTTGCCACGTCTCGCCATCATGGCCAACTAACTAATAATAAAACTTAAAAACCGTATAGCATTTTTAGTATAGAAAAATATCGAATTGCCAATATTTTGAAAACTACAAATTTTTGGAATAGACAAGTTAGTGCTTAATATGATAAAATATTAAAAACAGGTGCTTTCTATTTGAAAAAATTGACTTTGGACAATTTTTTAAATATAATTTTTATTCTGCTTTTTTGACCACTCTGTACTAATAATTTTCAAAATATCATAAAAAGACTACTAAAGTCGATCTTCGTCCACAAGGAAACTAACCTAAATTAAGTAATAAAGACTTCCTTATAGGAAAAATTTATAGTTAACTTTGGTCCGCAAACGTCATTTTTGACATAAAAATTTGATATGTCCAAAACGGTGAGACTTAATTATAGAACATTATACGTAAAATATGTCTAAAATTTTACGTAGAAATCAAAAATGTAATAATATATAGTATGTTCTATTTAAAATAAATAAGTTGATATCTACTTCCGGTATAAATGGAAGTGCCATCATTTTTAAAATAATTTAGCCACTTGTCCCCCATACACGTTAGTACACTGTAAAATTTTCAGATTCCTCCTAATTATAGTTTTCCCGCAATCGATTGATTAAGTTCCCCGAGAATCGCCCTAAATATTGGTGCTGAAAAAAAAAAGGTTCCACATTCAAACAATCGCTTAAAAACGGAAGAAAAATTCCAATTTTAAATAAAAGTTTGAAAACATACAACCGCACTATTTACAATCTTCATACTGGATGTTTTTTAGATCAATTATATTATATTTCCAATGTCTTCTTCCTTCTTTCTTTTTCAGCCGTTTGATCTTTCGTTCCTTATATTTTTTCGTCTTGTTTTATTCTGGATTATCTACCCATATGGGATCAACAGACTTACATTGTTTGAGGATCCCAATGTTCCTCTTCTCTCACCATAGCAGTCATATCGTGCCGCTATAGTGATCATTATATGTTCTGTCCAATTCCACTTTGGAAAATATGTTCCTTCCACGAGATTTTATACTATAATTCTTTTACTGACTCATGTATTAGTTTTTCTATATCTGAGTATTATTTCGATTGATCTTTACTGTATATGAAACTTTATTTGGGATCCATTTTTTACTGCCATAATTTGTTGCACACAATCATTGTATAGTATTGTTATCAGCTTTAGAAGGATTTTTGAAATGAGAATATATTTTTATTTCCCATAAATTGACAATTCAAGTCTAATTTTATCTCTTTTTCCAGGTTTTGTTTTGAAATACTTACTAATTCACCATGATGGACGTATGGCTCAACTTTGTCTATTCTTTACTCTTCTATATTCATGTATTTTATTTGTGGCATATTAATTTTCAATCCTATCTTTTCTGCTCTATATTTTATCTTTTTTATCATTTCAGTTAATTAATTTGGACTTTGTTCGAATATTAATATATTGTCAACGAATTTTATCCTCGAATATTTATTTTCTTTTTGAGTTGAAATTCTTAAACAGGTCTTCAAACACATAACTTAAAAATATGTGTTCTTAATAGGATTCCAAAATAATTAGAACTTATAAGTTAATTATCAACCAGAGTTTGAGCGGTAGTAATGCAACTTTTAATTAGGATGACATTGACAACATTATTTCAAAAATTCTATCTATTTTGTTGGAAGCTATTTCACTCAAAGATTTTGCAAGGTGTGTGACGCGGTTATATCGAAGCTTTCGGCAACCACTAATATTTTTATTTGTTTATTTATAATAAATTCAACTAATAGTATATAAATGCAAGATGTTTTTACATTTACAAAAAGATCCGGTAAAAATATTATAACAACCGATATTTAAAATAGCAACAATATATATTTAACGGATAATCACTACATAGTATAAAACAAAGTCGCTTTCTCTGTCCCTATGTCCCTTTGTATGCTTAAATCTTTAAAACTACGCACCGGATTTTGATGCGGTTTTTTTCAATAGATAGAGTGATTCAAGAGGAAGGTTTATATGTATAATAACATCCATTAAATAGTGGAGAAATACTGTTATTTTTGAGGTTTCTAATGTGATGTCGTTAATTATCATATTTTTTTCCTCTTACATTGCAAACGCAGGCTGAACCCTACGAGATTTATCAAAATAATGTACTAATTATTTGTACACATTGAAAAGGTCTACAGAAAACTCCGCGATGGTATATGTCTATCTCTCATGGATATCCCACAATAACATTTTTTTGTCATTTACTTTTTACGATAAATAATGGCAAATTTTGAAGCGATTTTAACCAATACAGCATTAATCCTTATCCAATTAAATAGCTTAAATACATTGTTGATTTAATATAGATCTATATGGTCCTTTACAGCACAAGATTTAAATGAATATTTTCGAAGATATTACAGATTTAAAATTGCGGGAAGTAGCGCTTGCGGCGGTACTGGCCGACCGGGGCGGCGGCAACGTGCCTATAAATAGCGCGTCGGAGGCCGATGTAATAATTGTTGTAAAAATAAAATAAATAGTCACAGTTTTTCTGTAGTGTATTTAGTATCAGAATTGCACCCGTGCGAAGCCGGGGCGGGTCGCTAGTAAATAATAAGAAACAAAACAATTATAATAATTTTTAAAGTGATAAAAAATGTTAATAATAATTAGCATATTATACTAGTTCAAATAATGCAGTTAAAAAAAATTATATATAATCTGGGAATATACTATGAAATAAAAGAACTCCAGTTATTTATCACCACTTTTCCAAATATAAATAAAAATAATATAACAATGGGCCGCAATTATGAAGACAATTTTTTGCAGAAATTTTTTGCTTTGTTTGAAAATTACACACATGTAAACAAGAGACATGATCATTCGAGGAAATCAGGTTATTTTCTGTAACTTTTAAAGTTCCAATTGAATACACGGCTATAGAAAATGCTTCACAATCATACTGATAATGCCTATATTCTTTTGAGTAATTATCAATTTATCAAAGTGAACAAAGTGAAACTGATAACTTCATGTTCTTTTGAATATGTATTTACTTGTCATTGGCCTGAAGTGATTATGATTACTTCAAGTGATAGAAGTGAAAGTGATAATGACTCAAAAGAATAGCCCTAATATGTATCTGGAAGTTTAAATTCAGGATCAATATCACTAGTTTGGATATTTTGGTATTTTCCTAATGAAGAGTCGTAGATATGTGTATATTTTTTATGGTTATAAGCAAGACCATACAAGGGATAATAAAAACTATGGGAAAGAAACAGTATTATTGCTATTGATTAAGAAATGTAATTTTGTCAACCTAAAAAAGGCTATAATATAACAAACGCAAAACCCTTCCCAACAAAATACATCACCATACTAATGCATATTTTACAAAAAGCCCCAGTACTCTCTAAAAACATTAAAAGGCCCCGGAAAAGTTATACGCAATTTAAGGACAATTTACAAGCAGCCAAGTGCCGATATCTGTCAGCGAGACTGCTATCCGGCCTAAAATACGATCCGCCCATTCGAAATGTCCATCAGGACTATTTCGTTGCTCATTAAGACCTCTGTAAATCGTTTCGGTTTTTGTTAAAGAAGAAAAAAAAAAAAGAAAAGCGAAAGAAAGAAATTCAAAGGAAAAAAATGTGGAAGGCTTTTTATTGGTCCTATATATTTTTTTTTTGGTAAAATTAGAACTAGAATTGAAATTTATTTTAATAGGGATTTTTTGCTCTTGCTTATGGTATAAACGAAAATAGACAAGCTAGTCATAGATGTGTGAACTTAAACAAACTAGTGAATAACACATTTATCAATTTAACGTGGTTAATAATATGGTTGCGAAGTGTTGTCTCTAGTCTTGTCTGCAACTCGAAATAGAAATCCAACGATTAAAAACAAACTAAAGAAGTTTTTCCAACCATCTAGTTTTATCTCATCTTGATTGCAGAAGTTCAAAAAGATATAGTATTTTAATATTTTGCCACAAAAATCGTTGATTTGACCATTAAATAGATTTTCTTTGCAGTATATTTTGCTGGAGAAAATTTTCAATGGGAACCTAAAAAACCACTATTTCTGCATCACTGAGAAAAATTTTCCTGGGTGCAACAAACATTTCTTCGTGCAACCGGGGTAGCAGAACAAATGTGAAAATTATTGTATTGTCGGTCGAGAGACCGCCCTTCACCGGTTTTTCGATTTTGTGGTTGTTCAATAAAGTACTACTGTGAAGAAAGTTCGATCAAAAAACCACCTAAACTCGAATCTAACATGGTCATTGAGTCGTAGTCCGAACGTTGGAATTGTCCTGTAGATGTAGGCATTAGATTATCTATTTCCGAAGATCGTGTTTAGGGGATATGTTTTTTATAATAAGTGTGGTTTTCCTCGAAAGAAATTAAGTTTTGAGTTAACTGTGGCGGACGTATTTCCGTTGTTTCTGATACGACTTCGTAGTCCTGCAAGAATGAGTCTTGCTTGAAGTTCGTGAAATATATGGGGTTATTTTCTGAGTGGATATTACGGTAATGTATTTGCTGTGACGTAAATACAGGGTTTGTGGGCGAGGACCCACCGTTACCGCCCGACTCGAATGAAACTTCAGGCCGCCCCATATTTTTTCTAGCTTCGCCTATGGGAATTTTTTTGTGATTGTTGAGTCATGTTCTTAAATTTAGAAGAGTAAGGAGGGGGTTTCAAAGTACGCGTAGAAGAGCTGAGGTGTGCTTCGTAGCAATGAAAAGTTTTGTGAATATTTGGAGAACAAATTTCAGAGCAAAGAAATTTGTATTTTTTATAGTTATAACTGAGTTTGAAGTCAGTAAAGTTTAGAAAAAAGTAAGCAAATTTTCTAAGTGTATACCGAGTGTTACCGAATTATCTTTTTGCTAACAAATCGCGTTGAATTTATGTATAAGAATTATCAAGAGTGTGAGGAGCCAAAGATTTTTCAAAGATTTACTTTGGAAAAATTATAGTAAGGGTCACGCACGATAAAGATTTTTTTAAGGTAATTCGAGTTGGAATATTATTTTTTCAGGGCTTAAATAAAAAGTCCGTTAATGTTTTTTTGAAGTGAGTAGGAAGCTCTAAGTTATTAGAATTCCAGTTCGAATATACGGTATCTGAGGGCCCGTTGGTTTTGAAACTTACCAAAGGGTTCGTAAGCAGATACTCTTATAGTCCTGGCACTTTTATTCACGGAGAGTCCTCAGACACTGTATTTAAACCGGAAGTTTGCTTTTCGCTTTAAGGCTTCTGGATCTACTTACCTTTCGCTATCGTAGTACAAGTGATAGCTTACTCGGAGATAGCCAAATAGATCCTGCGTACGAATAAATTCATCTAGCTGGTTTTTAAGTTTATTTTATGTAGATCTAGGAGTTCTAGAAGATTCATGCTGACTTCTGCAAGATCGTCGCGGTTGCAGGGAAGATCTTAGCTTAAACCTGGAAAAAATGCGTTAAAAGCGCATGAGGAAATTTGCGTCTATAAACGTATATGCTATAAAAATAGCAGTTTCTGGCGACAAAAATCCGCTTTGGCTTTTTCTTGTCGCTTGAATATCGATGAAAAGTCGAGAATCGTCTTATACTCTTGATGTTGCAACTTGAAATTTAACCCTTTCTTTGCTTCCAAATAGGCATCGATAAGGAGTACAAGGAGTACTGAATTTTCTGTTATGATGTGCTGCTTTTATAGATGTCTGTAGATTTATTATTCAAGGTTAAAGTCCCTTAATCATAACCAATCACAACGCTTGATTTTGATCTTATACTTACAATGAAACTATATAAGGATTTTCTTTCGTTGATGTCTTTGATTAACCTGTAGATCTTTTGTATAGGTTTCTTTTAAATTGCATTGTAAATATTAAATGAATTTGCATATTTACAATAGTATTATAGATTTTTTGTCTATTGTTCCGAATCACGACTGGTCAGCTTGAGCTTTGGTGAGGGTGAAGAAAGGAGATAGCATTTTCTCGTATTCGCCCTCTCTCCCTCTCTTTGCCTTATAACGCGCGAAGAGTATTACATGCTGCCTCCAGTAGTCTATGCTCGAAGATTACAAGGACTCGAAACAGGGATTAGGGAATGAAATGAAGCAATTTTCTATAAAAACGCATTTGATATTAAAAAGTCTCCATCCGATAATTCCAATCCAATCGGAATTTTGTGTTAGAAATAAGGTCTACAATGTTTTGTCAGATATTTATTAACATACATGTCAATTTTATTGCGAAACAAAAGAAAGACATAGCGGTTGTCAGCATTCAAAAATAAGAAACTAATTTATTGTCCATTTATATACTAATAAAGTTGATGTATATTTTCTTACGTTCTGGAATGAAAATAACAAACTGCTGAGTACAAAATCCCACCCAGTCTCTTAAATATTGGTTTCCTGATCATAATAACATAAATTGACCCAGTATATTTAAATTAACCTACAAACAAGTCTGGCTCTTGATTATCTATTCAAGTTACTATGTCTCTGTGGTCGGCGGTCAAGATGGCCAATTAAAGAGATTTAATGGTGAAAATAAGCCGATCGGGAAGTCTTAATTGGTTTCGATTGACAATGATTTATTTTTATAATTTTTACGGGGGTTTTGTAGATGACAACTACAACCGAATGAATTGATATGTTAATCTCTTTCAGAATTTTGCGACATAATTAAAATAATTTATTAACTTTATTTTGTAAATTTTAATTTGAATGCGAATGGTGAGAATCCTGGGATGAATTCAATAAAAATCAAATTATTGTTCAGAGGCAGACTAAAAGGAGGAGGGGGCGGACCGCCCCGAGCCTCTGGTCTTAGGGGGCCCACCAAATCTCGGTAAGTCCTTTTTAATCAAATCTCAGACAAAATATGTTTAGTCAGTAAAATACAGTCTGGAATTAGAGGACCCGTAAGTGTGCAAAACATAAACATAAGTAAGTACTTACTTAGCTCTTATCAGATCATGGCAATGATAAATGGGTGTATTCAGCAGAGAATTTACACAAAACGTTGTATGAAACCTAAACGATAATGATATCAATAATCACTACCAGGGTTGGATTGATTTTAATTTTTTTTTTTTAAATTAAAAACCATTAATTTAATTAAAAATAATGATTCTTGTGATTTTTTATTTGATATTTTCACACAAAAACTTATAAGGAGTAAGTCAGGAAGATCTAATTATAATTATAAAATGCGTTTTATTACACAGCACAACAAAACCAATTTTTTTTTGTTGCATTTTTCGCTGAAAAGGATGATTTTGTATATTTCTGGTTTGATGACTGTCATGGGCTTGCAGAGATATGATATAAACGAATGGCGTTTATTTATGGATTCATCAAAATGCAGTTTGAAGTGTGTACTATTGCATAACAGAAAAATATTAGGTTCCCTACCGATCGCACATTCAATCTAAGTTAAGGAAGAATATCCCACAATAGCATTAACCTTGAATAAGATAAAGTATAACGACATAAATCGGTAATTTGTGTTGATCTTAAGATGGTTAATTTCCTTTTGGAACAACAAGTCGGCTATACCAAATATTCTTGTTTTATGTGTTTAAGAGATAACAGATCTAAATCTGAACATTGGATAAGAAAAGAATGACCTTCTAGGGAAGCACTAATTCCAGATAGCCATAATATTATAAACATACCTCTTGTGGAACAAAATCGTATCATATTGCCATATCTGCATATTAAACTCGGTCTGATAAAACGATATGTTAAAGCATTAAATAAAGACGGTGATTGTTTTAGGTATATTTCAAGGAAGTTTCCGAATCTGAGTTCAGAAAAACTCAAAGCAGGCATATTTAACGGTCCACAAATTTGTAAATTGGTGTACAAACCTAATTTTCGTAGTTCAATATCAGAAATTGAGAACCCATGGGATTCGTTTGTTTGGGTTATGCCAAGAGAGTCTTAAAATTACCCGTAGAATAAGCATCTTTGCCCCCACTTAGATTCAATGTGACCATCTTGCTTAGGAATTTTTTATTTAGTTATTTTTACAGATGCTGAATTAGTGGCATGTAAACAAATGTTATGATTTTGTAAATCGAAAACCTGAATTATGAGAAATACTGTTAATTCCGAATAAAGCATTCGTGGATCATATTTCTTTTGTTAAAATATTCAGTGACATGCTAGTATGGACGTCACTGGTGGAAGTGGAAAAAAAATTTATTACTCAAGAAAGTATGTTTTTCATAATTCTATAAAGTATCTGAAGCGGTCTCAGATATGTCGAGTTGTAGTCGATTTAGAAAAACGTCTTGGCACCCTTCATTTCCAAATAAATCTTTTTGTAAGTCATTTCATGATTTTCATAATTAAGTATTAACATTCAAATTAAAATTCACAAAAATGAAGTAAATAAAATATTTTATTTAGGAAGCAAAATGCTGAAAGAGGTTAACATATCAGTTCATTCGGTTACAGTTGTAATCTACTAAGCCTCTTTAAAATTGGAAAAAATAAATCATTGTCAATCGAAACCAATTAAGACTTCACGATCGCCATTATTTTCACCATTAAATCTCTTTAATTGGTCATCTTGACCGCCGACCACTGAGACGTACAATAACTTAAATAGATAATCAAGAGCTAGGCTTACGCGTTAATTTAAATATTCTGTTTCGATTTATATTATGATGATCAAGAAACTAAAATTTAAGAGAGTGGGCGGCATATTGAACTAAGCGGTTTGTTATTTTTGTTTCAAAATGGAAATGAAACCATACAACATGAACTTTATTAGTGTATAAGTTAAATTACTCCAACAGCACAAATATGTTCTAAAGACGTCCATAAAACACCTGATCTCAACATTCGGGACGTCTTATAGATGTCCATTAACGTCGAAAGACGTTTTATGTTACAAAAGGTAATTTCTTTAAGACATTTATTTACAATGTTTTATGGATGTCTATTCCCGACATTGAAACAATATATCTCACCATTAAAATTATGTACATTAAAAAGAACCCTTTTAATTTTTTTGTTTTTTTGTTAACAAAGTCAAACCTCGATTATTCAAAAGTCCAACAAATAATTTTAATTAAGAAAAAATCAAGAGCAAAATATACATTGCCATTTTAAATACTCACAAGTTCTCTATGAATAATTTTTATTAAAAACATGTTCAAAATAATCTTTTTACACAAAAAAAACACAACTTAGACATAACCTAAACATTTCCTCTTTGGACATTTAAGAGGTGGGATATAAGAGCAAAAATTTTCTGAATTATCACTATTCTCACTATAAGTGAACCTATCAAATTTAAGCAGTAGTTTATTCCTTTGATATAATCCATACATAACTCTAAAAGATTATCAATAGTTTAAAAAACAATGTGGTCTATATTAGAATGTTTTATTTAGTCGAAGAGCAAGTATGTGACCTAATGTCCTATTCAGCCATTTTTGGATTGAATTTTCCACATCCTTCTGACTTTTTACCAGTGTTGTCTCTGCAGATCCTAATAACAAATTGATTATAATTTTGTAAGAAAAAATTTAATCTATTCATGTAATCTTTATCATTTGTGGCAGTAAATTTTTTGATATTTTTTGTCAATTTCTATAATTATCTATTACTGTAGTATGGTCACTGCTATTTTGATATGTATAATGGAAGACAGAACTTATTTATATTAAGTCTCGGTAAATTGGAATTTTGGAACTTTTATTTTTTTTTTCGCCCAAAGCACCTGTACTTAATAGCATGTTCATTTGTCACAGTAATGTGACAAGCTCACTTTACAAAATAGTAAATCCCTCCACCCTATTTAAAAATTTCTAAAACTTTAAACCAAATTTCAACTTCTTGTAATGAACAAAACTCTATTTTTTACATTCGTTAAACACATAAATAACTGAACTATTTTAATAAAATTCTTAGAAAGTCTAAATTTTCACAACCTGCATCCAAACAACGACACGAAAAAAGAAACTGAAAAATGACAATTGACATTTGACGCAAATAAACGTTGTTTTTTTTTTTTTTAATTCATAGTTCAATCCGTGCAGGCTTCAGAATTATATTTTTCATTGTTATTGACTGGAATAAAAGGCAACAAAGTATTGATAAAAAAATATCATGCATAACTCTTATTAACCAACGTCGTAGTGAGGTTACTAAAAATTTGTTGATCGATCAAAAATTTTAACCTCAATTTGTATTCAGCTGAGCCAGTGCGGCATTCCAATCATATTACTCGACTGCGACAAAACTCAAAAGGAGGGTAATGCTTTTCGTTTTTATCAATTAAATTATTCACAATTGTATTTTTTTAGATGAAATGTAAACCTTTAAAATATATCTCAAAGACGTTGTATATAGACGTCTAATGGTCGTCTTTGAAACAACGTTCATAGGACGCCTTATTTATGTCTTCAGACATTCAGACATCATCTGTAAGACGTCTACTGTTATGTGGGTAATTTCTCACTTTTGAATACTGACAGTCGTTATATCTTTAACTGTTTCCCAATAAAATTGTCTTGAACGTTAATAACTACTTGACAAAACATTGTAGATTTTATTTTTAACACAAAACTCCGATCGGATTGGAATTATCGGATGGAGAATTTTTAAAATCAAATGTGTTTTTATAGAAAATTGCTCCATTTGATTCATTGATCCCTATTTCAGTTCCTTAGAGAATACACTTCTGGAAGCAGCATTTCATACTCCTCGTGCGTTACAAGTCAAAGAAAAAGAGGGCGACTACGGGAAAATGCTATCTTTGTTCTTCAACCTCATTGAAGCATGTGCCGACCAATTGCGGTTCGGAGTAGGAGAGATAGCATTATTCGCCCGCTCTCTTTTTACCATATATTGCGCGCTACTAATGAAAGCTACGTCTAATAGTCTTTATCTGAACTTTATTATAAAACAAAAAATGACATTGAAAAAGAAAGAGATGCCAACTGTTCTTCTCACTTTCGCGATGGTAACAACTGTAAATTACTTTAGGTACGTAAACGTGCTTAATCATTCTTGAAAAAAAAACAGAAATAAAGTCACATCCTTGGCAAGAATTTATATATATATATATATATATATATATATATATATATATATATATATATATATATATATATATATATATATATATATATATTTATGCGGCTTTCACGGATTCCTCGATGTGAGATGCAATAGCAGTGGATATATCCACATTATGCCGTTGTAGGGCTGAAGTCACATTCAGCAAACTTAAATCTATATGCAACTCCGTGCATAAATGAAAGTAAAATGCGAACAGTGGATGTAAACTTCGTTCCATTATATCCTTTCCATGTTAGAGATTGACTGTTTGGATAAATTGCTATAGAACACGATTCATCCTATTTCACCACCATCGAGATGATGGCCTACTTGTACCACCATACCGAGAAGAAATTCAATACTAACCCTCCCTGCCATAGTGGTACTGTAGAAGTACATGTTTCGTCCCTACTAGACTCACCAGGGTACCAACATCCACCTGTTTTTGCAAAGAACAGATCGGGGGTTCGGCGAAGCTCGGCGTTCAGTGTTGCATACTTCCTTCCGATCTATCCTTTGCAAAAATAGGTGCATGTCGATATATATATATATATATATATATATATATATATATATATATATATATTCATATATTCTCTACCCATATATTTCTTTTCTTATTTTTTCTTTTCTTTCTATATCGTTTTGTGACATTTTAATAGAGAAAATACATAAAACTTTTTCCAGTTATCTGTTTCATAAAGAATAGTGTTGATGCTTATTAGAACTCTACCCATTACTATGTTCTGACGAATTCTTTAATTAAGTCAGCAGCACAAGCATTCAACTTGCGCTACAATGTGGTCGTCCTTATTAGATGTTGGGCTAATACCACGACTTTTATTTATTAAAAGTCACTTCTTTGAGTACCATCATAAGATCTTCCTACTAAAGCATATGTGGAATGAAGCTAGTTGCGACTATTCTCATAGTGGTTAAAGACTAAATTTATTTTAAACATTTTTTAAAAATTTGATATAAATTCCCCTAAACCAACCGAAAAAAAAATAGATACATTTTATTATTACAGCGGCCACTCGTATGTACGCCCCTGGCGAAATTATTAACTAATTTCATGAAAATAGCGAAACTCATGTGGGAGTGGATTTCTTTATACATTATGATACAGTTTTTTTTTAATATCGGTGTTCAAAATAAACATATACGAAAATAAAACAATGGGAGCATCTTTCGTTCAAAAATTAGTTCTACCGTTCTGTTGCATTTTTTATCATAAAAAGTAAATATCTACAAGTCATCGCTAACTTTCTTAATTCACTGTAAAACCAGATCTGACGAAATTTATGGTGAATTGTATAAGAAAACTTGGCAAAGAAAACCCATTACATTTTATCTGTACGTATAGCGTTTCTTGACTGCAGACTAATAAATTAAAATCATTATAATCTCGTTTAGTATGGTTTTGTATCATCTTTCAGAAGTCTTTTGCAGTTATGACTTTTAAATTATTATAAGGAAGATTAAAGATTCCATAAGAAAAGTAATTATCATAAAGAGAGTCGATTAAGAAACCTCTGTAGTATCATCATTTATAAATTTGAAAAATATATTATTTTTCCTTACATTTTTGTGAAGTAAATTACTTACTAACAATAAAAAAACGAACATTAGTTTTCCATTGTTAAAACATTTTATTATTCTGAGGAACACATAAAAGTTAATATAAAAATAAGGATGAATGAATTGACCAAAGCGGAAGTATGGAAAAAATAAAATAATTATTTAATATGAATTAACATTGGATATTTTCAAAATTTTGGTATTTGATTTTTATGACCAGATTCTAAAATGAAAGTAATAAAATTAAAAAAATAAAATAAGCTTCCTTTTAAAAAGCCATTAAAAACGAAAAATAATGTTTCATTTGGTAAAAATTTTAGATAAAATTCCAGGTAAAAGTCGTTATTTGTTTTTCAGTGCTGTTTTAAAATGCGGTTCAATTTTTCTTTAATTTTATTTTTCTGTTTTTAATTTTGAACTCGTCATGACCATATATTTAAAAAATACTAAATATTGCTATTCGTTCCCATAGTACAAGAGATGAAGAAGAGTGGAAGCCGTATTCATATGATGCCGTAGACTTACTCGGTGATAGAGTTTTTGGGTTGTGCGTGAACGTCCCAGGTTCGAATCTCCAAGGTGAGGTTTTTTTTTTATAATTTTTTTTATCATTTAATGATACACATTTTCTTTTATGACATATCCGTAAAGAGATACGTAATTATGAAAATTAATAAATAGGCAAAATTTTATTCCTCCGAAGTAAATTTCAAAAAAAATCGGTTGGTAATAATATATCAGGCAATTTATGAAAAAATATTTTAATAAAAATAGAATTAAAGTACTAAAGTATTTGTGTTATATCATACCTCTTTACAGATATAAATCGTAAAAGAAAATGTGTATCAACAAATGATAAAAGAAATAAAAAAAAAAATTAAAAATCGTAACTTCGAAGAATCGACCCGCGACGTTCATGCATGATCCTAAAATTATCTCATCGAAACAATATCAAAATATATTTCTATTGCATAAAGTCTGCCCCAGGGAGCTTCAGTAGTTACGTTTGCTTGGGGGTCACGTTCTATGCTTCGCCAATTGGAATGAGAGGAGAATACGGCTTTAACTCTTTTTTCTATATATCTGTTTTTTAGCTCCGCTCATTAAAAAGAGAGGCGATTACAGCTTTCACAATTCTTCCTTTCTAGCATTGTGGGAACGATCAGCATTGAAGATGCGCAATCTGATATTTCCTATATCTATGGTCACGACATCCATAAATTATTTGAAACAACTTCGCAATGTTTCCAAGGTCGCAAAGTATACTCATTTTAACAACAGTTATTGTAAATAATCAAAAAATTCTCTGATTCTGAAAATTTTCCAAATGCCTATTTTGAACAAAATTGAACGAAACAAAAAATTAGTCAGCAATCTTGTATTTTAAAGAATCAATTTTAGTTTCGTTAATACCCTAATACGGATTTGGAAAGAATTTGAGAAATGTTCATTTTGTGATCAGCCATATTTTATCCACCACACTGAATCTGAAAAAATAAATTTTAACTTCGAAATCTATGTTACTGAAAAATCCCTAATTTCAATTTTGAAAGAATTCGAACATTGTATTTTTTTTATTTTGTCATATTGAATTTATCGTATTGAATTTTAAGAAATTAAGATTGAAATCGTGATCTAAGCCACCAAACGCCCCCTAATGCCAATTTTCGACGAAATCGTGTAAATGTGCAATATTTTGCCCACTATATCGTACTACGGTATTTATTTTTAAGATATTAACTTTAGATTCATAATCTATGACCTCAAAATCCTCTAAAATCAATTTTGGATAAGTTTAGAAAATGTCAATATTTTAGCTCTCCATATAAGATCTGACATATTGAATTAAAAAGATTTAAATTGTTATTCTATACTCTCAAAAAACCCTTAATATCAATTCTGGACAAACTACGAAGTACTGATGCTGATCGGGGAAGAACAGTACATATGCCGCGATTAAAGGAAAATATTCTAAATGCTGTAGAACAGCTATTATAACCATATTATTTCCAAAAGTGCATGAACTGATTCCTGAAGATTTTCCCCGTAGAATGCAGTTTGCAAACTGGCTATTGGATTAGCAACGAAATAATGTAAACTTCATTAGCACTATTCTCTTCGCGGATGAAGCAGGATTTACCAAAAATGGTATCATAAATTTACACAATTCACATGTATCATCATCATCATCATCACACAGCCTGTAGCGTCCACTGCTGAACATAGGCCTCCCTCAATCGTTTCCAATGTTCCCGATCTTGTGCTGATTGAATCCAGTTTGTTGCGATTCTCTTGATATCATCAGTCTACCGTGTTGGAGGTTTGCCCCTACTTCCAAATGCCTGGAACCTAGGACGCCACTCTATAATGCGTTTAGTTCACCTAGCGTCTTCCATTCTCGCTACATGTCCGGCCCAGTTCCATTTCATATGTGTTATACTTTCTATAGCATCCTTGATCCCTGTTCTAGTTGTAATAATTACATTTGGAACTTCCGATTTGTATTTTCGTATATCTCTTTTTATAAGCCTTGATATTTCTTTGCTAATTTGCCTATATTCTCCTGAGTTCTTCTGTTCCATTTTCCTTCGTCTTTCAATAAGCTCTTTTGAGTGTTGACTTAATTTGTCAGATATTTTATTGTGTTTATTACAATACTTTTCTACGGCGTTTTTTAGGATGTTTACTATTTGGTTATTTGTTTCCTCCAGGTCTATGGTTTCCAAAGTTTAGAGTCCGTTTTCAATATATATATGATGTATTCAGAGAGATTTTCTGGGGTTGTCCATCTTCTTAGGTTCTTTCCTGTTATAAGTTTGGCTCTTTCCCTCTATATATATTTATTACCACTTTTCCTCTCATAGCTCGATGGTCACTACCTACTGAAAACTTATTAAGCACACTGACGTCTTGGATTATTTCTTTTCTACTCGATAGTATGTAATCTATTTCGTTTCACATGTATAGGCTGATGAGAATCCTCATGCAACTATTGTTGCGCATCATCAACATCAGTTCCAATCAATTAATGTCTGGGCAGGAATCATTGGCAATTTTTTGTATTGGACCATTCGTATTGCCGGCACGACTGAATGGAGAACTATATTTGGAGTTCCTCTAGAATGCTTTTCACGATTTAGTAGAGCGCTTGAAACTCGCTAAAACATGTACTACGTGTACGATGGGGTATCACCTCATTTCAGCGTGGCTATGCGGAAGCACCTGAATTACGTCTATCCAAACCATTGGATAGGTAGAGGAGGAACTATTGTCTAGCCTCCTCGATCTCCCAACCTAACGCCGTTAGATTTTTATCTGTAGAGGCACCTCATAACCTTGGTGTATTCCATTCCGGTCGATAGTAGGGAGGAACTTCTATGGAGAGTCATGTTTCATTGTGATCAAATAAGGAACTATGCTGAGTTAATATGGCGGATACAGCAGTCCTTAATTCGTGCCCGCGAGTGTATTAGACTTCACAGAGCCCATGTTAAATCTTCTTACGAAGTTTTTAACTAAGCAGATTGTTTAACTTTTTATTGAAACTGTGATGACAAGGGAAAAATTCCTCTTTTCATAGTCAACCGTACAGAAGTTAGGGGCCTAAGAGCGTAAATAAAATGACGTTTTTTCGAAAACTGTTGACATTAGCGGCATAAATGAAGAGTACTTAATTTTTAGTGAATATTTAAAGGTACTTAAAAAACGTTGTCTAAAGTTCTTATTATACAGGACGTTTATGGGTTTATGAGTGTCACAGACAGTCCGTTCCAGCAGCTGTGAGTAATTCACAACACTTTCTTGGATAATAATTTGACGGATCTTATCTGGTATACATCATACTAAAAAAATTTAAATATAACTGGTGGTTCAATAATTATGTGTCAAAAACTTGATTATAGTGCAGCTCTTTGAGAGCCCATATCTCCGAAGAGGAGGCCTATAAAAAAAAGTTTATATGAACTTGTAGTATTCCTTTCACGTTTTTTTTTCATATTCGGGAGATTTCCAACACTTTCTCGGACACCCTGTACTTTACGATGTCTTCTGCACTAAAATACAATTCTTTGTACAACATTTTCAACATCAGAGTATTCAGTAATTAAAAAATCTCAAAGAACGGGGCTTACCTATCTTTGCTATCTAAATTAAAGTTTGTACCTTTAACATTTTATCTTTTTAAGAAACGCCAAAAAGTTAAGATAAATATAAAGATAAAAAGGATGGTTCAGATCAGGCAAAGTGTCTTAAAATTGATTAAAACGGCTGTATAAACAGAGGGGTTAAGTCTGTTTTACTGCTCCCCACTTTTATTAAACGGGTGAGGTGCTTATGCTCATGATTGTCAGGAAATGACGATGAGGTTTTTTATATCACGGTCTTATTGGTTTAGGGGGAAAATGGTCTTTTTGGGTCTTATCGGGTCTTCGTTTGCAGTTTAGACGTCTACATGAAGGTGTATAGTTTAAATGACTCGACACATTTTGGTAAATAGGGTTACACTGTGAATGTGGGTCAAGCAAAAAGAAAAAAGATTTAAAATATTTTTGAAACCTTTAAATTCTGTTTAACAATAGGTTTAACATGTGGTAAAAAGATAATAAATTAGCTTAGAAAAATTTTGTTTTTTGTTATACTGTTAAAAATAACCTTAAATTTAATGCAAATTTATAGTCCATTTTATATTAAATTTAATGATTCTATACCTAAAATTGTAAATATATTTATTTTAAATCTAAAGCAATCCATTCAAATATCAGTTCGTTGTACATTAAATTTGATTAAATGGTATCTTAAATTTCAAGAAAGTAACTGAAAAGATAATTCAGCTTGCTCTCGATTAAAATTAATTCACATGTACCTTAACATTAAAGGAATATACATTAATATTCATGGTATATTGCATGAGAGTCCGAGAGATGGCACAACTTGTATTGAACTTTTTATTTAGTATGATATAAGTTGCTTAAAGGACTCAGTTTTCTTATGCTGAGGTGTACATGTCTGCCGGTACTGACGGAAACCAATGAGTTCGAAACCTGTCTACAGATGACGGTTCACTATTTATAGGAGAAATTTCCACCTCTTCCTGGTAGTAGAATTTTTTGACCTCATTAGTGTTGGTGTATCAAAAATGTGATAACATATCTTAAATTCAATGAACACTGACTGCATATTTAATGTACATAGTCACCTTGAAAAGTATAGATGAAAACTTTAAATTTAATGATTACGTTACATTTAATGGAAAAAATTAATTTAAATTAATGTAAATTTACATACATTTACCTTAAATTTAATGCATTTCCATTTTACAGTGTAATTTATCGAATGAATAAAAGTAGTTGAATGCTTTCTTTTTTATTTTGTATTCTGAATAAAGACGATTTAATGAAAAACTAATTGGACTGAAGAAAATTCTCTCATTAAAGTAAACTGTTAGTGATTGAGAGGATCGTATAAATATCTTTAGTGAGTTATGGTCACACAATTGAAAAAAACGTTTTGCCGAAAATTAAAGCTCTGATTTTTTTTTGTTAGAAATATGGTTAACATCGCGAGGCTAGTTCAAAGTATTTTATTTTATTATGTGATTTTAGTAGCTGGAAGAGAGTATAATAAAAATAACGGGTAGAAATCGAAATATACCTGGATAAAAACTATACTAATTGTTTATATATATATATATATATATATATATATATATATATATATATATATATATATATATATCCGGTGTCATAGCGTTCTACGCCTTCCGGTTCCCAGTCTCCATTGTTTTCGGTCTTCCCAATCCCCTGGAGGTAAGTTTCTTTCGGACATGGCTCGGTTAATGCCCTTAATCCAGGTAACTTTTGGTCTTCCTCTTTTTATTTTTTCATTTGGTGTCCATTTTAAGATTTGCCTTGGTAAACGTTCGTCCGTCATTCTCTCCACATGTCCATACCGTACCAGCTCACGTTGTTCGATTTCATCGAGAATAGTTTTCTTTACGCCCATAATCTCTCTAATTCTCTCGTTGGTTATCCGTTCGATCCTTGACTTTCCGGCAGATCTTCGCCAAAAATCCAAAAGCCAGCAGTTTACGTTCTTAAGTTTTATTTATCTTCCATGTTTCACACCCATACAATACAACTCTTTTAAATAGTGCATTGTATAAAAGATGTTTTCTTTCCTTGGAGATGTTTGTTGGCCATAATAGTGAGTTTAGGCATCCGATAGCTTTTTTCCTTTTAGTTATTCGCTCCAAAATTTCTTCTTGAGGTCGTCCACTTTGATTGATCTTTGTTCCAAGGTAGATATAATCTGTACAAGATTTTACTATGATATTGTCATCCACTTCCAAATCTGTTTCTTCTCCACCGATACACATATATTTAGTTTTACTGCAGTTGGCGGTTAATCCCCATTCTGCGTATTCTTTAAATAGTTTCCTCGTCATAAATTCGAGGTCGTCTTTATCTTGGGTCACTACCACTTGGTCATCTGCAAAACGAAGCGTATATAAATGGGTGTCATTATTTAATTCTATTCCCATTCTACTGCATGATCTTCTCCAATTCTTTAAAGCTTCATTGAGATAGATTTTAAAGAGAGTTGGTGATAGACAACATGGTCACATGGAAGCTTTCTGATAAGTTATGCTAATTGTTTACAAACATAAAATAATAATGTGTAAAAAAGGTTATACTCATACCATGTTATGGAAACATCTGTGGCAACATTAAACATTCGTAATAGTATTTAAACTGACAATGGCCGGAAAATTAGAAATTGTTCTTATTGCGCCAGAAGTTTTTAACATAAATACCCAAATATATTAGTAACTTGACTGTTAGCAATGTAATAATTAAATTAAGAAATACTGGTCCTGTCGAAAATTTTACCTGCTCGAACTTTTTTTTCGGGCGCCACTGACACGATTTGATTACTCAATTAGTTTTCCCATCTTTCCCATCAACTTTTTTGTCTCTTAAGTTTTTCTTTAAAAGTTAATAATTTTTCCACGAAAAAAGAAAATACATAAGTAAAAAATCATAATGTATTTGTTTTAATAAATTTTCATTCATATTTATTCAGTAAACAACAGTAATAAAATATTAATAACAGATATTATAACAAATATCGAAAAAAAACACCCTTAGTCGTAATGCCAGAATTCGATCTTCGTCTCATTGAAGAGCGTATTAGTTGAAATAATCCTGAGTATTTCCTATTTTTTTGCAAGATTCAATAATACAATTTCTCAAATCTTTAACATCTTCTACAGGCGATGCATAAAACAAAGATATAAGGAAACCCCAGATGCAAAAATCGAATTGATTTAGATCCGGAGATCGGGCAGGCCAGTGTTGAGTACCTCCTCAACCTCCCCAACGATTTGGATACACTGCCTCTAAGTAACGGCATTCATTGATACTGAAATGTGCTATCATGTATAAACCATAATTCTTATCTAATTTAAAGAGGAACCTCTTCAAGAAGGGCAGGTAAATCTTCTTCGAAAGAGTTGTGTTGATCGCTATTTAGTCTTAATGGAAGGAAACATGGGCCAATTAGATAATCGCCTATCACACCAATCATACATTTAATGAAAATTGATGTTAATAATTGACTTCAAGAAATGCATGCGGTTTGTCTTCAGCCAAAATGTAATTATTGTGAAAATTTTTTATGAATTCCCTTGAAAAGTTTGCTTTAACAGTAAACAAAATACGAGATGAAAAAAGGGGCGGTTGGGCGATCATTTGAAGCATCCGCTGGTAAAAAACTATACCCGAGGTCAAAGCGCTTGCACTTGCAGGATATGGTAGAGGTACAGTTGGCGTACTTGTACTTGTTTTAGGAGATTCTTCTATTCAATTAAGAACAGCTGCCTCTGGTGCTACGGTTCTTATCTTCCGAGGACTTCCTTAATCAAAAGTCCGTTTTAGAAATGTACCATTTTATCGCAAAAGCTGATGAAGACGAGCAAATGTGTTATGATGAGGCAACCTACGTTATGGATATAATTCAGCATCAATCGGTTGAGCTCATAATGTGCACAAAATGCATATTTGACTTTTCAACATTAGTAAACTCTACCATTTTTAATATTCATATAATATCATACTTATCCACAGAAATTATAACACTTTACAACACAATATAACAAATTAAGCGTGAAATTATTTGACAACAGCCTACTAAACTTTTTCGTCACTTAATCTACCACCCAGGGGCGGATCCAGTCTCTCTCTTTTTTTTTTGGGGGGGGGGGGGCGGGACGGTGATAACACAAAAGTACAGTATGACAAGCGAAAACAAGTTGTCGACGGGGGAGGGGGAGAGACACCAGCAATATTTTCATTTTTAGTGTAAAAGGCAGGGTCGGGTCTATTTTTCTGAATTTGAAGCCCTTGGAGAGGGGGGTAGGCGATCACAAGAAAAAATAAGTTGCCGACAGGGTGTGGATGCTAGCAGCTTACACATTCCTATTATAAGAGGCAGAATCGGGTCTATTTTCTTGAACTCAAAGCTCTTGAGAGGGCGGGCGATCGCAAGCATACACATTCCTTTACTCTATTCAAGAACTAGAGAGAGTAATAAAACTGTTACCGAAACCTCCAACGTACCTGCTCCAGAGCCGTAGGTAACTGAGGACTGCCGTAAATTTAATTATATTTAATTATCTTTAAATATTATAAGCTTTTATAAATTTACTGCAACAACAAATTTTCTAATAGTTATTGTTTTTATATATCATTTGAGATTAGTGAGATACTCAAAGATATGGCTTTCACCTCTATATTTGTTCCAAAATCGTTAAACCAGGGCATTTTTTTCTCAACGAAAAACTTATTAAGATGAATGTTTATGATGCTTTAAGATATCAATATCTAGATAATAATGTTAAAAGGTCTATAGAGATGTGTTCCAACATGACAGGAGCTGGAAAATCTACTATGTACCGAATACTGAAGGAGAAAAAAACGACTGGAATTGTTAGTACTCCCAAGCCACATTCGATCACAGGCAGACGAAAAACCTCGTTGGAAGAAGAAATGAAAACTGCAATAAAAATAGTTGTACATACATTTGATTATGAGAAGCAGATCCCAACCGTCGAGAGAATTCTAACTAAAATCAATGAAGATTGCGGTATACCTGACACTAAAAGAACTAAACTGCTCAGAGAACTTAATTTTTGCTGGGAAAAACCAGATATAAAATTTGTCTTTATAGATCGTCCGAAAACTGTCCGTTGGAGAAGAAAATATCTCTCTCAAGTAAAAGGTAGAGTTGCTAGAAATAACACAACCTACAAAATTAGTAATTTAACTGAACTTTTGAAAGATTTTTTTAAAGCATTTTACTGCGGAAAATGGGAAGATATCCATATAATAAAAGAATAAAACAAAATGTGGAAACTCGATCTCATGATCGGTGAGATAGAGGAACCAATTATAACTAATTTAAGCTTCACTGACTTTGATTAGGAATTAGATACGTAATGTTTACCAGCGTAAACGCAATTTATTATTTAATTTTTTTTCTTGTTTATATAAGCATTAACGGACATAAGTTTATATGAACTTTTATTTTTAAAATTAGCTCAAGAATAACTCCTTAAAATTTTTTGCACTTATTTGAAAACACCTTGTATAGTTATACTCATCTTTTTTAAGAAAATTCAAATGCAATTAATATAAATTTAATTTCCAATCTTTCATCACTCGAAATCCAATTTAAAATGCTGGAGTCAAACGACATGTAAATTTCTCACATTTAAGAAAGAACAAAAAATATTCAGCTACCTAATATCTATTAATTAAAGTAGTAAAACAACATGGCTTCCAATACCCAAACTGCTTTGTTTAGATCTTATCTTAGTTGACACAGAAAAATAAATAAGTCTTAATAGGCGTGGTTAAAGCCGGTGATAGGTTCTTTTGAGAATGTTATTTAAACTAGCGTGATGGTTAAATTAATGAGCAATTAATTTTCTTTGTTTAGTTTATTATAGAAAGGATTTTGGAAATTCAATTAAATTAGTACATATACGATTGTTCAAAAAGTTTACATATTTTTAAAACTATTTTACTATTAGTTACAATTGTAATGACTGTATTACAAATAAAATCTTTTTAATCTTAACTTATATACAGGATAGAACAAAAGTTCACAATTCCAAGGAACTGGTCAACTAATCAAGCGAGAAATATTGTTTTTGCGAAATTTTAAATGAACATAATATTTTAGTTTTAATTCCATTTTAAAACCTTTTTTTTATCGGAAATATTGTTAATTTTAAAATTTTCTAAGCCTGTTCTCCTAAGTAACCCACCTGTACTCTATACAGACTCAATAGCAATGTAGTTAAATTTTTAAATAAAATCATTCTCAACTCAAACTTGTAAAAATATCCATGGAGATCTTCTTAGGGCATACCAACAATGTAGGGACGTCCGACTCGGGAATAGTGCGTCACCTATACCAAGTCAACACAAGAATAATATTATTATTGTGTTTTATTGAAAATTTGTTTTACTGGTCTTATCTTGATTCAGGCTTAGATATATTGTCTTTTTTGGTTTCCGAGGTATTAATTTTTACAAATATATTTTTCAGCAATTTTTATATAAATATATTGGAACCAAAGGCCAATATATTTTCAAGCAATAAGTTATACCGGAATTATCCCAATTTGAATGCTTCTTACTCGTAGTAAATAAATTTCCTAGGCGTAGCCTAGGTTCGTCTCTTGTTTATTTTTTTCCCATAAATCTAATCGAATTGATCTTTTTGAATCACAGCAAAAACATTATTCGGAGAAAAAAATTATATTTTTTTCAATTCCAATAATATTAGTACCTTAATTTTGGCTTTGTTATGGAAATTTTAGGAGTTATCTTATATTGTTCTTGTCTTGTCGAGACAATACGATGTAATACCAAGAAAATGTTGGTGTATTGACGAAGCATTTCTCGAGAGGGACGTTTTTGATATTTTTATTTCAATTTAGGTATATTCGAACCAACACATATATGAGTTTAAAGTTAGGTTTTATTGGTGCGTAACATGCCTTCTATTTGATGCTGCAGACACATTAACTCTAATAAAGAAATGAGTTAAGAAAATAAAGGTAACAGTGTTCAATCGAGCAATCAGTGTTGAGAGTGTCTCTATGGGATTGGGTGGTAAGTGTATTGACACGAAACAGGAGAGGTGTGATGGATACTGTGGAACAGGTAACTTCTCTAAAGTAGACCGAACAAGTCGCAAGAATGACTGATTCACTGAATAGAAACCGAGACAGAAGTCTTACAAAAGGAATCACTAACTAGATTGGCAGCTGATCTCACAATCTGCTTTTAGATACCTCAGAACAAAACTCTATGGAACTAATCAAGGGAGGCTTAAATCCAGCAGAAAATTATGGTAGGTCGACAAATGATTCTAACTTAGTTAATAGAAGAAATTTATTAAAGATTATAAATTTTAAAACAAATTAATTAAGGTTTTCTAAAACGTTTAGAGTACACAGTAACTCAAAGATTCGCTACTTATCCTAAACGAAAGCCTAAATATAAAATATTTCCGATTGAAAATTCATTGCTATTGAGCTATATTATTGCAAGATCGTCTTTTCAGCTTTTTGCATTCAAAACTTTAAAAAAAGTTGGGACATTTAATTCGGTTATTGCAATTGAAATTCGGTGTGAAGTTTTAGGACATCTCTAACTAAAAGGGCAAGGTGAAAGTCGTTTTCAAGGTTACTGTTAGTGAGCCCCCCTACAATTTTTGTATAAAACATTTTTCGAAAAAAAATGTGATCCCACCGAGATATTCCCTTGTCTCAAGTTAAGTGCCGCACCCTATATATATATATATATATATATATATATATATATATATATATATATATATATATATATATATATATATATATGTCAGGTGATGTTGATAATGCCTCTGAAGTTACGAAAGCAAACTTTAAAGTGTCATTGCCGATTTTCAGATTTAACAGATGGTGAAATGGAAGAATAGTTGGTAAGTAATACCTCAACAACATTCTAAGCAGAAATGCACGCCTTATACCACTACGCCCAAAAGTGTACTAGAAATACTAGAATGGCTAAAATTCATACACTTTTAGACAGCTAAGCAATATTGGAAGCTCTTTTGTTAAATCGTCTAAGCTGACTTACGACTACAAACAATCTTGGAAGCAAAATCAATAAGGTCACCATAGCAAAAAGAAACTGAAGAAAAGAAGGGAGTGAATATCCTTGCACAACATGGAACAAAAATTTTTGTTCACAGCTTTTTTACAGACTACTAACAACCCACATATGGGAAAAGTGGCTAGGCTGAGCACAATTTCATTTAAAGGTGAGTTGAAGCAACCCATAGCTTAATAAGACAGAGAAGAGCTTTTTGAGCATTCTAAAAGAGACCTTGAACTGATATCAGATCTCCTCAGGAGGCACTACTTTCTGTGATACCATATCTGTTCTGTCGGCACTTTTTTTGTAAAATACTGAAATTTGTTGAAGGTACCACTTTAATGTCTGACAAAATAGGAAATCTACCAATAAACTAATTTGCGAAATAGCCCAGGCCTTAATTAGATATTAGTCGTAAAACATCTAACAGGTGGATCTGGTTTGAGTGGTCAATTGCCCTAATGACCAAGTTATAATCTAAAATTAACAACATTGCTATTAACAAAAATTTATTACTAATTTTTTCACTTTCCTGAGACACTATGTTTATGTCATTTTATTTTAGATGAACACATATTTTCAAACTCTAAAAATTTTTCTTGTTAAATTAATTTTATGATATGTTTAACACTTAAAATTCCTATCAGAAATACCAATGTTAAGTATTACGTAAATATCTTAAATTTAAGGGTAACAGAGCAATATTTTGCTTTTTAATATGTGTTAATTAAAATAGTGAAAAAACATGGCTTCCACAACCCAGACCGCTTTGTTTAGATCTTATCTTAGTTGACATAGATAAATAAATAAGGCTCATAACAAGGCGTGGTTTAAACGTTGATAGATTTTTTGAAATTGTTATGTAAACTAATGTTATAATCTAATTAATGTGTAATTTAATTTATTATGGACGAGAAAATTTCGAAAAAAAAAAAGATTTGTAGCAGCAAAATTTCCCAGAAAATTGCATATTACTTGCAGTGAGTTTTCCTAATAATTAATACAACAATATTATTTTTAAAATCATATAACTTGTTCCTATAATATAATAATATTGTCTAGAGACTAGATCTGGATATTTTGAGCAGTTGTTGTATTTTGTATATGTCAATTGTTCCATTCATAATAAAATTTCTGAATAATTTTATTATGGATAGAATTTATGACTAAGGGGGCTATTAGACTATATGATATTTAGGATTCTTAACTAGGATGTAGGAAAGGAAGGTTTTTAGAGGGGGTTAACTACCCCGTCCTGAATCAGGATTCTATATTCGTCGAAGAGTGATTGTCACGCGTAAAAGAACTTCCATGTTTACCGCCGCAACCGCGCTTTCTGAACACATGAAAAGAGGTGCTAGCCGTAGTGGCTGGTTCTATGGATATAAAAAGAGAAAAATTACGTGTTAGGTGAACAGCAACGTACAATGTCTAATAATGTTATTTAAATAACACTTATAATTTTCATTCTATAAGTATGACATT
Source organism: Diaprepes abbreviatus (assembly GCA_034092305.1). Taxonomy (NCBI): domain Eukaryota; kingdom Metazoa; phylum Arthropoda; class Insecta; order Coleoptera; family Curculionidae; genus Diaprepes; species Diaprepes abbreviatus. The sequence continues at coordinate 1,040,511 of JASJET010000205.1, read as the reverse complement.
CCTTTATAAATACCGAGAACCATATTATTTTCTTCATTTGAAATTTTCGAGTATTACCAAAAACGATACCTCAGCTCGCGTCGCTGCATACAAATATTATAGATGTAGTATTATATTATATTATGCTTGTAATGGTGGCTTTACTAGCTAATGATGGCGGCAGCCTCCAATATATGTATAACAGAGTGATACTACTAGCCAGTTGGGGTCCGAAAGACAAGTTTTAGTGACAGTTGTTATTAGTAGTAGCAACCCCTTAGAATTATAACAATATATCCTGTAGTTCGTAATTCTAGTAATAAAAATATTTATTATTTTTTAATAAATGTAAAAGATTAGGAGGAATCTTAATTACTTTACAGGAAAAATTACATATAAAGGAAAAAGTTACTACAGGAAAACAGGAGTTTAATCATGATTTATGTTGGTTTCGCGGTTTTACCTGTGTACTCAACGTAATATTAATTTATAATATTCATGATAATGGTGTTTGTTATTGTATCGTCCATATAACCTCGTTAAAATAATCAGTGTTTTCTCTGTACTGTATGCTGATGGAAAAAGAGCTCTGTACTGCGTATATAGTGTTAAAGAGAGATACAAACAGGTTTTCTGTTTTCTCTTTCTTCCCTTCTTTCTATTAGCGTATAGCTTTCACTTATAGGCGGCCTGACTCTGAGTATAATTGTTCCATGGTTGTTCGCCACTTCGACTAAGTATTCCAAAAGTTATTACGTCACACTGAATCGTCCCCTAATTAGGACATTAACTGAATAAGGAAGATCAGCATCAGCTAACCATCCTGATAGGGTTCCTTACTGCCTTAAAATCTTTTACACAACACTGAATTTAGTAGCTAACTGAGTCAGGAAGACTGATTCTCGAATGGTCTAATAGGCCCTTAAGACTAAACTTTTATTTAGATTTTAATTTAATGTTAATTTTTACCCTAGAGCTTTTCAGATGGAATGCCCAACTGTATTTCTGAATTATATATACATTTATACTTATTTAATTTTAACATAAATATTATTCTATTAAAGATTTTCATTTTCTCTTTTTTTTTCAAATGAGAAAGATATTTTTCTTACGCAAGGTTATCCTCAAATTCCAAGTAAAAAAGCAAAGAATAGGCACCGGTTTTTATTGATTTTAGTGGCGCTTAAGCTGGGTCGTCCGGTAGATTGTGCTGCTTGAAACGGGAGAAAAAAGGAAGAAAAGAACAGTCTCAGATAAGCTTGGGGATTAAAACGGCCTCTTATCTTAAAAGGGGATCTAATGCGAATGTAAAGTTTAAATTTTTAAACGCGAGGCCCTTAGAAAATTAAGGTTATATTTTTTATTTGTGGTAAAAGTAATTTTAAGGATATTTTTTTAAAAATTTAATTAATAATTGAGCAGTTAGCGGAATAGGTATACAAATTAGGAAAAGAAAATGTCAGGTAAACCTGTTCTGGAAAAATCGGTGCGCTTTTGAAAATTCAATAAATTTTTGACATTATTTTAAATGTAATGCTCCCTCTACTATTCATTCTTTCACGTATATATGTTAAAAATGATTGTAAATTTAATGCAAATTTAATGTCCATTATACATCCTGAATAATTTACATTTACTTTGAATTTAAAGCAATTCATTCAAATATCAGTTCGTTGTACATTAAATTTGGGTAAATGGTATCTTGAATTTCAATAAAGTAACTTAAAAGATATTTCGACTTCCGTACATTAAAATTAATTCTCATATACCTTAATACTAAAGGAATTTACATTATTATTCAGTATACATTGCATGAGATTCCGGGAGATGGCGTAACTTGTATTGAACTTTTTGTTTAGTATGTTATAAGTTGCTTAAAGGACTCAATTTTCTTATGGTAAGGTGCGCATATCTGCTCTGTACTGACGGGAACCAATGATGTTGAAACCGGTCTAGATGGCGGACACGATCTATGGGAAAAATGTCCACCTTTTCCTGGTAGTTTCAGATTTTTTTTTTAACTTTTTTACCTTATATTAAAAAAACATGTGATAGCATATCCCAAATTTAATGAACACTGGTTGTATATTTAATATGAATAGTCACTTTAAAAAGTAATGATTAAATTTTGAATTTAATGTATGATTACATTCAATTTAATGGAATAAATTAGTTTAGATTAACATAAATTATTAAATTTAATGCATCATATTAAACGTATTTAATAAACCTTTGTGAAATTTGCTTTCAGCACATTTACATTAAATTTAGTGCATTATCTTTTTGCTGTGTTGTTCAACAATGTTTACAGAATCGACTTCTTTGCTGAAAAATATTGATACAATTCTGTAAATCAGAGAATGTTGAGAATTTAATTTTTACATCTAACAAAACGTTAATAACAAGGCATCAATACTTATCTAGCACGTGCATGGCAGCTCTAATTCAAATTTACAAGCACTAGTATGCATAGAGGATATCTCTCGTACGTGGTAATTTAATAGATGCTTTGAAAAGTCGCGAAATATAAAAACACAATTTTTTGTCACAATTCGACTTTTTTCATCAGCTGATCTCGTCCGAGAGTATAACAATTTTATGCCTTTCTTATAGAACGAGTTGTCGAACACCTTCAAAATACGTTTCAGTTTCAATGACCGCCTCTTCATTGTGAGCATTTTTTGAGGTTTTCCAACAGGTAATGGGTTGGGGCCAAATCTGGAGAATATGGTGGATTCGGAAGCAATTCGAAGTTCAATTCATGCCGTGTTGCCATCGTTGCGATCGACTAGTGACACACTAGTGTATTGTTTTGGTGAAAGAGAACCTTTTTCCTTTATTTGGAGCCTTCTTTTCGGCATTTGTTCCTTCAAATACATCAATAATGACATATAATATTCGTTACACGCTTTTCAAGACAGTCGATGAATATTATCCAATATCTCCATTAATTTATTTAAAAGAACTATACGAGAACTACTAATTCGCTATTTTTTAATGCATTTTCATGTTGCTTATAAACTTTAAATAATCAAAATCACGTTTAGCTAGAAAAGAATCGAAACATTATTAAGGCAAAATATGGGATAATCTAATGCAAGACTTCGGAAGTACGACTGAAGAAAATTTTGATAACTGAAAATGTATCAAAATGCGAAATCCCCAAAGTGCATTCAAGAACTAGAGAAATAATTTTTGACACATTTTTCTTCTGTGCAAACTATCTGAGTTCTTTAATACCGTGATTTGCAAAAATCTTTTAGACACATATATTTTTTGGTAGGAATGGATTAGAAATTTTACAACCAAAAATACCGTTATAAAATAATAGGTTATTTGTGTAGGATAACAATACATATTTAGATATTTGGAAGTTTGAAGTGTTCAAAGGGACTTTAATCATCTCCATAGGCGTCGGATGGAGGTTTATTTTATCACTTAAGGACTTGTGGCGTAGGATATTATTTCGCTAACACAAAATATAACTAAGTTTTTATAATAAGTTTTAGAATCCAAACGGCTTCGCGTTCTCTCCAGAGATTATTGACTCATACCAGGTATACAAAGATACTAAAAGTATGAAGCTCTGTGGGAATCCTTTCCATGTTATCCGGTCCTAGGTGTCGTGGTCTTCTGTACTTCCTACAAACTTCCGGACAGTCCGCGCGGTTCCAAGGAGAATTACTCACTAAGCCCAGTCCCTTGACGTCCTGCAAGAGGTTCTTTGGTATCACTCCAGTTGTTGATATTATTATGGGAGTCATGTAGACGCTGTTCGTTGCCCACTGTCTACGGATTTGCAGTTTCAGATCTCTGTATTTGGTGATCTTCTCATTGTATTTTGGTCTTAGGTTGTTGTTATTAGGTATAGCAATGTCAATCAATTGTTTTTCTGTTAGTATAATGTATGGCCTATTATGAGCAACTGTTTGATCTGTTGGAACCGTTCGGTCCCAACATAACTTGAACTCGTTGTTTTCAAGAATAGTCTCCGAATTTTATTTGTAGTAAGGCATTTTTTCTACCTGCAAGAGTTTTAACTTATTTGCTAACTCTTGGTGTAGTATTTTAGCGGCTGAGTCGTGTCTTTCCTTATACTCGGTTGCGGCAAACGCTTGGCATTCTCCAGTTATGTGCTGGATTGTCTTTGATGATCGACAGCCATGTCTATATTTTCTATTGAGGAATCTCTGACGATGAACCTCCGATAGTTCTTCTCCGAAATAACCTGGTCTTGGCTAGCTAACAAGAAGCCCTCCGTTTCCGGAAACATTTGTCCTGAAATCATTCAGAAGTTAGACGCTGAGTTGTCGACATTGTCCTGGATGACCTCATTTGGATGTCGTCCATGAAATGATTTCTGTAGCCAGGCTTGTAACTTCTCTTGGTCTGTTCGGTGGTGAGAAGCAATATCCGGTTTCTTCAGCTGTAGCGGCATTGAATCGTCTACCTCACATATTGCTCGATGTAATGTGGAATATTATTAATTTATTATTTTTAGTGTTGTCATAGAAACCGTTTTAGGCACACTCAGACTCAAACACAGCCTTATTGTCACAAAAAATTCTAAGCTGTTATTTAAATATTTATAAAATACCCATTATTATAAACACAAGAAGCTAAACATAAATAAAAAAAAGATATTCGTCCGCATAATAATAAAGTAATAAATAAATAACAGTTAATCGGACTAAAATATAAATAAAAATTAATCAGTGACAGAGACTAAAACAAAAATAAAAATTTTAAATTGCTAACAACATTAAAAAATTTAATACAACATACACAAAAATTTAAATAATAAATTTCTTGTGCATTAGTAAACCTTAAATATCTAATTCCTAATCGGAGTCTTGGTCAAATTAATTTTAATCGGTTCGATTCTCATCAATCATACCCGATCGAGTTTCTACATTTCGTCTTCTTCTTGGTTCACATATTTTTTGCCAATCTACCTAAGTAACTTCATTCAAAGAATCTTTCAGAAGTTTATTTAAATCATTAAATCGGTAACGTATGTTATTTCTAGCAACTTCACTTTTTACTTGGACCCATATCGGCTCAGTTGGGTTTAGCTCACAATCGTACGGTGGAAGACAAAGAACAGATATTCTTCTTGATTCAATCATTTCATCTATTATATATTTGTTGTATTTATCTTTATGCATATTTGCTGTATCTAAAAGCTATCTTTTCATTATATCATCTGTAAGCAAATGCCCAAATATCTTGAAATTTAACACTGTTTTATCTAAGTTTTTTCTATGCATAACTGGACAGTTTTTGATTTTTACACAAGTGGTAGAAGGAGTTATCTACAACTATTAATTATCCCTTTGAAACAAGGTCAAACATTTGTTGAAAATACTCCTTTAAGACATCCCCGTTCAAATTCTCGTGATAATGCCTGGTCTTTTTAGAAGAAAAATTCATAACAGGACCTTTGAAACTATCGATGTGTGAATTATAACCTTCCGGCCTTTTCCTGTAGATTGTTTTAGTTCAGCAGACAAAATCTTTCAATGCAGCTTCTTGGTAGCTCTGAAGAATTTTTTCTTGTCACACTTTTGTCAGCGGTCAATTTCCGAGCGATCTATAAGAATTGATTTCCTATTTGGTTTTTCCTAGCAAAAAATAATTTTTTTGAGTAATTTCCAAAGTCCTGTTCTTTTAATTTCTGGTAAATCCCAATCTTCGTTGATTTTAGTTAGAATTTTGTCTATTGTTGGGATCTGCTTCTCATAATCAAATATATGTACAGCCCAGATTGCTGCAGTTTTCATCTCTTCTTGAAATGGGGTTTTTTCTCTTCCTGATACCGAATGGAGCTTGGGCGCATTAACAATCCCAATCGACTTTTTTTCCTTTAGCATTCGATGAACAGTAGATTTTTCAATTTCTGTCATTTTGTAACACATTTCGGCCGAGCTCCCCATGTTATTTCCGGATATTGATGTCTTAGGACATAGTAAACATTCATCGTAATAAGTATTATTATAAGAATTATAAGCAATTTTATTGCTGCCATAAAATTACAGAAACTTATAATATTTAAATACAGGGTATCCCCGAAGAATAGCCGTCATCGGCAAATGTCTGGCATGTTTTTGATAATACTTTGTTATATTCCCTGTAGATAGAAAACATATTTAAATAATCTTCGTGCATATAATTTAATCGCTCTGGTATCATGTTTATTAATAATTGTCAAATGGCAAGAAATAGTGACCCTTCTGTAGTGCTTTATTTTTTCTTTCGTCACTTTCGCAATCATTGTCAACTAATAACTAAACTTCAAAGCCGTATAGCGTTTTTACAATACAAATATGTTAAATTGCCAATATTTCAAAAACTGCAAACTGCAGTAGACAACCTTATTCAAAGACATCCTTATTTTTACTGCTAAATAAAATAACATTAGTCCACTAATATAGATCCCCTTCTAGAAGAAAACCTACCCGAAATAAATAACAAAGGCTTTCATATAGGAACAATTAATAGTTATGTCTAGGTCTGCAAACGCCATTTTTGACATAAAATTTAAAATATGTCAAAAACATTAGACTTAAATATAGGATATTCCATGAAATATGCGTGGAATATAAACATGAAATAACATCTAGGGTGTTCTATTTAAAATAAGCAAAAATGCATCAATTTCCGGTATAACCAAAGTACAACCATCGTGAAAATGTTTCAGCCGAATTGTCTCCATCGACTTTAGTAAACTACTAAATTTAAAAAATTTTCTAAAGTCTATTTTCCGAGAAATTGTTCGTCGTGGAACACCCTGTATAATTAGATTTTTGACAATTTTATTACTCTTTCTAGCTTTTTAATATATTCTTTATAATTTTAATTCTCGTATGAATAGCATATAATATAAATATCGAAAAGTTTCCAAATTTTGAGAGGAGATATAGGAATCCAGATACTTACTATGACAGGTTAAATAGATTGTTGATGTTTGCAAATTTATTGACATCACATATGGAAAAAACTTAACAACAAAAAATTTAAAGCATTTCACGGGAGTCTGAATTTTCTCATTCTTCCTATAATTTCTCCCTTTGATAGTTAATACTCATATATTGACAGCAAATTTCAAACGGGATATATTAAAAAAATCATATTTACTTTAACATTTCTATGTACTCCCAAATTTTTTGATTTTCATCGACAATATGCACCCCTATTTCGTTGCACTATTGGCTAGAAAAAATCAACAAAATGCATAGTAAATTTTAATTTATTTTTCTTAATTAATATACAAATGCTTCTCGCTGGGTACCATTAACTTTCATCACCAAATATTTCAAAAACTTTATATTGCTCAAATAACTTTGTTGCAAACAAAACAAAAATAATTAATTCCTCAAGCTTGTTGAAAATTCAATGCATGTAAAGCAGGCATCCTCGTCGGGGATGTAACAGAAGAGAGGAACGAGCGCCGAACAAAGAAAATGTATTCATGGACTCACACAGACGGAAAGTCGTTTCTAAGACGCATTGTCATTCCCCTGGAAAACGGCACTCTGGGGGTGCGTTGAGACATTTTCATTTTAGTTTTCTCGCATATTCGGAACTTCGGTAGTCCGCTGGGGTAAGTCAGAGTGTATATTCAGGGTATATTTGTAGCCTAATATCGTTATGAAAAATAGAGGAAAGCATATGTTGGGAGTCTATTTATGAAATTTATGTTAGCGAATACATATGCTAATTCGTAAGTCATAATTTAAAAGGTAGTTGTAAATTTTAATGAAAAAAGTGGCAAAGAAAATGTATCGTACTAATGAAATGATAAATAACACTGTAAGAAATGTTTTATGTACATATCAATCGAAATTAAAATTTACTTAAGTCTTACCACCTAGAGTTATATAGTTGTTAAGGCTTTTCTCGTCCCTTTACAGTATTCCAATCTATAATATCTTTTGGACTACACCATAATCTAATATGAACATGAGATATTTAGATTTTTTACGTAGTCTATTATTTTTCGGGGGGTATTGAAATCTAGCGTTCTAACCTCAATCTATTGGATTCCTCTATTTAAAATATTTAACATAACAAATGGTTATTTAATGCCATAAACTATTGATTACTCGCCAATTGAAAAACAATATTTTGTCACATATAAATACAATAGTAAACAGACTCATTTGTGAATTCACTTAAAAAAAGAATCAACAACCGTCAAAATCTTGACTGTAAAAGATGCTTCAATATTAAGCAGTGATTCTGCCAGTTAAGGAAATACTTACACAGGGTGTCCGGTAAGTACCTCCTAGTTTCCAATGTCATAGAAAAAAATTCCTAAAGTGCCCCTTAACGGAGATACAGAGCCCTTAGGGGATACACAGCGATTTACCTTATTGGCTCTAAGTTTTGAACCGACTAATTTAATTAAATTTTAATATTTTATAGAGACCGTGAAGACTCATTAAACTATACTAAAGTAGATGTTTTAGATCATCAGAGAAGTCAGGAATGAGCTTGCAGTCACACTCGTTAGGCTTAGTTTTTGAGAAGTGTCATTTTGACTAACTGACTTTTTAAATACTTTGGTTATTCCTCTTCAAAAAGGTACTCTTAATTTATTTCCATAAAACTGGTGGTTTTCGAGATAAATTGGTTTTTATGTGAAACATTCAAAAATTACGAGTAGGTATGTTAAACACAAACAGGTAAAAATCAAGTTGTTATTGTTAATACCTACATAATGAATTACTATTAATGGAACTTGTCAAAATAGCCTTCAAGTAAAAATAATTTTAAAAAAGCTAATAATATTCTTACACAGAGAATGCCGATATGCATTTAATTTATGGTGAAGCGCTGTCAAATTCTTCGAAGGCAAGAAGACTTTATGCTGGAAGATTTCCAGCACGAACATTGCCAAGTCCAAAAACCTTTCAAAGGATTGATCGAAGTCTAAGGGAAACAGCTAAGATATGATTAGAAAATAATTTTTAGAGTTAATGAATTATTTTTTTACATGTTTTATTCAGGGTCACCCTTTAAAAGTTTCTGGACTTGACAATGCCTGAGCTGGAAATCTTTCTGCATATCTTCTTGCTTTCGAAGAGTTAGACAGCGCTTCCCCATAAATTAAAGCAAATCAGCACACCCTGCGTATTTTAATTTTACCTGTGTGTTTTTGGCAATAGTAACTTTTGAGTTTTTCGCATAAAAACCAATTTATCTCGAAAACTACCAGATTTATCGAAATAAATCAAGGTGCCCTTTTTGGAGGGGATGATCAAAGTATTTAAAAAATTTGTTTTCAGCTCTGTAAAATGACATCTGTCGAAAATTAGGCCCAACGAGTGTGACTGCAAGTCTATTCCTGACTTCTGTGATGGTCTAAAACATCTACTGTATTATGGCCTCTATAAAATATTAAAATTTCATTAAATTGTACAAGTCGGTTCAAAATTCAGAGCCGATAAGGTAAATCGTTAGGTATGCCTTTAGGGCTCTGTATCTCCGTTAAGGGACACTTTAAGGATTTGTCTGAGAAAAAGTAGGGCTATTTTGACCTCTCCTGTATGTCCCCGAGAAATTAGGAGGTATTTACGGGACACCCTGTGGTTGGTATTTCGATAACTGCAAAGAACCACCTTACTTGTAGATGTATAGGGTAACTTTTCACACGAAAATCGACAGTTATTTACAATTGGTTCTAAACACTGCACTCACGACTCATCTCGTTTAGCTTCTGCCGGTCGGCATTTTAGGATCTCCCGAAATGGTTCTAGTTCACAATAGTACACGCTTAAAATCGTTCTGAGCCATTGAGGCCACAAGATACACTTAAAAAAATGTCAAGTAAAGCACCGCTTGCTCCACACGTTCACTCGTTCACGGTCTCACGCTGTCTCTCTGTTCACAGCTGCGCGTATTTAGGGTTAAGTGCACAGGTACCAATTGTGAATTGTAAAAATCAAAATAACCAAATTCTAACTATGGCGCGGAATCGAGAAATTATACACTTTAATACCAAACACCCTGTATAATATGAAAGTTTGCACCACTTGCGCAGGTCGGGGTTGTGAAACAGAATATGAGATTGTAGTACATGTCCTATGCGACTATCGCGCTTTTTCACCAAAAACAGGATCCATGTTAGGCGAGTACTGGTCCACTTTGGCCGACATAAGGGCGAAGTCATCACTCACTTTAAATCTAGTAGAAGATGTGTCATGAGATGAGTCAGACAGATCTTTATTTGAAAATGCACAGCGTGTATAATGAGGCCTTCCGTCCTTACTTTCCAGTTCCAGAAGAGGGGATACGTAACCTTTATCCTTGAACGCTGGATTTTACAGGCCCACTTACTTTTATTATTTTTTTACTTCCTTTTCAGTAGCCTTTGTTTTAGGTACAAAGTTTCCTCTATTTAAATTTTAATTTGTAACTTTTAAACTATTTATTTTTTTACGTATATATTTTTTATAGCACTCATTGGTCATGTGGTACTTGAACAACTGCAAAAATTACATCAATCGCATCAATAATCATTCTTCTTGACAAATAATGCACAAATCAATGTTAAAAAAAATAATCCTTTTCCGATTTACTCATATTGTTACCCTCAACAACTCTTCTAATTTGAATATAAAACGGAACAGTGCTTTATAGCATTATAAAACAATAAAGATGATATATTTTCACATAACAATTAATCCTAGCTCATAGTTTTTGATTCAAGCTAATAATTGCTGGGCGCAGAATTTGAAAATAGTTATTTATTCAAAAGTTATTCATATTGAAAAGTGACCAAAAAAATAATTCTTTAATAATATGTTTGTTTAAAACAAGTGTTAGGGTATATGTGAATTAATTTTAATGTACAGAAAGTTGAAATACCTTTTAAGTTATTTTATTGAAATTTAAGATACCATTTTACAAATTTAATGTACAATTGAACTGATATTTCAATGAATTGCTTTAAATTCAAAGTAAATGTGAATTATTTACGATTTCTGGCACAAAATCATTAAATTTAATGTAAAATGGACATTAAATTTGGATTAAAATTAAGGTTATTTTGAGATATGTTATCACATATTTAATGTATCAATATTAATGTGAGTTAAAAAATTCTGAAACTACCAGAAAAAGGTGGATATTTTTCCCATAGGTAGTGTCTACCATCTATACCGGTTTCAAACTCATTGGTTCCTGTCAGTATTAGGCAGACATATACACCTCACCATAAGAAAATTGAGGTCCTTTAAGCATCTTTATCATGCTAAAAAAAAGTTCAATACAAGTTGCGCCATCTCCCTGGATCTCATGCATTATATATTGAATAATAATATAAATTCCATTAGTATTAGGGTATATGTGAATTAATTTTAATGTACAGAAGTTGAAATGTCAAATATAATATACAAAGAACTGATATTTGAATCAGTTGCTTTAAATTGAAAGTAAATATAAATAATTACAGTTTTTAGTACAAAATAATTAAATTTCATGTAGAATGAACATTAAATTTGTATTAAATTTAAATTTATTTTTACCAGTGTATGTAAACAATACAATATGATATTGAAATGAATTCTGTGAAAAAAAAACAATTTACCAGAATTAATTTGAAAATAATTTCTTCAATTACTTTGACGAGATATAAATTTTATTTTCAATCTTACCTAGCGAACGATACCCTTTCAAGGTGGTAACTAAAAAGGTTGTTTTTCATCCCTACACTGTAAAAAGGAAATGCATTAAATTTAAGGTAAATATGCTGGAAGCAAATTTCATAAACCGTTTTTTAAATTAAATTAATGTAATGCATTAAATTTAATAATTTTCACATTAATAAAAAGTAATGTACTTCATTAAATTTAATGCAATCATATAATAAATTTAAAGTTTGATCATTATTTTTTAAGGTGACTATGTATATTAAATATGCAGCAAGTTTTCGTTGAATTTAAGACATGCAGCAAAATTAATATGAGGTCAAAAAATTCTGCTGCCAGGAAGAGGTGAAAATTTTTCCTATAGGTAGTGTACCGTCATCTGTACACTGGTTTCGAACTCATTGATTTCGGTCAGTACCGGCAGATATGTACCTTTAAGCCAATTATATCATACTAAATAAAAAGTCGCGCCATCTCCCGGGATCTCATGCAATGTACCATGAATATTAATGCAAATTTAAGATACCATTTATTCAAACTTAATGTACAACGAACTCTGATATTTCAATGAATTTGCTTTAAATTCAAAGTAAATGTAAATTATTCAAGATTTAAAGTATAACATCATTAAATTTATTGTAGAACATACATTAAATTTAAGGCTATTTTTAACAGTGTATGTTATTTCCAATTTTTACCTCGATCTGTTTTTTGGGTTAACGGAACGAATGTGCCAGCAAAAATTTCATTGCAAAAAATTTAAAACTGACGAGGTAGGCTGTGACATACGAATGAACGAACAAGATGGACATGATCAAATCACAAAAGGTCTGATGGAACTGTTAAAAATTATATTTATAATCAAAAGGGTTAAAATAGGAAAAAAATTGTGTCTTCCAAAATTTCCGTATCACCTGATATAAGTGTTTAAAATTTAGTTGCTATCTAGGTAATAAATAGTGTTTGCAACATTACGGATGTAATTTAATATACCACCAATTTCACCCGTGACAAAACCGATAAACCCTAAATGGCATCTTAGGAAAATTTATTAATACAACACAGACAGTTTAAACTGTCACCTCAAGCACTCCTAAATAAAATTCGCCAAAGATTATTTTAAAAACCAATTACGTTACCAGGGTATAACGTTCCAGTTCACGTGAGTTTTATAAAGCTCCGAACAAAAGCTTTCCGAAGATTAATGTCTAATGGCTGCGGTATATCGCAAGAGAAAGAGCATTGAGATGTTAAGGGAGGGTCCAACTTGATTGATGTGATGTAACATTCACATGCGGCGCTTTCTAAAGGAAGAATTGAAGAAGAATCCATTTCTTTTTTTTTATACGGATAACAAAAGAAACGAAGGGATACACGCAGGTATATTTTAAATTGGAGAAATGGGGTGTTGCTTCACGGGAAAGGTAGATTAAGTGAAAGGAAAGAAAGTAAAAAATTTGGTTTTGCATGGACGACCGGGCAAATTATAATATTTAAAATGGCTTAATTTTTGAGAAGTTATTCATTGGTGGTTGTAAATTTGAAGATGTGTCAAGGGGATATAATTTGATGGGAATTTAACAGACGAAAATAAAAGGGTGTAGAATACTTTCTAAATATTTTTTGTTGATTATCAGGTTTTGAATTAAGTTCGGTTTGATAATATTTTTTAAGGTAAAAGTCAAGAATTTTAGTTTTTTTTTTATACAGTGATACGCAAACATATTGCACCGTTTGGGGAAAATTGTTATTAAGCTTTAGAAAATCTGCAAATCTTGAAATCAAAACATGCATTGGAAGACATTTTCAAAATTCTGCCTTATACAAGGTATCCACTAAATACACAGTATACAGAGCAACAGCAGATCTGTTACTTAAAATGATCGTTATCTAACCAAACTTACCTTTCTCCAAAAATTAATATAACCCGGGTGTTAAAATTTCTTTTTTGTTTTTCGTGAATAACTTTAAAAAATTCAAATATTTGAAAAAAAAGTTGTTTCTGAGATAGAGTATTGTGCGTATCTTTAAAATGTCAACTTTTTGCGCCAGAACGTATTGTTCATTTTAATGAAAAAAAGATCTATTTTACATATAAAAGATATATTTGATAAATATGATTTAGGGACTTTTCCTACACTGTTAAAAATAACCTTAAATTTAATGAAAATTTAATGTAGTTTCTACATTAAATTTAATGATTTTTTACTTTAAATCGTGAATAATTTACATTTACTTTGAATTTAAAGCAAATTCATTGAAATATCAGTTCTTTGTACATTAAATTTGATTAAATGGTATCTTAAATTTCAATAAAGTAATTGAAAATATATTTCAACATTAAAATAATCTTAACATTAAAAGAATTTACATTAATATTCATGAGGTTCCGGGAGATGGCGCAACTTGTTCTGAACTTTTTACTTAATATGATATAAGTTGCTTAAAGGACTCAATTTTCTTATGATGAGGTATATATGTCTGCCGGTTCACCTTTTCGTGGTAGCAGAATTTTTTGACATCATATTAATGTTGGTGCGTTAAATATGTGTTAAAATATCTTAAATTCAAGGAACACTGGCTGTATATTTAATTTAAATAGTCACCTTAAAAAGTAATGATCAAACCTTAAATTTAATGTATGATTATATTAAATTTAATGGAACACATTAATTTAGATTAATGTAAATATTATTAAATTTTATGGATTACATTAAATGCATTTAAGAAATGGTTTATGAAATTTGCTTCCATTACATTTATCTTAAATTTAATGCACTTCCTTTTTACAGTGTAGATAATAAAATAGGCTTTCCAACCTAATTTCTGCCAAAGGGCGCAAAGTTTACCGACGGTATCTGGTAACGTCAGAAGAAAGGGGACCGTTATTTATTTATATTTATGAATCTTCTTGATAGATTGAGGAAAATTGATTTTTTCATCCCACAAGAAATATTGTGGACTATTTCAGATTAGGAGAAGGAAATTTTGCTTCACGTTGCAAAAGAACTGTAAATAAGTACGAGATACATACGTGCATTAGAGCCAGTAGTTTTATCCAGACATTCTTGATCAAACTACCATGTAACGAAACATGTGTAATGTCTATTAATTCAAGTTTCAATTAAAGTGGAATTTTTAAATAATAATCGAGGTTTACTTCGTTATGTTGATAACACTACCTTGTAGGGAAACATGTTAAATATCTCTTTCATTTCATTCAGGTTTCAATTAAAGCGGAATTTTTAAGTAATGATCGAGTTTTACTTCCTGTATTTAATGATATATAGTTCCACCAAGTATCGACAAACCCAATTTAATTAATAACCTGAACTATGAACCAACTTTCCAAAGATGAATATAGTTGAATCTTTACTGTTCCAAGTAACGCAACCGGAGCTTGGGTAAATCTTCAAAAATTTTTCAAGCAGAATGCATTTAGTCCAATTAAAAAAAGATCACAATTATATCGGATAGTCAAACAGCCATCAGTTGCTGAGTTCTCATGTAATCCGCTCCAAAATGATCTGAGATTATTTAGAGGCACTAAACGAACTAAGTAAGAATAACACGGTTACTCTCCTCTGGATGTTAGGACACACCGTAGTAAATGGAAATGAAATGGTAGACAAAAAGAAAGAGAATAGGAGATACAATGATTGAACAAATTTGCAAGGGGAGAGACAAGTGAAATTACCTCTTGGAAACCATAATGAGAAAAAATTCAAGGAATATATTGGTCTAAGTAAAAAGTCTAACAGGGCACTGTTACCTGAAGGGATACCTTAAGAAACTAGCAGAGAGAGAAGAAAGCAAATTTTGCAAGGAAGATGACGAAACCTTCACCCATATTCTTTTAGAATACATGATCAGTCAAAAACCTAGGATGTGATACCTAGGAACAATTCGAATAGAAAAGAGAGATCTACCCAATTCGAAGCAAACCCACATTCTATGTTTCCTAAGAGAAATAGGATTGGAGGACCCGCTTTAATCGGTAAAGCATCCCCAATGATTTAATAGCAGACTGGGATCACAATAGATCTTCCAGGTCAGTATGAATATATATACATATCCACATACCTACCTACGTACAAATTAACCGATATATTTGATGTAAAATAAATTTTAAAAATAGAATGCATATAACCTATTTTAAAGTTTATTTATCAATACGTAAAAACTATTGCGTTTTTAAACATTTCATAGGGATTGTACACACAGGGAACTGAAAGCCGCCAAAGTAATGCCAAACTGCCAGTAATCTATATGCAAATTAATGGAATAATTTTTATGCGTTAGGGAAAGTGGACACAAGCGGCTCATTCAATACTGAATATTTTGTGTCCAAATTAGGTATACTGTGATTACATATGGTGTGTATTTTTAAAAAATACTTTTAAGCCTAATTTATAATGTCTATATATTTTTTATAAACATTTATTATATACATATTCATACTCTTTTGAAATTTCTAGTGT
Organism: Diaprepes abbreviatus; assembly: GCA_034092305.1. Lineage (NCBI taxonomy): Eukaryota > Metazoa > Arthropoda > Insecta > Coleoptera > Curculionidae > Diaprepes > Diaprepes abbreviatus. Next base: position 1,024,397 of record JASJET010000205.1, on the reverse strand, counting down.
TTCGATTCACACTATTTTTTATTTTACCAAAATGCCATTTAGAATTTATATAAATATATTTCAGACAATGAGAAAAACAAAGATTTAGTAAAAACCTCATTACCTTTCATCAGTAATAATAATAATAATAATAATAATAAAGTTAAACCTATTACAGGTAGGAAAAGTGCCTTATTACAAGTACAATCTGGAGCCTATTCTTGAAAACAACCAGTTCAATTTATATTGGGACCGAACGGTTCTGACGGATCAAACAGTAGCTCATACTAGACCAGACATTATACTAATAGATAAAATTTCTAGGCGAACTACACTAATCGACATTGCGGTGCCTAACAACAACAACCTAAGGACAAAATATAACGAGAAGATCGCCAAATACAGAGATGTGGAGGTCCAAATCCGAAGACAATGGGCAATGAACAGCGTCCAAACGATTCCCATAATACTGTCAACAACTGGAGTGATACCGAAGAACCTCCTGCAGAACATCAAGGGACTGGGCCTTAGTGAGCATCTTTATAAACCGATGCAGAAAGCAATTCTCCTAGCAACCGCGCGATCCGTCCGAAAATTCATGGGAAATGCAGCAGACAACGTCAACTAGGACCCGATAACATGGAAAGGGTTTCCACAGAGCTTCATACTTTTGGCGTCTTTGTATGCCTGGTATGAGTGAATAATCCCTGGAGGGAGTGCGAAGCCGTTTGGCTTGTAAATCATGTATAATAATAATATAATAAAGCTAAGGAAATAGGATATTGCTATTCACCACCAAACAGACCAAGAGAAGTTACAAACCTGGCTACAGAAACCATTTCATGGACGGCATTCAAATGAAGTCAATCAAGACAATGTCGACATCTTAGCGTCGAACTGCTGGTTGATTTCAGGACAGATGGCTCCAAAATCAGAGGGCTTCTTGTTAGCTATCCAAGACCAGGTTATTCCGACGACGAACCATAGGAAGTTCATCATCAGAGATCTCTCAATAGAAAATGTAGATATGGCTGTCGAACATTAGAGACAATCCAGCACATAACTGGAGGATGCCAAACGTTTGCCGCAACCGAGTATAAGGTAAGGCATGAATCAGTTGCTAAGATATTCCAACAAGAATTAGCAGATAAGTTAAACCTATTGCAGGTAGGAAAAGCGTCTTATTATAAAAACATTTTGGAGCCTATTCTTGAGAACAACCAGTTCAAATTATATTGGGACCAAACGGTTCTGACGGATCAGACAGTTGCTCATAATAAACCAGACATTATACTAACAGATAAAATTTCTAGGCGAACTACACTAATCGACATTGCTGTACCTAACAACAACAACCTAAGGCCAAAATACAATGAGAAAATTGACAAATACAGAGATCTGGAGGTGCAAATCAGAAGACAATGGGCAATGAACAGCGTTCAAACGATTCCCATAATTTTGTCAACAACTAGAGGGATACCAATGAATCTCATGCAAAACATCAAAGGATTGGGCCTTAGCATGCATCTGTCTGAGTCCTTTCAGAAAGCAGTTCTGCTTGCAACCGCGCGACCGTCCAAAAGTTCGTAGGAAATACAGCAGACCACATCACCTAGGACCCGATAATATGGTAAGGGTCCCTACAGAGCTTCATACTTTTGGTATCTTGGTATACCTGGTATGAGACAATATTCCCTGGAGGGAGTGTGAAGCCGTTTGGCTTGCAAATCTGATAATAATATTTTAATACATTACATTACAGAGTTAAACCTCTAAAAATATATTCATATCCATAAATAAATATAAACAAAAGAAATAAGGAAAATCAGGAATTTATCTTTCCTAATAATAAGTCAACACACATAAATAACAATGTACAGAGAAGTGAGTAAAAAAGCACCTAGATGACTTAACATCTGTAGGTGCTTGGTGAATAAAATCAGCAACGAGAAAGTCAACATAACAGAATATGGATATGTGTGGTTATGTAAGTATTTGTATGCTGGAGTATGTGTATATGTAATATGGATTGCTTTTAATGTGTGTCTCTAACGGCAATCCAACCGAATCCAAAAATTACATTCACAAAATGTTTTATTAAATCTATCAATATTTTCGACAATATCTATTTTACACCTTTTTTTTAAATAAACTAAACCTGACAATCTTTCTTATTTCCATGGGTATAAGATTAAAAAGTTTTGATGTCAGATAGTTTATAGATCCAAGATTAAAATTTCTATTACTATTAAAAATGGTAAAGTGTTTATTAGTTTTATTACGGGTTTCATAAGAATGATCTATATAATTTTTCAAATCCACATTTTATATAGAAAAGGACATACTTCCAGGGCATACAATGATCAGATATCTAAAATTCCCTAGGTGTAAAGCAGTCTGGTTAAAAAGCGCATATTTTTTTATTGATGAGCTTAAGTATATAATTCTGAACCACCTTCAGAGACGTCAAAGTATTACAGACCACCCCACACAATAATTTCATATCGTATAAGAGATTCCACAATGAACCTATACACTATAATCGACAATTTTTTTATTTAAAATATCTCTTAAAATATAAAATCTGTATAATAATTTGATGCCAGTTTAAGAACTTGTTGGTCCAATTTTAAATGTTTATCCAATATTGTTCCCTAATATTTTGTGGATTAAATTTCCTTGATGGTACCATCTAAACCATCAACTTGAATATTCTTAGAGGTTGGACGATTTATTTCAGATATTTAGAATGCTATATAATTTGTTTTTAGAAGATTCAGGGTTAATTTAAAAGTGCTAAGCCACGTTTTTTATTTTATTGATACCCGATGTTACACAATCTCTCGTTTCATACAAAATTTTGGCTAAAATAGCTGCTACATCATTAGCATATATACGGATTCATTGATTAAATCTACATTCATTAAGGAGTTTATATAGGTAATAAAGCGTAATGGCCCTTAATACCATGCCCTGGAGTACTCCTGTTCTTATATCTAGAGGGTTACTTAATGTATCTCCAATTCTTAAGTACTGTTTTCTATCCTTCAGATAATTTTGGAAGACATCCGACACGGTATCCTTATTCCCATACTTATTTATTATATGCAAAAGCCATTTGTGAGCCACCGTGTCCAAAGCTTTTGCTAAATCCAAGAAGACTACTGTGCGTCGTTCATTGTTCTCTAATTTTTCTGTTATTCGCTTAGTTAAGATCAAATTTATTAACACCAGAAAGGCACCAAGAAAATAATTTAACGGCTTGATTCCATCAGAAAAAAATTATTTTTACTGGCACTTAAAATTGGAATGCATTTTTCCTTTTCAACGTTTAAGAAAAAGATGTTAGCAAAATTCATATTCGACTATCGGCGTTTGGTCCTGCTCGAAGAAGTTGCACTTGCGGTGGACTAAAACGGTGAATCAATAGCTGTACCTAATTTTGTTAATATATTAATGTTGTATTCAAGAAGAGAAACTACTGCTTGGTACCAAAAATTAGTGGTCATGAACTTTTCAGCTGAATATTGTGTGCGAGCCTTGTTTGAAAGCAAAGAACCTTTATGAATCCATTACATTGACTCTAATTTTGTTCCTGGATCTCAGTAATTACTCCAAAGAAAAACTCAGACTCCACATCCAAAGATTCCATATGATTTTGAGAAATTTGCACCCTAAGCAGTTTCTGCTTGGAAGTCGACAATCTTGGAACTCACTTTGCTTCCGCATTCCTGCAACTTCAAAATTGGTCGCGTCTAAAAGCCTTCCACTTCTTGGGTCATCTTCAATGGATTTGCAATTCCATCGGAACTATTTTGCCCTCTATATTACTTTACAATATGATGGATCCTTGTCTCACATGGGAAAATGATTAGTGAAAAAATCATTATTGAATTGACACGTAACGCACGTTTGTTCTAGATCGGTATTTATTTCTAGTCTTCCTCCTAAATAATGTATAATTGTGAACAAAAATGTTACATTTCATTATGAATATTTCTGGTTTCCGTAACGTATTACAAATCAAACGACACGATTTTAGGCAAATTGTGATTATTTTTTAAAACTTGACGAAATCACTATAATAAAATTGAGTTGCCATTTAGTTGCCATGTATTATTTTAGTTTAATATGAAATCATTTACCTTTATTTTTATATTTATCCATTTTGAAAAAATATTGTTAGCATATTTCTAAAGAAAAACTTAAAATCACATTTTCCCCATTGTTACCGCAGGTTTAAAGACTGTATGAATAACATCGAAACCATCATGTTTTCAATAACGAGGCTAAATATTCAATGGGCAATGTTCCTCCGAATGGGCAATCTTCTCGCAGAGTGGCCCATTCCGGTCTTCGCAAGAGCCCATTTCACCGTTTGAGTGCTCGTTCGCTCCAACACTACGACTTTTCCAGGAGCGTCGTGAAAGGGGACCGCTTAAATCACTTCGAAACTCATTTAAATATCTTGGGAAATTGCAGGTGTACAAAACAATTCCTCCGTATAAATGTTGCGTTATTTTCACATGCTTGCATTTTTAGTGTTTCTAGAACTACATACCGACATTCTTTAGGAAGAAAACAATTTGAAGTGAAACTAAGTAAGGTGTGGAATCCCTTTGTGTGCCGCACTGGTAGTTGCATGATTATGTTATGAGTTGATCATAAAAGCTTGACGATTATTTGATGATGTTTTTAGGTAATTACGGGGGATTTTTATTTCAACCTGTTGCTATAGGGTTTATTTATTAGATAGGTAGGTGATAAAATTGTATTACCTAAGGTATTAGAAGGCTTTTAGTTTAAAGAGATAACAAATGAAAGTTTCAAAATACTGTCTCTAATGAAATGAAATATAAGTAAAACAATAAATGAATAAAAACAGAGAATGTCAAATAAATATTTTATTATCAACCCTCAATAGAACCTATAAAATGTAACAATTTTTCAAAACATAAAAATTTGTAGTATGCTTAACATTTATTGACGAAGGAAGTAATGCATTGGCAAAAAGGTCTTTATTGATTTGATACGCAGGGTGCCTAAGATAAAGAGCGTAGGTATGTGATTCTCGGTGACTCGGATGTGATTACATGGAAAAAAGGTGAGTAATTTGAAGAACCAGGGATATAATGGTTAAAAATGTTTGATGTAACTCTTATGTTTGAGTTATTAAAAAAAAACATTACTTAGCTATTTTGAATTATATTTTTTTCTGGTGTTACTAAAGTTAGAGCGAAATTAATAAGGGCTTTTTACAACACTTTTTAATGAGCCCATAAGGCATAATACAAAGGTTGTCCGGTAAGTACCTCCTAATATCTCGGAAGGATACAGGAGAGGTCAAAATAACTCTACTTTGACATGGAAAAAAAGTTCCTAAAGTGCCCCTTAACGAAGATACAGAGCCCTAAAAGTGTACTGTTGTGTAAACTACATCTCAGCGATAATTCCCGCCACAATTTAACTTCAAATATTAGATCCAAAAATTATATAGTACGACAACGGGGTCTGGGATGGTGTCAGTCGAAACCCACTGAGGAGTCCTAAGGCTGGTACCGGGAAGAAACATCCCAAATTTTTACAGAAAAGTCAGGTTTAGCTATTCAAGCATACGTTGATAAATTTTCGATTTTAGATCGTAATATCCGTAGCAGCAAGGGCCATACAAATACGGATTACGACATGGTATCTCTGGACATGGGAACGTGCACTTGTGGCGTCAAGTTGCATGGGTGCTGGATAGCACCAAATCCGCGACGGGGTGTTAGTCCCCACAAGTTCTCAGGCCCCAATAACAATCAAGCCTTCCTTGTAATCGGGATCTGGAGTACAAATTTCCAATTCTCAAGGAAGGTTGATTGTCTAGAGGCGGGGGTGTTGTGTAAACTACATCTCACTGATTATTCCCGCCACAATTTAACTTCAAATATTAGATCCAAAAATTATATAGTACGATAACAGGTGTCTGAGAAGGTGTCAGTCGAAACCCACTGAGGAGTCCTAAGGTTGGCACTGGGACGAAACATCCCAAATTTTTACAGAAAAGGCAAGTTTGGCTATTCAAGCAAAACGCTGATAAATTTTCGATTTTAGAGCATAATTTACGTAGTATCAAGACGCTTACAATACGGATTACGACATTATCCAGCGATTAACCTTATCGGCTTTAAGTTTTGTACCACCTCGTATAATTTAATGAAATTTTAGTATTCTTTAGAAACTATAAAGACTCATTAAACTATACTACAGTAGATATTTTAGATCAACAGGGAAGTCAGGAACGGACTTGCAGCCACACTCGTTGGGCCTAATTTTTAACAGGTGTCGTTTTACAGATATAACAATTGATTTTTTAAATTCTTTAGTCATTCCTCTTCAAAAAAGGTACTCTAAATTTATTTCGATAAAACTGGCGGTTTTCGAAATAAATCGGTTTTTATGCGAAACACTCAAAATTTACTAATGCTAAACACAAACAGATAAAAATCAGGTTGTTATTGTTAATACCTACACAATGAATTACTATTGACGGAACTTGTTAAAACCGAGCTCAAGCAAAAATAATTCTAAAAAATGGAAGAATATTCTTACGCAAAGTATACTGATATGCATTTAATTTGTGGTGAAGCTCTGCCAAATTCTTTGAAGGTAAGAAGACTTTATGCTGAAAGATTTCTAGCGCGAACATTGCTAAGTCCAAAAATCTTTCAAATAATTGATCGAGGCCTAAGGGAAACAGGTAAAAGATGATTAAAAAATAATTATTAGAGTTTAGAATTTTCTACATGTTTTATTCAGGGTCATTATTGCCGCGACGTGGCTGTGAGGGCTCTCCCAGGAGAGCACGAGAGTACATGAAACTTTAACACAACAGTTACTTTACTCGTAGTACCTAACATATCGTTAAAATTAAGGTTTCAGTTATTTTTTGAAATCATTTTGATCACAAAAAAAAATCTGAAAAAATATATTATATCAAAATCATTAAGTAGCATAATGGTAACCATAACTGTACCCAACCTTAACTATGAATTTAATTTAAAAATGATCAAAAGAATCTCATATTATCTCTTTCTATTTAAATCGACCCAAGTGGTTGCAAATTAAATTTAATACTGCAGCTCTAGAAATACTATTAAATAAATTTTTAAATGTGTCTTCAATTAAGTTAAAAATAGACAATTTCAAAATATTAAATACAAATGATTTCGAGAAGCAGTAAAAGCCATCAAATGTACACCTCAGAACCAAAATATTTTTGAAATTTTAAATGCAAAGTATTGTTAATTAAATACAATAAGCGGGTCAAAGGACAATTTGCCTAGAAGTTATTCAATTCTTGATCAACTGTGTTCCAAAATTCATAATGGTTTGTCTTCTAAAAAACACTTACAAAGTTTGTTTTTAGGGTCCAACTATATGTCATAGCTATCTATGTCCGTAATATTTTCTTCCTGGTGATAAAATATTTGTTATTTCGAAATATGAGCCTTCAAAATTCTTTATGTTTTCTTTCTTTATAACTTTCCAACGGTTGAATTTAAAAAACTCAAAATTATCAATATTACTTTTACTAATTTACGAAAAATAAAAAGTTTTTTAAAAAGTAATCTTTGATATTACAATATGTTTTTCGATTAAAAATCCATCTCCAACGAAATTTTTCAGACATATACTTTTAACTAACGCTAATATAATGCGAGATAGACATGCACTTTTCCTTTTTTTATTAAACTTAACTGCAATTCAGCTGTGACATATTTTTTTTTGTGGCAAATTTTCTCTCATAATTCTTAGTAGTTTTTGCATAATTTATAGTTTTCAACATAAGTTAAAATATCAATAATAAATAAAATCTACCCTTTTAAAATTATTACGTAGATGGTATATATGTTTTTTTAAGCGTATATGAGATTTTATTAGATTTATTTGTTAAAAACAACTCTATATTTGTAAGTATCAATCGCACATTTTTTTTTTTTAAACATGCTATTTTTAAAAAGGAAAGCACTTTTTAGGTAAAAAAGCCAGATGGGCCCAAAAAACTTATCTTTGCATTAAGTGACGCCTTGTTAAAAGCAAATTTATTGCCTTTTTAACGTCTTCAAGTGGGTTTAAAAACATTTTAAAATGGGTTATAAAATAAACAAGACTAAGAAGCAAGATTACTTAAGATTGTGTATTTATCATTCGGAAAATAAATTTTATTGTAATTTTAGTTTTCAGATTCAATACATTACTAGGAAAAGCCTAACAGATAGAGGTAGAATAGCAATATTAGATTTTTATCTGGTAATAAAAACTGTAAATTTCTTGTTTAAACTGTATTTCTTTTTCAGTAAGTTGGCCAATAATTTGTGTACAGGGTGAGTCAACGATTGGATGAAGTAGGTTCGTGCCTTTTCGGTGAAATTAACAAAGAAACTATGTTTATTGTTTAATACAGTTTATTTTTACGCAGATTTTAAAAATATTTAGAACTCTACAGGGTGAGCCAAAAAACTAGGACAGCATAAAGTTGTATTTTTTTAAATAGAATACCCTATATAAGAATCGTATTTTCGATTTAGCTTATAATTTTAAATCTTTTTTATTAAGGGTTTACTATAACAAAACTTTATAGTTTCTGAGATAATTAAGTTTAAAGTCACATTTTCAAGCATAAATTCAATCCTAAATAACGTTTTCAATTTTGTGACAAATATATTCAAATTTGGAATTTAGCAAGGCCAAGGACAAGTTAATATAATTTTTACCTAATATTTGCAATAAAAGCTACAGAGTGTTGAACACATCGGCTCAAATTTGAACAAGTTTAAATGAATAAATATCTTTTTTTAAATGGTACACCCTGTATATTTTCATGTTATTTAATAGAGTAATAAAAACCCTAAAAGTTTTGTTCAATATATCCTACACCTATTTATAATAGCTTTTGAGATATTTCAGTTTTTCTTATTTTCCATACTATTTTACAGAAATAGTCTTCATTATCATAGTAGCCATGTAAAATAATAAAAAGAAACTACAGAAACAAACAGAATGTGGTTAAATATGATGAAATACATTATTCGTTATATTACAACGGCAATAGTTTAATTAAACATAATGTGAAAAAATTAACACAACAATAATGACAAGGCAAATACATATTTACTTTTATACTAAATTGAAACAAAAAAATTACCTATTAAATACTGAGATTAATTATTTCTTTTTAATAAGTGTTCGAATAAACGACCCTCTTGTGCAATGCACAAATTTAGTCTTTTTTGCAGATTTTCTCGGACCCTGGACAAAATTAGTGGCGTTATTGTTCTACAGGTATCCCTAATCCTGTTTCGCATATCTTCCACTGTTGTTGGTGGATTAACATACACCTTATTTTTAATATAACCCCATAGGAAGAAATCTAATGGGGTGATGTCGCAAGACCTTGGTGGCCACTCAATGAAACCCCCACGTCCAATCCATTTTTGCGGATATCGTTGGTCCAACAACGCACGAACTTCACGATGGTAATGCGGAGGTGCACCATCGTGCTGGAACCACATACTGTCGAGCTCATCCCTGTCGAGACCTTGAAGCAGTTGGGGTAGTTCTTCTTGTAGAAAGTTCAGGACACTATGGCCATTTAGTGGTTCATTAAAAAAGTGGGGTCCAATAATTCGATTATGATGAATACCACACCAAACATTTAATGACCAGTGGTTTTGATGTTGCACCTCTCTAATCCAAAATGGGTTTTCTGTGGCATAATAATGTATGTTGCGTCTATTTACGGCACTGTTACTTCTAAAAGTAACTTCATCACTAAACATTACCTTGCATAATAAATTTGGATTTAATTGAATCTCCGCATTTATTGTACGACAAAAGTTTACACGACTTTCAAAATCCTGTCCATGCAATTCTTGGTGTAATTCCATGTGATATGGATGATACCTATATTTCTTGGTAGTACGATTAGCGGTGGATTGTGATGTTTCACATAATGCTGCTAACTGACGGCTACCAATATAAGGATTTTCCTGAACATTTAACAATACTTGTAGTTCTTTTTCTTCATTAGTTACTGGTTTGTTGACCACTTTACGTTTTGGATAATCAACAGTACCAGAAGAATCAAATCTTTGCATTAAGTTTTGAAAAGTATGGGTATTAGGCTGGCGTCGATCAGGATACTTCATTTTGTAAATTCTTTGAGCAAGAAGGCATTTTTTTTGAGTCTCTCCTATTGTATAAATCATATCTATTAACTCATTCTTTGGAAAATTTATTTTACAATATAAGATGAATGCAAAAAAAATCAAACTACACTACATAAAAACCAAAAGAAACAATTGCGGTTATAAATTTGACACACAGAAAAATGTTCTTTTACATTGTTTTTGCCATGGCTACTATGATAATGAAGGCTATTTCTGTAAAAAAGTATGGAAAATAAGAAAAACGAAATATCTCAAAAACTATTATAAATAGGTATAGGATATATTGAACAAAACTTTTAGGGTTTTTATTACTGTATTAAATAACATGAAAATATACAGGGTGTACCATTTAAAAAAAAAGATATTTATTCATTTAAACTTGTTCAAATTTGAGCCGATGTGTTCAACACTCTGTAGCTTTTATTGCAAATATTAGGTAAAAATTATATTAACTTGTCCTTGGCCTTGCTAAATTTCAAATTTGTATATATTTGTCACAAAATTGAAAACGTTATTTAAGATTGAATTGATGCTTGAAAATGTGACTTTTTTTCTTTAAACTTAATTATCTCAGAAAATATAAAGTTTTGTTATAGTAAACCCTTAATAAAAAAGATTTAAAATTATAAGCTAAATCGAAAATACGATTCGTATATAGGGTATTCTATTTAAAAAAATACAACTTTATGCTGTCCTAGTTTTTTGCCTCACCCTGTAGAGTCCTAAATATTTTTAAAATCTGCGTAAAAATAAACTGTATCAAACAATAAATATAGTTTCTTTGTAAATTTCACCGAAAAGGCACAAACCTACTTCATCCAATCGTTGACTCACCCTGTACAAAACACAATGCTGGATGATAGTTATAGTATTTTATTAATAGACACCAAGTTTTTACTGAAAGGTTGAACCCACTGCAGGTCTATTTATTCAAACGAACTTAAAACATTTAACCACCATTTAATCACTATTTTAGTAATTATTAAAATGAGATAGACACCAACAATATAAGAACGAATAAAATTTCAGTAAAAATGGGAATTAGACAAGGGGATACCATTTCTCTCCCTCTGGACACTGGAATACATTTTTAAACAGTCTTGGACCACAAGATCATTAGGATCGACGAAAGATATTTAAACCATCTTCGTTTACCGAATGACTTTGTGCTTATAAGCCCGAATATGCAAGAATTGCAAGATCTGCTAGGAGAACTTCATACAAAATGAGCAAGATTGAATTAAGTGTAACCTCTAACAAAACGAAAGTCATAACAAGAGATTACACAGACGTATACATGGGCGAATTGAATGGATGAATTCGGTTGACTTGAGCAGCTACAGATATACTAGATCATATATTTAAAAATACAAATAATTTAATTAATCTTAAGAAAATGATATTTAACATCTGTATCCTTCCCGTGATAAACGAAAGCACTGCGATTTTTTGAAAAAAAAGCCCTAACTCGACTCCTATTGCCCCTAACAAGATATGAAAACTTTGTTTACCCAAAAAATGTTATAGCAATCAATATTTTGCGCCCTGTGACAAACAAATAGCAATATCTCAGCAACCAATTATGCGATTTACTACTATAAAATATCATTTTGGTTAGAATGACGAGGGCTTCGCTTTAAAAGCAAAAGGGTGAAAGAAAAAAGTTAATTTTGCAATAAAAAAATGATATGCAATAAATGGCCAATTTTGTTTTTTTTTAGCCTTTAAGCAACTGCAAATTGACGAAAATGATCGCATAATAACGCAAATTGTAGGTTTTTAAAATCTCTGCAACTTTTGTTTAAATTTTTTTCTCCAAAATGCGTCCCTTGGTTTACAGATTCAAAAAACCAGGTTTAGCCAATTTTGTGTAGGGTTTGTTCTTACATTGTCCCCAACACCCCCCGATAGGTCTTATCTATCTCGGAATTTACGTCAAAAACAACATTAATTTTTACCTATGGCTTGGACAATTATAGAATGCATTCATTGCGAAAACTTTAGCCCATCGATATTTTGAAATAATACAAATTTGTTAATTATTGTGAGATATATTATATGTATTTATCTGAAGTTAAAGTGGAAACCTTTATTATGTGCATCTTCTTTATAACTACCTGGATGAACTAAATTTATACTGTTACATTTTATTCTTTTTTACATGGAAAATAGGTGTTAACCCAAAAATCTCATCTTTAACGATATGTCTTAAAAATACTTAATTTTTATACCACATATCATTAGTAATACATTTTATTTTAAATACTGGGTAATTGATGTGAATATACACATCTTGTGGAGTGAAATTTTCTTCTAATTTACTTTACTATATTCTGACGCTATTGTTTACTACGGAGACCTACAAATTTACCAGCATCTTTGCCTTGAGCATCCGAATATTTTAGGTAAATATGTTACTATTTTGTAAACCTATTTCTTATGAAAGAGTAAGGTTAGACTTTTTAGATATACATTAACAGTGACGTTGCCAACTCTCCCACTATTTATGACTAGTTGATTTAATGAATTAAGTGAAGCTTTTTAATTTAATTATTTTTTTTACATTTTCTATTTCAACGAAATACCTTGCAAACTATTTATTTTTAAATTAAAATATTTTTTATTAGTATTTTGCTATAATTTGTCAAATATTGGGTACTGCCCTTCATTTAACTCAAGTTATAGCGAATGGACCTCCTTAATACACATACTTTTGGCTACGGTAAAATATTTTCTATTTATGATACATGTATATTGTAAAATTTGACTTTTTAGGTGGTTTACGTACTTAAAATGTTTTGACTTACAGGTGCTGTTAGCCTTGTTTTTCAGTAACAGTAAATATTTTCGAGCGATTACTATATTTCAATGTGGTTTATCTCAACGAGATTGTATCTATGAACTTAATTTTTTATATGGTCATAAATCATCTACAAAAACCCCTGTGTAGTACTGATGTGGTGAATTCAATCGTGGTCGTAGTTCGATCGAGGACGAGTTACTACGGGCGTGAATTGCAAGATCGTCATGTGATATATATATATATATATATATATATATATATATATATATATATATATATATATATATATGTGTATATATATATATATATATATATATATATATATATATATATATATGTATATATATATATGTGTGTGTATATATATATATATATATATATATATATATATATATATATATATATGTATATATATATATATATATATATATATATATGTATATATATATATATATATATATATATATATATATATATATATATATATATATATATATATATATATATATATATATATATATATATATATATATATATATATATATATATATAGATCCCATCTAATTTGGCATCGTCCAAAAAAAAGATAGTGTCAATTGGTGCTAGGTTGCTTCACAAAATATTTATAAGAGTACAGGTAACAAATTTCGGATCTATATGTATGAGTCTCAAAGTAAAAGCAGTCGTAGAAAGATAAATTTTGACTGATATACAGGCATTTGTTTGTTGGAAGTCTTCGTTGGTTTGAGGGAAATGAAGCAAATATAGCGGATCGTTCTCTACTATGAAAATGTGAGCTCAAAACGAGGAATTGAAGTGTCATCCACCACAGAGCCCTGATTTTTCTCCCAGAAATTCTTTTTGTTCCCGTAAATGAAGAGCAAACTGCGCAGTTCACGATTTTCTATGCCAGAAGAGGTTCAAAAACGATATTTTTGGAATATTATCTTCACCGCGGCAAAAATGGTTCAAATGCATGCATAATGGAGAATATTTTGAAAAATAGCAAAACCATTTTCAATGATAAATATTTGGTTTTAGTCACCCTCGTAGTAGCAAATTTTAACAGTTTTATTAATTATGACTGTATTGATATTTTTTTCTTGATTTATCATAAAATATTAAATATTTAGGTAAAGAGTATATGATATTTAAAAATTTTACTTTGCTTGAATTATATCACCTTTATTTTAGCTATTTGGTAACATTCCAAATGGTGGATTTAAGGTCTGAACCCATTAGATCCCCTTGTTAATCCATGTAGATTAACGATGAGCCTCTGTCGACGCCACACCGTAACTCAGGTGTTAATGGTCAGCGAAACGTTCTAAATGGCTTTAGGCGCATTGCGATAGCCCTGATCCCTAAAACCTTTTTGCTAAATGAACAATTCCTAATACTGAGCGATCTATATATGTGTGAATATGTGAGAACGCAAATACTTACTTCTATTACATTTTTTTCTCATTAAAGCACTTTTGTTAACAAATATGTATATGTATATGTATATATATATATATATATATATATATATATATATATATATATATATATATTTATATATATATATATATATATATATATATATATATATATATATATATAATTATACATATATATACATTTATTTTCTTGGTTCTTGAACCATATGCACACTGCCATTCCACCAAAAATATACGGCCCACCAAAATTACTTAAACAAAATATACCACTAAGACCTATTGTCTCTTGTATACAATCACCATTCTATAGTTTATCAAAATTCTTATCGGATTGCATTTCAAATATTGCAGGCAGAAATGATTTTTTTATTATTCGCCTTTAAAAAATTATTGATACAACAAACCGACCCGAAAATTACAGACTCATTTCGCTAGATGTCATATTTTTGTAATCAAACATACCAAATCAACTTGTCCACATTATTTTAGCAGAAAAATGGGAAATTTAAAAAAAAAACATACATCGCTATCAAAAAATAATTTTATGGATGCTGTTGACCTCGTTCTAAATACAAATTACTTTCAGTACGAAAACACTTTTTACAAACAACTCGATGGATGTGCTATGGGATCACCAATTTCATCTACCATTGCTCAGTTAGTAAAGGAGTTTTAGAAAAATTAAATTTTAATATAATATTTTTCAAATGTTTTGTTGATGATTGCATAGCAGCCGTACCACAAAATAAAATAAATGAAATTATTCAAGAGTTTAACAGTTTCAACGAAAAATTACAGTTCATGTCCGAAACAGAAAATAATAATAAAATAAATTTTCTAGATGTGACGCTTATACGCAGAAAAAACAAAATTTTAACTGAATGGTACACCAAACCAACTAGGTCAGGTAGATATCTAAACTGTTTGTCTAATCATTCAAAAACTCAAAAAAATAGTGTTATAATCGGTCTGTCTGATCGTCTCCAGAATTCCGACCAAAAATACTGCAAAAAGTAAAAAAGACACTAATAAATAATAATTTCAACGAAAAGACTATCACCAAAATAATTGATAAACGAACATATAAATTTTATAATAACAGAAAAACAAAAAACATAGAACATAAACAGCAAAAATATGTAGCATTACCTTACACTAGTGAGCTGTCAGAAAAAATAAAATACATTTTAAAAAAGCATGATATTATCGTATGCCACAAGTCACATAATAAATTAAATACATTGTTCACAAATTTAAAAAGTAAAACTCCTCTCATGAATATATCAAATGTAATATATTCGATCCCTTGCACAAATTGTCCAAAAAAACATATAGGCATGACAAACCAATTGCTGAAGAACAGATTAAATGGCCATAAATATACGAAAAACGCCTCAACAGCGTTGAACAAACACACACAGGACGAAAAACATACTTTTGATTATAACAGTACTATAATAAAAAACAAAGATATAAATTACCAAAAATTACAGATAAAGAAAATGACTGAAATTAAAAAAGATAAAAACACTGTTAACGATAGAACAAATATGGGGAATTTGAGCCACCTTTACACAAGCCTAATTTAAACAAAAATATTAAGTATTCGATCCTGTCAAATAAGAATCAAAAACTGAATATCCTCTTAAACATAAAACTAAACGTATACCTTATTTGTTTTTGTGCATTGTAAAATATAAAAAATATATAAAAAATAAAACACATTCGCCTTCCATGTATCCTCAGTAGACGATGTAAAGATTGAATTTTATTTAGTAATAGAGTAACAAAATGTCAAGGTGTGTACCGGTAAAATTAAATATTATTAAAAATTTTAAAAATTTAAATACTGTTTTTAAGTGTCTTGTTTGTTTTTTAAAATTACAGATATGTACATATGTGAATGTTTTAATTATATAAAATATTTTTAGAAAGAAAAAATTTTGAAAATGCCTTAAATAAAGGGCGACACGTCGTCAATTGTTTTGCATTTTTTGTAAAATATAGAACCTAAACCCAAGAAAAGGCAAAATAAAGGAAAAATGATATATATATATATATATATATATATATATATATATATATATATATATATATATATATATATATATATATATATATATATATATATATATATATGTTGAGAAGATCTAGAAAAGCTTACCAGAAGTTAATATTTTATAAATATAAGAAAAAAATTCTTATTTATTTAACTTACCGTGAACAAAAAGAGGAAAAATAAAATTAACCAATCACTGATTAAAAATTGTAAAAAATACGAACATTTTGAAAATTAATAAATATTATTCTTTTAGTTTGTATTACAAATATTACACATTTTTTTTATTTGTATAATTACATTTGATATCAAAATAAAATGACAATTAAAATTTCTGATGCCTAGTATATTTTTGGTATTTTTGTTTTAGGTGTGACTCGTTGTTTTTATATAAGTTGGATATATTATAAGTTGACAGATTTTACTGAGGTTATTTGTATGTTTTTTTCAGTTTAACATTTTCCTATTTTTTAATCTTTAACATTTCATAAATTTCCCGTTTATGAATTTTGGATTTTAAGTGACTGACATTTTTAGATAGATTCGGAATATACGGTAATGAAAGGTAGTTATTATTTTTATTTGTTACGTTTTCATTAGTTGTATTATTGTAGTATTTATTAATCCTTTTTTAAAAATGGTATTTTCAGTTTTTCAGGGAAGTTATTAAGTTTAAGTACTTCTTTTGCTTTTTATGGCGTTTTCTCTATATTTAGGATCAGGTAATTTTATAGATCTGTCAGCAAGTTCTATGATGACACTTTTCTTTAGAGAAATTGGGTGTTGGGAATCAAAATTAACATATCTAGAAGACCAAGTCTCCTTTGTATACCATTCAATTTAAATTTTCATTCAGATAGAAAGGCATTTGAAAAGTTAAAGATGCATTTTGAAAGTACAGGAAGTATGGTTCTATAACAAAAATAATAGAAGAAAACGAGTTCTTAGATTAAATGTCTTATTAGCTGTTATTGAAGATCCCGTGCTCAGGAAATGGATACAGCGCGATCATTGGTACAAAGAATTTTAAGAACCTATAGTAGCACAGCACACCCATACTACATTCAGATATTACAAAGACTTAATGATGAAGATTACAAGAGAAGAGCAAATATTTCTGAGTGGGCTTAAATTAAAATGAAAGAGCAACAAATTTTGTGTTTTTTTTTGTGATGAGGTTATATTTAATAAAAAAAGATAATGTTATTAGGCACTTGCTACTTCCAATCCACATTTTATAAAAACCCATTCACAGAATAGATGGTTCCTAAATGTTTAGGGAGAAGTCTTAGATCATTTTCTGATTGAAACATATTTTTTTGAGGAGAAAGTAACAGAGAAGGTTTATCTAGACTTTTTACAAAACCATTTGCTGTATTTACTTGCCCATGTACCAAATGAAATTCGGCAACGCATGTGGTTTCTTCATGAAGGAGCTCTCGTCCATTTTAACAGGCCAATTAATAGTTTTTTAAATCAAACTTATAATCAATGAATTGGAAGAGGAGGACCAGTTCCATGGCTACCTAGATCACCTGATATGAATAAAATTGATTTTGGTATTTGTGGATTCATAAAAGATCAGGTATATTATAGATCGCCAAACGACGATATTAAAATTAAAATAGGAAATTGATGTCAAGATATAACTGCAGAAATGTGTAGAAACTTAAGTAGATCATTTGAAGAACGTATTGAAATTTTATTTGTTTAGAAGATAATGGCGGCTACTCCGAAAATCTAATTAGGCAAAGTAAAAATCATTTAGAAAAGACGATAGGAGAGAGATAATGAAAAGTTTGTGCAGCGACTTGCATATCTAGTGATATGTATTAATAAAAGTAACGTGTAGAACGCTATTCTTCAAATTTGGCCTAGAAATAGGTCCTTAATATAGACTAAGAAAAAAACTCTCAGCTGTTGTCTTCTTCAATGATATTTTATTCTAAATCGAACTCTAAACTGTCCTTTTTTTAATTATACAATTTTTAGATTAGATGAAGTGTTGTTGTAATTTATTAAAAATTTGCATTGTTTTTGGTATTAATATATTATGTAAATTTTCGTTTATAGCTTCGGTACTATAGGATTATTAATTAATTATGGTAATAAGTAAATAGATATTTAAACTATTGGCTTTAAATGCAATAAAAAATTGTTTTAATAAAACTATTTTTGTCCATTTTTTAGTTAATCATCTAAAAATTAAAGTACCAACCAATTGTTTTTTTTTGCAAATATTAAAAATGTTTATCCCTTAAAATTAAAACTTTGTTGTTCTATGTCACGGCTTATTTATAAGCAATGAAATTTTTTAAACAATCGTGTGTTTTAACAAAATTTCATTAAAAATACAAAATATCCTCAAAACCAACCAAAAACAGGGTTTTCCATTTAAAAAAATAAGTCGTAAATGAATTTTGAATTTTCTTAAGTTTGAATGTCCGCGAAACGCACTTGGTACAAAATATGAATTATTCTAATCTATTTCTTTAACTTTCTTCTATAACAGTTACAGGTGCATTCTTTCTCATTGATGTTAGCTGGAAAATACCACAAATTTTATATCGCCATGTATTTTTCAAAATTTAAAAATACCTATTTCTCATTAATTTGGTCACGCCTCACAAAACTATAAAACTTATTGTATACAAAATTTTGTGCGGAACCCAAATATGTAAATATAAATAGTTTTTCATGTCACCCTCTGTAACCAAAAAAAATTCGAAACACAGATATATTAATCTTCTACAAATTATATATAAAATATTTTTTTTTACTTTTAGACTAATGGAGCTATTATACCCTATCAAAATATTGGACTACCCTGTATATAATACAAATTATAAAGATATCATAAATAAAACATAAATGATCATGTAAAAGGTCTGACGTTAGAACTTTTTCAGTAAATCTGAGTATTTTCGTTTCAAGCCTTATTGACTTTTTATACTCAAAATACATCGTCATTTTAAAAATCCCGTATGAGACTTAACATGGTCTTGAGACATTTTCTGAAATGTTTTTGTTTAAACTCTAAAGAAATTAGATAGTAGCAATATCTACTTCTACTAATTGATCTGACGCATGTGATAAGGCGAACTAAGGAGTAAGTATATAACCACTCAAGAGAGAAAAATAAAAGTTTGATAATACCCATTAACCAGACAAAATAACATAACTAGGTGAACCGAGGCTAAAAAAATTTGATTTAAAATTAATGTTTACGCACTGAAAATTTCTATTCTTTGAGTAACTTCACTAATTAGAAATCCAATAAAAATACTCTAGAGCTCCAGGTCCAATGTAGTTACATTATTCATTATGTCCTCGAAAAATCCCCAAATGGCCGTTCCCTTTCAGTAAAACCAATCCTCCCGAGGGGGACATATAAAACAAACAAATCTAATTAAAAATCCGACCAAAAATAAGAGCCATCATAAATCAGTCTCAAGGATTTTAATTAAAATTTTCCTTCTATCAATGTATCATCGCTATTCAAATGCGAAGAACATTTCAAGCCCTTTAATTTTCCTAAGAAAGGTCTTATGAAAATATTATCATTAATTTTCAAGCCCCTATAGGTCATTTCTTTCTTTAACGGCATTGAACAAAGAGAAAATTATAATTTTGGTCGATCCGAGAGCATTTACTAAAACCCAGTAATGTCTTTATACATCGACTGTTAGAAAAACAAAAAGGGTCTGGCTGCCCGCTTGCCTGTTTCTTTGAAATGGATATGTTGCTGTTTGAAAGAAAGCCGCGCCTTTGGAAGGGGTAATTTTAGGCCTACGATGGTAATCCTCACTGAAATATTATATGAATTTTAGTTTAGCAGATGCTGAACATCCCATATAACTTTAAACTTTTACTTTTTACAAGCTTTAATTTCACTGGTACGTCTAGAAATTTTTAACACATATTTTACATATCTTGACAGATCCAATTTTTTTAAAATTATATACCTTATTATTAATATTATTAGATCAATAAATTTTATTTTAACTAACGTTATTTATTTTAAAGTTCTTAAATAAGATTTAACTCACTAGTGTACCTCAGGGTATGTCAATTTTAATACAGTAATCTTTTAAAGTGCACCTATCTCCCTTTAATTTGCTTTACCCTAACATTTCACTGAACTAGCTCATTTGGTTTAGTCATTTTGAGTTTTTTTATTATGTTGTCAAAGAACTGGATCTTTTCAACGTTTACCCAGTGGAGAAGCTGTTCGCAGTTTCTGGCAAATTTGATTCATTCCAAGGTCTCCATGGAGGTCACTGCCGAAGTAGCAAAGTACAACAACAATGTTCCTTTTTATTTAGTTTTAAAATGGTTAGATACTTTGGAATTTGTTTTTATTGGCACAGCCACGGAGTTGGATGCCATAAGAACCGGACAGTGGGGTTGGAAGGTAATTAACCGAAGTGATCAATTGATGACACTAAACCCTTTATATTTGGGCTTATTTGTCTGGTCTAAAAAAGCTGGCACTGAGTTGAAAAAGTTCTTTAGAAGGCCATTAAATTTAAGGAGTGGATTGTTTCAAATTATATTGTTAAAAACTTGGCAATGCCACAAAACGAAATGAATGACATGAGAAACAGGTATTGTACTGAAAATCAAGAAAAACATCATGCCATCAGAACGCGTGATAAATCGTGGTAATACTATAAATACAATGAATTGTTGAACTTCCTTTGCTCTTATTCTTATTCCAATCAGTTTTTTAGCTAGTATGTTGAGTTGTCTTACATTATATGTAACTATTTATAAAGCAATATTGAAATTGTGTAATATTCCTTAAGAAGTTAATGTATTTCTTCCCAAATTGTCCGATGCCCGTGTTTTTATTCTCGTTTATCATTCTATTGGCCTTGTTAAGACATCTTTCACTCATTTCCATTGTAACTCCTCTTATCCAGTTTTTCTTGAATTATCGTTTCTTCTTCTTTTTTTTTTCTTCTTCTTCTTCTCATTTAGTGTTAATGTCAATGTTTGTTTTGAGAGTCCGTAATTGTCCATGTGTTGAATTTATCTATACCATATTAATTATCAAAATTAAATATACATATTCCATTATGATGTCTTTTATTTCTGTTTGTTTTCTCACCTCTTCATTACACATTTGATTCTTCCTCTGAACATCGATTGGTCTTCCTTTTCGATGCCAATATATTCCTTTTCTACAAGGTTCTTAATGATATAGCTTGGAAATATTACTTATTACTGAAGTTCCTTTGTAGTTATCTTGATTTTCCATTTTTAAGCACTGTAGAAATATGTGCTATTTACCATTCTTAATGAACTTGTTTGCGGTTGAAGCATTTAATTACCCTGCGCAACAAATTTCAGTTTATTTGTTGTATTTTGTATGAAAAGTGAATTTTTTTGTTAATTTTGGGGTACTGAATGCAAAAATAGCAATGAAATTAAAAACTTAGTTGCAATTTTCCTGAACAAGTCTTTTTAATATAACATGTGCATTCTGGCGGTTACATTGTTAATATATAGGGAGACATGACATCACATATCTCTAAAACTTGAACTAATATTAAAAAGTTTAGTTTCGGTTTTAGCACACCAAAACTGGTAAGATTTAGTCGAGTTTACTTTGGATACATTTTGGCTGTTTTCCAGTATTATTATTATTTTTATATTGTCATAGATAACTTTTCCGGTATCTTTTTGAGGAGCTCCTCGTACAGGCCTTCTGGACTAAATGCCTTGCCATTTTTAATATGTTTACTGGTATTACCGATTCTTATTTTTCTATTGCTACAGGTTAGTACTTGAATTTCCATATTTGTCTTCTGTTCTTGTACATATTTAGTTATATACTATAGTAATTGTAATGTGCTTTGTTGCTCGTTCTTTCTTTAGCTGCATTGCGCAAATTTGTGTGTTATAATGAATATTTCTTTTCCCCTTATTTATAAATCTCCTGGTCTCAGCTCTTTTTCTTCTGCTAGTGTTGATTCTTGTTCATTTGTCTTCTTACATATTAAAGTTACCCAAGAAATAAAGAAGCTAACACCAAGATTAAAAAATGAAAATATTGAATATTATCTAGAGCAACTGTGAGATCTCGCATTAAATGAACCTATCCTTAGAAAAATCAAAATACAAGAGATCAAAAAATCACCAAAATCAAATTTGTCCCTAGAAACCTCCCCTTCCTGATTTAACTTGATCACCAGAAATATATTGCAGGAACTACCACATAAAGTATGTAAAACTCTGGCCCAAATTGTCTACGTAGTGATCAGAGTGGGATACTTCTCATTTAGCTTTTAAAATTTTGCATTGAAAAAAACTGGAAAAAATAATAAGTTTGACAAATAACGCCATATGACGATTGATTGATAAATACTATTAAATATTAATTAAAACTCTTACCATACCAGAATTATATCTTAAATAATACCAAATTCAATAAAATCGGACAAAGCAATCCAGAGTTACAGTATTTTTTAAAAATCAATATTGCTTCCCTCCTAGGTTTTCAAAGTTAAAGTAAAAAGTTAAATATGGAAGTTATAAAACAAAATTAGTAGATATGAAAAATGTAAAATGACATCTTCATATATATTTTATTTTTTTTAAAGAAATTATAGTTTTTCTAAAGAACGAAAGCTTTCATGGCTTTGGTCAAGTTGAAAATCATAGTTCTTGGGTTTGGGCTGTGGATGGATGTAGATTATTGATAATAATTCCAATTTGACACGGTCTGAACCCAAGAAACATGATTTTCAACTTATAGTTTTTCTTTTTCATATTATCAAATACACCCTCTTGTGACCTATTTAAAAACGTAAAAATAGGTTATTAATTTATATTCATTTCTTCACAAATTACCTCTTAAATATGATCAAGTTTACTAAAATCTGATCAAGCAATCCACGAGAAAGTATTTTTTGAATAACAATATGTGTTATCTTTCTCTCCTTTTATTTTAAAAGTTTGACCAAAAAATTAAATATCAAACTTTCCAAACATAAGTAGATATTAAGAACATATAAGGACACCTGGTATTATATTTTTTTTTTTTTTTGAGAAATTGATCTTATATAATAAGATACACCCTCTTACTGCCTGTTTAGAAATTTAAAAATATGTTATTTTAATTCGCCTTGCATATAGTTTTCGAAATTTCAGTGATTAATATTTCCCGAATTTTAGCCGGCCAATAACTGGGCCCGTATCTTCGAAAGCGTGATGTGAAAAAGTAATGTTGCCAGATATGAACGTGCTAAAACAAGCCGATTTCAAAAAATAAAATGGATGAACGATTGAATTGAGCCATTTTTGACAAAAAGTAGTTTTGGTATGTCAAATTCACCGTCAAAAGTAAAAAAATAAATAATGTTGTTGTTATTTTTGTGAAGTTATTGATTGCCATTAAAATATTTGTACTTTCCCTTAAATTGACACTCTAGAACTGTTAAACCAAAATGCACACAAAGCGCCAGGATTCTAATATATGAAGAAAAAGGGATATCAAGAAAAACAACAACTCATATATATAAAGTAATATACTGTCTTCAACCGGAATTCTTGTCCCCTATATATAGTAGTTCCAGAAAGCCAGCACTGATAAACCTTGAAACTGTGAAAATTACAACTCTACGTAGTATGACTAAAAGCCATCATCCCAATCCACTACGAAAACTATCCAATCAGTTATTTATTATATGAATTTAAAAAATATCCAGCCTCTTACTGCAAGATGTCCTGTCCTGACAACTAAATTTGAAAGAAAACCTGAAATTTGAACAATGATAGAGAAACTGTTTAAGACCAGGGACCGAAATCAAAGGCCAGACGTCCATTAAAGATATTGGCAGATCTCACATTCAACTTTTAATATAGTTTTTCTTTATTTTGTAGAGATTTGTAGAGGCTTGAAGATCAAATGTACCATAAATAAACTGTTTATGCTGAAGGATCTCATTCGTTGCTCTGTAAGGTTCATATTTATATGTCCCGATAAATTATAATCATAGTATTTATTTAATTGTAGTGTAATATAGTGTTTAACACAGTCTATTTAAGTTAAATACTATAATTAGCATTATATAAACAAAAAATTTGTTACATATTTAAATATAAGTTTCAGATAGCTTAAAAATTTTTATTTCTCAAATTTATTATAAGTTTTGTCGTGAAAAGAATTATGTTAGACGTAACTGAAAACTAAGATACTCGGCTGTTATGGACACAAGTATTTATGTTAAAACCATAAACAGAACCAGCCAAACATTTTTACATACCACGCTCATACAATTGAATTATGAACAGAATCTCCTGTAATAATTTTATATGTCTGTAATTTCAAATTTACATAATACGAGACGTATT
The DNA here is from genome assembly GCA_034092305.1 of Diaprepes abbreviatus. Lineage (NCBI taxonomy): Eukaryota > Metazoa > Arthropoda > Insecta > Coleoptera > Curculionidae > Diaprepes > Diaprepes abbreviatus. Next base: position 999,539 of record JASJET010000205.1, on the reverse strand, counting down.
CAACTTTCTAAGGATATTTTAATTAAAATTTTGAGAATATTAAAAATGTCGGGGTACCACGGGGAATTAACATTGTAAATGTTTATTCAAAAAATAAAACGTTTTAAAAAAACGATTCGTCAACATATTACTTTTTTTGAACAACCAAAAGTAAAATAAATTTTTTTAATACTAATCGTCAAATATGTCATTTAGCGACAGACATTTCATTTGCGCATGTTTCAACGTTCGCTTGCCTTCCACCAGGCGAACAAGGATATGAATGATGAACGCGTCAAGAATACACATTCGCCATCCTTTCATCATTCACATCGCGTTCCCCATTTCGAGGATACGGCCTCTACTTTGTATATACAGTCGATACAACAATTAAAATTATATTTTAATCAAACTAATGGTTTCATATCTATTTTCTAAAGATAGTAATATATCGCAATTATGTTTTTCTAAGTTATTCTACTTTCCGATTCTAAACTATTCATTCGTTAAAAAGGTAATGAAATTGATAATATTGTTTTTGAGGTATTAATTTGTATTTGACAATTTTTAAAATTCGATATTTATTAGTTCATGAAGAATATTTGAATATATTGTTACTTCCAAATCTTTTAATGCTAACGACGGCCTTTACTACTAAACAGAGGCCTTCAAAAGTCAGCAACGCACCAAAGGGACGGAGAAACCGTTGCAGGCAGAACCGAGCGGGGTGGAGCAGAGCCCGCGGGGATCGGGGGCGCGGAGGGATGAAAGCGTGACAGGCGGCCATTATTTCTTGTAAGAAGAGAGTTATGGCCGGCGAGGCGAGCGCCGCGGGAGGCCATTAACCAAATTACAGCGAAGAAGAAGAGCGCAGCCAATGGGGGTGAGTTAGATTGGAATTGATTGAGGCTCAGGTGCGAGAAGGTAGTTTCGGATCTATAAATCGCTATCTATAACTTACTTAAAAGAATCGAAACAACATTATCACGAAATATAACGAGTATTTTCGGCATGAGACCTTGTCAGTGATTTAGGTTTATTGAATATGTCTTCTTAAATATTTATGAAGTTCTTTTCTTTATTGTAGCTAAACATATTATCAGAAATAGGCAATTTCTGAAATGTTTTCGTTTTGATATTTTTTGCTGACTATTAGCTTTAGAGTGAACCTTGGCACTAACATAGTAAAATTGTGATTAAGATTGTGTGCTTTCTGAAAATAAGTATAATATACCTAACAATTATGATATCAGCAGTTTTAATAAGGCGAGTTCTTTTATTCCATCGATAATTTTGCGCATTAACCTAAAATCCATCAAACCGTTCTTAAAATAAAGTGATAAAAATGCGATTAATCATTAAATCGTTCTTTTTTTATTATCGATGAATGCATCAATAATCCATCGAATTCATCAGCTTCAGACCCCGATGAATCCGATGAATAGGTAGTGGGGGAAAAATAAGTGTTAGTTTTGGAGGTTATGTTTATTATTTGTCACTTAAAAAAAACCGTTTGTCACTAATTTTGATTAAGTTATTATATAGAACAGATCTTTTTTTGTAAATGATGGATTTCTTCTATTAAATCTGACCTACAGTACCATACATTTCAGATTATAATGTATGAAGACACTTAAAATGAGGTTACCAAAATTAAGTATTAATATGCTAAATTTTGTAGCCCATAATTTTATAATAATATAAAGATGCTGAAGAACAAACTCCTAAATAAAATATTTAAAAAATATTTGTTTGTGGGTTTTTAAGGTTAAATTTTATCATATGTCAGTTAGGAATGAGCGTTCTTAAATTCAACAAAATTGCATTGAAAATCCATTTATGACGTCACAAGAATCCATCGGCTTAATTCAGCGCTTTTTTATCGATGGAATAAAAGAACTCGCCTATACTAAAATGATGCAAATTATATATATATATATATATATATATATATATATATATATATATATATATATATATATATATATATATATATATTTATATATACATATATATATATATATATATATATATATATATATATATATATATATGTATATATTTATAATTTGCATAATTTTAGCGTTTAAACTATGGTTCGTGACTCATATTACATGGCTAAAAAATCATCACAAATTTGTTTTGTTTTCAACTTTATGATCAGGAACATTTTTAAAAAATTGCTGGTAAAATTGACCATAATTTTTATGGGTACTGCTAAAAATAATAACCGACTATCAATACAAAGATGTATGTATAAGATGGGTCAAAAATAAAATGTAAAAATGTCTTTCCAGGAATTCTTATCTTTTAAAACAGCATGTTCTTATGTTTTTGGTTTACATAGAGAGAAAACACTTAAAAATGAATTTAGTGCTGAAACTATATTTTTTCGACTGCTGGTAGATACTTTAAAAGAAATAAAAATAGATCTTGCTTAGGTATGAAAATTAGTTTGTATCTGTTTTTTAATTGTGCTTATTGATCGTTAGTAAAGTTTTATTGTACTTAGTTTTGTAAACTAGATAATTTAATTTTATCTAGCTGTACAAGCTAGGACATTTTTTGATGACAATTTGACTCTTTTAAGAATATGTTACAGAATGTTGTCATCCTAATAAATTTCATTGTAAAAAAGCGAATTTAATTTGTTTCCCGATTAAACATATTTATTTCTCGTAAAACATGTACATTAAATAATTTTTTTTAATTCCATTACGTGTTGGAAAACGCTTCACGATCGGTAGCAACTCTGGTGACGTCACATATAAGTAAACAAACAGCTGCCTAGGGCAGATGTAAAAAATTGTCTACAATAAGAGGTGTTATGATTAATATAAAGACAAAATTTTATAGAGCGAAGAAAACTTAGATTGCGAATTTAAGATCTTTTAATAAAAAAAAATTTTAATTTAAAATTCTTTTAGACTAGAGAACAAAATTTAATTGTAAATACATATTTTAAATTCCTATGTTTACAATTATTAAAAGCAACATCATTAATTTTTAAGAAGTATATTTTTTATTGAAAATAATAAAAATTATTATTGAAATTATTGGCTGTTGCGATATAATTAATATTTTTTCATTGATAAAATCATTTTTATCATTGACAAAAATAAAACAAGAGTGCTTGCGTTATTCATTTAAAAATATCCTTAGCAACCTTGCAGAAAAGAGGTCCCCAAATCCTTTCAAAAATTTCCCACATTTTATAAAAATTGATAATTGCACGACTAAATATACGAACATATTTGTGTATATTGCCATACTCATTTAAAAAATGTACCAAGTTCGTAAAAGAACGTAATGATTAGAAAGAAGTTCGAATCGAAATAAAATATTTTTTTTTGGAAATTTGTGCCGCCCAGGAAGGACAGTCCCCATTCTATGTTACTGACATATTTTATGTACTGTACTATTTATTAGCGAAATATTGTAATATACAGTTTTAGACTAAATGTGCTTCATTTTAGAATTTCCAAATGTACCTTAATGGAAGTGATAAAGTGAAAACATTTTTTGTGGGGAAAATTATTTGTTTAAAAATTCTCCAGATTCGTGTTTTTCGTCTACAAAATAGGAAATGAAAAATCGGCGCTAAATTCAGTATTCTGAATAATTGCCACAAAAATTTGTACTTCTAAATTAAACAAAGATATTGTTGCAAAATGGTCTTATATAGAGATATTGTTCTCTTTTCGATATAAGTCCAGATATTCCTAATTAGGGAATCAAAAAAAAACTAAAAGTATCATTAATAAATAAACATTATAGACGGTCAGCTATCCAGAAGGTGAAATGGACTCATTTTTTTTAATCTGCCTTTTGGAGGGCTAAAAGATCTAAGTGAGTTCATGACAAGAGTCCATGGAGTCAACCATGGCAACCCCTTCGAAAATTTGAAAAAACAATTTTCATTTGAAAAAAAAATTGTTTTTTCCTGATCTTAAATTGTCTGCCATTAAAGTGAAAGGATAGTCATCAAAATTGAATTCACAGGAAAAAAAAAGGTTTTCTAAAAATGATCATAAATATATTGTCAGACAATTACAGCGCGTTTGAAATTTAAAAATAAATAAAAAGTTGTTGAAAAAAGTAAAAATTCCCCTGATTTATTTTTGTCTGCCATTTTGTATTTCGATTAAAGGTATCGTAAAATATTCATACATTCACTGACAGACAAGTAAAGCGCTTCGCAAATTAATCAACAGTCGCAGACGATCTCTCGTATACCCGATACACGTATGTAATATAACATCTGAAAATTTCCCTTGTTTATTCTTGTGTGCCACTTTGTATTTCGACTAATGGTATCATAACATTTTCATACCTACAATGGCAGACAAGAAGTGCTTGGCAAATGAATCCACAGTTGCAAATGATCTCTCATATACCATATACACGTGTGTAATATAACATCAAAAATTTTAGGTTATATAATAATTTGAATTTCATATGTATAAGTGTATAATTTTTATTTTAAACATTTAAAATTCCCAGGCAATTTTTTCTTATCAAAAAAGGCAACTTTGCGTTCACGTGACTTCCAACGGATAGCGTTTCGTCATAATTTAGGCTTCAGAGTATTAGTAAGCAAATATACTTCTGATTAATCTGGCTTAATTTATGTGCCATTTTTTTATGTTTGCAATATTATATTATATTGTAAAATATAAAATTTTTGGTAGAAAAAATTGGCAGTTGTATGAAAAAGCAACGTCACTGACACGTTTTGAATAACGGACAGCGCTTTGTTGGAATTAAAAGAAGTTGAAATATACAAACTAATTTCAATAAGATTTCATTGCAATTATCGTATGGCAATAATTGTTATAACATAAAAATGGTTAATAAAATACATGATGGTCGCGATTTTTGCGATATTTTCAACGTATTTAAAATTCTTCGATTTTAAATGAATTAAACCCTATTTTATACATGGTACAAGAAACATTTAATTTAAGCTGTTATAATCTCATCAAAGTTAAACTAGAGAAAAACAAAGCACATATTTTATTTGTGTATAAGACGAAAAGTGCCACTTTCTCTTCAGCAATTTATTTTAACAAATTTCAAAGTCACAAAAATTAAGATTTGTACGGAATTATATATCTACGTCTGCCTGTGCAACTTTTTAGCCACATTTATTGTTAAAAATGTTTGTTTTTAACCAAAATACAAAATAACAGACCAAAAGAAAAATTTATTTATAAATATGAAACCTACATGTTGTAATATATATTTTCAAGTATTAGCATTTTAATTTATTTATATATTTGCGAAGCGCTGTACTTGTCTGCCAATGTAGGTATGAACATTTTATGATACCTCTAATCGAAATACACAATGGTAGATAAAAATAAATCAGGAAAATTTTCACTTTTTTTCAACAATTTTTTTATTTATTTATAAATTTGTGAAGCACTGTACTTGCCTGCCAGAGAAAATATAAAAAGTTTTTATCGACTTTTCCTTTGTCTGCCACAATTTTCCCAACTTCCAATTTGTCTGTTAAATTCATAGCCCTCATAAATTAATATTATCTCCAAGTAGCCACAATGGCAGACAAACTCTGATCATGAAAACTTTGAAACATGAAATGTCATAATTTTCCACCCGAAAAAAAGATTTCGTTATGGGCAAACCGTCTGCCATTTTTTTACACACAAATTGTTAATCTATCTTTCATATTGTTCATTGACGGACGAAAATTAATCAGTATTTTTTTGATTTTTTTTTTGTAAGTTCATCCATACGTTTCCACCCCTTCGACCACTGCAACTTGTCTGCCATTTTTTTCCGTGAATTCAATTTGGGTTACTACCCTTTCACTTTAATAGCAGAAAATTTGAGATCAGGAAAAAACATTTTTTTTTTCCCAATGAAAATTGTTTTTCGAAATTTTCGAAGGGGCTGCTAGGGATGACCCCATGGACTCTTTTCACCAACTCACTTAGATCTTTTAGCCCTCCAAAGGGCAGACAAAGAAAATGAGTCCATTTCACCTTACGGTCTATTACTTAAAGGATGTGTTGTTAGCAACAGATGTTTATGTGTAATTTTATCAGGAAAATAGTTAAAATAAAAATACGCAATAAAAATATTTTTCCTTGAAAGTATCATTAATAAATAGGTATTACTTATAGTATTGTGTTATTAAAAATGGAGTTTTATATACATAAATGAAATAATGTGTAATTTTATCGGAAAAATAGACAAAATAAAAAATACGCAATAAAAATATTTCTCCCTCAAACTCTAAATTTAGTACAAACCCAGGATATATTTGGGTGAAAAGACCTGTGCTCTTCATTATTGCCTCATAATTCGTGCTGGAATGCGAGTTAAGCCGTGCGCCGCATAGCAATATCCCTCCCGTTGATATTTTCTCATCTAACCCTTATCTAATTGAAGAATGTCCGACTTTATTATACTGAAATCCAATAAATACCGACCTTTTTTAATTAACCCGAATAACGAGAAAATGTTTGATATAAACTGGTATAAAGGCTTTTCAGCCTTACTGCGGTGCGTGATCAAAATAAAAATGTGTTGGTAGATATAGATGTAGATACGTCGTATCTAATTAAAATATAATTAAAATATCAAACAACTGAATAGATTCCTTCAAGTAGTAGAAACCCAATTGTGACTCCTATTCTATGGCAAAAAATAAAAATTTACCATAATTTGGATTTTAAAGAAATGTGTTTTATTTGTAGCTCAGAGAAAAATATATTAATAAATGCATTTGCAGAATATTAGGCACGGGTTTTTCCGTTGGGATATTTTTTAAGAAATACGCTGTTTTCTGGCTTTATGCAAAAGTCCGGTAGGCTGAAAATATACTTATATTAAATTCCGGTAACACAGGTTTTTTAATGAAGGGTTTCGGACTCTTAGATTGCTTGCGAAATACTTTTCCTAATTACTAATAATACACAATTGGTCTATGACAGAAATAAGACAATCGTCTATTGTGATATCATTGTTATATCACCGATTTAGTCTATTTATATTCCTAGTTCCTAAAATATATGCCCGAAAATATTCTACTTCGCAGGTCTTTTTACGGAAGCACATAAATGAACATTATTTTATTACAATTATATTTTTTTTTCGTGTATATAGAGGTTTTGTAGAATCAAAATCTTACCTAAATTATCCTAAATTCCTATGTCACATAGAGTAGTCTGATCACTTGGTGAGATATAGATTAGAATATAATTTATTTGAATTCTCTTTGTCATTTAAAGTATTTTTTTTTATTATTTAACGATGTTAAATTGTGAAATTTGGAATCTTGCTTTTCTATCAGACTATGCACATTTGATCATATTTGATAACAGAGAAGCAAATATCACTGATAGATAACTCGTAGACACATATTACGTAGACAGTGGGTGGTTAGTAGAAGCTCGAAAGCAAAAAGTGGGCAAAAAAATATATATGCGCTGTTATTTCCTTCAGCGTTTTTGAATTAAATATTATTAATAACTAGATAATATAACTTTAAAAACGTTTTATATACTCATAACATGACTCAAAATATAATTTCCTTGGAATATATTATGTTCCTTTATTCATTTGAGAGACGTTGAAAACTACATATTTTTATTATTTAAGGTTTGCAACACTCTGATTTTCCTCTGCGTTCATTTCTCTCTCCTCCACTCTGTTATACCAATGATCATCCTTAATTCAATAATTATTACAAAGAGATTCTTGTACGAAATGTTAATCTGAGGGAAATTGTGTATTGCCGCTATTTTCTAACATAATATTTCTTCAAATAGAAGGTTTCTGTTCCCTACGACTAAGACTCAAATATTTCAGATTAAGAAAATGGATGAATAAGAACCAATTTTAGGTTTTAATAGGCATATACGAAAAGTTGTACTTTCTAAAATGGGCTCATTTTTTCTAATTCCTCTTCTACAACGCTAATAAGCTATTTGTTGGAAATAACCCTTATAAACCTACCCTCAAAAGAATCTTTAATGGTAAATTTTCAAACTTATCCAAAATTATTTTGGTTTTAAAAGTTGTATTACAGACATTACAAACCTTTACAGTTAGATTTACTAAGAAGGTCTAAGGCTGAGATCCCATCTAGTTGATATGGAAGTTAGATCTTCTATTTGGCCAGTTTTGTTTTTCTTATGATATTGTTATAATTTGTGTTACGTATGTCAACAAATAAAGACGTATAAAAACTTAGAACTAAAGCCTTGGAATCAGTACCAGAAATAGTTTTTTTCCCAGCAGTAAAAAAATCCCTCTTTTGCAGTTCGATAATAAATAAGAACAATTTTTTATTCTTACATTTTCAGTGTTCAGTACTTATTGTTGCACATGAAAATTTAAATCCTCTATTGTCAAGTTAGACCGGTTTTAAAGTTAGACCGTGTTAATGAATTAAGCGGCTAGAGATTAAGCCTTAAAATTGGTATGAAGGTAATAGAAGAAAGAGATTTTTTATCTTTTTATTCCAGGTTCAAAACTTTATTGGTTTATTATTGTACTTTTCGATTTAAACCCTCTACTGTCAATTTAGGCCGGTTGTAAAATTAGACCATGTTAATGAATTAGAGGGTGATATTCTAGTAAGGTGTTATTTGATGCTTGTTTTAAACAATATTACAGAATACAGTTTTATCGATAATTTTTAGAAGTACGTAGATCATGTAAAGATCAAATGATAAAAAGGATTTGCGTATTTTTTAATAAGTCATAAGAAATCATCTATATAGATAAGAAATACTGTTTTCAGAAATAACATATATTTCATTGATTCACAAATATATTGGAGAAAATGACATATACTAGGTAAAATACCTTTCTTCGAATAAAAGCAACAAAAAGTTTATTTACAAAAATATACTGACAAGTGATATAATTTTTATATAGAAATATTTCTGGCTGTAAAATACAACAATAACAGTACAAAGGCCGACATGTTAGTCTCGCATTCTCGACGGCTGTATTTTTGGCACATTTAGCGCCTAATCAAATATTTTTACAGCTGTCATATTATTTTTCATCTTTACTGTCATTTTATATGATTCTTCTTTTAATAATTTTTATTTCAAACTTTTTCCTCTACCTCAATTTTCTTCATTTGAGGAGTTCTCGTTAACTCCCTCTGTTCCTGCGATATGTATATATTTTTTATTTTCCCATGCAGAAGTTTTGTTCTAGGATTTTAAGAATAGAACTTCGTTTTTCTCAGAGTCATCAGTTTTCCTTATATGTTTTACAGAGATCGTTGTTTCTATGATCTGACTTGAGTACACAAAACCGCAATTATCATCATCATCAATCAATCAAATTCATAGAATAACCTTGTGATGAGGACATAAACAAATAGTCTGGGAGGATTTCTGAGTTGAGTGAAAATATTCTTATTTTAGCAAAACCAGCAGATGCAATTGCAGGTATTGTGGTTTGCCCATATCTTATGGAAAATATTTTTCCCATTTATAACTCTTACACTGGTCGATCAGAATTGGCTTTCATCCAGCTTTTTAGACAATAAACCATGAAACGTAATATCTAGTGATCAAATTCCAACATTGTCAATAATTTTAAAGTTTATATTTTATAATTAGCAACTATATTAAAATATCTATTTTTAGTTAAGAGTTATGAAGACAATAACACATAATTTTCATTTAAAATATATGATGTTCTGTTCTACTATGTCATTTTACACCACCAGAATATTTAAAGACAGTCAAAATGTAAGTCTATTTACGCTCAATATAAAATCCGTAGACTAAAAAAATTCTAATTAATGATGCTAAATCAATTGATGGCTAAAAAAACACAAGATTTTAAAATGACCAGATGTACCTGTAAACTTTAAACAAACAGATCGATGATTGATATAGTACCAAATGAAACAAGGTTGTTGATCTTTTTCATGTATAGTGCAGTACTTTTTAAAAGGTGCGTGTAGGAATTGAAACACCGCCTATTTCATTTCAAGATATTTTCCCTCCCCTAAAGCATTAATCTACAAAGTCGATGTACACAGCTCAAAATTGTACATCTGTGTTCATCAGATTGATATATAATTCCGAAAACAACTGGCTAACAATATATTTTTACTATATTTTTAAAATTGTAATCATAAACAAACCATTATATAACATATAAATATGTTGATTTCAGATTGTATTCACAAGTCTTTCTTAAAATAATTGAACAAACATGGCGAAATTGAATAAAAAATGTCATGTAGAAATGTTCCATAGAAAACTTGTATATTACATTTTATTCCACACTTATAGTTTATTATACACAATACATAAGATTCTTCTAAAACTCAATGTTTAAAAAACATTTACATATGTCAATCTCAACTTCCTTGTAAATATAATGTCAAAAATTATTGCATCGTTATGTTATATTAATTTACATTTAGTAAAGAACTTGTGACCGAGAATCTATATCAGATAATTTGTTATTAATAATCCTCATGTCTCTCAGTTTATTTCATTTAATATTAAATCTATTGGACTCCCAACCCATGCAAGTCATTTGCACTACAAATTCCTATGCAAATTCCTAATTTATTAATTGTAAAAGTTCAGCATTCGACCCACACTACTTGGTATTATCACAAATCAACAATAATATGGAGACACTATTAAATACTAAAATTTTGAGGATGAAAATGGCAGGGAAACAGGGTTTTATGATCATATTCTGTCTATTTTTGAGTGAACTTACTACCGAGGTTTATGAGCGTAAGAAGAGTGTAGGGGGAGGGGTAAAAAAGTAGAGTTAGATATGAAGAAATCTTTACAGCCGTAATTTTTCTCCTTCAGACCTAATGATCTAATTTCATTTTAAAAGCCTTTATTAATTATATTTTAATTATTATATGTTTCTCTACTATTATGTTAACATACTATTTTATGAACTTTTGCTGTGAGACTTCTTTGATCTCGACAAATTGGTAATGCAGCGGATGTGTTTAAATAAACGAAAGTAGATGGGTTACAGTAATGTAACATTATGTTAGCTTGAACTTGAAATAAGAAATTGCGAAAAATACGCAAAAACCCATTTGATATTTTTTGGATAAAACTTTATAGCCCATATTTTTATTAAAGTTGGTGAAGTAGAATATTTTACTGTTACTCCTTTTACTTTAAACATTTATACCTTTGCAAATTATGAAATGGAGTAGGACGGACCTCAAAAATCTGCAGAGGAAAGTCAGTCACCCTCGTAGTACTACTGAACGGACAATGCTCCAAGATACTATGAAGGAAGAGGATTGGTGGATATTGGTAAGTAATTGGATCAACAACTAATAAACTAATAAAAAGCAGAGTTTTTTGTGTTTCACCGGGTAATATGTAAGGCAGACGACTCAATACCACTACAGATGAGGGACCATGAACCGACTTTTCATCACCAACTTGACCAAGGGAAGCCTCAAGTCAGGCTGCAGAAATTCCTTCTTAAACGATCAGGAAAATGTTGACTTAGTTTCGAACTACTGGCTGACGTCAGGACAAATATTCCTTGAAACCAAATACTTCCTACTAGCTGTGCAAAATCAAGTCATCCCTATGAAAAACTATCTGAAATACATAATTAGAGATCCCTCAATCTAGAACGCCCAAGTCAGTATGCATGTCGAACATCTGAGACAATCCTACACATAATAGGAGAATGCCTCATCGGAGTACAAGGGGAGATATTCAGATGCTGAGATCATCCATCAAGACTTGGCAGAGAAATTCAAACTATGGTAGGTAGAGAAAGTATCATAGTATAAGTACAGCCCGGAACCTAGCAAACAACACTAACAGAAGTCGCTCTTCCCAATAATAACTCTCTAAGCGACCAGTATAACTCTCTAAGCGACAAGTATACAGAGACCTGGAGGTATAAATACGCAGGCGGTGGGGAATGCGTAGCGTCCCAACCATCCTCATAATTCTATTAACAACCGACATAGTACCGCAGAATTTTCTGCTTAATTTCAAGGGATTGTGCCTCAGCGAATACCTGTATAAGCCTAAATTAAAGCAGTGCTAATGGATACCACTTGAGCTGTCCGAAAGTTTATGAGAAATGCAGACAACCAAAACATCACCTAGGGCATGACAACATGGAAAGAACCTCCAGGAATCTCCATCTTTAGGCGATCTTTTGTTGCTCAAAATTCCATATTGCGCATCTTGTCAAGACTTGCACTTCTTCATACGACTTTTAAGTAATAGATAAAGGTAAATTGTCTTTGCATCATACAAATGTAGTGTCAGATTTAACGAATAATTATAAATTTTATAATGAAAACATTGTTTCAGCTGTTTGATTTTTGTAGGAAAGAATAATGAATTCATGATATTTTAATTACTTTAAAATCATATTTTTATTCATTTCCTTGATAATTCATATAATTTATTTTTTCCCAATGTTTTGTCTCTATATTTATTTTAAACAATATAAAAACTGATGTGTTTTCTTTTACTACTTGACTGTTTTATTATTTTGTATATTATTCTTTGTTTTTAGTTGTAAGTGTCCTTTGATTTTTTTTTGTACAACTCACATCGTCAGTCAGCCATTTTTTAATTTAAATTTATGTTGATTCCGTATGCCTTTCAATTATTTCGTAACTTTCTAAAAATCTGATTCCATTCTAAATAATTACAATTACCGTTAATCGAATAAATTAGATCTTAATCGTCCAATTGTCGGATCGAAAAAAACCATAAAACTTTTGTGCTTATTATCCTTAATGTAACCAAAAAGTATGTTCTAATGACGCGCGAAATCTAGTCATATGAAATAATCCTATAAATATTTAAAAATTGAACAAATTAATTAGAAAAGGAAATAAATTTCCAGAAAGCTCTGTACTCTTTTAAAATAATCAATAGAAACCAGATTCTAAACTAAAAGGAAGATCAATTGGGTTTTTGTTTGTTGGCACTATTTATCGTCGGCCTTTTGCAAAGTTTTTAAAAATAAATCCCGAGAGAGGATAGATTTACATAAAGCCGGGAAGAAAATTATAGCTGAAATGTTTAGGTATTGAAGTGGGAAAAGATTTACTAAATTAAAAATATTTTAGAATTATGGGAAGCGATGAAATAATGCTATCGTTAGGTATGTTTTAAAGGTATTACTGTATATCATATGAAAAGTACACATAGTAACGATTGTTTATGTATCTTTTATAACATCAAAGTTTTGGCTAGAAAATCAGGAACACTCATGTTAGAAAAAGACAGAAAACAAAGTAGAAGGTTCTAACTACTATTGCAATTATCTAAATATATTAACAACAAAAATTATAATATTTAGCGTCATTATTTTCGTGAAAAAATTGCGATAAAATAGTGTCATTTTATGTATGCGTTAGAAGCTTGGAATTTTAAACATTTTAAAGATTCTGTGGAAGAAAATTGAGACAATTTTTTTTTTAATTTCATAGCCGATGTGTAGTCATATTCAAAATTTAATATTTTATTTTAAATTGTCGATTCTGAGGTCTTTTGGATGTTACTCTAATCTAATACATGCCCAGAATATTTAGACTTTCCACGAGTTCTGTTATTTTTCTAGAGAGTATATGAATAATTCCTGCAAAATATTTAAATTATAAAAACTAGTTTTTATCATTTTTGCTAGTGTAGGCAAATGAAATATTCTTTCTTGTATTTTACGAGTTTGTAAAAAGAAAAGAGTACTTTTCAACTCGGGGTTGATGTAACTTTTTTAAAAAACAACTTTATTACTAGAATGGCATACAAGCTGTATAAGACTAACTATCGTTATGCATATTGGTTATATTTATAGCTTCAAATTTGCTGATCCTGCATGGGAACAGACGCTTTAAGAATCTGAGAATTGCTTATGCAAGGTTGCGTAACATTGCGACATAAACTGTTCTCACGGGAATATAACTGAGTTTACGCCAACGAAAGGAACTTATGTAATACCAAGTATTTTTTCAAACTGAAATCAAATGTGAGGTCATAATTAAAAGTACATACCCAAAATCATCTCCTACAGTCTAAAAAATCTGAAAATTAAGCTTTTAGGATTGTTGTTTCATGTTAGAGTCGAATTGATTGTAAATTTGTAGGCATGCGTAAAATATTTAAGTACAAATATACATGAAATAGATTTATAACAAACCCTCAAAATAGGGTTAAAAGTAGCCTCAATCACCATAAAGCTTACGTAACCACTGAAAAAGTTCAGGACATAATTTTTTTTTTGAGTCTACAAGGAACTACATTTTGGATGAATATAAGAAGTAAAAAAATGACTCAAAAGAATTAAGAAACAGAACAAAAGGAATTAAGAGTTGCTAATTTATAGCGGTAGGTACATTTTGACAGTACAAAATCCATAAACGTCTCGAAATTTTCGTTGTTGTTGAACATTATTCAATAGGTCTTTTAAACAGGGGAAAATGGCCTTGATAAGAAAGTAATAATCTACCCCTTCAGAAAACACATAACAATGTTTGGAAAAAAGGCCATTAATACTTGCAATTTATTTCAGTCCTTTTTGACAAGCAATTATTCTTTTTTTTTAATACAGGACGATCATAATTCAAGAGAAAGTATATGGATATCGTTAGTTGGTATAGCTATTAGTTAAAACATATTAAATATTGTGCAGTTTTTAGAACTAAGGGTTGATGACAAAAATAAAGTTTCATAAAATAATATAAAACTTGTTTGAACAAATTATTTAATAAAGAATAAAGAAAATAAAATAACATTAAGTAATTCAGCGCGAATCTAGTAGAGGTCTTCACATGATAGTTTGTAAAATAAAGAAATAAACAGTTTCCACTATTGTACGTTAGATAAAAATTATTTTTTTCATGATTTCTATTCTAAAAAATGTCTTTCAGAAAATGAGATACGTTATTTATTGCTATTTTCAAACAAGCACCGAATTTTTCAATAAATAGGCACACTGTGCCAGTTTAGCTAGATTTATTTGTTATTTCAAGTATTTCAAATTATAAATCAGTCATTTGTATGAGCTATATTAGTTATAAAAAAAACAAATTTACAGAAATCGGGTACCGATCGGATATCTTCGTGAAACTTTCTAAAAACTAAAGGCACACGTCTGTATACAAAATTTTTCGAAAATACACAGCAAAATAAAGGTACCATATGAGTTTCAGACGCCTAAAATAATCGTCTTTCAGTGTATGAGGTAAAGAAATTATTTTTTTTATGCAGTAACCATTGCGCTAATGTAAAAAATCGGCATTTAACGTCACTGTATTCAAAAGACTCATCTTAAAATCGCTTCATAAAAAGTTGTAAACTTTTTGAACTGTAACTAAGACTCTGGTACATTTTCAAAAGTGTGCTGTTTAGATTGGCTGAGCAATGTATCAGAACCTTGAATTTTAAAAATCAGCGGGAATTACTCATATATGCATTCGCATAGTAGACCTTTCGCTAGTTCGGCTGCATGGTAGAATGAAGAGCAAATATTATCCTGAGCTTTGCCAATCTTTTTGAGACGGTATCTCAGAAAGCAGCGTTGTGTGCAGAGATTTATTATTACTCTTTTGAAAATTGAGAAGTATTTTTATTTTCTCTGATGATAAATTTATAAATACTTTAGCTTATCTGATATCAGGCGTATTTTATCTCATTTTGCTCCCAGCTGCGGAGCTCCTATTTTATGTAGCTTTTTGCTAATCTAAAGAAAGTTTTCGGACCGAAAAATTAGTTTTTGCGTCGCTATCAATGTATATTTTGGCCATTTTAGACCCAGTTTCACAATGTCTGGTTACCAAAAGGTTATGATAAGAGCGTTAGTTATTTACAAAAAACTGTTTCATAATTGATAGTTTAAATTTTATCGGCTGTTACCCAGGGGTTAATTTTACTTGTATACCCCAAAAAATATAACCTCATTAGTTTGTTTACACTTTTCGTTTGTCGATTGGTCGGATAAAAAGTGAAAAATCATTTGCGTTTTTACTTGAAAAGTATTGTATGAATAACCCGGAACGAGGATTAATGGTTAAGCAGTGGTAAAGAATATGGTCAATACGACTCTTTTTTGCAGAGATACGTGAAGACTCTGTTCATTTAGAGACGTTCACAGCTCTTTTTTTTTGATTTTTCCAGCTATGTATAAAATTTGTATCGAAGAAATAGAGGTTTGTCATAAAGGCAACATGAACTGAATCTGTGTGTTTCTATTCAGGCAGTCGTCAGCATAGATTTGAATTTCATGCATTTTTGGTGGAGGATGTTTCCTAGGGAATTAACAAGCCCAAAGCCTGGGCCTTATACTCCTACTTAAACCCTCTCTTCCATCTTGAATCTATCACTTAACAATACCATTTTCTAGTCAACGTAATCGTCCTCCATTTGCTTGGTAGCAGTTAGTTACTATTTCATGGTTCACGTCCAAGAAATATTTTAAATACATAAAGTTGGTTTCCATATGAATTATGTTGAAATCTAGAATTTTCATATGTCCAACAAAATATCCAGGTTTGAGGTTTTCTGTTTCGAATAGCTTAAGAGCTTTTCTTGCTGACGTCCTCATTATAGCTACGTGCAATAGAGGGAGGTTCTGCATTGATTCTATTGCAGCTGTACGGTATGATGGTATAGTCTCCACAGTTCTTACATAGACTAACCTCTGTATTCTTTAAATCTTTCTTTGTATAGTTGCTCTCTGTTTTTTTTTGGCCACCATACTAAATAGGCATATGTGACCATGGATTTGATGATCGTGTCATGTGACCATAAAAACTTTATTTGATATATTTAACATATTGGGATTTAGAGCATCTTTGGGTGGTAACTTTTAAAGTTACATACAACATCCAATATGGACCATTTCTAACCAACTTCAAAAAGCCAGAAGATTCTCAATTCGGTTTTCATAAGGTGTTAAGGGCACCTTCGAGGAACTGCTCTAACAATATCGTTAAGGTATGTGAATTGCAAGAGGGTTGTTAAAAACCAGACTAATTTAAACTAAAAAAATGATACCTAGCAGTGATGTAGCCCGGTGGGGGTAAGGGAATAATCTCTCCCTCCCCCGTCTCTGATAATCAGCGGTTCCCCACGTCCACATAAAGATCAGCATTTTTTTATAACACCCTTTAACATTTATTCTTTGTGTAATTTTTTTACCTCCTCACTGTTATTTGTTTAAAATCCGTAAAATATAAATCTGGCTTCCAATATATTAAAAGAACTGTTGTATTATATATTTAAGAAATCTACTTTTATTAAATTCGTTAATAATGCTTTTTTATGACAGAAAGTTTCCCGTGACTAAATTATGTTTAAACATTTCAAAAACCCATAATAAAATACTAAGCATCAAAGAAACTATCAACGACTCTTTTGGCAAGTCAAACCAAAGTTGTGGCTTCAATTTTCGAAAATCTACACACAATAATAAAGATTTTGGATCTGAGCCGTTGAAATTTTAAGTATCAGTGCAAATTACATGATTGACGCTAGTGCTATATTAACTTACATAACATCTTTTGAATTCGTATATGTTCTTTGTTTCTGGAAACAAACACTTTTAGTAATTCACGTTCTACCTAATTATTGACAAAAAGCCCATATATATCTAATATTAGCAGCAGTATTTCTAATTAAGTTAACAATAAAAGAGTTTAAATCCTATAGAAATGACGGATTTTTAAACAGCTGTGAAATAAAAGCTAAGAAAATTTCATGCTCGTGTAGTTTTCTCAGTATTCTTGTATATCTTTTTTGTATTCGACACCTTTATTCAAATATTAATACTGATATTTAACGACTTTTTTCAAGTTGTAAATAAATTATCGTACTTGAAGGAAAAAATGTCGCTTCTTTTGAAGAAAACCTAAAATCTTGGTATGATTTGTGTATTTTTTACAAATCATGTGTTCAACCAGGAACAGTAGATGAAGATAAATCATTTTGTAGTTTAATTATTGAAATAAATGAAGAACGTAAATTGAAAACTAAAGAACTATATCTTTTTTTAATTTTCAAAATATACCGATTTTTTATAACGATTGCTATAAACGCTGTAACAGGCGAAATAAGATTTCATAGATTAAAACACTGTGACATACCAATTTACAAGTATAAAAAATTGAAGATTTATTTTTTAAACAAATTTTACTTATTTTTGTATTGCGTTTAAAGAATAAGGTCTTTTTTGGAATAATGACAGTGTTTCTTGTCCGTATGCTGAAAACATATTATCAACCATTATAGATATTATTGTTTATTATTTAGAATGTACGGATAGTATTTTTAACATTAAAAATTATCAAAGTTCCTGAAAATAACTTTTTTTTTAAATAAATTTTAGAACAAATAAGAAAAGAGCTTTTATAAGCAATAATAATGGTTCTAGAAATCATTGAGCCCCGTTTTCTAAATGTTTGGCCTTCCTCCGTCTCCAAGGGCAGGCTACGCCACTAATATCTAACATCCTTTTGAAGTCAGTGGCAAACTAAAAATAACTGTCAACAACACAAATACACTCTTAATTCTCGTAATAAGATATGATAAGAAAATAAGTTTATCCATAATTGATATATTAATATAAATTTAATAACAAAAAATATAGTAATAGCAAATTATAAACAAATTTCTTAATTTTAATGAAGGCTATAAGATGTAAAAGAAGAAGCAATGAAAATCTCAAACTGTCATTAACTGTACAGAAATAACAATTATAAATAGTATAAATTAATAAAACTCTTATAATTAGGGATTCACATTAAATCTGAGAAGTTTGCAATATAAAAAACAATAAAATTTATTTGGTGTATTCAAATTTTTGATATACTTAATTTGCAAAATTACTTTTCTAAATTAGATTTAATCTTACCATTATGGCTTTATTCTTACAAATGATTATTTCAAGGAATCAAAATTATATTTATGTTTGAATTTCCTTTCTGATTTCTATTTTCCTACTTATTGTTAATTTTGAAATTATTTAACTATCTAAAAATTATGAACTTAACAACAAAAACAATCCCAAATACTTACACATATTTTTTGAATGAAACAAACACCCTGTCCATTAAACAATGTTTTCATGGTGCCAAAATTGAAATGTTACCTACACCAAATACATCCATTAAAATGTCAACATATTTTAGTGACATTCCAGAACACAAGTACATCCGTAAAACTATATACCAGCTTCTTTTAAGAGCAGCACTGACAGACATTTTAATTCTCACAACACATAAAGTTTTCAACACATAACTTATTAATTATTTCACATTGAGGTTTTTTTTAAAGATTTTAATCAAGTCAGAGTTACCGACCATAACTGACGTCTAGAATTGTAGACAAAATCCGAATTTAATGTAATTTAACAGAGCGTTAAAAAATAATGGATTACAATTGAAAAAGCTTTCAGCTATTATTTTGAAACAATTTATTATTATTTTACTTTACAGCCTTTTTAAAACTGTTCTTGTTCTGCTTAAAACTGAAATTAGAACTAAAATTTTCTAAAAATATTTTGTGCTGGTGAAACTTAAAAACCTTGTATAAGTAATAAAATCTAAAAAACCCTTTGTAATATAAGAACAAATTTTATAAGGGTGGTTTATTGTACCTTTAGGGTTGTAAAGAGTTTAAAACTGACCTTAAACGTTAAAAAACTCCTGAAGGTCGTATCGTAAAAATAACGTTCTCTAACCATAAAGGAATAATCGACTAAACAGTTTACCTTGATTCTTGTTTTTTAACTAACGGAAAAGGTTAAAGCTTTTTCAAATCTAATACAGGTAAAAATAAATGTCTTTTGATAAACACCTGAATTCAGATTATTTATATATATATATATATATATATATATATATATATATATATATATATATATATATATATATATATATATGTATATATATAAATATATATATATATATATATATATATATATATATATATTTTCTGAAATTTCTTGGCTATGTGGTCCATGAGGTTTAATCTAATTAAAATTTAACGTTTCGCCCATTCTTTTGGGCTTTATCAAAAATATATTGTCAGTCTATGGATAAAATCCGTTGTAGCTGTGCCGTATATAATTCAACAGTTGAACAATATATTTTTGATAAAGCCCGAAAGAATGGGCGAAACGTAAAATTTTAATTAGATTGTTTTAAAAACAAAAAACCTCATACCCAAGAAATTTCAGAATATATATATATATATATATATATATATATATATATATATATATATATATATATATATATATATATATACATTTATACTTTTTTCTTTTTTCTTGGATTTTCGGTTCGGTCAGGAGAATAAAGATTAATTTATTTCCTCATATATGGTTTATTGTTTTTCTGTTACAAAGGTTTAGACCTTATTATTGGCCTTCATTAGTGTGTTTTCTACAAACAATTTTCAAATGGTCAGCAGTTAGTTTATATGAAATTATAATACTGTGAAATTTACCTATAACATTAGCAATTCCCAAAACATAAATACATAAATATTAAAAAAAAATTTTCAAAAGATCGTCACATTTTAAAAAGTTATTTACAATCAAAGTACTTAAAATTTAACAATTTAACACATATTACTATATTAAGACCAGGAATAACTGCGTTATATATGTAAAATAAAATTATTTTCGACGGTGTTTGTGTGTGTGTATTTTTATTTTTTATTTTTTTTTTATTATTTTATAGGGCACCTGTAAAAACTACTTTTTTAATTTAAAATGTTAAAATATATTTTACTAAGGTTTTTCATGTATGTTTTGTCATTTACTGCGTTAGGATTGTTCTTAATAAAAATTATTTCCAGAAAATCTTTTTTGTTGATTTGATTCGATTTTAAGAATCTCCGTGTCCTGAAAATTGAAAGTATGTGTTTTTTTATTTTGGTGTTTAGTTAGTGCTGTGGTGTTCTTCTTGTCGTATCATTGTCCATTTGTATATAATGGGTGGTTTGCCCTATGTAAACCCAGTGACATTCGTTGCATATATTAAATGTGGTTGGTTGTTTGCCCTTCATAGAACCAAAAAATTGCCTCAACAAATTCTCACCTTTATGGGCAACTCAGATGTTATGTTTTTTGAAATAACTTTGTAAATTTTCAGATAACCCCTGTATATATGGTAGACTTAAATATGTGTTTTTCTGTTTATCTTTTACTTCTTGTGAATTTCTTTTTTTGGATAAAGTATGTTGCTTTCTTGAATGAAAGAATGTGTTAATAAGTTTTGATGGATAACTATTTTTTAAAAGTATATTTTTTGCTTTTTTTATTGCTACGTTCACATATAGAGGGTCACTGAGTCCTATAGCACGGTCTGCCAAACCAACTATAACAGATTTTTTTGGAACATGGAGTGCTGTGAAAAGCAATTTAGGTATATGCCAGACCAGGTTTGTTTTATATACCACTCAGTGTCTATTTTGTTTTTATGATAATATATTTATTTTTATCCTTTGGTATGGCAGTAATACAATCGTCCACGGAGCGATAGAAAAATGGTGGTTGAAAATTTAGTTTAGTAATGATAACAGATTCAAGTTCTTCCAGGACTATTTGTATATTACACTAGATATGGATGACCCCATTGCACATCCTTCAATTTGCCGGTAAAATTTGTTCTCGTACATAACATAGGTAGAGTTTAAAGTTAACTTGATGGAAATTAAAAATTCTTCGAGACGTATATCTATAAATTTTTAAATTTCATTCCATTTTGATTTTATCGTTGAAGTACGAGTTGAATAGGAATATTAGTGTATATGGATATTACATCCAGAGAAATGACATGAAAATCATTTGGTAATTGTACATTGCTTATTTTTTTTAGGATTCCCTTTAAGTATTTAGAAAGTTTATTTAATGGAGAATGTATAGTATACATGACACAGTGAGTTTTATTGGTATTCCCTATTTGTGGAGTTTTGGCAATCCATAAATTCTAGGTAGGTAGGCGTTGTTAATTATCATTTTTTTTGCAATATTTGGTGAAATATAATTTTTAGATTCCCAACGGTGCACAAGTTCATTATTTCTTTTTTGAAAAATATTTATTGGGTCGTTATTTATTTATTTTTTATATATTTGTGAGTCGTTCAAGAGCTGATTCGTTTTAGTGTCATATTGGGTTTTGTGCGTTATAACTGTTTTATTTGATTTATCGGATCTTAGTATTTTTACTGTGGATTTTTTTTTTTGAGAAAGATTTTAGTTCTTTTTATTTTTTGAGATAACAGTTTATTTAATGGATTATTCGTTGTTTGGTTTTTACCCTGAGTCCAGTTTGTTTTTATAGACCGCTATTGTGCTGTAGCAATTTGCTCTAATCTCATTTTTCTTTTCATTAGTGAAACTATTGACTCGTGATTCGATAGATGATAAGATGTCAGGGATAAGTAAATTTTTGATTGCTCGATTAGGGAAGCAAAATTGGAACCTAGACTTATTTTAATTTCATGTAAACTAATTGTTGACCATTTGAAAATTGTTTGTAGAAAACACACTGATGAAAAGCAACAATAAGGTCGAAACGTTTGTGACAGATAATCAATAAAACATCTACGAGGAAATAAATTAATCTTTATTTCCCTGACCGAACTGACAATCTAAGAAAAAAAATATATCTAAATAGTGGTTCAAAAAAAGTAATTATATATATATACATATATATATATATATATATATATATATATATATATATATATATATATATATATATATATATATATATATTTATATATATATATTGGTACTTAAAAATCATTTTAATAATATACTCAAAACTGGATAAGAATAGTAATATTAAATTGGTTTAGCTAAATGTGTAAATATTATTTAGAAAGCAGCTCTACTCATAGATTTAAAAATACTACATTGACCGTTTCCAGTACCGACCGTTTCCACAATGCGAGAGAGGAAGAAAAGTGAAAGTAGTAGTCTCTTTCTAATATGTGGAACCATGTAACCTTCAAATACGAATGATACTCTATGTCTGGTTCTATGATTCGTCCATTAGAAAGAAAATTAACTACAGTAGAATCCCGATATCTGGATCAAATACAACCAGGGATATTCCGTATAATCCGAAATCATGATAATCGATTTCAAAGTCAAATCAATGGTTAAATTTTAATCAATTTTTATTATGTAACGGGTTTTATATAGGTCGTTTAGACAATACGATATTAAAAAAAATTACGAGCTATAACGATAATGAGATGCATAATATATGTAATTTAAAATTTTGATTGGAAATAACTTATCATTGATCTTTAACGTAATGAATCACATCTTTTCATTGCGGCCAAGTCCCTGATGCGCTTCAGTTGTAACAAGTATATGGAATTCGATTCGTCCTGGCTTTCAGACAACTTAAAAGCAACATCTATAGATTCAAAAGCTTCTGCGTGAGATGGTATTTGACATACATCCCCAGTTATAGTCTCTTCTTCATCTTCTCTCTCTTTATTATTCAAATGGTCAATGATTTCTTCAGTTAATATTTGGAATCCAGGATCTTTACTACCGCAGTTCAGCTACTCCTTAATATTCTCTTCATCGCACCCTTCCCCAATGCTAGAATTTTCATTGTTTCTGTTATCTCTTTGAAACAATCGTCGTGCAGTTTAATTGAAGAATTAGATGGAGTTAATTTTAATAATTTATTCCATACCCTTTTTAATTTTTGCGATTCTACAGAGTTTCACGCTTCTACCAACATATAACAACAATCTTTTAAATTAATTTTCTTAAAAAACTTTAACATCGTTTCTATTTCAATGTTTTCTGCTGACAAAAGACGACGCAGTAGCTGCTTTCTGTATAAACGCTTTAGAGTTTCAATGACACTTTTGTCCATAGATTGCAGTAGCGATGTTATGTTGAGAGGCAAAAATTTAACTGTACACTTCCCATTTCCTCGAGTTAGTGTTTCAGCGGAAGGGTGCGTTAGCACATTATCTAACAACAACAATACATCGCCCTCTTTTTCCACGTCCTTTTGAAATTTCTTTATCTCAGGAATAAATGTATTTTCATACCAAGTAAGAAAAATATCTGTGTTCATCCACGCTTTTGAGACAGCGCGGATTTTTTAATTTACCAATAAGGAGCAGTGGCAATCAATGTGTTCCTTTAGCGTTCGCGCAAACCCTAACTGTAACTCTGTCCTTACTTACTTGATGCCCCGGTTCTGCATTTTCACGACGCGATGCTAATGATCTGCTTGGTAGTGCTTTCCAATTAAGACCTCTTTCGTCCGCATTGCATACAAAATCTAAATCGTATTCTTTTTCATCTAAAAATGCTTTTAACTCGTCTACAAAAGAGTCGGCTGAAGCAGCGTTAGCAGACCATTTTTCTGCTTGAATCTCCAGTTCTCGAATTTCAAGTCTAGATTTGAATCTTGCTAAGCATCCACCGCTTGCCTTGAAAGAATTATTACCATCAAGCTTTTGATTAAAATCCAATCCTTTTTTTCATAAAAGAGATCCAGATATGGGATGGCCTGATGCTCTCTTTTATAAGAACCAAGTCAAAACTGCATACTCGGCTAGACCCTCGTATATCTCTTCCCTTGACCCTATCCAGAACCAAGCCCTACGATTATCGACTGGTGCTTTTCGCACCTCCCCAATAGTCAGTCTTCAGTGCATTACTAACATTCCTCCTCTGTATCTCCGACGTTCTTTTCTTCTCATAAAATACGTCATATCTGTCAAATCTAGACCATTCCTTTTGGATTATGATAAAATCCTTAACCCTTCTGATTTCCCGGTCATCTCAAATATAACATTGGGTGCCAATGACAGAGCTTCTGCGTTTATAGCCTCTCATAACATATCCATTCCCGATACTACCCCCATCCTCCCTCAGATCTTCCTCCCCTGGGATTATCCCCATTTTCAAATCAATTTTGATCTTCTGCAGTATGATAAGAACATTACTTTACCTTCCATCATCAATCAACACTTCCTTAGCCTAATTAACTCTAGATTCAAATCTTTCAAACCATTGTTTACCGACGGTTCCAAATCGGATCAAGGGGTAGGCTCAGCTGCCGTAACCAGCTTTTCATGTAACAAAACAAAGTTAAATCCCCTTTTATCCATTCTTTCAGCTGAGTTGTTTGCCATCAATAATGCATTAGAGAGATAATTAAGCACTTCTCCACCCCCAATCATTTAATCATCTCTGATTCCCTCAGCTGCCTGAGATCGATCTAAGCCATTAACACATCCCACCCTCTCATGAATCAAATTCTTGACCTCCTTAAAATGGGATCCCAACGTAATCTGTACATAGCTTTCATGTGGGCCCCAAGCCACATCGGCATAGAGGGGAATGAATTGGCCGACACTCAAGCAAAATCTGCAATCCTTGAGGGCACCCCTTTCTTCTCTTTACTCAACCCCAAAGAATTCAATAGACACATTGATAACATTATTCGCAACATTGCGCAGGCTCGCTGGGAATCTGTAGAAAACCCCAATAAACTCTTCCACATCAAGAGAAATTTCTCAGAGACATATCACTTCCCCCAACTGTCCAGAAGGGAAAATGTTGTTTGGAAGAGAATCGCCATTGGACATTGCAGAATGACTCATTCCTTTCTCCTTAAAAACGAGGACCCCCCTCAGTGTTCGTCTTGTCTTTCCCCTTATGTCTTTTGATCTTGCTAAAGCCAAACGCTTATTGTGTTTCTTGAGGCATATTGATCTCTGTAATAAGGTTTAATTGATCCCAACAATTTCTACAGTAGGCGCTAAATGGTCTGAGTCACTGATGCGCCTTTAACCTTTAAACTAACTAACAAAACTGCATACTCCAAAATTTCATTTTGAGATTTTCTCATGACTTTACGTTCCGAGCTTCCATCTTCTTTCTCAAGCGCGCAGATGAATTTCATTATGGAATCAGAATTCTTTTTAATGTCTGTTATCGTAGAAGTTCCTACACCATATATGTGCGCTAACTTACTGCCAGATTCGCCATTTTTTATACTCTCAATTATCTTTACTTTGTCTTTAAGAGACAACACTACTCTTTTTCGCTTGGAAATTTTAGATTTCCAACGCAAAACGTAAACAAAAATAAAAGACAACCCATCAGTTGAACGCCATCAAAGAAAATGAAACAATAACAAACACTATCGCGCAAACAAATGGTTGGAGGCGGGAATAAACTCGTCGAAACATGTCTCGTTGTGCGGTCAAAACGTTTTTAAATCGGAAATTAGAACCGTGACAAATGAGTCCGGATAATCGGTGTTCAGATAATCGGGATTCTACTGCTTTCCCTGTTCTTCCTGTCTTGCACTGTAGAAACGGTCGATATTGGGAACTCTCAATCCAGAAATTTTTAAATTTATGATGCTACTACCTTAAAAGTGAAATCATGTTACTGAACCAATGATATGCCATTTTCACGTAGCAGAAATAATTTACTCTTTCGGAAAGTTTTTAAAGTAAATATTAAAAACAATTGCTCTTAATACCTTCCATATGCAAAATTTATTAGATGTATTCAACTTCAACCACAAATCAATTAAAATACTGTTAGAGGTACATTGCATGCGACATCATAAGCGCATTTACGTGTTACGACTAATGAGACTAATGAGAATTCATAGTTAACCCGTTGACAATTCCTGCATGCTGCACCGTCTCTTAAATATAAAATGATGTCTAAACGAGCCCACCTACAGGACACGTCATGATATTTAACGAAGCTGGTAAATAAATATGTTTTGAAAAGTTTTATGCAGATTTTTTTAATAGGAAAAACCTAAAGATACAAAATTTTGTTAAAAATTTATTCTACTATTACTATTTATTGTCTTTTATAATTGAATCTTTCAGCGATAGTGAGCCCAAGCATAGTGTAACAATAACATGGACTATCTTGAACTGCCCTGGTTTCTCCGGATGGTAGATCCTCAATTTTCTAGTCCAGGGGTCTCAAAACCACGGCCTGCGACCCCATGGTTGATTTTGGTTACATTTTCAATTTATCATATATTATATATAAAAATATATTTAAAATATTTTTGATGAGATATATGGGTCTATTGGCACCACATTTTAAAATTATTAAGAAGTATACGAAGTGACTCAAAAAAACGTTTTACACCAAAATTGGCGAAATATAAATGGAATGCCCTGTATATTATTGCATACTATCAAATACTTATGAGTTGATTTAAATCTGTAAAGTTTTTTTGTATATTTCATTTTTGCGAATGTTTTCTCACCCAGATAAGTATTAGCGACAGCGGAAAAATCACTAGAAAATTTATGCAACTGATCAAACTATGTGAGTGGAAGACAAAATTCTAGCAATGGTGATTTAAAATATTTTTCTTTAAAAATATGGCTATACTGCAAATAAGTCATTTTAATTTGAAATTCTGAGGTAAAGGTTGCTATATCGGCGTTTTTTGAATAAATCTTGATATCGGTTGCAATTGCACCAATATCTGAAACACGGGACTCAAAATTTATTTTTAAAGCAGCCAAGGGTTCAAGCAAATTTACGGGAAATAGAATTTCAGTTTACTCTATTACCCTTAAAACATATATTGAGAGATTGAATTGAGACAATTTTTGGTCGAATAGAGCTATTAATTTGTGAATGGTGAGTTCGGCGCCATAGATTAAAAAACATATCTATATACACTGTTAAAAACAGCCTTAAATTTAATGTCCATTCTACATTAAATTTAATGATTTTGCACCAAAAATCGTGAATAATTTACATTTACTTTGAATTTAAAACAATTCTTCAATTATCAGTTCGTGGTACATTAAATTTGATTAAAAGGTATCTTAAATTTCAATAAAATAACTTTTATTGAACTTTTTGTTTAATATGATATGAGTTGCTAACGGAAACCGATGAGGTCGAAACCGGTCTATATGGCGAACACTACCTATGGAAAAAATGTCCACATTTTCCTAGTAGTTTCAGAATTTTTTGAACGCATATTAATGTTGGTGCATGAAAAATGTGATAACATATCTCAAATTCAATGAACACTAACTGTATATTTAATGTAGGTAGTCACCTTAAAAGTAAAGATCAAAATTAAAATTTTATGTATGATTACATTAAATTTAATGGAATAAATTAATTTAGGTTAATACAGGTTATTAAATTTAATGCGTTTAATGAACGTTTGTGAAATTTGCTTCCAACACATTTACATTAAATTTAACGCATTTTCTTTTTACAATGTATTTAATAAAACCGCTAATATGAATAGAACGCTTGAAGAAAGTTTGTTCAGATTTATTAACAGAAATACGTAAAGCATACGCTACACTGTTAAAATTGACCTTAAATTTAATGTACATTCATTAATTAAAGTTAATGATTTTGTACCTTAAATGGTGAGTAATTTACATGAACTTATTTAAAGCTTTGTTCATTAAAATGAGTTGAATGCTATCTTAAATTTCAATAAAGTAACTAAAATTGAACTTATAACTACATTAGATTTAATGTAAAAATTATTAAATTTAATGCATTTTTATTAAATACATTTAATAAACGGTTTATTAAATTTGCTTGCAGTACATTACATTAAAATTAATGTAAAGTTTTTTACAGTGTATAGAGTGAACGCAGATCAGATATATTGTTTGAATAATTATTACCAATTGAGCGCCGACGTGGATTGCCTATTAGAAGTGGGCTATTTAAACTTAGGGTGAAATATAAATTAAAAATTTAAAAATATATTTTAATTTGCAGGTGTATAAATCTGTTATACATACATTAAATAACTTGTTTGACTTAGAAATATAAAATAAGGTTTTTTGAACTTATATATAACAGATTCTTATAACAACAAATTAAAAATGTACATTGTTTTTACAGAGGGAGAAGGGAGAATAAAAACATATGTAACGCTTGCAGAGTTATTTGTATTGTTACAAAGAAACTCACAAAATTATTACATTTCAAATACACAAATAGTCTTTAATATTTTCCGTCCTGAACCAAACAGGTTCTAAATATTGCAAAATATTTGTTCACATTTGCATATATTCTATTTTTTAGACTGTATAACAAGTACTATATTCTACAATAGAAAACGTGTAGAAGAGTTTGACTACGTGTTTGATGCATGGGAATATGAAAGTTAAAAAGGTAAAGACAATCTGGACTTTTCATAAAATAGTGATTTAATAATATTGAACGGAAATCAAATACTGTTGTATTCCGTTTTGTTGGCAAAAGATGTTAAATTTAAGTAAGACGTAGTTTAATCTTCATTTTGACTAATGCTGTAAATTCTGTTTTAGCATACAATATAACGTAGAACTATTAACGTTTATTATAAGGTTTATGCTATTGTAGACATAATTAGGAAATTGACCTAAAATAATTCAATTTCTAATAGACAATATTAGCTTTCAAAAATTACTCACTAAACTGTACCGTTCTGACTGTATATCTTTTAGGAACATTAGTTTTATACGATCCATAATAATAGGATTTTTGTAATTTTTAACAAACTTTTCAAATTTATTATCCATTCCTGACGTAATTAAATAATTTTTCTACAACATTTAACCACAAGTACAATTATTTTTAAAAATTAAGAAGGTAAATTATCAATGGCTTTAAATCAACTCTTTAGCGATTATGTTAATTAGAACATGGCTTAAATTTTTATAATGGCATACTCGTGGCAAAACATTAAATATACAAGTTATTGCATGCTCCACTAACTGAGTTTTGATCTTTTTAAGTCCTCCCAGAAATAAAATCTAAAGTCTCACTTTTATACTCCTTGCCACTAATATCGTTAATACAAAATTTTTATGACGAAGACTTAAATAATGTTTTAACTAGAAAACCAGAAAAATACTTTAAAACACATTTAGATAATTTTGTTTTTCTAGTTAAAAAGTTTTCAGGGATTGGTATTTTGACCATGCATTTGTCATTTTTTCAGAAAAAATCCTATCTGATACTATGGAATTCGTTTCTGCATGTTTGGTTTTTCGTGTAAGTTCGGTTTGTATGATGACACCTATTTATACCAAAACTGATTTGTAGGCTCATAAGCCTAAAATTATAAATGAATAATATTGTTACGAAGGATTGGGAGAAAGTTTTTGATATGCCCTTGTATACAAATATTTTTTTTTTGATACGGTGAATTATTTTTATTACAATGTGTCGAAAGAAATATTATACCGATGACTTATCATCAGATTTTTATGTAGTTCTCTACTTTTATGAAAGTAATTTCTAGATATTCTAATAGGTTCTATAGGTATATAAATAAGGATAAGATATGAGTTTTGATATAATTGTATTTGAATAGTGAAGATATTAAGAACTAATAATTAGATAGTGTTAGGTAGTTAATATAATATTGAAAGTAAGCTAGTGAAAAGTGTTCTATTTTATTCTGCGGACCCAGTGAGTGATTTAAAGAGATAAAATCGTAATAATTGGTGTCTAAAGTGGGATTATCACCGGGTTTCCAGAAAATTCTATTGGAAATTAGAAGAGACAAACAAAAAAGGATTTCAATTTTGGATTTATTATCAAGTAAGAAGATACGATTATTTTTCGAAGTTCTAGAGCGTTCTATTTTGAAACCCAAAGAGATAGTGAATAACTGACTTCGCCATTGAATTTTTTATTAAGAAAGATGCTTAGAATCGAATTTTGAATAGAGTTCTAGGACATTTTATTTGGAAACTAAAAGAGATAAAAAAAAAAACTGACTCCACCATAGCATTTGTCATTAAGAAAGAAGCGTAGAATCGGATTCTTAACAAAGTTCTAGAATATTCTATTTGGAAACTAGCAGAGATAGCGAAAAACTAACTTCACTATGTGATTTCTCATCAAGAAAGAAGTTTAGGAACGAGTTTTCAAGAATATTTTAGATGTTTTTATGGTAAATATATGAGAGCCAAACTGGAGCATATAAATAAAACATTGGCTGATTTTGTGGAACAACTTTGTATTAAAAACAAACAGGATGGAAAACAGGAAGTAGAATCATGTCGCCAAAAGAAAGAACAACGTCGTCCAAAAGAAAAATAAGAAGAAGATCGTCGCTAAAAAGGAGAACAACGACGTGTGAAAGAAAAATAAGAAAAAGAAGAATGTTACACTCAAGATGAAGATGAATTTTGCAAATGAATACAAGAGGTCATTGTAAAAGGAAAGCAAAAATTTGTTCAAATTGTACAAGAACAAATGAAAAAGTTTAAGAAAGAGATTCGTGAAGTGTGACAAGACATAGACGTAAAATAATGCCAAGAAGTACATGGCGTTGAATCAAATGTATTGTTAGAAGTAAAACAAATTATAGATGGGATAGAATCAAAATTAGAATTTAAAATAAAGGACCTTCTGAGAGAAATCAATACAATAAAAAAGCATGGACTTTCTGATAAAGTAATAACCACCGGACCAAACATGTTCGGTTCCTCAACTGAAGAAAGTATGGAGGTTGAAGACTGGATACCTTACAAGAGAAGTTGGGAGACGTTCATGAATATGCATGGATCTGGCTACAGACAGAAAGAAGACAAGATATGACATCAAAACAAATTCGGCAGGGTTCCAGGAAGGTGAAAAAGTTTGGTTATGGAGTTAACAGAGGAAGAATGACAAATGGCGACCATAGGAAGGACCATATGCTGTTCTGAAAAGACTCAATGACGTTGTTTATAGAATCCCACAAAATCCCACGCCACACCACGGGATATCGAAGCTTATCGAGACGATCAGAATTAGGAGGGGGTAGTATTATGAAGGACTGAGAGGATTTATTGATACGCCCTCGTAGAAGAATAATATTCCGATGCGATGAGTCGA
Source organism: Diaprepes abbreviatus (assembly GCA_034092305.1). Lineage (NCBI taxonomy): Eukaryota > Metazoa > Arthropoda > Insecta > Coleoptera > Curculionidae > Diaprepes > Diaprepes abbreviatus. The sequence continues at coordinate 967,679 of JASJET010000205.1, read as the reverse complement.
AAGAAATATTATATCGATGAGTCATTATTTTCTAGATAATCCTCAACTTTTATACATATAGTATATTTTTTATTATTTCTAGGAAGTTGTTGTTGTAGAAGTAGTAATTACATAGTTAATATAGTATTGGAAGTAAGTTATTGAAAAGTGTTGTGTTTTATTCTGGGGATCCAGTAAGCGATTTAAAGAGATAAAATCGTAACAATATGGTAATCGAATCTTATAAAATATAAAGGTATACTTGTATCTTTTAGCAAAAGAGAATTTATTTACATAGGAGAATAGAATGGATGAATAACAAATCCAGATAAAAATGGAGCATTACATTTGTTTACATATTTCTTTATAACAGCACTGGATGTTGATGGCTGGGAGGACAAGTCGTCATCTATGGTTTTCCAAAATGAAAAACTTCGAAATTTTAGGGACTTAACATCTAAAACAAGGTTTTATTTTAATATTTTTAAAAGCTATAATGATTAATGAAGAAACTTATTATGTATTAAATTATTTTAACTTAAACTTCCAAATTTTTATAAACCATTAGTTTTATTACTTGCAAATAGTTCGCTTTAACCCCCTTTTTGAACAATAAACTGTGGAAAATTCTAATGATAATAGTTCTCCTCTTTCATATCATGTATATGCTGTTTAAATATTTCTGGGTCTAATTTAGAAAAACGATATTTCTTAAAAGAATCGTCATTAGTACATCCAGGCATAATTGAAACAAATATGAACAATAGAAGCATACAAACTTAACTTCGCAAATCTAAAAACACAATCAAAATAAAATATGGCTACCTCGGTTACGCTATGCGCTGTATGAAAATAGCATAAATTAGGGTATCTTCAGAAATATGGGCACAGTTGCTTGTCAAGTAACGTCAATCCATCGATAACACCACGTATGTGGATAGACTCGTCTGTAACATACCTGGATACGTGCACATTTAGGAAATCGCTCTATAGGGTATACTTTGTGCAGAAATATACTAATATTACTATCCCCTGTTTAAACTTCGCCCGAGAGAATGAAGTAACCAACTATTCTTCTAACAATATTAAATATTATTACGGGGAAGTTCAAATGTTCCAAAAATTTACCGTTTCGTACATCTCAGTGGAGGGTAAAACATAAAGTTAAAATATTTTGTCTACATATATCTCAACCTAAATTGATGGTTTTCATAATAGTTTCATTATTCCTTTTTCAAGGAAATGTCTATAATCTCGAATAAAAATTATTCTGTTTTTTTTTTCATGACTTTAACTTTGGTTAAAATATTTCCTTTTTTAACCACTGAGATCTCTTTATAAACATACCTCGTATTTTTTACTTTTTTTTTCATCTATTTTCCTTTTCCCTTTGCATAAATTCCATCACCAATAATAAAAACGTCTAATAACTTGCCATAACGTTCCTATAGAACAGGAAAATAAACAGAGCGAGTTTTCTCGCCATTTCAAACAAGTATAATTCAGTTTATGGCCCTTCTGAGCACCATATATGACGCTTCTCTGGGGATATAACTGAATTGAGGGAGGGTGACCTTAGACTGTGAATTTTTCCACTTATAGCTCGTCGAATAGGAAATATTCTGACGGTATAATAAGGTGTCGCAGTTTTGTATCGTTATGCTTGTAAATACATCAAAAGTACATTACGGTCGGCGTTTTTTGGCAAAAGGAAGTAAAACGTAAGAAGTAAGGTAATAATGTAGTTGTTTGTGGTGATAATATTGCCGTTTTGGTGTTATATTATTCCGAAGTAAAGAAATGTTACATTTTTTTATATTGCAGTAAAACTTGAAATACAAATAGATATCGTATTGCAGGAACGGTTTTAGGTAAATTTGTCTTTAGATTTTTTAACAAAAATATTACTTCAAACTGTAATATATTAAATACAGACCAATCGATAGATAAAAAATAAGTGACTTTGTGACACAAATATTATTAGGATACCGACTATGCCATGACACTAAAACAATCCGTAGACAGACTGAGAACTGATAACAGATGATGTTCTCCCATTTCATACCACATGTCTTTTTAAGGGTTGATAATTAATTAATTAATTTATTTATTTATCTCAAACAGTACATCACAGAGTAAGTTCAAATAGTACATTCTAAAATGTGTGTAACATAAATAAAATAAAATAATTTGTCTAATGCTTAACGATAATATAAACCTTTAACAAAGAATACAGAATCAGAAAGAAGAAAAAAAAACTGTACAAAAAAAACAAGACAAAAAAAATAGCAGACGACATGAACCGTGGAATTTACAAAACACGAATATTCAAGTGTTATTATAAGAGTGATTTTAGTTTCTTTTTGAACGAAGGTAGGAAACATTCTAGATCGAAATTAGGGAGAATATATGTATTGAAGTGTTGCATAATACGATTTATTTTATTATCTCTACCAACACCAGTACGGCTTCTATTAACCGGGAACATGTGGAAAAGGCAAGTATCGCGTGAAGGAACGCGGAATTTAATCAGTTAAAGAAGGCCAGAACGGTCAATGCTGTTCCTAATTATATTAAACCTAAAAAGAATAGTTAAATCAGTTCTGCGCAATCTCAGGCTTTGCATACCTATTTCTGTCGATGCCGGGCTTATAAAGCATACAAGTCACAAGCTTTAACTGTAGGCGTTCAATCCGTTTAATATGCGTTATGTAACAAGGGCTCCAAATAACGCAGCAATATTCTAGGTAGCTACGCATAAGTGAATAATATAAAGGCTTTAAAACTTCGATACTTGAAAAATCCCTGCATCATCTTATTATATATGTGCTGCCATTTTGTAGGACTTTGCTAAAGTATAATTAATGTGGTCATTGAATGGTAATTCGGTGTCAAAAACAACGCCTAGGCAATTGATTAAGAAAACTCTGGTTAAGAGGGCATTAGAGATGATATAAGGACGTAAAATTGGAAGTTTCTTCTTAGAAAATGAAATGATCTTATATTTTGAGTTGTTAAGTTGCATCTAGTTTGCCTCACACCATTCCATTAATGAATGAAAAAGGGTGGTGATTGCCTAAGTGTTTCCGGTCATAAAATTGTATCTCCGAAATATCTGTCTCAGTCCGTTAAGTGCTGGGCACCTCTGAGGACATGGTCAACAGTTTCATCCTCCTCCAAACACCATCTTGACGTCAGGTCGTTATCGACATCGATTCCATGAAGATGGCCCCGAGGTGACAATATCCTGTCAACAATTCGCAGTTCTTTCCTTCCCAAGGAGAGAAGCTCCTTAGTACGCCATGTGCTAGATCCAGTTATATGTTCCTTAGACACCTCATTCCAGGAGCTCCACTACACGATTCATTAAATTTGCTTTCCAGCAACGATTTTAATTCTCTTTTGCCAATAGCAATTAGGACAGATAGTATTTGTTGGGGTCCATACGGTTCAGTTGCCGAACCCAACTTTGCCAGATGCTCTGCTTCCTCATTCTCGCGTATGCCCGAGTGACCCGGGACCCATACGAATTTGACTGTGCAGCCGTTCCTTGACATAGCATTCAGTACGTCCTTGCCCTCAGACACCACTCGCGTAGTTACGATTCTGGACTTCAGTGCCAATATCGCAACCTTACAGTCTGAGCGTATATTTATTACCCTCTTCCTGTCTATATCTCTCTCACAGAGATGGGCACAGTGCAGAATAGCATAAATTTCCACTGTGAAGGTTGTCGCACATTCTCCAAGAGGTTAATACTCTGTAACTCCTGTGCTCCTGCCGAATACTCCGGCTCCAGCTCTTTCAGCTTGTCGAGATCCATCAGTTTACCACCAGGGTCCATTTTTCAAAAGATTTTGTTCTCCCTCCCAATCCTCTCTATTTGGCAGAAATATCTCCAGGGAGAGGCTGGGTTTTAAAAGCGGCGTCATGTAATCTGTCTGCATGGGAAGTGATGAATACGTCTCTACCGCGCTTTCCCAGACATCTGTCGTTCCAATTCTGGTCAGGAGGGTATTAAAGATGATTTAAGGATGTAAAATTGAAGATTTCTTCTTAGAAAATGAAATGATCTTACATTTTGAGTTGTTGAGTTGCATCTGGTTTGTCTTACACCATTCCATTAATTTGTTAATTTCAAATTGTAGAAGCAGGCAATCATCAGTATTGTTTAATCTCTTAAATACCGTCAAGTCGTCAGCGTAGAAGAGATATTGGCAGTTTTCAAATAAACTTTTGAGATCATGAGAAAGAAGATGGGTCCCAGGTGCGACCCTTGAGGTACAACAGATGTTACATTTATCTATTCAGATAAAGTACTATTGAATTTAACTACTTGTGTTCGATTGATGAGATAACTAGAAGTTCACGATAGTAAAGGGTCTATACCATGTAACACCGAGTGAGTATAGTTTGTTGAGCAATATAGAGTGACCTACTCTGTCGAATGCTTTTTTAAAATCAAAGTAAACTGAGCCGACCTGAATGTCTGAATCCACAGCTGTAGTTAGATAGTTAGAGTATAGAGACAAATTGGTTTGGCACGAGCCTCCTGGCAGAAAGTCATGTTGATGTTGGAAATTTAATCATAATTGTTCCACGATTATTAATAACAAAGATAAAAAGGTTCCTGACCGATGCAAGCTTTCCAGCCATAGTAAAAAAAGCATTTCCATTTGTGAAAAAATTTTGTGTTTTTCTGTGATACTATACTGCCTGCCTTTGTAACATAAGGTAGTACAAACAAATTAAGGACAAGTGATTAAAGACCTGTGATCCATAGCAGAGCAAAGGGCTCAAATAATCACGTGAAAAAAAATTACCGTGTTTGAAATTGCATGCCGAGGAAAATAATTAAAGTTTTAATAAAAAAAACACACTGGGAAAATTGGCGTGCTCCCATTGATGTACCAAGGGTGGAAAATTTTAAAAAATTTGTATACAAATTTGTAACAGATTTACCGAGACTTTGAATTACCCCAAATAAATCTAAATATTAATTTTATAGCGAAATAAATCAATTTTCTGTCGCTTGTGAACATTGTTTCTTCACTAAATAAGTGTTTGCAAATAAATGCTAAATTTACCAACAATTATCGTTGTTTCGCAGTAAGTGATTAGAACTGCATACCTAGACTAGTTTGAACTCGCATTTTCACTCAATCCGTACGATAGACACAAATACTTCAAATTTCCCTTGAAGTACCGACAATGATAGGAACGTCGGCAAACATTTGAAAACATTTGTCGACAATATTTGTTCATGCGCTATTTATGTTTCGACTGGAAATATTTAAAGATTGATTTCTTTTGCAACCGTTTGCAAATGTTTTGAGTCTGTGGTGGATTCCCGTTTTATATGCTCGTTAGGTGAGAAATCTACCAAAGGCACAAAACATTTGCAAATTAAATCAGTTTTAAAATATTTTCAGTAGAGACACAAATAGCGTACGAACAAACATTGTCGACAAATGTTTTCGAATGTTTGCCAACGTAGAAACAAAAAGTATCAAAGGCCGTAATCCACCTAATGGGCATTTAGAGTAAAAGAAGCAAACACTTGTAACTGTTTTCGAATATTTTCTGTCGTTTGTGAACATTGTGTCTTCACTAAATAAATGTTTGCAAATAAATGCTAAATTTGCCAACATTTATCGTTGTTCAGCAGTGTGTGATTAGAACTGTATACCTAGACTAGTTTGAACTCGCATTTTCACTGAATGCGTACGAAAATACAAATACTTCAAATTTCCTTTGAAGTACCGAAAATGGTCGAAACGTCGGCAAACATTCGAAAACATCTGTCGACAATGTTTGTTCGCGCGCTATTTAAGTCTCGACTGGAAATATTTCAAGATTGATTTCGTATGCAAATGTTTTGTGTCTTTGGTTGATAAGCAGAGCACGTCAATTTGGACGGTAGCTTGCTCAATTCTGCACACGTGCGCTCTGTTTTGCCCAAGATTTGTGTGTGCCGATAGGTGTCGGTAAAAAAAATGTGCTTGTTTGTGCGCGTTAATTTGGACGCCTTCGCTCCGTTCGTTGAGTGCTGAGGCGCGCAAGTTGCTAGGTTATTATTTGTAGTTGCTTGACACTAACGAATGATCAAGAAGTGGAATCGCAATGAGATTATAGAGTTAATAAAATTATATGAATATATCTGTGTTTTCTATTTATAAATCAGTAAATTGGAGGCTCTATATCGGTATCTACTTTTAAACTTTGTTGTCATCCAATAACGACGATTTTTCTTCTTTTTCTTTGATTTGAATAGATCACATGACACAATAAATACGGTGCATGCAATTTGCAGTTTTTCGTCTCTCATTTTTCAACAGTTCTTACTTGACAACCAGCGCTTGTACGGAAACGTTGACGAACACTGATAAACTGAAAATGTTGCAACTGTTTAGACGTCATCCGCGCTGAGCCTAATGTTTGTTGCAAAACGTTCTCGAATGTTTTGCGCTATTTGTTGCATTGGTTTGTACGCGGCTTAAGATCAACTGTTGAAGCGAATATCACCCTATGCTGAAGAGAACATCGGTGACTACCAATGCGGCTTTAGGCCTAAAAGATCCACGGTGGACCAAATATTCACAATACGCCAACTCCTGGAAAAAAGCTGGGAATTCAACAGAGATGTACACCAATTATTCATCGACTTCAAACAGGCCTATGACACCATAATACGAGAGAGTATTTGGATTGCCATGGAAAGCATGGGGATACCAAAAAAACTTATTAGTCTAACGAAACTATGTGTCAACAATACCGAATTATGTGTAAAAATAGGAAACCAAGTCTCTAGCAATTTCACAGTTCGAAGTGGTCTGAAGCAGGGGGACGGATTATCTCCACTTCTGTTCAATATCGTACTCGACATGGTAATCAAGAAAGCGAACATTAATACCGAAATATTCACAAATCAGGGACCACAAATGTTGCTAGCCTTTGCAGATGATATTGACACAATAGGACAAAATACTGTAAGAGTCAAGGAAAGTTTCCTACAAATCGAAAAGGAGAGTCAGAAAGTGGGCCTTAAAATTAATGAAGATAAGACCAAATATATGCGTGTAGCACACAATCTCCGCAGAGATAGAATCAGACAAAACGTAACAATGGAGGACTATAACTTCGAGAATGTCCAAAAATTCAAATATTTGGGAACTGTCATAACATCGGATAACGACATGACAGAAGAAATAAAAGCCAGAATACAGAGTGGTAATAGATGCTTCTTTTCTCTGCAAACGCTGATAAAATCAAAAATCCTGTCAAGGTCCTCAAAGATAAAAATCTACCAAACAATAATAAAACCAGTGGTATGCTACGGGTGTGAGACATGGACCCTCACAAGGCATAACGAACTTCTGCTTAAATATTTTGAGCGAAAAATGCTAAGGAGAATATTTGGTCCTGTACAAGACCCAATTACGGGACAATACCGCATAAGAAGTAATGCTGAACTAGAGATGTTGTACCATAGCCCAAATATAATAAAAACAATAAAATCCCAGCGACTGAGATGGGCAGGACACGTCCAAAGATCCCCTGACAACCGACTAATTAACATGGTATGGAATCAAAACCCAACAGGAACTAGACCCCTTGGACGACCAAAATTAAGGTGGAGAGATAATATAGCTAAAGACCTACAAACTATGAGTGTCGACAACTGGAGAGAAGCCATGATGGACAGAGACCAGTGGAGGCAAATCGTTTCTGCAGCAAAAACCCACGTAGGGTTGTAGCGCTACTAGATAGATAGATAATTAAGATCAACTGAAATGAAAATTCTCAAAGATACAAGAAGTCAATCTACGAGATCATGTCAAAAACAAAACAATTAGAGACGACTGTAAATACAGAATGTGACAAAATGGACAAGATCAAGGAGTTGCGAATATAAAAATCATGGCTCCTGAAAGAACCAGACACGAAATCACCACCAGGATTACTCTTAAAAAGGAGAAAGGAATGCTAGATTTCGCCATCTCCGGAGAGTTAAAAGCGGAAAGGACAGTATTCTCGCAAGGCAGAGGAAGGAGAAAAAGAAAAAAAGATCCGTTAAATTACCTTCGTTTTTTTTTTAGAATTTAAAACACCTTTGTAGTAAAATACCAAAATATGTTTTTGCTTTAGATGCATTATTATTCTGCATTTAAAAGTTTATATGTGGGTTTGATTGTGGGAAATAGTTATCGCTGATTTTGTCACATAGTGTAGATTATTCTTACACTATTTTTTTTTTATAAATAGCTTCATTTACGTAAAACATAAACTTTTATTTACTTGTATTTCCCACGTGCCACTAATATTTTTTAAACTGTTTATTGAGGAAAAAAAGCTAAAAAGCAAAAGACCATTACCCATGATTAATCGCATGTGTAACAAAATACTTTTACCATTCTCTATTCTAAATTGAAAATGGCACTAAAGTTAAATCAAGAAAAGCAGAAACATTTAAAGGTGGTTTATTTTAATGTATTTGTCGTAAAAGTAAATGTTTTTGAATGGGAGCTGCGGCAGCAGTTGTCAAAGACTTAAGTGGTCTGGTTTGAAATATAATATCCCAGTAAATTTTATTGCTTTTTTTGTCTTGGCTTTTCAAAATTTTAATAAAAATTACTTAGGTATTTTTGAAAGATTCTTGAATGTGATTATGTTCTAGTTCAACTTTAATCTTATTTTTAAAATTAATTTTTGTGAAAAATTTACAGTTTATAGAGATTTTTCACAAATAAATTTTTGTAACTCGATAGCCATCAGAAATATAAACACACATAGTGTAGAAAAATCACCTTAGCCTTAGTTCTAGATGCTTCAGTATTAGTTAAGTTATTATCATGTATATTTAGTTTCATAACAACGTGTTGTCGCATATTTGCATACCATATTTGAGCCTGTTTAGTTGGTAAGTCCAACACTTGAGGCTCTAAATTACTCCTCCTTGCTCATTGATAGTCAGTTGCTTGAAATTGGTGAAATATATACGCATATACTTATAAAATTCGATGCAATTTTTTTATGTAGACACAAAAACGACTTATGCTGCCACTGAAAAAGTCTATATCTTTCATACCAAAGTGAGTGAAAAGGTATGATCGAAAAAAAATTTCGATAATCTTCCAGATTGTGGTTTAACACGTGAGACTACAAAAAATAAAGATAAGGTAATTACTCAAATGTTCCAAAAGATCCATTTTTTAATCTGCGACAAGGACAAAGTATTTTAGCTCGAAAGGGAATACGTGTTGATCTATATATCCCTCGATGGCGACTCGATAAAAATTGCATTAAATATAAAACAACGATGCAAACATCTTTGTTGTCTGAAAAGCATATCTAAACACGTTCAGCTTGGGCACAAGAAAACATCGATAGAGATTGGTCAAACGTTATTTTTACTGACGAATCCCCATTTTGGGCCTGAAGTTCTATTAAGAAAGATGATCAGGGGAAAACAGAATAAGGAGCAGAGCCAGAGATACTAAAAACTCTGCTTTGAAGAAGGTTGCTAACCAAGTTGAAACACAGGTAAAGCAGCTATATGGAAATACTATAATGAGAGGTGAAATGACAAATTGCAAAGTTTCCAAAGAGAAAATTGTTTGGTCTGAAACATGGCCAGATCGCTCACTCCGGGAGGAAAACAACACACCCTAGCATTAAACCATAACATCGTCATTGCTGTCTCCCCGGAGGGCTGCAAAATCATCTTAGTATTGAGGTATGGATGAACCACTGGAAGATTTAATTCAATCCAGCCAAAACATAGGCCATTCTTTTGACAAAGACAAGGCAGTCACCACATGAGCTGTTAAAACTTCAGAATAGACAGTTTCAGTGGTCCGAATATCTGCTAATTTTACTCGCCTCCATTCTTCTAGAAACGGTCGCAAGAATATTAAATTTTACAGTCTCTCATGCTATTTATAAATATTAAATTTTTATAAGTTGGGAAATCATACCATTTTTGTATTCAAATAAAGCCTGGAACAAAAGTTGAAAGATTAACCAGTTATTGTTTTTTTACAATTTACCAAATAATTTCACAACCTTCAAACTGTAAGTTTCAACTATAACCCATTATTAGAAAAATTTTATTTATATACCCCGATATTCAACCTTAAAAAATATTTAATAATGAGCTAAATTTATTTTGGCTCACCGTATAGACTTCACGCGATTTGGCCCGCGGCTTAAAAATAAAACAAAAGCGCATCTGGTAAGTAGGTTCATCTTAATCAACACAGATGGCTGCACTTGCCTTATTTAAAACAAAAGCTCGCGAAGGTACCTCTTTCCAATTTAACATGAACGAGTTTGAAGAATCGTTAATAGAGCGGGTATGTGAGGCCTTTTTAAATATTTAATTTTTGGTCGTAGAATTAGAATCTTTATTTAAATTTAAAGCTGTTCTATTTTTAGCTGCGATATATATATATATATATATATATATATATATATATATATATATATATATATATATATATATATATATATATATATATATATATAATATTTAGCGCATTTCTCAAAACCCAGTTCATTATGTAGGCTGTACAGATAGCATTTATTGTTTACTAAGGGGGCTAACGGAATTTCTGTGAATTCAAACTTAATTATTTAAAAATTAGTAAATAACAAAATATAATTTGACATGTTAAATAGAATTTTGGATGTATTTTTCCCTTGGAATTCAATTTTATCATTGATTTTGCCAAGGAAATAATGTAATAATTTGTTTAACAAATTATTGCAAATTTTGCAAAACTAATAACAAATTTGAAGTCAGCGAGACCAAAACTTGTCAAAATAAACAGGTATTTTCTCTTTTACTTGTCAAAAAATTAGGTTATAGTAGTTACACTATCCATGTATTAATATTAAGAAATTTCTTGTATAATAAGACCGTCGCTTTTATTTGTTAGTGCCATATAATTTTTTAAGGTTGTATAAACGTTTATATTTTGAGTTGTTGATTGATAATAATTACATTATTTAAAACTTCTATTGTACTTTAACTTATTTGTCTGAAAATGTTATTATATAAGTATATACAAAAATATTGCAGGGGTGGTTTTTACCTCTAAATAAGGGATTGAGCCAATATAAAAAACATGTATCTAATGTTTTTCGATGTTCTATCATTCTGTAAAGTTACGTGCGATTCAGCGACTGACACTTGGGTAGTATTACTTGTTAGATTAATTCAACAAAAATAAAAACAATCTTCCGTTGTAACGAAGAAATGGTATAAAACCAAAATTTAACTATAATTTCCTGAAATAAAACAGAAATTGTTAAAAAGTAAAAGAAAGAAATTACCTGTTTATGGGTAATTTCAAACAGTACCTTAAACCTAATATCGTAAAGGGTATTTTTTTAATTTATAATTTTTCTTACCTATTTGGCATCGATTCCGCCGTTTGCTTACAAAATTTATTTTAATTTTGAGCCACATTTCCCGACATATTTAACTCAATTTAGTTAAAAATTTATTTTTCATCCTTTTCGTTAGGTTTGACGACAAATGTTTAATGAGATTAACATTTGAGGAATGTAGTGGCTTTTTTGAAACCCTTAGTATATTAGACAATACACTGTGTCCACAGATGGGGTACTGTACTCGACTAAACTTCAATATTTTTGATTTTTCGACAAAAAGTCATTCTTAACAAAACGTTTAGCTTGCAGATTTCAAAAACAGTAAACAAAGTCATGATATTGATAGACAAGCATATACAGGGGGTCAAAATATTTGAAAATTTAGAATTAGTTTTAAATAAAATACTGTAATTTCTAATTTGGTACAAATTGTATTTACTAAATTATTCCGAAATAGAAACATAGTTTCTTAAAAAAAAATACAAAAAATAATTTTACCTTTCATTCACTTTTTAAGCAATGTTATGAAAGCTTAACAGTGAGTTTAAAATAAAAAAGTAATTATTCCATATGTTGACCTCCTACTAGTACACATTTTTAAATATTTTTCTGGATTCTTCGTACAAAGATGCAATCATATGTTCATTTATACTTACAACAACTTGCACAATTTTTTTCTTTAATAGGTCAATGTTGTCATGAAAATCATTTCAAATAATCCCATAGAAAATAAACTAGTGGAGTTAGATCAGCCGACTGAGCAGCTAGGCCATTGGTCCAAAATGGCCAATCCACTTATCCATAACATTTTACTAGGTAAATCCGTTGTTCTAAGGTTAGCACGGCCAACTTGTTATTTAGTAACAATTTTATGGCAAAACACAAATAATTTATGTTACGAAAAGCATTCATTGTTGAATTAATTCACCCGTTTAATCAAAAATAGGAATGTTTATTATATTCCCTTACCTTAAAAATTAAAATTTCAGTAAAAAATTAATAAATTTTTACTGCGGTGTATAACCAATTGCCCACATTTATCTCATTTTCAAACATTTAAAGCAAAAAAAATATACAAATAGTTTAATTCCTGCTAAAACAACTCCAGTTCTTCCTCCATACGTGTTTCAATCACCCAATAATCTCATCAGTGGATCTGTATCGATCCAAGAGCAACATTGGCAAGAAATAACTGTCTATGTAAAATATAAATTCCGCCAAATGTTGCAGGATAATAAACCTGCAGACTTTTGTTTATTTCTTATTGAAATTTTAATTTTTTAGTTTCGCAGTACTTGGCTGTATGTATGGATGTCGATCGGCTGGCGATATTTTTTAGTCTTACATCGACACATAAACATTTTTTTTCTGCAAATGTTGCTCTTAGTTCGATATAGCTCCACTGACGAAACAATTAGGTGGTCGAAAAGCGGATGGAGAGAGACTCAGAGTTGTATTTGCAGGAGATAAACTTTTCTTTATCTGTCCAAAAATTATATATATATATATATATATATATATATATATATGTATATATGTTTATGCGGCTTTCACGGAGATGCAATAGCAGTGGATATATCCACATTATGCCATTGTAGTGCTGAAATCACATTCAGCAAACGTACAACTATATGCAACTCCGTGTATAGATGAAGTAAAATGCGAGTGTTTGAGGTTGCACAAATTGGATTAATTGCTACAGAACACAATTCATCTTATTCCACAACCATCGAGATGAGTCTAATAGAGATGAAACATGTACCTCTGCCGTATCACTGTGGCTGGGAGGGTAAGTTTTGACTTTCTTCTCGGTATGGTAGTACAGGTAGGCCATCATCTCGATGGTGGTGGAATGGGATGAATTGTGTTCTGTAGCAATTTATCCAATTTGTGCAACCTCTAACATGGAAAGGATACGATGGAATGAAGTTTGCATTTACTGTTCACATTTTTACAATATATATATATATATATATATATATATATATATATATATATATATATATATATATATATTTATATAAGTAAAAGTATTTTGTTTAAGATTATAGATTTTTCCTTCAAAAATCAAAAATATTGAAGTTTAATCAAATGCGGTACCCCGTTCGTGGATACTCTATATATACTATTTAACGACGCTCTTGTTGAAGGATATATAATAGTATATGATTTCTATTTTTGCACTTTAGTGTAAAATGTTTGATTAGACAAATTGTTACATATTTTAAAAATATTTCAATGGATTGGAAATTTCATACGAAAACCTGGTCAGGGACACAGAAGGTGTTCAGTAGCTACTGATGATCATTTTTAATACTTAATTCTACACAAGATCGCATGTTGACGTCCATATAACTAAAAAATGAGCTACTAAATGTAAGATAAATTAATGTTTGCTCGAAATCTCGAAAAGAGTGAGACGAAGATTAAGAGGAGCAAGATAGTCAGTCAAAGTTACACGTCTTTGCCAAAATTACAAATCTCATCGAATAGAATCTACCCGAACTCGGTGGAAAATTGAGAATTAAAAACTATTCTTTTCCCGGATGGGACTAGAATTCAGTTATGTATAGCACATGGACGAAACCATGTCTGAAGACTTGGCGAACGGTACTCTCACTATAATATCATATGGCACGTTAGTTTTGGAGGGACAACATAATGCTTTGGGGATGTATTTGTAGCGAGGGATGCTTCCACTTTGAGATAGTGACAAGTAACTTTTACATCGACTGATGACAGGTAACTTATACATCGAAAATCAGATCATGGTATATCACATGCCAGACTGAACAGATATGAAAAATTAGTACTAACTCATAATAACGTTCGAATCTGTTCAGATGGCATAGTGACTAACTACCCCTATGCGATTTAGATTAAAAAATTAGATGGGTCACCGCACAGGCAAAACTTAAATTCAATAGAGTACATGTGGGAACACCAAAACCCCGCATACGATGAAGTAATTCAGTTCCAAGAATAACAAAAGAGTCTCGGTTTCCAAAAAAATATTAATAGAATTAGGTTCCTCTAGAATGCGTTTAAACTTGTACGCCTAGAAAAAAGGAAGCAATAATTACAGCTTGAACCGGATGAACTTGTTATTAACCATGTTCTTATTTTAATCAAAAAAATAGTATTTACTCTTCAAATACCATTGAATTTCAAAGTAAATAAAATTATATTATTGCTTCAGAATCTATAAAATATTCAATTCTTCCTAGTGCAACATTTTTGAATGACTTATTTCATATTCAATCGGGAATTGTGTCCATAAGTGTGTAATATTGTCATTATTCAAAGTCAAAAATACACACCATATAACGTATGTAAAAATATATCCAGCACCATAATTATTCCCCCCGAAGTGCCCACTAAATTTCGAATTATCTTAACACACCCCATGTAACAAAGATGTCGTCACCCTAATACTACTGAAATAACCGTAACTTAACGCAGCTCCTAATACGCGCCTAATCCTCGTGTGTCCTATCTTCTAATTACACTGATGGCCACTGGCCAGAATTGAGTCTGCCTGTCTGAACTTAATCCTGATTTATATGTGGAAGTTTCACTTGCGTTAAGCCCTGGAAAAATGTTGTTGGATGTTTAGTCTGCGGAAAAATCGCATACAGTAATTCATTTTGAAATCTCTCTGTCATGCAAAAATATTACAATCTCTTGTTTGCTATAGCAAAAACGTGTTTACTGTCTTTCCAAAAATGAAACATCATATAGAGTTTCATTTAATACTTTTAGAAGCTTAAGGGAATATTAGTAGGAATTTATAAATATTTTATTTAAACCCCACTTTACAATAATACTTTTTAAAAAGGCTTATGCATGATATAGCATCAAACATCAAATTCCTTCTTTGGCAATATCTTGAATTCAAATATCATGTAGAAAAATATTTTATTTATAAAACATATTTATAATCACATGAAACAAAACTTTGGATATAGCAGCATTAGTAACCAAGAAAATAAGTCCTGGTGTCAAAGCGTTTTATAAAAATAACCATTCCTACACTACTGTTCGATATTTGTACAAGACACAATTCAATTTAACGACCATGAGAAATGTGGAAAGTGTGAATTTGATCAAGTATTGGGTGTGCGGGTTTGAAGATACTGGATAAATTATATGGATGTAAAATGACATCAAGAACAAACAGGAATGTTGACAGCGTTCGCCCGTCTGTTAGAAACAATCCACGACAGTCTCGACTGCTCTGCACCGCTTCTCCAAATCTTCAAAGATAAATAGTTCATCACATTATTCGCAAAGATTTACATATCCATTCCTAGAAAATTGTTATTGTGCAGAAAATGGAGCCTAATGATCCTGATAAATGACTTGAATTCTGCAGGGCAGTGAAAAACCGTTTTAGGAGTTTCAATATTATATGATTTTCTGATGAATGGAATTTCCACATCAATGGCCACGTGAATAAACAAAATTGCAAATATTGAGCTCCTGACAATCCGCTGGAATGGCACCAGAAATCCTTACACTCGTCTAAAGTTGTCGTTTGGACTGCCATATCAAACCTAGGTATAATCGGTTCCTATTTTTTGATGATAACTGTGGTCGCACTTAGACCTTTAATTCCGATCCTAATTACCATACGATCTGGACTTTTTTGGCTCCAGAAATGCAAAACTAGATTGGCTACGATCCAAAAATATTTTTCCAATAAGGTGGAGTAATTTTTCCATGTCACAAATAATTCTTTGGTAGCTCTTCATGATTGATTCTCTGGGAGTGACAAGTAGCCTGACCAACCGGAGATATTAACACGATCACCACCAACCAATATCAACTGACCACCACGGAGATATCAACTGGTCACCACGAAGTCCAGATTTAACACATACCGATTTTTTTATAGGGCTACTCTAACGTAAGATTTGCAACCCATTACCATTCAACTCAAATATTCTAATGCAAAGAATCACAAACGAAATCAATGCGATTCCAATAGCAATGCTTCGGCGAATAATTATTTTTTATAAATAAAAATAAAAAACCACTTTATAATTTAACAAGCATTAAACAAGTCCGAATTAATTCTGATATTTTTTTAAGAATCAAAAACCAAAACATTCCGAGACACATCGTTTGTTTGAAGGTTGTACACTGTTAAAAAAAAACATTAAATTTAAGGTACATTCATTAATTTAATTTAATGGATTTGTACCTTAAATCGTGAATAAGGTACCTGTACTATGAAATTAAAACTTTGTATTGGATTTAATGAAAAAATTATTAAATTCCATTGCATTTATTTTTACGACGTTTCGATTAGCTTGTATCTCTAATCGTTATCAAGTATAAACTAAATGTTTTGTCATAAGGCTTGAAGCTTATATAGGGACTGTGTCCACTGAAGTGCTATGTTTCGCTTCACTGTATACACCTCAGTGATTTGATTGATTGCAAAGTAGTGGTTACCAAAGGTTAGGTATCTCAACACTGGGTTTACTGAAGATTCCATTATTACTTTTAATGTAAGGTGCTTCTACAAATTTTCTATTTTCATGTTGGGTTCCATATATATTGCCGGAGCTTTAGACCATTTTACATGGTGTTGTTTATCCCAGGTGTGTTCTGCAATACCTAATCTCGACATTTTTCCTTTTTGTGTATGAGTTTTATGTCCCTTCTAGTGGTCGCTTGGTTTCTCCAATATACATTTCACCACACTCACATGGAACTTTGTAAACATATAATTTCTTATCAGTAGTTTTTGGTTTTGTTTTTGTTAAATAAGCTCTAAGTACATTTCCTGATTTAAAGGCTGTTTTTATGTTATAACTGCTGGCAATTCGTCTTATTTTCTCCAAGGTTTTCTTAATGTCCGGAATTGTGAAGAGGGAATGGGTTTCTTGCTGTCCAGTAAAGTTATTTTTAAGATCGCTAAATTAATTTTAAAGGATAATCATCCTGTTGTAAATCGGATTTAATGTTTGTTACCTCCTTTTCCAAAGAAACGGCATTATTGCATATAGATATAGCGCGATTACATAGGTTGCATTTAATTCCCCGTTTTGTTACAACAGAATGATTAGAACTGTGGTTAAGATATTGTCCAGTATGGGTTGCTTTCCTGTATAGTGAAGCTTTAATAGTCTCGTTCACAGTTCACCATGACATCTAGGAAGGGCAACAGATCATTTATTTCCTTTTCCATGATAAAATTTATTAAAGGTCTGGTTGAAATATGTTGACGATACCTTTATCGTATCGAAGGGCAATGATCAAGAACTTAATGATTTCTTGAAACATCTAAACGCTATTCGACCTACAATTAAGTTTACTATGCGAAAAGTGGTAAATGATCAATTGCCCGTTCAAACGAAACTATTAAAACTATACAGGAACCCAACCTATACCGGGCAATATCTTAACCATAGTTTTAATCATTCTGTTTTAAAAAAACGGGGAATTATACGCAACCTCTATACTCACGTAACCTCTATAATCGCACAGAATGGTTATTTTTAAAAAATAATTGACGATGTTAGAAATAACTTTAGAACAACGACCCCCCGGACAGCAAGAAACACATTCCTTCTTCACAATTCCGTACATTAAAGGAATCTCGGAGAAAATAAGACGAATTTCTAGAAGTTATAATATAAAAACAGCCTTTAAATCAGAAAATACACTTGGAGCTCATTTAAAAAAAACAACCAATAAGAAAAAATGTGTTTGCAAAGTTCCATGTGAGTGTGGTGAAATGTATATTGGAGAAACCAAACGACCACTAGAAGCTAGAAATAAGGAACATAAAACTCATACACAAAAAGGGGAAAAATCGAGATCATGTATTGCAGAACACACCTGGGATAAACAACACCATATAAAATGGTCTAAAGCCGCGGTAATATATATATATATATATATATATATATATATATATATATATATATATATATATATATATATATATATATATTATCGCGTTACTGAGTAACCGAACAGCAAAATGTCAAGGAGGAAAGAATTTTGAAAGTGCGAAACGTCAATCGTTTTGTGTATTTATTAAATATAGAACCCAAACCCAAGAAAAACAAAATAAAGAAAAATGATATAATCTATGGTTCAAGAATCAAGAAAATAAATATTAATAGTTTGGGTTGAAGCTACTAACAACATCCATTATGACATTTAATAAGGAGATAGAAGTATCACATGGGCCGCACGTGGTAATGCATCTTAAGGAATTATCAAAATCAGACACTAAACTTGCCGCTCAAAAATATAGAAGAATTTTTTTATTAAGATGCAAACATTTGGATCTATTTCCTACGTTTTTAAAGTTGAATGTTTCACATATTTGTTTTACAGGTACGTACCTTGAAAATAAATTTAATAATATCATCATGAAAGCTAAATATAATATTTTAAACTTATCAATTACAGAGGCAACTAAAGCAATAAATTCTTTAAATACATCCATTAGAGAGAACATTAAAAAAACTGAGAGATACTTAACAAATAATATATTAGATAGATTCTTATCGTTAGAAAATAAAAAGTTTGAGGAATTGCATAGAGAAATTAAAAAAAGACACCAAAAAAAATTAAACTAATTATTTAAAAAGCGTGAAATCTGTAAAGAAACAAACAACGACAGGTCCTAAATCGAAATATATCTGATAGCCCGATACCGTCCGAAGTTAATGAAGTTTTATCATATGGTCCAAATTTCTCATTAGATGTGACAAAAGAAAAAGATATTCCAATAACCGAATATATAGCCTCAATTGAATCTGTTATTAGCAATGAGTCAGATGACAAGAAGGACAAAAAACAGTAACAGAACAGCAAAATGTCAAGAAGGAAAGAATTTTGAAAATGCCTTGAATAAAGGGCGAAACGTGAATCGTTTTGTGTATTTATTAAATATAGAACCTAAACCTAAGAAAAGACAAAATAAAGAAAAATGATTTTTTTATACTTGATAACGATTAGAGATACAACCTAATCAAAACGTTGTAAAAATAAACAAAAATAAAGACAAACACATTTTAGTCAAACCTCAACATTGCCCACACTGTAAAAAAAAATCACATTAATTTTAAGGTAAAGTGCTGGAAGCAAATTTCATAAACCGTTTCTAAAATTCGTTTACTGTTAATGCATTAAATTTAATAATTTTTACATTAAATCTAATGTAATTATACCAATAATTTCAGTAACTTTATTGAAATTTTATGCAACATTCAATTAAATTTAATGTACAACTTTAATTTTAAAGTATATGTAACTTAGTTACGATTTAAGATGGATATTGGGAGGGTTTCATTTTTCGGATTTTAGTAATCATACTGATCAACAAGATTTCTGTCCTTGATCATAAGAAATATTTAGGGTAGCAGATTTACGTTGGGTTAAGGGTTTAATGCTGGTTTAGCCTTGTGTAGGACAGTTGCGGATTTTTTTATGACTCATTCACCCCACTCTTATCTTTTTTCTCAACCTAAATGACTTAGTGAGAGCCCTAAGTTTATGGAACACACAATTAAAACTTATTAAATAGAGGAATATAATAGTATTTTTCGGAGTCGGAGTTAGCATGGACAATAATCTGTCCTATTTAATGATATAAATGGGCTATGTATATTAGAAAATAGGAATTTCTTCATCTCTCTAAAATATATATTTTTCCTTTCAGAATCAACGACGAGCTTTTCTGGATACATGTGCAAGTTCATCGGGTCACTAACGAAGAGTCAAAAGTAGTAAGTTCTGATAATTAGATATAATTAGGATTTTCATATGTATTTTAATTAATATAGTTTCTGTCCTTTGCTTTTGCGTCACAACTTTGTGTGGGAAATGCGACATGAAAAGAAAAATAGAGGCCCCATTGGAATAAATTTAAGTAGCTTTCGTCATGTTGGTTTACCTAACATATTTTTTAGATGCAATCTTATTTATTATAAAAGGCAACAAAAATTGTTACGTAACACGCAAGATTTGAAGCTTAAAAATAACGGCCGAAACTAGGATTTTTACCTAATTTGATAAGGGCGTTTCCGAAAATAACATTTATCTACAATGACTTATTGTAACACGTTTCGAAGTTCGTGAATAAACCAAATTAATAAGGAACCATTGTTTTTCAAATCTGGTAAAATTAGACAGTGGCGGATGGAAAAATTCCGGACTAAGGCTTCCTTCTCAAATGGACTCCTTCTTTGTAAGAATAGGATCTTCGTCTATTGTATCCTTTTCACTTCTTTGTTGTATTTTTAAGAGTTATAGATATATTTTTCAACAGTTTTACGTGAAACTTAGCGCAAATTTTAAATGATACCTTATGCCAGTCTAATTAAATTTGGAAAAAATTTAGTGTGTATAGATATCCATCGGCGGGAAGATGTTCAGAATGACGATGGAAATTCATAGTTTCTTAGGCATCAATTTTTTTTAAGGCAAACATTTTTATTAAATAATATAGGTGTGAGAAAACAGATCTTTTGAGTTGTAGAAAAAGCTATTACTTTTTAGAAAAAAGGTTCCAAACAAGAGTTATGCGCCGTAAAAATACCTACAAATAAAAAAAAATCATTAAAATTGCATTATTTTTTCATTCCTTATAGCAAAAAAAAACATGCTAAAATTGCTGTTTTTTCAATTGATAATAAACAAGATAAAAAAAAATATTGCATATACTTTTTATTGCAGCAAAACAAGCCTCTTGTGGCATAAAATAAGCATGCAAAATTTCAAGTTAAAGTATTCAATAGTTTTTACACAGTGAATTTGTTTAAAACTTTTATGATTGTATTTAATTATTTATTCTCAGCGATCGGGGAGGCCCTATGGCGATCTGCGGGTGCGCAGATTTTCCAGCCTACACAATTGAACTTGCAGAACATTGTTTAAAAACCACATATTTTATGTCCAATAATCAAATATACAAATTGATGGCGCCACTATGGGGTCCTCACTCTCACCAGATATAGCCAATCTTTTTATGATATATTTCGAACAAGAGGTTCTGTAAAAGCCACCTTTGAAACCAAAATTTTGGAAACACTACGTGAATGACATTTTTATAATATTCGATTTCCTCCCATACCTAATCAACATCCACCATAGAATTTTTTTCACGCGAGAAATCGAGCAAGATAAAACACTAAATTTTTTGTGCCTATTGCTAATTAGAAAACCCAATGGTACCCTGGGTTTCAGCGTATATCGGAAACCCATATATACGGATCGATATCTCAATGCAGAATCCCATCATTATCCTTCACAAAAACAGGCTCTAGTCAACATACTAATATCAAGATCTCTCGGCCTAACAGAATTGGACACATACAAGAAGAAACAAAGCATATCTCAATAGCTCTGTAATGAAATGGATTCTCGCAATCAGACATAAAGGAAGCCATAAAAAGACAAGAGAAGAAAAATGAAGAGCAAGATTAAATAGGAAAAACAGCCATCATCCTATATAAAAAAGAAATCACGGACAAAATTGGAAGAATCTTAAGAAAACTGATATTCAACCCACAAGAAACCATAGCCAACATCGCGGGAAACCCCAAAGATAAGACAAACCTTGAAAATTATGGTGGTTACAGCATTCCATGTGCAGATTGTCATCAAAGTTACATGGAACAGACGAACAGGCACCTATCAGCAAGAATGCAATAACATAAAAATACTCTCAAAAATAAACAGACAACCTCAGCTTTATATCAACACCATCAAACAACCGGATATACCATTGATTTCGAAAAACCAAAGGAAATAGCACCAATAAAAAATTTCAATTTACGCGCCATAAAAGATGCCCTAGAAATCGAAAAAGTAGGAGAGCTGTATAAAAGGGATTATGCTTTAAATATTCCAACCACATGGGAAACAGTAATAAAACATCAAAAAACAAAACAATGAAAAACCATCAGATCTAAGCGAGTAACGAGACGAGCCACAGTTGGCCAACTGAGATTTGAACGAACGGATTGAAACCCGGAATAAACAAATCATTCATTCAACCATCCATGAAAACTTATGATATTGTATATATATATATATATATATATATATATATATATATATATATATATATATATATATATAATTACTTTGCAATTGTTTTTTAATAGGTTTTTAAAACCTCTGTTAAAACTGTTTAATAAGAAACTTAAATTTCTTCCGGAATAATTACTACCACGAACGAAGTCTCGGCCCTCACGCGATAGTTTGCTACAGTTTAACCCATTTTCTACTTATAATTTATTACTAATAACTTGTTTTAGAAGTTATTGATAAAATTACTTTATTTTATTATTTGAAATTTCCTTAATGTTGTTTTGCAAAGTTTTTTCATTCTATAAATTTCTTCAACAATGTTTTCCGTACAAATTTTATAGATTCAGGTAATATTTTTAATTGATTTTTTTTTAATTTGAACTCGGTGCCTAATGCCCAATACATTTTCACACTAATGTTCTCACGCGTAAAATTCCACATAGTTTTTTGATTAGTTAGTATGTGTTTTAAACAAAGTTTTAGAGATACTTTCATATAGAGGCTTAACAGTTTTGCAGTCTTCATTGAGCAATCATTTTAATACAGAATGATAACTGACGTATGTGCCCTATTTGGCGCATAATAGTACAGCAATATTTACGTTATAAAATCTAATTTTTTTTCTTACAAAAGAAACGATCTTTCTAAAAGTAGTAAGTAAAAAAGAAAATTTTAAATTGTTAAATTAATTACAGAATAAAATAGTTGCTAATTTACTTTATTTCTTTGCGGAATTTTTTAAATGCAGTGTTGTCTTTTTTTTAATATTTTAGGTATAAATTTTAATAAAGAAAACCATATATTTTAAATATATTATCTTTCGGAAATACCAAGCATTGTTCAGTTTTCCCGTTTTTATCTGATGTCTACATAACAAAATATAAAAATGGTTTAGCAACCGAAACCAAGATAAAATACAAACCAAAATGCTTTATTTATGAGATTCGGCAGTGGAAGAAGGTTTTGCTTTAAGCATAGTTTATATTGATTGAATAGTAATGAACTGTAAGATATTTCTATTTTGATGGTTGAAAGTAGGGTAAAAAAGCGAAAACAACAAAATTTTCTTGAAAATAATATATTTTGGGATGTTTGTCCTGTTTTCAATTTAAATCGTAGACCTATTCTTACTATTTTTCTAGTTCCTCTCTCTAAAATAAATGTTTCTGACAATTTGATAATAAATTTAATATCAGATCCAGATTAATATAAAAATGTTGCATGGAACTGATCATCGAGTTTATTATTTATTTCATGATTCCCGATAATAGACAGTCTACCCTTCTTTTAAGGCGTAGAAACAACTTTTTCATATATATATATATATATAAATCATTTTCTTTTTATTTTGTCTTTTCTTGGATTTAAGTTCTTTATTTAACAAAAAATCGAAAATAATTTGACGTTTTGCCCTTTGTTTAAGGCATCTTTAAAAGTTTTTTGTTATTTTTTATTTATTGATCTTCCTAAAAAATATTTTTTATATAATTAAAAACATTCATACACAAACATATTTACAATTTTAAAAACCAAACAAACACTTTAAAAATGTAGTCAAATTTCTAAAGAAGTATTTAATTTTACCAGTACCACACCTTGACATTTTGTTTATTTATTAATAATGAAATGAAATTTTTACATCGTCTATTTAGGTACTTAGGACACATGGAATGCGAGTGTGTTTTATTTTTTATATTTTAACAGTATATCAAAACAACTGAAACAAAGCATACATTTAATTTTATGTTTATGAGGATTTTCAATTTTTGATTTATTAACAGGATCGAATACTTAATATTTTTCTTTAAATTAAGCTGGTGTAAATGTGGCTCAAGTTTCCTATATCCGTTCTATCGTTAACAGTGTTTCTATCTTTCTTAATTTCTATCATTTCCTTTAACTGCAATTTTTGATAATTCATATCTTTGTTTTTAATTATGGCATTGTTATAAGCGAAGGTATGTTTTTCGTCCTGTGTGTATATTTATGGGCATTCAGTCTGTTCTTTAGCAATTGGCTTGTCACGCCTATATATTTTTTGGGACAATTTGAGCAAGGGATCGAATATAGTTTTACTTTTCAAATTAGTAAATAATGTATTTAATTTATTATGAGACCTGTGACATACGATAATGGCATGCTTTTTTAAAATTTGTTTTATTTTTTCTGACAGTTCACTAGTGTAAGGTAATGCTATATAGTTTTGCTGTTTATGTTCGATGTTTCTTGTTATTAGGTTAATTATTTCGGTGATAGTCTTTTCATTGAAATTATTATTTATTAGCGTATTTTTTACTTTTTGCAGTATTCTTGGTTGGAATTCTGGAAACGTTAGAGAGATGGCACGATCACACAGACCAATTATAACACTATTTTTTTTGGGGGTTTTTGAGTGATTTGAGAAACAGTTTAGATATCTATCCGACCAAGTTGGTTTGGTGTACCATTCAGTTAAAACTTTGTTTTTTCTGCGTATAAGTGTCATATCTAGAAAATTTATTTTATTATTACTTTCTGCTTCGGACATGAATTGTAATTTTTTGTTGAAACTGTTAAACTCTTGGAGAATTTCATTTATTTTATGCTGTGGCACGGCTGCTATGCAATCATCGACAAACCGTTTTAAAAATATTATATTAAATTTTAATTTTTCTAAAACTTTTTCCTCTAAATATTCCATTACTAACTGAGCAATGGTGGATGATATTGGTCATCTCATAGCACATCCATCAAGTTGTTTGTAAAATATGTTATCATACTGAAAGTAATTTCTGTTTAGGACGAGGTCAATAACATCCATAAAGTTGTTTTTTGAGAATGATGTATGTTTCTTTAAACTATACCATTTTTCTGCTAAAATAGTGTGGACAATTTGATTTGGTATATTTGTTTACAAAGATATAACATATATTAAAAGTGCAAAAACATGACCGTTTTGTTCTTCAATACTTTTTTGAGCATTCTTTAGCACATCTTATGTCTTTTAAAACTGTTTTGCCATTCATGGATATATTATGTCTAATACTATCTTGAAGGTCGCATAGGTTAGCATATCTCATTTTATAGATTTCATCCTTGATGTAATCTCAAAAAGAAAAGTCTAATGAGAAATCGGCTGGGCAAATATAAAGGAACATTTGCTACTATCTACCTATCTGGGAACAGCTTTTCTAGCAACATTCTTACATCATCAAACTGATAGGAAAGAACTTCATCTTATTGAAAATAGATTCGGTTACGTGTCTCCAAGTTGACATCACCTAAATATTCTTTCAGTAATTCTGATGACGTATCCTGCCTGCCAAAGTGCCTTTATAAAAATTTAGCTCCATTATTTGGCCGCCTATTAAACCACACCAAACATTAACAGTTAATTATATTTGCGGATTTTGGTGATGAGAAATAAATAGGTTATTATATATATAGACCAATAATGGATGTTTTTACGATTAAATATACTCGTATTTGAAAAATTCCCATTATCGTTCAAAAAATATGCCTTAAAAAGTTGAATTTTACCTAAACATGTCTACTAACCATTGGCAAAAAATTAGTCTTCTTTCAAAGTAACTAAGTAATAATAGTCGGTATTTGTAGGGTACAAATTTATATATATATATATATATATATATATATATATATATATATATATATATATATATATATATATATATATATATAGTTCTCCAAATTGTAAATAAACTTAAATTCAAAGAAAAGTGGTTTAAATCACTGTTCTTTGTCAAATCTCTGGTCGAATTATTTTTAAACTCTTCATAATACGCCAATATTTTTTTTTCTACTTGTTCACTTGTTATAGTTTATTCTTTAGTTCCAGTCATTTCAAAAACTCTCTCGTTACTCCTAAATTTTGTATACAGTTTTAGAAAATACCTTCTGGTTGATGTTCAGTATACATTTAACCATATTTTTCCACTGCTCGAAAACAATTTTTTCTACACATTAGTTAAACGTCTAACATATCGCATTTTTTAAATTGCATTAACGCCAATTTGTTATATATATATATATATATATATATATATATATATATATATATATATATATATATATATATATATATATATAATCTTTGGCAACCACTACATCAAATTATTGAGGTGTATATGATGGAGAGAAGTTTGCATTTACTGTTCGCATTTTACTTCATACATACGCGGAGCTGCATATAGTTGTACGTTTGCTGAATGTGATTTCAGCACTACAACGGCATAATGTTGATTTATCCACTGCTATTGCATCTCACACGGAGGAATTCATGAAATCCGCATAAACATATGTACGCCATCCGGCGGGAGGTCGGAGAAGCCGCGTTCAGTATTTGCATGCTTCCTTCCGATCTGTCCTTTGCACAGCCAGGTGCATGTCGGTACCCTGATGAGTCTAGTAGAGACGAAACATGTACCTCTGCCATATCACTGTGACGGGGAGGGTAAGTTTTGACTTTCTTCTCGGTATGGTGGTACAGGTAGGCCATCATCTCGATGGTGGTGGAATAGCATAAATTGCGTTTTATAACAATTTGTTCTAACTGTGCAACCTCTAACACAGAAAGGATATGATGGAGAGAAGTTTGCATTTACTGTTCGCATTTTACTTCATATATATATATATATATATATATATATATATATATATATATATATATATATATATATATATATATATATATATAAAAGAAAATCACATTTATAATGTAAAATTACATAAAATTTTTGCTTTTCTTGCCAGCAGAAATTTGATATATTTTTGTTTCAAAAATACACAGCCAACTTGCCTAAAAGATAACTATGCTAATAATTCGGTTATTTTTAATTTTAGGCCAATATTGTATATGGGCTTTTTTATTTAGTAGCTAGTCTGCTAACATAACAGTAAAAAATATATAGAGTGTTTAAAAAAATGCATTTTCATTACTCATTCGGAAATGCTATGTTTTTTTTTTGCCTTCTCCATCTTAATGAGTAGAAAAAATGCTATTACTTTACTAATTTGATCTACTTTATAGCTATGATGATAAAAAAGAGAGCAATAGTACACATTTCATTTAGTACATCATATTAATAACTTAAAAAAAAGAAAGAGATCAACTTACGCACTAGTTTCAATGTTACGCGATAGATATAATATTTAGTCTATATGAGATAAATTTAAAGCGATATTTATGTAAATTTTAAAAGACTTGTATGTAAAAAGAATATTAAATTTATGATGATAACAAAGATTAAAAAATTTACATAATTGTCTTACATGTCTTTTCCGACTGTAGTTTAAAAAAGGAAATACATTTAGATTCAACAACATCATTGACCCTTACATCTTTTTAGTCCTATTATATAACTTGAAAAATGTTTCTTTAAACTGGAAATAATATGAATGATTAACAGGATCATACGTGAATGGGACTGTCCCTTTTTTTGGTACCTCGACCCGGTTTTCCCGAGAAAAGCTTTGGAACGAAGAATTGTCCCGTTTTCAGTTAATATTAGAACACAAGGCTCAAATCCAGTAAAATAAGACATTTGAAAAATAAAGAAAAAAAGTAGATGTGCAAGTTGAACGGGGACTCATTTTTATAGACTAAGCAAAGTACTTTTTTCGCATCTGTTTTTAGGAAAGTAAATATTATTATTATATGAAGTTTTATTGGTATTAAATTAATAACTTAATTACTATAATATATTGTTGTAATTTTGCTTTATATTTATTGCGTGCTGTGGTTTGTATTATATGAAATAGGTATCGGATGCGGAGCTCATATCATGCACAACACTATCAAATCGGCTGCAGACGGTCTCCTTGTATACTCTAAAGGTACAATTGTTAAGATATATTCGTTTTTTTTTATATTTATATGGTTGAAGCAATAAAAGAGTGTTGCAGCGAAACTGATACAGAGTATCAAAAAATGCTTGGCAATAACAAAACCAGTTGGCTTGCACTTATACCTGCCATGAAAATAGTTTTGAAAATGTACAAGCCATGGAAAAAATGTTTCTTGGGCATAGAAAAATGTCATATTGCGAGGTGTGGCAGAAAAGTAATGAGACTGATTTTTTATTTATCAAAGTTTTTATTTTTTTCAAACATCAATGTTATTCTCTTCAAAGCTACACACCGATGGAGACGATTTTCTCACTGTTGGTAGCAGCGCTGGAAGTCTTCAACCGGTATGGTCTTCAGCATGTCAGTTACACTCTTTTGGATGTTTTCTAAAGTCCCAAAGTGACATCCTTTGAGGACATTTTTCAGTTTAGGAAAAAGAAAAAAGTCACAGGGACTGATGTCAGGTGAATAGGGGGATGGGGGACCACAGGAATGCCTTTTGAGGTCAAAAATTCTGTGACGGAGAGGGCAGTGTGACATGGGTCGTTGTCATGATGGAGCATTCATTTGTCTGCAATGTCTGGTCTGAGGCGAATCACCCTCCTTCTGAGCCTTTTAAGGACGTCTTTATAATAAAACTTGGTTGACAGTTTGCCCTGGAGGAACAAATTCTTTGTGGACGATTCCCCTTCTGTCAAAAAAAAACAAATCAGCATTGATTTGATTTTCAATTTGCTCATTCGGACTTTTTTTGGTCGAGGAAAGCTCTGAGTGTGCCACTCCTCATTTTGCGTCTTGGTCTCTGGATCGTATTTAAAAATCCATGATTCATCATCTGTAATCACACGACTAAAGAAATCTTGCTCATTAGTGATTCTGTCAAGAAGATCAAGACACTACTTTTTTCGATTGTTCTTCTGCTCAATTGTGAGGTTTTTCAGCACCATTTTGGCACAGACCTTTCGCATGTGCAGATGTTCAGTCAAAATTTGATGAGCGGCAAATCTGTTCAAATTTAATTTTTCACTCAATATTCTTAATGTTAAACGGCAGTCTGATCTCACATGAGTCTCCACACGTTCGATGTTTTCGAGATTAAAGGCATTCTTGAGCATTGTTCATCTTCAACGTTTTCTCCGCCTCCCAAAAATGATTTGTGTCAGCGAAAAACTTCACTAACAGCAGTCGAAAAAATCACGTAGTTAACGCAAGGCGTTGAAACTTGCACTGAGCGATGGGAGGGTACTATCAAGGACAACAGCGCAGCCTTGTCAGATCACTTGCAGTGTTGCCAGTCTCATTACTTTTCTGCCACACCTCGTATATTGAAAAACATTTTTTTTTAAATCCCAGCTCAAAACTCTGGCTTTATTTTATTCACGCTCAGTCGGCAAGCTTTTATTAAGCTGTGTTGAAAATTGAAAGGCATAATATTTCAGCAATTAAAACTGCAAATGAAATTAATCAACTAAAAGAAAATTTATTTCAAAAACCTGAAAAAGCAGCCGTGCAGTTAAACATGTTGTGCAGTCAAAAAATACAGAGAAAATTCAAGTAAAAATGTATTTCACTTATAAGAATCCTAAACAATGTGTTCTTTATTTATATAAAATAAAATTACATATCACTAAAAAGTGTTTTAACTTTTTGAAATAAAAGAAAGTTATTACAATTTAATTTATTATACCTTTTGGTAGGTGCTAGCCGAAACTCGAATTCATGTTCTGCTTTTAAAATGCAGATCAGTGTCATAGGCTCCCAACCTGTAACGTATATTAACTAAAATAAGTTAAAGACAAGTACATTTTTGTAAAGGGTGTTTTTTATAGAGGTATAGAACTTTAAAATGGAATAAAACAAAGATGAATTTTTTACATTGACATGAGATTTACTTTATTCGAAAGATAACCTTCTGGCATTATAATTTAAATATGACTTCTGGCATATGACCGCCACGGCTGGCTCGGACGTAGTCTAATCTGGAGGTCCAATTTTCGATGACTTTTTCCAACATTTGTGGCCATATATCGGCAATAACGCGGCGAATGTTGTCCTTCAAGTGATCAATCGTTTCGGGCTTATCGGCGTAGACTAGCGACTTCACATATCCCCACAGAAAATAGTCTAGCGGCGTTAAGTCGCACGATCTTGGAGGTCAATTCACGGGTCCGAAAGGTGAAACTATGCGGTTACCAAACGTTTCCTTCAATAAATCAATTGTGGCACGAGCTGTGTGACATGTTTTGCCGTCTTGTTGAAATCACAGCTCCTGCATATCATGGTTGTTTAATTGATGAACGAAAAAGTCAGTAATCATGGCTCTATAGCGGTCACCATTGACTGTAACGTTCTAACCAGCATCGTTTTTAAAGAAGTACGGACCAATGATTCCACCAGCCCATGTAGCACACCAAACAGTCAGTTTTTCTGGATGTAACGGTGTCTCAACATACACTTGACGATTATCATCACTCCAAATATGGCAGTTTTGTTTATTGACGTATCCATTCAAACAAAAGTGAGTTTCATCGCTAAACAAAATTCGCTTATGAAAATCGGGATTAACGGCAATCTTGTTTTGGGCCCATTCACCGAATCTATGCCTTGCTAGGTGATCGTGCGGCTTCAATTCTTGCACGGGTTGAATTTTGTAAGCACGCAAACCAAGATCTTTCCGCAAGTGAATGGACACATATCCAATTCCTGTGCACGATGGCGGATAGACTGATTCGGGTCTTCCTCTACGCTACGCTCTACAGCAGCAATGACTTCTTCTGTACGCACTGTATGACGTCTCTGTGGATGCGTATTATCATTTAGAGTAAACGTGGTGCGAAAACGTTCCATAGTTAATCGATTCAATTGCTCTGATGGACGATTATGTTGACTGTAAACTGGACGTAGTGCGCGATACGTATTTCGAACAGAACCATGATTTTTAAAATAAATTTGCACAATTTGGAAGCGTTGTTCAGGCGTCAGTCTATTCATGTTAAAATGCCAAACCAAACTAAACATAAATCACTTGACAACTGACAAAATGGCAGCCAGTTAAAAAAGTGTTGCCAACTTAGAGTTCTATACCTCTATAAAAAACACCCTTTATAAGTACTTTGAGCATTTATTTTTTCAACATCAAGAAAATAACGTGTGAATAATTTACAGTAGAAAGGAGACATGGAATAAGAATTAATGTTTCATTTAAAACTAACTAAATACCGTCTGTAGTTCATTGGTATTCCATCAATAGATTATGCGTAAAGCACAAAAACCTTCGACCGCTGACGAACACTAATAAATAAAACATTTTTATCTAAGACCACTTTACTTCAAGTCAGCCAGCGAACCCAACTTTTTTCCTTCTAACCAGTTTTTGGTTTTAAGTCGTAAATAACAGAAAACGTCTGAATAAATATTTGTTTATGTTTTATTTAACGGAGGAGAAATTGTTAGAATGGCGAATGGCGAGAATTTAGGTTCTCAGACAGACTGAAGTTTTGAGTTTTGAAAAAGAAAATGGCATAACAAGTATTTGAATTTCCTTTTTATTTTTATTCTCGTGTAAAAAAGTTGTTATTGTACAGTTACTGTTAGTAGATAATGTGAAAAGCTTTTTTTTCATTAAGGCTTTTTTTAGCTTTCTGGTTCACGAATATAATAAAATTTGATAATAACGTGTGAAACCAATCATATTATGTTACAAATCATCTTTTAATGTTGATTTTTAAGCCGAGCGGCTTCGCACTCCCTCCAAGGAATATTGACGTATACCAGGTATACAAGATACCAAAAATATGGAGCACTATGGGGACCCTTTCCATGTTATCGGGTCCTAGGTGACGTGGTCTGCTGTATTTTTCATGAACTTTCGGACGGTCGGTGCAATTTCGTTGCTTCCTGAATTGGTTTTATGTAGATGCTCGCCAAGGCCCAGTCCCTTGATGTTCTGCAGGAGGTTCTTTGGTATCACTCCAGTTGTTGATAAAATTTTGGGAATCGTTTGGACGCTGTTCATTGCCCATTGTCTTCGCATTTGCACCTTCAAATCTCTGTATTTGGCAATCTTCTTGTTATATTTTGGCCTTAGGTTGTTGTTGGTAGGTATAGCAATATAAATTAGTGTAGTTCGCTTAGAAACTTTATCTGTTAATATAATGTCTGTTCTATTATGAGCAACTGTCTGCTCTCTTAGAACCGTTCGGTCCCAATATAGCTTCAACTTCTTATTTTCAAGAATAGGCTCTGGGTTGTATTTGTAGTGAAGCACTTTTCCTATCTGCATTAGATTTAAATTATCTGTTAACTCTTGGTGCAGTATCTTGGCGGCTGAGTCGTGTTTTTCCTTATACTCCATTGCGGTAAATATCAAAGTTCTCCATTTCTGGAGACATCTATCCTGAAATCAACCAGTAGTTCATCGCTAACTTGTCGACATTGTCCTGGTCGACCTTATTTGGACACCGTTGTCGTCGTGAGTGGAATATCTAAGATTATGGAAAAGTGGTAAAAGAAGTGCCTTTAAATTTTGAACACCGACTATTTGGCGAGAACCTCCAAATCATCTCGAAGACTGTTACTTTTGTAGCGTGAACGTAAACGGTCCAAACATTAAAAATCGAGCTAAATGACAGTACCCAAGTACTAGTTGTGTTCAGCATCCAGTGCGCCATTCACCTGACTTTTCAGTGCCTAAAAATATATCTGAATCCTTAGAACAAGACAAGGAAGGACCAAGCTCATCACAAAATGATGCTGATTTTGAAGGTATATCAAATGAGCCAAAATGCTTTTACCAAAATGGGTTAGATAATCTTGTAAGAGATTTAAATCTTTCAAGCTTCAGAATTGTTGGCATCAAGACTGAAAGAAAAAAATTTAATATCCTCAAATACTAAAATAACTTTTTATTGAATTGCGGCGTTATTTTTCCGAAGAAAACGGTATTACCTTTTGTTCAGACATTAAAAACTTGTTGATAAAAATGGGCTTGAAACAAGACGAACCAAACGACTGGCGTTTATTCATTGACAGCTCAAAACGTAGCCTGAAATGTATTCTATTACATAATTGAATGGTACCTATTGCCCACAGTATAAAGTTGAAGGAAGAATATTGTAACATTTCGCTAGTCTTAAATAAAATACAGTACATTGACCATATGTTGCAAATTTGTGTTCATTAAAAAATGGTGAAGATTATTCTCTGTCAACAAAGTCGTTACACTAAGTTTCGCAGTTTTATATGTCTTTGGGACAGTAGAGCTAAACAAGAGCATTGGGTAAGAAGACACTGGCCTTTGAGAAAAAATATGAAGCCTGGAAAAAATATAGTCCAGAATTCACTAGTAGCTCATGACAAAATTATCCTTCCACCATTACATATAAAACTGGGCATCATGAAAAAGTTTGTTAAATCATTAGATAAAGACGGGGACTGCTTTTATTACATTTGTCAAAAATTTCCTCCGCTCACTATGGAAAAGATTAAAGCCGGTATTTTTGATGGCCCCCAAATTAGACAACTTACGAAAGATACTGAATTTAGAAGAAGAAGGGCTTGGACAGCTTTCGTCTCTGTGATGCAGAATTTTCTCGGAAATAAAAAATCAGAAAATTATATTGAACTTGTAGAAGATCTTCTGTTACAATTAAAAAATATGGGGTGCAATATGAGCATAAAACTCCACTTCCTCCATAGTCACCTAGACAGGTTTCCGGAAAATTTAGGAGATATGAGCGAAGAGCAGGGAGAGCGTATGCATCAGGACTGACGCGTCATGGAAGAGCGGTATCAGGGTTTCTGGGATACGAATATGATGTCTGACTATTGTTGATCTCTGACGTCATTTTCCTACGTCTACACATCAGAGAAGAGCTTTCAAATGAAGTGTTTTAGAACTCAATGATTTTCTTAGTAAATATACATGTTTTTTTTTTCTGTTTTATCCCTACATAGCTGAAACTCAGAAACTAGAGCTGATAAAAAAATTCTACTCATATATTTGAAATTAGCATATCATATGTAGTCAACAACAGCTAAAATTTCTTCGGCAACAGATGTACTGTAAACTAGTGTTTTAATTCGATATTGACCCTTTTTGATTTCAACCTAATTGCCTTCTTATATACTTAAACGTCATTAATTTTCCCAATACGTGTAGGTACGAATAGCTGGATTCTACAAGAAATAGATAAATGAAAACACACTTTTGTTAATATTAGTAAAAATAAATCGCCGTTGAAACTATAACATAACTATAGAATTACATATATGATTTTTTTTAGTAGAAATATATTACTACTATGTTTGAAAATATTAAAAAAATAACTTCTCTGAACTTTATTTATTAATGTTTCTTTTATAATTTTTCTCGTCCGATGAATAATTTAAGCTCTCGACTTTCTATTTCACTTTGATAAGTTCTTGACTGTGCTCGTTACTGTGTGGGAACCATCTTACCTAAAATACGGCATTACAACTAATTTAAAAAATATTCATGGTTTCTCCTCACGTTTTTAGCCGACGTCTGAGTGCTTAGCATAATTACAATAATCCCTTCGAATTAAGAATTTTTTAAGTAAATGGACGGCATGTTTTTAACGTTTACTTTCATTATGTTATTGTTTTAAATAAGTAGAAATTTCCGAGTGGGTAACATTCTATATAAATTTATTTAGAAAATAACTATGTGTTCAATCGAAAGGAAAAATAGATATTTTAAGTCTAAAAATTTAGTAACTTTTTCTATTCTGTTCCAGAACAAAGTGCTGGTCATTCTTAGTTGAATTTTTTCCTAAACCAGTACAAGAAACTATGATTTAAACATATTGAAAAAATGTAGAAGTTATTTTTTAAGATAACATTTGAAATTATTACCTACATGTTTAAAAGGTAGTAACTAGTAGAAATAATATATAATTATTAATAATGGTGCGGAGCAACAAGGAACATGAATAATTAGATTAAACATACAAACTCTCTCTCTCTTGGGGGGGGGGGGAGGGTAGAGGATAGCATAAAAATACAATATGGCAAGTGAAAGCAAGTTATTAACAGGAGGGAAAAACGTCAGCAGTACTCAATTTGAGGGGGGGGGGCGATTGAAAGCGAAGTGAGTTGTCGACGGAGGTGGGGGAGATGCCAACAACATTCATATTTCTAGGTCAGAGGCAGGTCAATTTTTCTGAATTAAAAGTGCTTGGAAGGTCAATCTCAAGCGAACGAGAGTAGCCATCGAAGAGGGGGGGGGGGGAATGCTAACAATATTCACATTCCTTGGTAAGATGCAAGGTTGAGTCGATTTTTCTGAATTTAAAGCTCCTGAGAGGGTGATCTCATGACGAACGCTAATTGTCCACGGAGGAGGAAGGGGAAGATGTCAACAACATTCACATTCCTAGATAAGGGACCGGGTCGGGTCTATTATTCTGAATTCAAAGCTTTTGGGGAGCGGCGATCGCAAGCAAGTGTTAGTTGTCTACGGGGAGGGGAGATATCAACAGCATTCATATTCCTAGTGTAAGAGGCAGAAGCGGGTCTATTTTCCTGAATTCGACGCTTTTGGGGGGAGGGGCGATCCCCCCCTCGGATCCGTCACTGCATGGAGTGGCCAGCTTCTTCGCCTTATGCAAATCCTGTTGAATAGGTATGGAGTTTAATGAAGGTTCAACTGTACTCTAAATCAACTAAGTGTAGAAATACATAGAATATGGTCTTCGCATCTGACTGAAAAAGTAAGTTGTTTTACTTTAAGTTTTGAGGTAGTTAGATTTTGTTAACTCGTTTTTGTGGAACTAATACTGTAAATATAAGAAATAAATAATTAAAATAATGCTAAAAATAGTAGAGAACAACTAAGACTCAACAAATAAACACAAAAGTTTAAGAACAATCCATGGAAAAGTATCAGAAATCTTCAAATACGGAAGTACCGTAGAACATCACCTGATTTTAAGGCGGAGTTTGCAAAAATATACTTAAAGAATGCAACATCCTGGAAATACATCAGCAGTTCTGGGTTATTGATCAATCGAGACTGTTCAATAGCAGTTCTTCAGTAAGAAATCTTGCATTTGTAAAATTCGTTCTTGAACTGCTTGGATAAACTTGGGAATTACTTACTCATTACTGGGATGCATAGAAATGTGTCTGGCTAAAAAAAAATTATACATCAAGATTTAGCTTTTTAGCGATCCAGATGTATTTTTCAGTATTCTTGGAAATATTCAATATATTGTAACTAAACCTACGAAACCAGTAGTAGGTGCGAAATTCTGGAAAGTTCTAAAACACCCCATTTCATTCGTAAAATTATTTCGTCGTTCTTTGAGTGGTTCAACACTTGCAACCCGTTGAATGAAAAGCGGTTTATTTTCGAGGGCTTTAAATTATTCGTTAATTAAATAAAACAGTTTGAGGTTTCCCCGTTATAAAAATATCAGTATAGGAGAGAGTTCCTGCATACCAAAGCTCGATATAATATTTTCTAACCTAAAGGGCTTTCAAATGGGTACGAAAGCTAGTCGAATGTACCTATGCAGGATAGTATCTTGGCTAATATATAGCATAAAGTATTCAATAGTCCAAACACAAAAAGTTTCCAATACTCAAGTTAAACTTAAAATTGTTATTACAGTTACAATGGTATAAGTTCTAAAATTAACTTAAATAATTATTGAAACAAAATAAGAAGTTAATCTTAGAAAAGTTAAAGATTTGAAGACGTTCAAGTTTCCGCAACAAGTGTTACGTACACCGTAAAAAGACAGTGCATTAAATTTAAGGTAAATATGCTGGAAGCAAATTTCATAAACCGTTTCTTAAATTCAATTAATGCAATGCATTAAATTTAATAATTTTTACATTAATCTAAATTAATGTATCCCATTAAATTTATTGTAATCCTATATTAAATTTAAAATTTGCTCATTACTTCTTAAGATAACTATGTACATTAAATATACATCCAGTATTCATTGAATTTGAGGTATGTTATCACATATTTAATATTGGGTCAAAACATTTTGCCACCAGGAAAATGTGTAAATTTTGCGCATACGTTATCTGTACACCGGTTTTGAACTCATTGGTTTCCGTCAGTACCGGCAAATATGCACACCTCATCATAAAAAAATTGAGTTCTTTAAGCAACTTGTATCATACTAAATAAAAAGTTCAGTACATGTTGCGCCATCTCCCGGAATCTCATGCAATGTACCATGAATATTAATGTAAATATCTTTAATGTTGAACTATATGTGAATTAATTTTAATGTACCGTAAGTTGAAATATCTTTTCAGTTACTTTATTGAAATTTAATATACCATTTAATCAAATTTAATGTACAACGAACTGATATTTCAATGAATTTGTTTTAGATTCAAAGTAAATGTAAATTATTCACGATTTAAAGTACAAAATTATTAAATTTAATGTAGAATGGACATTAAATTTGCATTAAATTTAAGGTTATTTTTAGCAGCGTAGATAACTGTAAACTAGATTCGAACACATAGTCGTGCCAAATATTTAAGTGACAAAACTGAATGAAAATACGCAAGACATATTTTATTTCAAAATATTTATTTTTTCAACTACATAATCTTAAATAATATTCGCCAATTTTTTTTCATTTATATGGATATATTCAAAAGTTAACAACATAGCTTACTTCCCAGACTCGTTCATAAAAATAACACCAAATCATTTTAATTTGTTTTACATTTAAAACATTTGCCTAAAGAAGCTTCACTCAATTCCATCCCGATGAGAAAAAATAGATGAGGCGGCCAGAGAGTCAAGTCTGGTAGTGAAGTTTTGGAGGGACCTTACCAACACCCCCTGAGTTTGTGGTAACAGACAGAGTAAAAAAAGAAAGGAAAAGCAATTATAGATGATTACCTTGAAATTTCGTAAGTTACAGCATGGTTCAGAAAAGGACTTAGTTTGACTAAGTTCCCCCGAACCATCCCCGTATTTAACATTCAAGAGTTACCCTGGAGGAAGAACCTAACAGCACTCACTAGAGGACACCTTAATTGTAATAAAGAGTTAGACGTAGATCCGTATTTGCATTTGTTACGCCTGATATTTTTAAACAAATAATTTCTCATTGTAGATGTGTCACGAAAAAATTGAAAGACGATGGCCGGTTTTCCATACAACACTGATTCTAATTCTTTAGTTAAAAGAATGCTTTGTAATTAAGTACGATTTTATTCTGATGCATGTTTCAACTGCTAATTTTGTTAAAACCCGACTGGTAAGGAACTTTTTTTAAATACAAAAATTGATGCGTCAAATGGATAAATGGATTGTTTGGATCGAAAGTTATAAACATGGCAGACCTACCTCAAGTTACAGATGACAAAAAAAAAAGAAAAAACTGCATTAACTTATATGTCATTCATGTGGTAGAAAAACATTACATAAGTAAAAGTCATGGCAGACGGATGTCAGAATTTTTTTTTAATTTGTATTTCAATTTTAAAATAACTACAGTCGAAAACAATTACGGAGTAGATAACTAAGAGGAAACAAATTAATCCTGGAGGACGGTTAGGTCAAAAATCAAAATTAACTAGTGCTAATATAGAACTTCAGGCATACTGTGTTTAGTTTCAGACACCAAGGAAACTTATTGTAATTTAAAAGTTTTATTCATAGAGATCAATCGTTATTTATGTAAAATGTCCTCAATATTTTTACACTCTTTAGATAATTTATAAATCTGTTTTTGGAAATGAATACACAAATTATCTAAAACTATATATAGATATGTGATTGTCCTCGATTGTCCGCTACGTCCTTGTCCTTAAACCTGGATTTAAAACTATGAGTAGTGTGATAGAAAAATCAGAATGGGTAATGTGAAAGGTGTTTTTTATAGAGGTATAGAACTTTAAGTTGGCAACACTTTTTTAACTGGCGGCCATTTTGTCAGCTGTCAAGTGATTTATGTTTAGTTTGGTTTGGCATTTCAACATGAATAGACTGACGCCTGAACAACGCTTCCAAATTGTGCAAATTTATTTTGAAAATCATGGTTCTGTTCGAAATAAGTATCGCGCACTATGTCCATTTTACGGTCAACATAATCGTCCATCAGAGCAATTAATTCGATTAACTATGGAACGTTTTCGCACCACGTTTACTCTAAATGATAATACGCATCCACAGAGACGTCGTATAGTGCGTACAGAAGAAGGCATTGCTGCTGTAGAGCGTAGCGTAGAGGAAGACCCGAATCAGTCTATCCGCCATCGTGAACAGGAATTGGATATGTGTCCATTCACTTTATGGAAGATTTTGCGGAAAGATCTTGGTTTGCGTGCTTCCAAAATCCAACTCGTGCAAGAATTGAAGCCACACGATCACCTAGCAAGGCGTAGATTCGGTGAATGGGCCCAAAACCAGATTGCCGTTGATCCCGATTTTCATAAGAGAATTTTGTTTAGCGATGAAGCTCACTTTTGTTTGAATGGATACGTCAATAAACAAAACTGCCGTATTTGGAGTGATAATAATCCTCAAGTGCATGTTGAGACACCGTTACATCCAGAAAAACTGACTGTTTGGTGTGCTATATGGGCTGGTGGAATCATTGATCCGTACTTCTTTAAAAACGATGCTGGTCAGAACGTTGTAGTCAATGGTGACCGCTATAGAGCCATGATTATTGACTTTTTCGTTCATCAATTGAACAACCATGATGTGCAAGAGCTGTGGTTTCAACAAGACGGCGCAACATGTCACACAGCTCGTGCCACAATTGATTTATTGAAGGAAACGTTCGGTAACCGCATAGTTTCATGTTTCGGACCCGTGAATTGGTCTCCAAGATCGTGCGACTTAACGCCGCTACACTATTTTCTGTGAGGATATGTGAAGTCGCTAGTCTACGCCGATAAGCCCGAAACGATTGATCACTTGGAGGACAACATTCGTCGCGTTATTGCCGATATACGGCCACAAATGTTGGAAAAAGTCATCGAAAATTGGACCTCCAGATTAGACTACGTCCGAGCCAGCCGTGGCGGTCATATGCCAGAAGTCATATTTAAATTATAATGCCAGAAGGTTGTCTTTCGAATAAAGTAAATTTCATGTCAATTTAAAAAATTCATCTTTGTTTTATTCCATTTAAAAGTTTTATACCTCTATAAAAAACACCCTTTATAATAAATAATTATTATACAAGTATAATGATGGTGAAATTATGTAATCACACATAGTGGCAATTAGCTGGGATTTTAATTTTAAGTTTTTATTTTTGCTAAAGACTATTAGAAAAAAAGTAAGATGATCGTTTTTTTTTCGACGTGATAGACATGCTATAATTTGGCAGGAGCTTACCATGTAAGATTGTTCTTTCCGAGCACAAAAAATAAATTTTAAAATGTACCTAGTCTGAATAAGCATCTGAGAAAAAAACACTGAATTATTCTTAAAATATGGTAGTTTACCTTATTAAGTA
Source organism: Diaprepes abbreviatus (assembly GCA_034092305.1). NCBI lineage: Eukaryota > Metazoa > Arthropoda > Insecta > Coleoptera > Curculionidae > Diaprepes > Diaprepes abbreviatus. Next base: position 926,916 of record JASJET010000205.1, on the reverse strand, counting down.
TTAGTCGGTTAGGTTTTTTTTAATAATTTTGTAAATATATTCTCTTTTTCCATTAATACTAACGGTTGATAAAAAATATTACATTTTTTTTATCTGAAGTAACACCCATACTCTAAATATTTTCTGTCGTCTATCAGCACCACAATTATTTGTATATCTTGACATAACATAAACCAGAACATGAACTACTATAATTTACTGCCGCAATAAATAACACCGTCAATGTTTATAAACATTATTCAATTGTAATTAAATAAAAACCATTTTTAAAAGTTTTAATATTAACAATAAACTGAACGTGTTTGTAGCAAAAGGATGTAATTTATTTCTGTTTAAAAATGCGTTGAGCGCACGCAAGTTGCTCCAGTTTACTTATACCTGGTTATTATCTTCCAATCAATTGGTATTATTACTTTAAAGACTGTCGCTACCAAGAAAAGCGAAAAGTGGTAAATAATAAATAAATTATAAATAAATATTTCAAAAATTTGCACTAAAATGATTTCAGAACTGTTTTATATTGAAATTAATTTAATAATTGTAGATTTTATTTATTTATTCAGCACTTTTTAATAGTCGGCTTGACCATAATCAAGAGGTTATTTGTAAATTAATTTTAGCTGAATTAGTATTTTTTCCATATAAATGTTACATTAAACTATTTTGCATTTTGAAATTTTTTATCACATCCTGATTTTTTTTCGTTTTTTTTTTTGTGTCTAGTATAATGCGTTAAATTCAAATATGAGCTCGAGTTTTACCTATCACTCACAAGTTTTTTGAGAAAGAAAGACGATTATGAGGAAACCAAACCATAAGCATTATAGTGTATTTTCAAAGATTAAAAGAAAAACAAAATCACCTTTTTTTAACAAAATATATTTCATTTTATGTAGAAAAAAGTATAATACAATCTAATAAACTATTTTGTTGTCTTTTTCCGCTTTTATTCGCCGAGATCGGTTTCAGGTTTGAGGGCCAAGAGTAGTCCGTTAACAGATTTGGTGTCCATTTTCCACTATACCTTCATTAGAACAATTTGATGGTAAAATCTTTCACCATGTTTGTCTGAGAATGTATTTAAATTGTTATGAAAGAATTCCAAATGGAAGTGAAGAAAATGCAGCTTAAGTGACATGTTGTAACCTATCATCTTGCAAGATTGGATAAGTTATTTAACTAGATCTTGGCAGTTCTCCAATTGCTTATTACTTACGAAGTTGCTACATATATTTTTGAAGGCATATACATTAGATTAGTTGGAAGTACTCTTCAATATTATCTTTCCCTTGAAGTTGAAATTGATCAAAATAGGATAATCTAAATAGTCTTACTCTAAATTCTATGTTTCGCTTAGTTCCTAAGACATCCGATGCAGCTGGTAAGAAAATATTCCATTTTCACATATGCGTCGCGAGCCAGACAACTTAATTTGCAATGAAGCACTTTGAGTTACTTTACATTTCATAGGTTTCTGTAGGTTTGTTATTGATTATTGTTGAGATGTGTGGTTAGTTATCACCCCAAAGTTTAAACTTAGGTGTTGTTACACATGAACAATGATTAATCACCCAAAAACTTAATAATTCGAATTTTCCTGAAACATAAAGTATTCCCTATATTGTTTGCTAATTTCTTAACCCCAATCTAACCTGGCTACATTTTTGACTATCTACAGCATGACCCATTGGAAGAGATGATTGTTTATTTCAATTAAACAATAAAACTGTTTTTGGACTTATCTTCGAAGAGTCGCCATTCGGTAGGTTTATCGGAAAGGGCAACTTTGTTGATTAAACCTGAAATATCATGACAGTAAACCATTGAGAAAAATACTACCACCATAGACTGCCTTTTCCAAGACGTGGAAATTTTCATTCCATTTTGTAAGAGATTCCACTGGTGTAAACGAGATTCAAGCCGCTGTGACTTTATTTTGGGAAGATCAAAATCACGAATAGGATCGTTAAACTCTTCCTGAGATATAATATGGGGCTGTTTAGTACTGCTACATTCGTAATCGTTTTTCTCTTGAAACCTTGGATCGACTTTTGGTTCAAAATCATCATAATGTACGGGTCTCGTGGCTGAGAGGATATTAGGATATTCAATTTTATATTTGCTTTTATTAGAAAAAAAGGATTTTTGTTAAGCAAATGTAGCATTCCATCCAAATCATTGGTACTCCAGACTTCAAAGGCCTGCGTGTACCCATTAACTATCCTGGTAAGATTCTTGAGCAAGTGTGACAGCAAATTTTGGGAGCCCAAGTTTTGTCTTAATCGCCAACTTTGCACCCAAAATATAGCTCGTAGGCTATTCTTATAAGTGTTCTCAAAGTTTTTCATTGAGTTTTCAGTGTCACTTCACTACTATATAACAGGAACTGTTTGTTCATATAGGGTCGCGACGATGTCGTTTACACACGGCCAAAATAATAGCACTTCTGCAACGCTATTACTATCGCTAGTATATCCAATACTGATCCCCCGACGATGGGCATGCTGCTTATATACCCGTTTCATATATCTGGTGTTTTCTAGAAACATACAGGGGTCCCGGTTGCTAATCCTTCAACGACTACGGGGTATGGTGAAATTTAGAATTACATGAGGTTTAATGGGTTGTAATGTTGTTTTAAGCCCTAGGGGGTTGAGCCTTCATAGATCGTGGATCACTCCCAGACACCCCATATGCGGTGTTGCTAGATTGTGCACAATTTTACTAAATTAGAGAAACTGTAGAGGCTAAAAAAATATCTTGTTATGATAAAACAACTGACTGTTTGCGAGTTGCTAAATAACATTTATATAGTGACACCCTTTTTGTATCCATGTACAAAATTTGACTTGAATTCATCTATTATTTTAGGGTTTATGAAGTGTTTTTCAACAAAGAATGGGTTTTGGAAAGTTGGATCATCGTAGTGTCCTCAAGAAAGCAATATAAGTATCCTAAACATATTCAGAAACGAATGATTGCTTTCTACACTATTAGCCACAAGTAAAGAAACTAGATGCTTTGGTGGCTTTGAATTACAAAAAATATATAAAATTATGAAACTTATACACTTGTGACCCCCGATCTAATTTTAAAGAAATATTTTCCTCACAATCTTAGTAATATCTAGCAACATTTTAATATCCCTAAAACAAATATTTATAAACAAGTACTCAACAACATAAATTGTTATGTTAATAGTTAAGAGAATTTTTGTTATTATTAATTTTAAAGTTTTCTTTACTTTATTTGGAAACATTTATGTATGAGTACGACATTTTACTTCTTCCTGCCGATTTTCAATGGATCTAAGGTATCTGGGTTGTACCAACCACTGCAAATCTCGAATCTTATTTTTATGAAACCATTCTCGAACTCGAATCAATTGTTCAAAGTACTTTGAATCGTTATCCCGTTAGAAAATAAAGGACCAACTGTATTCCGTAAGAAAGATTTTCAGAGAGAAACGCCTCCTACACCTTGTTTAACTGTGGGTGTAACATATTTGGGACTAAACCTATATATATATATATATATATATATATATATATATATATGTTTGTGTGTGTGTGGGTGTAGAATGATAAAAATGTTCTATATATGTAGTTATATAATATAAGTTTTGAAAATTTATAGGAAATTTTAAACTGAGACAAAAAATAAGTACGATTCAGTGAGTCAAATTTTGAATGTTTTTCATTAAAAATTAATTTATTTTCAATAATATTATTAAACAAGTAGAACCTAAAAATATTAATTTTTACACCTACAAATAGTATTCTGTAGATATAAAAAAAATTTTGGCATGATAAAACGAGCATTTTTTGAGTTATTTTACCACCAACTTGAAAAATGCCATTTCTAGAAATACGCCCTTAACGTTCAATGCAACTACAATACCGATGTCTCTTTTAATTGTAATGGTTCTCGCAAATAATCTCGATTTTGCAATACACGTACATACGGCTGATCTTCCAAAACAAATTAGCATAGTAAAAATAATGAACAGACTATCTCTGTCCCCAAAGAGGCCAGAGGAAGTAGACATGCAGAGAGACTGACATTGCAAATGCAAGCCTGGTTGCTCCATTTCTTCCAGAAATAAATGACTTTTTACCCAGGTGTTTATTAAACAGCTTTGCGTCTTACCAGTTTCAACTTTCTACCCCTAATATTTCTTCATAAAATTTAATTTTTAACATGTTATATAATACGATTTATAACAATTTTGTAATCAAAATAGAACTAATCAACTTGGAAATCTAACTTCTCCAGCAATTAGATTCTGTTTAATACCTAAATATTTTTAATAAATCTGGTTGTTTTTGAGGACTTTAATAAATACCTACCTTTCAAAAATTTCCTAAATAAAATAAAATAAATGCGATTGAAAATAATTAGTTTGAAAATATTTTTATTCCAAAACTTACTCGTATATGTACATAAGCATCTGATAATATAACTGACACCAGAAATTAGCAGGAAAATTGTTTTAAATCACAACATACTTCATTTCTTATATAAATGTTTATATTTTAATATTCTGGGAAATGTAATCTTGTTGACATCCTGTAGCAGAGCGGTAATAATTTACGGGATTCAGATATTTTGTGTAATAGTATAATGTTACCAATGGTAGAACAAAAAAATCATCAGATTTACTTAGTCTAGTATTGCTGGATTAGTAAAAAAGTAATTTCGGTTTTGTAGTGTGAATAAAAATTAATTTTTCTATATAAAGAATGAACTTTAATCAATTACATATTCTCCATTTTGTTCAAAGATCCTTTGATCCTTATCAGCAAAGAAATGAACCAAGTGCGATTTAAAATTTGTCATTATCTGTAATCATTGAAAGAGTTTTGGAAACTTTGAAATAAATGGTAATCAGGGCTGTACAGGAGATGTCACATCACTTCTTAACCAAGCTCCAATAATTTCCCATGAATTACTAAAGATAAATGGGGCTTTGCATTATCATGATGGAACACAATTTCTTTGCGATTTGTAAATTCTGATCATTTTTTTTTCTGTTTCGTCCAGTTTCATTAGTTGTTAACAGTAGATATTTGAATTGATTGTCTAGTTTCTTGGAAGTAGCTTACAATCACACCTTTGTACTCCCACCAAGATGTGATTTGTGTGTTCATCATGGTTGAATGATGCAAATATTGATTAGTTGTGTAAAGTGAATCTCCTACACATTTTAACTGACTTTCAATTGTTGTAGGCGATATATTTAACCTATGTGTAATCTCTTGAACAGTTATAGGATGATTCACTTCAATTTTTGCTTAGATTTGATCATCATCAATTACAGCATGTCGACAAGAATGTTAGTCATCTTTGAGTAAAAAATCTCCAGAGCGGAATTTTTAAAACCAATTCTGGCACATAAAATTTACATATATTTTTGTGAGACTTAGCAGCTTTCTTACCTTTACGGAAACAAAAAGTAAAATATTCTGAAATGTTAAAATTGACCCTAAACTAACACCTACTAACAAAATAGCGCACAAGTTGCTTAAATGTGACTGATATAAAACATCAAAAGGAAGAACCATATACTGACCGAAGTCCTAAAAGCATTACAAAGCTCTTTGTGTGTGACAACCAAAAATACAAGAAATTGTATATAGACCCAATATATAATCTAGCTAAGTTTACCATACAAAGTACATGGAAATAATAACATCTTAAATTTGGATGATTCGGTTCAGCCCATATGTCCAAATTACCATAAATCTTTTCTCTAATACATTGATATGAAAATTCTCTTATTGTTAAATCACAAAAGGAATCATAACAATAGCTAATTCTTTAGCATAGCCAATGAAAAACTAGCAAACTAAAAGCAACGGACAACAAAAACAGTCATTTCTAAATCTGGGAGCACTTCCTATATGTAGAAACCGGAAGTTCCATTTCCCGTCGGACGCCATAGTCGCAACGTCACGCTCCGTTGAAATCTCTGCCAAAGTGGCTTTTTGGCGTCGCAAGGCCCGCGTTTGTTAAAAATACACGCGGCATCGCCATTGCAGGAATCTAATGGCACGGAAAGCTCACCGACGGCGCTTTGTCAAATAATTCATGGACAAAACAAATACGACTGATTTGGAATCGGCGGTGCGAAAAATAAACATGTCGGATGAGATTTGAAAAATTATGTATATATCATTGTCAAAAGTTTTATATATGCTAAAGTTCACACTAAGCAAGTTATTTTCTTACCCTATTGAATAAAGTTGCATAGCGATGATCATCGCATTAATACTTTGATTTATTTTGAGCTCATTTAAAAAAATGTCGTTTTTGCATCTCTGCTTATCTGTCTTTATTTAAATTTAGGTGGTGGTTATTTAATATCGCGTATTTCTAGCCTTTTATAAAAATCAGCGGAATTTCCTAACATTTGTTAGGGTTTGATTTTTAACAATTTAACTTCTAAAGTATGTATAATAATAATTACGGAAACTATTTGAGCTGCGAGCAAAAAGATTAAGTGATTTGTTCTGAAAATGCGACAAATTTACATTTGAAATGTAATTCGATTTATTGTTATTAGAAACCTAAATTAAAAAACAACATTAATAAAAAAATTATTCATAAATAACATGTATTCCCTTCTCTTATATTATTGACTGAAATTGACGAGATATATTTTCAATTTAATAACATATTGTGGTCAATGTTATTTCACTATTGTAATAGCAACTCTCAGCTAGCTTCTATGAATTTTTTGGTGTTGGTGCATGTCTACGAATACTTCGTTTGAACTCATCCCTATTATGTTTGATGGGATGTCTGAATTGAGTGCTGGCCAATCAAACCGTCTGATTTCTTACTCATCTAGATTTTTGTTGACGAGTGCATGAGGTCTAGCTCTACATTATATAAAAATGTCATTGTGATCAGGAAAGGCATAACACAGTTCTCTAGAACTTTCGTAATGTACCTGTCAGCTGTTAGGGAGTTACTCTTTATGAAGACTAATTTTGTACGTTCCCGAATCATAAACCAGCCCCCACCAAATAAAAGTCAATTGTCAATACAAACTGGATCATATCTTTGTCCGGATCTTCTTCATACTCATCCACATCCGTCTACTCCAGTGTGGCAAAAACGTGACTCATCTGAAAACCAGTCCTCGTTATTCTGTGATTTCGGGATAAAGTCAATTTTGCAATTCGATGCCAACGTTACAACGATGAATCTGTAGCTATCTTTTCACAAGAAATCCAGCGACACAAAGCCTTCCTCTGATGGTCCATTTACTGACATTTACTTCATAAAGTTGATGTCGCAGCAAAACCTTTGGTGCTATTTTATTCCTCAAACCTGTGAATTTTCAATTAGAATGGATACATGCTATTTTATTAAAGCCGTAAGGGCGAAAGTATATGGTAGATGACATATATTACAGATAATATTTTTTGGAAAATAAATGATTTCCTTATTATTGTAACTCCTAAAATTATTGAAACTTTTTAATTAACTTAAATTTTGTGCCCATAAGCTCCATTCACAGAACAATCAGATTTAATTAGCGTCAATCAGATAATCTAAAAATAGTTGGAAAATCGTCAGCTAATTTTTTTTTGTATATTCTAGTTAGGGTTCACTGATTTATGATTTCTCTATGGAAAATCATTATACTATAGTGCCAGTCAAGGTCATAGAAGAAATTTTGAATGCTTTTTTTACAGATAGTATACTTATTGTTTTGGTTATAATACATAGAGTGTTAAAAGAGCAGATATTCTTCACAGAATGTTGTTAAAATTGCAGCTTGTAGTGATAACGATTGCGACAAAAGGTTTATTTGATACGAAAAACGAAGAAAAGTGTATTAGATTTCGTTATCGTTGATTGTTCGATATTTTTCTTTTTAAATTTAAATTTAGACCAAAATCCAAAATCAAAAGTTCGTTTGTTGATTAAAATATTTTTCTTAATATAATAAAAAATATGGGAAAAATTTATAAATCACTTTTATTAGCAGCATCATATATGTATTTGCAAGAAGTCGCGGGTACCGATTTGAAATACCCTTTTTTGAGAAAAATCAATTATAGTTTAGAGGGGAGTTTCTTCTTCTTCTTAGTTATTTAATTTATAAAAATATAAAATGCAATTTATTAACCAATCATCGTTCTAAATTAATTCTGAGGGAATTTCATCCAAACAGGTATTTATAAGCGACCCTTAATGGGCTGCAGTCAACTGTCAGTAGATGTACTTAATTGCTCTGAATATTTGGCCCTGATACATAGGCGTAGCCACAGTGGGACAGGCTGTGGCGTTTGCCCCCTCCCCCTCCCCTTTGTGCTCATTTAATCAAGCGAAAAATTATAAAAATTAAAATATCTCAAATAAAAACATTCACATTTTATAATTATGGCGTGACGCGGCATACCACGTTCAGTTCGGATACCTATATTTCCAAGAAAATTATACTCGCCATCAACAATGACTGTCATAGCTATTTAACCTAAAAGATCTGGAGTATTCCATTTTCGAGTGACGTTTGATTTGGTATCCTCCTTATGATTGAAAACTCTCTTGAAAGTGAAACCACATCATTCCATATGTGCTTGTCTTCCCAGTGTCGAATCCTGAGAAATTCTCTATCTCACTCTCCCGCATTTTAAACGATCACAAGACTGTATTTTGTATACTTTGCACTTTTACAGTCGGTGGTAAATGTTCCACAGTAGAAAACTATGTGCCAATCATATAAAAAGGATTACAGACATGAGTAAGCACCGTAGAAATGCCGTAAATAAAAGTGAAAATATCAGGGCAGAAGCTGAAAAGCTCCTGTAGCATCTGGGAACAGATTTAAATATACCGCGAGCGATAAATCAGCAAGGACATCATGCAAATCCATGAACATAGACTTCCAACTAATTTTGGTGACGATTCCGTACATAGATTCATTAACAATACCTCTGAAACAACGTTTTTATGAGGAGCATTTGCTTTAGTTTTTAGTGCCTATGCTGCACCCTCGCGTAAATAAATTCTTCTAGTTATTAGAATTTAAATGGTTTTATCGGTGAAGCTGGAGTTTGATGGGAAAAAACTTACCTTAGTATCCCAAGATTTCTAACACTTAAGCATTGAAAACGTTTTTAAAGATAACTCACCTTTTACGTTTAAATTAAAATGATTTAGTGGCTAAAAACAGGAGAGGGATTATGATAAATATTTGAAATCGGAGTTTTTTCTCTTTTTCTTACAAAATGGTTGCATATGCTGTTGATGTTAACTATGTAAATGAATAAATCTATGATCAAGATCACAGGGTCTAGTACATTCAAATAATATATGCCAACCAAACATAGGAAACGAGGTTTCAAGGTATAGATTATTACTTGTTTCATAACTAGGAATGTTCATTTACAACGCAACTGAAATCTAAGCCTGGCTGTAAGAGTGTAACTTCAGCTAATAATAATATTTGAAGGTATGGTACACTACCTCCTTTTTGATATTTTTTCTCTAATTAAACTAGCAAAAAAACATGTTGCAAATGGATTCTTTAGTTACACTGCTTTTATACTAACCAGATGATGATAGAAAGATTTCAAAAAATTGCGGATTAATAAATAATCCATAAACAAAATCCATAAAGAATACATTAAATACTTTATAAAATATAAGTTCAGTTGCTTTCATTACTTCAGTCTGTGTTATTATTACTGGTTTAACTTAGACTGTTTAATGTATTTTAGACACTCTTCCCATATTTCGAGACTACATTGTTCGAAAGCTTCACTTCATCTCTACCAAAATGTTTGTTAGATAATTTGGAATTTGCTCATATTAAAATCGTAATACCTTATGATTATGCTGATTTAAAAACTCGTAAATATCATGTACGTCAATATGCTACTTCTAACAACTTAAACTTAGATAATTTTTTGTGAAAGTTTATTATGTAGATGAATGTTTCTCTCTAAGAACATTATAATGTGTATAATGTATTATTTAATACTATCAATTATGGTTCTTCCAAACTAGGTATTAATTTATTTTGGCCTATTTTGTGAGAAATTCACTCTTCATTTAAACATAATAATCTAAAATTAAATAGCAAACTTGCTCCTTGAACAAAAGCTCTGACCAACATGGAGAACAATAAATTGTTTATTGTCATATACTTCAGGTTTGCGCACACTTTTAATATTAAACCTGTTTAAATTCATGTATTTTCGTTGACCGTGCAGTTATTTATTATATTTTTCTTTTTTTTTGGGTTTCGGTCATAGAAATACTGATATATAGAATTTTTTAAAATTTTTGCACAGATGAAACAAGATAACCGTTTCTTTTTTCTAACTCGAAATATTCACACCATTTAGGTACTAACTGCTCTATTTATCCCTTAAGGGCTTGACCACGCATTATCTAACAGGAAAAATCGAATCTCGTTACTTCTTTCTAATTTTTAATGCCTGAATATTATAATTGATCAAAATAGTGGGAAAACGTTTTAAAATTACGCACAGAGTGACGGTATTTTAGATACAGGCCTCAGATTTTGAGGTTAGAAGTGTTTGTGTATTTAGATAGAGTTTTTTAATTAAACAATACAATTTTACCAGTCATGAACTATAAACCAATAATTAATAGTTTATATATGAAATAACCTTTTTTTTTTAAATTTGGTTAAAGGTCCTAAAAATAAAATATAAACTATATGATTTGTTTATCTTGGATTTCTCTTTCTATTTTGCTTTAATCCTAAGGACAGAATCTTTGCGATGTTGTTTTTTATCTATATATAAATAAAGGGGAACATCATGTGTAAAAGATAACAACAAAATCGGAAGCAACTCTTGTTGTTGTGTGCGAAAACATGGTGTCTCTCACCCAAGATGGTTCATTGGTTATACACCAGTGTTGTGAGACCAGCGATCCCATATGCCGCCTTGGTTGGGTGATGCAAAGGACAACTATGACCAATGACCAGGCTAGGCTGCATACAGAGGATTGCCTCTTTGAGCATCACGGGGATTATGAAATAGACCTCGACTTCGGCAATGAGGTGCATTCTGGACCACTCTCCACTATATTTAGGAGGATTCAAGGAGAGGCAAGAATGGGGCTTCAACAGCTACACCACTTAATACCAACAGTTCAAATAGGGATAACAGGACATAAAACTATATGTAGCTAAGTCAGGAGGCCTGAGTTGGAAATGAACACAGACCATATGACCTCGGGCTACCGCTACAATATTCCGTTCGAGGTCACCATAGAGGATCCGAGGGTCAGGAAACAAGCTATATCGGAACCTTCCTCTGATACACTTATTTCGTAAACTGACACTTCAAAAACCAATGAGGGTACTGCAGCTGGGATATATGGGTTACAACCAAGAATAGAAATTATTTTTCCCTTGAGAAAATACCCAGCAATGTTCCAGGTAGAAATATATGCAGCTTTACAATGTACAGATAAGATGAAAATGAGAGCTTACAAAGGGAAGCAGATCTACATTTATTCTGATAGCGCCGCACTCTGAAGACCCTCCAGGGTCAAAAGATAATATCTAGATTAGTTTGGTAATGTGAACTTACAGCTCTGACAAAGGATAATAGAGTTAAATTACAATGGGTACCATGACACGAAGGTTAACTCCTCATCTTAATATATTGGTCTAGAACAAGCTCTTGGAGTGCCACGGTGTGCAGACCGAGAAGCTGTCAAGCCATGAATCAAAAAAGAGCACAAAAATCACTGGACAGCCAGACAGGAGTTCAACCATAGTAGGCTTTTTGATGTGAAATCAGCAAAAAAATTACTCTAAATGAGCAGAAACTACTCAAAGGTAATCACGGGCCTAATGAAGAGAAACATGACCGTCAAAGTTTATCTGAAAAAAATGAATCTTTAAAATGAAGACCTCAGCTGCAGGTTGTATGGTCAAACCGAGAAAACGGCAAAGCACATTATATGCAATTGCGAGTCACTAGATTGGAGAAGACAACAAACCTTCGGGTCAACAGTCTTGGAACCGAATGAAATACATATTCACTCCTTAGCAAACTTATACAAATTGATTCAGCAGGCTAACTTAGCAGAGTGGCTGTAAGTCGAGGGTGAGCACAATAGGCCTATACTGAGCGCAGTGCATCTGGCTTCAGAATTGACCCATGGGAAGAAAAAAAAAGAGAAACATCTCTTATAACTTTTTCTAATATGCTCGTAGATTGATGACGCATGGGTATCCCGTCACTGGACAACTGCTAATTCAGTAACAATTATCAAAAATTGCAGAACATACAATAAATCATTACTTACTCAAATTTCAAATGCAAATATAGATAAAAAGAAACTGTTTTTTTCTGTTAACCCTTAATTTTTAAAGGGGCCCGGCCCGGGCACTTTCTTCTATACTAAGTAGTGGTGTCGTTTTTTATTGGATTAATCGATTAAGCCGAAACTTCTTCATGTAAATGCAGTCATTATTTTGACATATTTATAACTTTGTTCAGTCTAAAAATAATCCGCTGACTCAAATTCTATATTTACCACATTTCGAACATATATCTTTCAAAAATAAAACATAACAAAGTTACCAAAATACTAACATACGTAGGCCATTGTCGTCCGTCCCACTGTTCAACTCGTCAGTTCCAGACCAACGAAATAAATTAATTTATTTCGGACTGTTTAACTTCAATCAGCTGGTAAACTATAAAAATGTCTGAGCCACTTGCTACTCACCAAAAAGCAATTATATGTAGTTGTGTTTACGGGGTCATTGCCAAGATTATATTTGTTTATTTATGTGGATGATATTGTTTTGACGCGTTCATAATTTAAATATCATTTGCTTAAAATAGGAAACTTTTTTTCTTCAATTTATATTTTAAATAAGACTTTGTGTTTATATATAAAACCTATAATGAAGAAATCAATTTGTGTTTAAGCTTTTCAATATTTAAATCAATTCAATGATTTAAATCAATTTTCCTTTCCAACGATGCAAACTAGGTAAAATGGAGACTTTAGTATTGTTCACAATATTAGTTTCGTAGATACGAGTACGATTGTTATCAAAATAGGAAACTTTTAAAATATTTTCCCATCATACCTATAGGTGTGATAAATACGGATTATGACGATGCGATTTTATTAAATGTAATTTTCTTTTGAATTCTATGAAGTTTTGTTTTTACAAAATTTTTTAGTTGGCCTAAAAGATAAAAATCAATACTAAATTGGCACAATTTAGTAGCTGTGGTGAGATACTGGCGAAAAAATCTTTAAAAATAAGTTTTTTTAATTAAACTACACTAAAATAAAGTTTTTATGAAAAAATTTAACCGACTTCTAAAAATGTGTTAAAAAGAAATAATAATATAAATTTTTATATGAATTTGAATGCATAATGATATAATCCAGATATGTAAAATTTTTAGACCGCCATATTTTATCTGCCACATTAAATATTTTCAAAATAATTTGAAGTTGTTTATATACACCCTCAGAAACTCTTTAGTACCAAATTAGAATAAAATCAAAACATTTTTTAAAAATAATTTTAAATTTGTTATTTACATCCTCAAAAAGAATTTTATACCAATTTTGGACCAAAACAGCTAAAGAATTTTTCAAAAATAATTTTAGATTCGTAATATACACCTCCAAAAACCCTCCACCATCAATTTTGGATAAACGAGGTATGTAAACACTTTTTATCCGCCATATTGGATTTAAATTCGTTATGTGCGACCCTATAAACTCCTCCATACCAATTTTGTAGAAAATCACACACATTTAATCTTTTTGTCCGCCATGTTATTATCTTGGATTTTACTGAACCAATTTCGGCCAAAATAATATGAGACTACCACAGCAGTGTCCTGAAAATAACTGAAAAAATTGTAATTAAGGGGCTTCCGCCATTCCGGAGTAACTGACGTACATGCGTAAGAAAAATATATAGCGGTCAACATAAATTATTGATTTTAGGTTTTGCTTGCAATATTTTTTTTCGGTTTTAATAATACTTTGATAATCAAAAGTCGAATCCGAACAGCAATCTAAAAACTAATGGCGTTAAGGGCGTATTATGGTAATATCTACAAGTAAAAAAGAGAAAGAGATGTGAAGTTGCGGTTTTCACTGAATCTTCTAAATTTTTGTATTCCTGAACTAGGTGTAAAGATACATCAGATGCTATTTACCGAACACGGTTTAATACGCATAAACCGAATTTAAAATGAAGAATATAAACCAAGAAAATCTCTTTTTAAGGAATCTAGGTTTGCTTCAACTTTATCAGGCTAAGCCGGTAAAAAAAGTTATGATGTTTCCTCAGCACTTTATTTTAAAGGATAGTGTAACAAATGTGAAACAGAACAATTTTCTCAGGATTAAAACGCAAATATTTTCAATACAACTTCATCGGCATCAATTATTGTAAAAAAATCCTTTTTCCTAATTGATTATATTCGCAGGAATGTGAAAATAATTTATAGCAATGTTTTAGGGTCGCCTTGAATATAAAATATTTTTTTGGATGCTGTGCTATCGGTTTCTGAGATATAGCCAGCGTCCTCTCTTATTTGGCTACCCGATATTGTACTGTTAATTATTTATCGACTCCAGATTTCATTCCAAAAGTTATTTGTCAGTGAAGCAGATAATTTGTTATATGTCAACATGCAGAACACTCCTGGGATAAACAACACCATATAAAATGGTCTGAGGCTGTGGCAATATATATGGAATCCAATATGAAAAAAAGAAAATTTATAGAAGTAGCATACATTAAAAACAATAATGGAATCTTAAACCGAGTGTTGAGATACCTAATCTTTGGCAACCACTACTTTGTAACATTAAATCATTGAGGTGTGTACAGTGAAGCGAAACTTTGAACTTCTATGAATACAGTCTCTATATAAGCTCGTAGTCTTACGACAAAACATTCAGTTTATACTTGATAACGGTTAGAGATACAACCTAATCGAAACATCGTAAAATTAAATAAAAATAAAGACAATACAAGTCCGACAATCACATTTTAGTCACTGACTGACATGACAGAATAATATTACAAAAGGAACTGTATATTTTTCTTTTAATAAATATTTTTTCTTTTTAATTTCCTTCCTAAAAAAGAGCCTCGTTTTTGGTATAGAATATTATGTGAAAAAATTTCGTTAAAACAAAATCTGATTCGGAATAGGATTCGATGAAATCAAAATTCATTTAAAAAACAACACAGTAAAAATAACTTTAAAACTTTACCAGTTACCTTCAAATTTACATTTAGCAAACCAATCTTTAAAACCTTACACTACAATTTCCAGAATCCGATGGCCCGATTAGCAATCAGTACTCCAAAACAACAATGGAGAACATTGCTAAAGAAAACTAATTCGAAGTTCAGAGGTAACTGCCATATTAGATCAATCGTTCTGAGTTTCTAGATCTGAGGAACTGGGCAGTTTTTAGAGACCCTGAAAACTTTACAGTAGTAGGTTTGGAACCATCAGAGAGTTGAATCTAAAATGTCGATATTTGGTTCTTTGGGAATAGGTTCAAAGATACTTTGAACGTTTCTGTATCTCTTACCATATAGCAGATGTCAATGGTGAACATAAAAAATGGAAGGTACTAAATATTAACATAAACTAAAATGTAATTATTTATTGATAGAGACGAAAAATTGGGCGGGAACAAGAGAATCTGTTCCCGAGTGTCTTTAGCATCAATTGGCGAAAGGGAGCAGTTAGTTAACACAATAATGGGATCAAACTTAACCATTTGCTATAAATCGACGACATTGTGATGTTGTTCAACATAGTGTTCATATAAATTTTCATTGTGTAAAAAACCTCTTCGATTTTTGTAAGATTTAGTCATTTTTAGTAAATAAAACTTTACTATAATTAATTTTGATAAACATTATTATATCGGAAATCAAATTTTTAAAATAAAACTCAATAATTCTGAAGAAATAATTTTTTCATTAAGAAATGTGTTAAAAGCAAAGATAACGATTAAAATACATAACCGAATAAAAGATGGTCTATCTGAAGTAAGGCTTTTGATTGGGTTTAAAGTCGATTTACTCGTGTATAGATTTGAACTAGATATATAAAGTGTGGTAATACGTCTCTATGACTTATAATTCAATAACTTTTGAAGTTCCTATTTATAATATATTTTATATTGATATATATATATATATATATATATATATATATATATATATATATATATATATAAAATAATATATTTTCGTGCTTAGGTAAATAATCTTTCTGGGCGATTTTACATGTAATGATAAAAACATTGTAACCAAGTTTTTAAAATTAATAAATTCAAAATAACCATAATTTCTTAATTTAATATTTATTAAATTGCAGCCATTAGAAGGGGTAGAATTTTCCCACAGAAAAGAGCATTCGAAAAAGTAGTAAAAGATAAATATGAGTGCTGGGGATTGTTTACTATTCATATTTTCTACGACGCAATCAAATTACATTTCGATGACGGAATGGGGTGGAAAATATAGGGAGTTATGGAGAATTGTCGTTTTTTACTTAAGAGGTTGCTTAGTTATTGTTTTTATCTGAGTGATAATAAAATACTAAGTAAGTTCAATGTTATGGAAATAATGAGAATTCCAAAATATAACTTTTCGTAATTCTTTACAATTAATTAATTATTCACTTATATTTAACAAAAAATTCTCATTGCTTGCACACATAAACTGTTTTCTTCAATTTCAAGTTAGCATCTAGCTTTTCACCAATAGATGACGCTAAAATATTTCTGATGATTTTTTATATCCTTACCCTATTCCATACTTCTTGAAAATTCTAGAACAAATCATTCTTTGGACCGTAAGAAAGTATTTTCTTGTCCCATTGCAAATAAAATAATGTTTAAATTCTGTGAATGAAAAGTTTAAAGTATGTAAGTACTTAATTTGTTCTAACCAAAGTAGGGTTCGTTTTATTTTTTGTTTATTGGATTATGTAAGTATAGCTTCTTTATGGAAAATACTTACAAATAATACCTAGATTTGCCACTTTCGTGATTTTCATTTTTGAGTAGTTATGATCTGAAGAAGTAATGCTTAGTTTTTTTGTTTTTTTTTTTTAATAAGTGAAGTAAATTTTGTGTTTTTTTACCTTTGGTAACGAGGTGGAAGATAAAAAAGTAATACCGTAGAAAATTAAGAGAAAATAGATATCTTAAAAATGAAATTGCAAAGTTTAAGGTTAATTTACAAATAAAAAGGAAAGTAAGTACAGACAAAGGGTTAAAATGTGAAATAGATTGAGGGATAAAACAAAAATTGTCCAGAAACAATTTTATAAATCTTAGTTCAAGGGCAATAAGTTGCTTGGAGTTTTCAGTTTCACTCTGAAGATGCTTTAAGTAAAATAAACCGCCATATTAGTGAAAAGTCAAAAATGTATTAGTATGACTTAAATTCCTGTAAAGATTTTGATCACAACCCATTAAAAGAACTAATAATTATTTTAACTAACATGGTCAACAAAGGTAGTATATATTAATAAAAAAAAAGGTTGGGAAAGGAAGCCTAATATGGAACGAAACGTACCTAATATGAAACTGATAGAAAAATATATAAATAATAAAATAAAATTCGTGAAAGAAAATATTAGAAAACAATTTCTTTAATTCTTTTTTATAGGTTAAGCTATCAAATGGCCATTACGCAAAAACTAATGAATCGACGACTCCTGGTTTTGCCACGCATAAAGTACCTACATATAAATTAGTATTATTTGGACCAGCGCTACAATTTAAAAAATCATGAAGATATTTTTGAAAAAACGGGGAACTTTCCAGTTTTTCCTGTTTTCACCATTACTAATGATTCGATTGAATCGATCCAGGAATCATTATATTGGTATATTTAATTTCTAAAATTAATCTCTTAACATGATCGAGATGGCTTCAATAGTTTAGAATTTATAAGCAAAAAACGAAAAAAAAAAAACGTATTTTCTGTGTCCGATGATATTTTTTTCACGAAAAAAATCTGTTTTGATAGGCCTAATAGTAAATTTAACATATTTTCGAGTTTCAAGAAAATTTATGTTGATTAAACATTGTATAAAATATAATATACTGCTTTTGGTCTTAACCAACAACTAATATAAACACAATGCGTAATATGAAATACAGTTTAATTACGTTTTTTGAAAAAACAGTGGCATTGTTTAAGTAAAAAAATTCAAAACACTAACCATCCAAATCGAAAATATATATCGTTACGTCCTTCCCATTTCTGAAATGGTCCATCCGAAATCCAAACAGGGATTAACGATGTCATTATAACAATGGAGTTTAATAGAGATAAAAGCAATAAGGGATCTTCCCTTCCATAAAAATGTTGCCCGCGGGGTCTCGTGGTGATCACCCCATCCGAATATGGGAAGAAACGAGACGGGTGCAGGAATACCCGCAGGCGGAAACGGAAATGAAAGCTACGGTTTTGCAAGACAGCCTATGCAATATTTAGCAATAAATTAATTTACAAATAAATTATTAAAAAGAAACAGGCCGAAATCAAAAAATTGCATTAAAAAATAAAGAAGAAAGCGAAAATGAGATGAAATCTTTTTGAGATATGTAAGTTGGATAAGTGTGATAAGTCGCAATGCGGAAATGTAATATTTTTATTGCTTTTTAAGGTACGATCAAATAGCGTTATAAGGTACGTGCCGCCGTGTACTTACAGGCGCTCAACTAGTGCACATAATCTGTTATAGCTTTCGCCGATCATTGCATTAATACTTCAAACACATTTTATTATATATTTTTGTTTATTAATTATAAACCATTAATAATATAATAAAGAATACAATAGCGTAAATAATTTCAGTTATTACAAATATTTTTGCATGTGTTGGTGTGCTGTTTCATTTTTTTTTATTTTAATACTTTGCATGTTTTCTTTTATTCGATAGAAAGCATGCAGCGTGATACTTGATTTTCTTCCGAAAGGGAGAAAAAGAACACTACACACCCTAAATGTCTACGACCCATCAGTCTCACATCGTTTATTTTAGCGGTAGAACAGAAATCCTTAAACAGTCGCCACTGCACGTGAGACAGTCAAAAGAGCACTCGACGACAGGGGAGTGGACGCAACGACATCCAAATGGATAGCACGACTTCTCTCCACTAGAATAGCAGAGACAGAGATAAGACAGGACACTATCACCCTCTGTACTACCAGAAAATGCCCTCAGGGGGGAGTAGCGTCTCTACTTATGTGGAGCTTAATTGTAGACCACCTCTTCTGTGATCTGACTGACCTCGCAATCTCTTGTCAGGGCTATGCCAATGACGTGGTCGTGATCGCAAGTGAGAAATTCAAGAATACCCTCTGTGACATAGTTCAAAGAGGTCTTGAATATATTAGAGAATGGTGCCAGATGATGGGACTAAACATCAAACCCACCAAAACTACTCTAGTAGCCTTCACAAGGAAAAGAAACCTCAATCTAAAGACCATCATAATGGATGGGAATGTTAATGAGTGGAGGTCATAGGTTAAATATCTGAGACTGACGCGAGATAACAAACTCCTTTGGAACAAGAACGAAAAAGAAGTAATCAACAAGGCTACAAAAGCCTTGATGATCTGTAGAAACTTTGCGGGAAAAAGATACAACAGGTACAAACCCAAAAATCCTACAGTGGATGTACACTGCAATCATCACATATAGAGCAGTGATCTAGAACCAAAAAACAGTCTGGCTAATATGAGAGCTAACCTTTCGAAAGTTCAAAGAGTGGCCTGTATGTATAACCGGGGCAATGAAAACCTGCCCAATGGTCGCTATGGAAGTAATCTTAAACCTCACACCTCTACATATATTTCTAGAAAACATGGCGAAGAGGACGATTTATAGGATGATGAGAGATAGAGATAGAAAGTCATAAACGAAGGCCCAATCTCATTCAGAAGTCAACGAATCTGGGATATGCCCCAAGATGAATAACAAATTCAACTTTTCGAAAAACTTCAGCACAAAGTTGAGTCGCAAGAGCGAATGGGACAGAAACATCCTTGAAAAACTCAGCAAGAAATCCACTATATGGTATACAGATGGCTCCAAAACAACGGAGGAAACTGGAGTAGGAGGGTATAGACCCGGCACCAGATAGTACGAAAGCTTGGGTAAGTTACCAAGCATTTTCAGGCAGAAATAGATACCATTAGGATGTGTATTCGATTTAACAAGGAGAAAAACTATCACGGCCAAGAGATTATCATGATGACGGATAGGCAAGCAGCCATCCGCGCGCTGAGTTCTCAAGTTATCAGTTCCAAAATGGTCCTGAAATACCAAGAGGGACTGAATGATTTGAGTAAGAATAATAAGGTCACCCTCATGAGGATACCGGGACATACCGGGATAGAGGGGAATAAAATAGTAGATAGGCTTGCGAGAAAAGGGGCTGGGATACCTTTTCTGGGGCTAGAGCCTTTCTGTGAAATCAGTAGCAGCGTAATGCTGGAAGCACTAAAGATAGAAGAAGAAATCAGGATATCCAATTATTGGACGGAGCTGCAAGGACTGAAACAAGCTAAGAAACTTCTGGAAAACTACGACCAGAAGATATTCTAAGAATGCATAAGCTTGAGTAAAAACCAACTCAGAGTTCTGACAGGGGTCGTGACGGAGCGTTGCCACCTGAAGGGACACCTCAAGAATCTACCAGGTCGCAGTGTACAGACCCCAACTCTACGCATATACATACATACATACATACTTGATTTTCTAAGTTAATAAACTTTTTGATGAAAAAATTAACACAGTGTTGGTGTAAATGTGATCTTTAAATAATCGGGGACTGTATAAAATTTTTCAGTATGTGCTCATGATTCCATCTGTTAGTATCTATCTCGTAACTAACAAAGTGCATTATTAATAATTGCGTTTATATTGATTCTTGATTAAACTTAACTTTTTTACATTTTTCAATATTATCTTTAGTCGGATTACTATTTTCTCTTTTTAGTTTTTATTTTTAAGTTTTAAACTATTTAAGGTTTTTCTTTGTGTATATTTTTTATAGCCCCCATTGGTCATATGGTACTTGAACAAATATAAAAATTACATTAATCGCATTTAATAATTAATTAAGTTTTCCTGTAAGTTGCTTGAAAGTAAATAAAATATTTGTGCATATTATATGCATAAAATTTGTTATAAAGTAATTTTACCGTCTGTTACGTCCCTGCGATAACACACAATGTCCGATGTAAATCGGCAGCGTCGCGTATTCGACATCTACTTTGGTAAACACTCGTTAAATTTATGCCTTTTTTATTGTCTTGACAAATAACGCACAAACCAATGTTAATAAATAATCTTTTTCGGATTTACTCATATTGCTACCTCAAGAACTTCTCTACTTCCAATATAAAACTCAACAGTTATGAGTTATTAGCTGGCAAAGACTTTAATGCAATCATAATTTTTCTAATCATTGAATTTCAATTTAAAAATAATATATAACTGATGTACTATATTAATTAGTAAATTTTTTGTGTATAACAAATTACCTGATCATATTTGGGAAATTCATTCTCGAGACTTGTAATTAAGGAGTAAAAATAATTATAAAAACTTTGGTGGAGCCATGTCTCTTCATTGGCTTCTACAACCTACTGGACTCACGAACTATATTTAAATGTTCGGATTTTTCAATAAACTGTATCATGTTAATTGTAACAGTTAATTTTTTCAATAATAATAAATATGTTCATTGTTATTCATTATTTATTCACTGCTCTGAGCGTTAAATAAATTTCATTGTTGCAGAAAAGATAAAGCATTGCATTTACTCTCCACCATATTTTTTTGAATGCCACTTAATAATAAACATGTCTCCTTTCACCTAAAAATACGATTATCTTTCAAGAGACAATATATATTTTCGGGATTAAAATATGCTAAGCTGATGCATTTATTGCAATTTTGCTCATATTTATAGGGATGAAACAAATCCCGACATAAAATAAATTTCTGAAATTTATAATGTTTACGTTGGAGGTACGTAAACTTGCGTAAAGTTAGTATGCTCTAAAGTCGATATGCTCGTACTTACAAAAAGTCAACGACAGAAATAATGCTAAAAAGCTAGGTAGGTTATTTTGCGGGATTTCAGAAACTCAAAACATATTATAATTTATTGTTTACAGTTATACTGCCCTTTATTTATATTATAAAGAAATATTTGTGTAAGTTAAATAAGTTATATGCATGTACTCATACAGAAGCATATCTGGGAACATAAAGACTAGGTGTATTTTTATAATGTAAATTATTCTCAAATTCATTCTTAAACTGTAATCATTTCCAACAGAGTTAAACCTACTCTAATTTATTTTTTAAAATAAAAATTATTTTTAAAATATGAATTTGTGTTCAAAGTTCGTAATTTATCAGATATTATTTCACTTTGTATATATCTCAATAACCTTTTTTTTTTGTTTCATACAATGGATGTCCAAATCTGATTGCATGAAAATATAAAAGAACGAAAAATTGTTTTCGGGGCTTACCAATTGTATTAATTTTTATATTCCATTATAATACTTAACTTAATACGTACCTTGAAGAAGTAATAAATAAACAGATTCTTAAAGCTGTTTAATCGAACCGCAACCCTTCAAAATTCACTCCAACGAATACTGTCATATTACTGGAAACTGTCTTATTTACTTGCTGTCACAATCAAGTCAATCGTATCCAATGAACTTAAAAAAAAATTGTTCTATTTGCTCGTCAACGGTGGACTTTATAGTGCCTATAATTTGAGAGTACAAAAGCAGAAAGATTACTTATTATTCCATATAAATTTTATCAATCGTCAAGCTATCAAAAAAGTAATTCCTAAATAATCGTTACCTTAATATAATTATATATAATATATTTTAAATATATTGACTAAACCTGAAAGGGAGCATTTTAAAAATTCAACCAGTTCAGGTATTCTGATGAAAGACACAGGTTTTGCGGTAGCAACTTCAAAAGCTACACCGACAAGAGAGCATGTGAGAAGCAATCCCATTAAGATGCAATTATAAATATTCGCACACTCTGCAAACTTGCTCTCTTTCAAAGTTATTTATTACCCTTGTTTTTGCAACATTGTTGCACCCAATTTGAATTTATTAATAAAAGTAAAAATTATACAAAAATATATTGGCATTAAAATGCACTAAAAATTCATAATATTGATGAGGTTAAGAGTTGCCCTCTTTGCGCTATTTTTAACTGAAACTTGGCTTACTTAAGCAAGCTGTATTACAAAAGATTAGCAAATTTTTTTTTTCTTTGCACAAGGAGAAGAACGCCAAACTTTCCTTGGCAATGCCCATCTTATTGCTTCCTACCACTATGTTTCTGGTTTTACCATACAACGCACATCTTAATAAGATATGTATAAACTGTTATTTAAAAGATTTGACGGAAAAATTTTTTCCAAATGTAAATCCAGAGACAAAGATAAAGCCTGTAGGGCTTCAAATTTTATTCTGGTAGCATACAATTGCACATAATGGACTAAATTTCATTTAAGTGAATAAAACATCTAAGCGAACAACACCGAGACCTGGTGGGACAACTAGACAGATAGTGGGGAATGAGTATCCAGATGATACCCATAATTCTATTAATCACCTGCTTAATACCAAAGAGTTTTCTAGAACACAAGAAAGGCAGTAAAGCATTTCCTCCATTACCTAGAAGAATAAGGAGACAAAATATTCTAAAGATAGCAAAAAATACACTACAAGTGGTTTGATAGTGTTACTGGTAGATATAGAGTACCGATTCAATGCCATTTCAGTGGCTTTCGCCACATTAACTGGTTTAAGATAGGAGTATATAAAACCATCATCAAACTAACCATCATAAATAGCACGAAAACCAGACCGGATACAAGAAAACCAGGTAAAAGATGGGAATAACGGATATTAAAATGGTAAAAAAAAATTGCTAGAAAAGCATTAACAAACAGGATGAGAAACGAAGACCTGAGGGAATAATGTAACTTTCAAGACGTGTCATTATATATAATTAAGAGAAGAAAATCTTGGAACAAGCACATAGAGTGAATAGACAAAAACAAAAAGCTAAATAATACAAACCGCTCAAAAAAAGACTCCCAGAACAACCATCAAACTGCTGGAGGAAGCTCTGAACATCCACTTTGGCAGAGAAACTTTTGGTATTGTAGCAAAACAGAAACAATCCTACCCAAATAAAAAAAGAAGAAGAACGAGGTATCTACTAATACTGTAATTATTGAGTGCATAAATAAAAAAAAAATTTTATCTACACCAAGTATCAGAGATCGAATAAGTTTTGCATGAAATAAATCATTCTCAACTTTCAAAGATTATTACAACGTAAAAATCTTGACAGTAAATAATGAAATTAATGATATACAGAACTGTAGTGAAAGAATTCTGTTGAGAACCTAAATTGGAAAATATTATTGTTTGACAGATCCAGCAAAGTATTTTTCTCTTATAAATGTGTAACAGCAAATGTTAAATGTTTATCTTTAACCATAAAATACTGTGCGTCGATTTATCTTTTTCGAAATAATTATTAAATATTGTCTTAGTCAACTTTTATTCTACCTGCTGAGGCTCTTTTTTATCAAATAGTGTACTCATATCATAGAGAACTCTTATATTCGACTCTCTTTGACTTCGGCCCCCTTCGACCCGCTTTTGCGGCAGTACCATAAAGCCATTGTTTCGGTTCGGTATTGTTGATGATCATCTCAACGTTTTGTGGTGCACGTATTCACATATGCATACATTCACGTAATTTGTTTACGTTTTACATCGTAAATTTGCAATTATTTAGAGTAAACTTTGCAGATCTAATAAATATTTTTGAACTCCTTCACAATATTGAACCAGGCCTATTGAATTTCTAAATTAATAACAAATATTCACATTTATATTTCAAAAATTACATCAATTTTAAGCTGAATCGGACCTTAAATGATAACTCATCAGCTATAATGATGTTTTTTTAATAAAAATATGACAAAATGTCTTATCACCCAAATTATGTACACATGCTAAGTCCCAAGTTAATATAATTTGTGGAAGTGGGTTCAATTTTTAATCCAAGATGTGACCTCAATAAACCACAATAAACTAAACACTAAAACTTCAATGAAAATTTCTAAAAGCTTAGAAATACTCTTTAAAATACATATATCAAAGAAAAGGGCCAGAATACATTGATTTTTAAGTTTATGTAAAAAAAATTAAGCTTTATCTTAAAAGAAACTGTACATTTAATTTGAATTTAAATTGTAAACCATTCTAAAAATCAAGATAATGCCAATTTCCATACGATTTGTTACTTTATTAAATCTAAACCAAACTTAGCTTTAATATTCTGAGAGCTTTAGAATTGCAAAACTATTTAACTACTCACCTATATCATGTTCTTTAAGCTCAAGTTTACTCTTAATACACAATCCTAATCCTTAACATTGCAAATGTCTTAATCCTCAAACACACGTCTAATCCTTTCGCTCATAGGTGATCTCTAAACATAGACCAAAGTTCAACTTCGTTTTAATGGGAAACATCGCTGCGTTCAAGATTTAATTTTTAATTATTAGTCTTTTGCAGCCGTGACAATGTTTAGGGAAAGTAAATCTTTTAGTGGAACTAAAGCTACTGAAACTTTCTTCAGCTACTACAGTAACTATTTATTCATAATGAATAAAAAGGAAAACTAGGCACTCTCAAGAATAAAATTATTGGTATACAGAACTGAACTGAAAGATTTTTTTATAAGAACCTAAATTTGGAAATATTGGTGTTTGACAGATCCAGCAAAATATTTTCCTTTGTAAATATGTAACAGTAAATATTAACAGTTTATCTTTATCGTAAAATATTGTCCATTTATCTTTTTCATAATCATAAAATTTCATAGTTGAAATAATATCAGCTGAATGTATCCTGATGAACTCTAATAATAAGTAACCTTTTTTCGCAACAAAAATTATTTTTGAAGTCATCAAGGATAGAGTTACTAAAATAATAGTAATGTTAGTCTAATATTGTTTTCTAGAAATACTGATTGAAAAGCTGTAGGTAAAAATTTCCTGAAAAATTATTAAAATCAACTTTGGACGAATAATTGTTAAATATTTAAAGTCCACCTTCCATTTTCCTAAAATGGAAAAGTTTGTTTACTTTGAGCTACATTTATTCTTTTCACAATTGGCAAATAAAATAAAATTGGGACCGTGAAGTTTGGTTAAGATGAGTTAAGGCTTTTCGACTGCACCTAATCTAAAAAGATGAAATGTTAGGTTGCTCCATGCTGATACTAAGCTTAACAATTGTGTATGAAGGCGTAAGCGAGATAGCCGAATTAAATTCTGATGTCTGAGTTTCAAAATTCAAGTCATTCCAATATATCGGCATGAAAACCTGAAAATAAAAAAATTCGAGCAATGATCCTTCCAAACATTCTTCTTCTTCTTCTTCTTCTTTCTCAGCCCATTGACGTCTACTCCTGAACATAAACCTTTCCGATGGTCCTCCACTGGGATCTGTCTCTCGCCTTCTGAAGCCAGTCTTTTCCAGTAAACTGTCTTATATCATCTACCCATGTGCGTTGTGGCCTGTCACGATTTCGGTTCGTTTCTCGCGGTCACCATTGCAGTAATTTACTCGTCCACCTATCGGGCTGTTGTCTAGCTATGTGCGCCGCCTATTGCCACTTTAATCGTGATATGCGTTCAATGACGTCAACTACTTTGGTTCTTGATCTTATTACTTGATTTCGTATTTTATCCCGTAACGAGATTCCTAACATTTGTCTCTCCATGGAGCGTTGAGTGACTCGGAGCCTATTTGCGTTTTGTTTGGTTAGTATTATCGTTTCCATGCTGTAAGTAGCAACAGGCAAGACACACGTGTTATACGCTTTCCGTTTAAGGTTAATTGGTGTGTTTCTATCTCTTAATACGTACTGCAACTTTCCAAAAGCAGCCCATGTCAGCCCTATTCTTGTTATTTCCGCCGTTTGATTTTCTTTGCCCAGTTTCATGACGTGGCCTAAATAGATGTACTCTTGGACATTCTCTATGATTTCATTTTGAATCTCTATTTGTACATTTGCGTCAGGGCTCATTAACTTAGTTTTCCCCAAGTTCATCTTAAGTCCCACTTTTCTCGCCTCTTCATTGAAATCTTAAAGCATTTGTTTTAGCTCTTATGGGGTGCTAGACATGACAATAACATCGTCGGCGAAACGAAGATGACTAAGATAAGAACCGTCGACTCTCAAACCTTTCTCATCCCAATTTAGTTTTTTAAAGACATCTTCCAAAGCTAGCGTAAATAGTTTCGGAGAGATGACGTCTCCCTGACGCACACCTCTCATAACGTTTATTTTTTTCGGTTTTTGTGTCTTCGTCGATTTTAATCTGTATAGTTGCGTTTTTATATATGTTCTGTTTGATAGTGGTATACCTGGAGTCAATTCTAGCATTATTAAGTGATTTCAAGATCGCCCATGTTTCTATAGAGTCAAAGGCCTTGTGAAAATCTATAAATGCCAGATGTATAGAAATGTTATATTCCTTGGTTTTTTCTAGGACTGAGCGTAAGGCTTGGATATGATCTATCGTACTAACATTAGCAAATGAAAATTTAATTATGATTACGAAATTTGGCCTAGGTAGATAAAGGGTTTTTTGGTGGCAGCTAACTACTGCATCCTGATAAGGCACTCGCTTTCCTTAAGTATCTTGTTAAATGTGAATTATTGAGCTAGCAGAGAGCAGAGACCCAACAATTCAGGGTTAAAAATCGCTACAGACGAAAATTTTCATCCATTTTTTTAAATGGCCTATAATAAATATAGGAAATGACTAGAAGATCGGATTTTTGATAAATGTTATATAAAACTCATCTTAAAAATATCGAAAATCCGGCTCGGAAGTTCTTTTCTATATTCATCAACGGACATATGTTTTTTTATTCTGAATTTTTGGGGTTTCCCAGTCTGCGCTCGTCTGTCTTTGATATTGATTCCGTGTACATGTACATCTCTTTTTTATTTGGCTTCTTCTGAAAGCACTAATTTTACATATGTATTTTTTTGTCTCCTCCAAATATTTGTACAGTTTCCTTCTTCTAACTATCTCCATTCTTGAATGATTTTGATCCACCTATCGTCTGATTGCCCCATGGTTTACTCAGCTTACCTCCATTTTAGGTTTGCTTTATATTTTCTGACATCTATCAGTTTGTTTCTATTTGTTCATTATATTTTTGTTGAGTATCCACGTTTGAGGTACATCTGTGGGAACAGGCAGTATGCACTGGTCAGATACGGGTTTTCTTAGTTTTAGTGGAATTTTCTTGCTCACTTAAAATTTCTTTGTTCATGCCAATCTAATTTTACATTCAATTTCAACAGTTCGACTAGGTTTCCCGCCCTTTATCATCTGCTTAAGATATTCCAGGGTCCTATTTGCCACTATTATATTTCGCGAATTTTCTGCGTTTTTCATGGTTTTTTGTTTAGTTGTATACCTACCCTGCAATTATCACTACATCGTCGGCATATCCCAAATGATCTACATATGACCTAGTCTTAGTCCGTTTATATTAATGGTTGTTAACGTTGCATTTAATAATTTAGGGCCATTGAGTCTACTTGTCTGATTCCATGTTTTATTGGTATGAGTCTTGCTGTTCGTTGAGTTTCTACAATCACATGGGCATTACTTCAAATTATTTTTATAATTTGGATATATCCAGAATCAATTGTGCTGTTGTTTTATGCCCTTTCAACCGCCCAAGCATAAACAGTATCGAATTTCTTCCTTTAGTCGATGAACACCATATTCAGTGATACCTTATACTCTGTGACTTTTTCGTTTAGGATATGGATAGTCAGGAGTTACTAAAGTTTTTCCTAAATCCTCCTTGCTCTATTAGTGGATTAAATTCTAATTTATTCTCAAGCTTATTTATAGTTATTTTGCTGAATAATTTGTATATTTGTGACAGCAATGTTATCAAGGGATAGTTGTCCAGTGAACCTTGTCTTACTTCTAGCCATTTGTTCCGCAATATTTTTGTTTCATCCCTGTTTCTCCCCCATATAATCATTAATTCTGTTAGGGCGCCGTTTTGTGTGAATTTGAATTGATTATTTTTTCATTGAGTTGTTATTTATAGTGTTATGGATGTCATTATTTTTGTTTCTACAGCTTATTATAGTAATTTTCAATTATATGTATTATTTGATCTCAATCTCTTACCTCTTCTCCTTGTTCACGTTTATATTTTATTCCATGAACGGCCCAGCTAAATATTTAAATATAAACACATGCTCTTCAGGAACACAGCCTTTAATACCCTAACCAAAGTAATCTCTTTTGCTTTATGTCCAATTATGAATGCACATTCTAAAAGGATTTTGCGATGAACAGCCTTGAGGTTGAATAAATTTGACTTCCAATTAAGTTAAGCTCGAGGGCACCAATGCAACAAGGGTAAAGTTAGATACTAATGCTTGGTCTAATCCCCAAATATGATATCTCGCAGGCGTTCTCAAACTTAGACGGTCCATTATCGCAATTTAACAAATGGCGGACAGAAGACACTAAAAGATAAGTATTATAACAGATAAAATATTAGAAAGTTGTTAAAGGTTATTAGTTTAAAAATCAAGAGCGAATCGGCACGATATAAGTCGTAGATCCATCAATTTCCAATGAAGTAAAAATTGTATTTCTAGGTTCTGGCAGCATGAAAATTATTCAATATCAATAATTCCATATAAAATTTTATTTTTTTCCTAAATTTGGAACAATAAATAAAAGATTCCAATGAATGAATGTGAATTATTTCCTACATCTTCTGTATTCACAATTTTTTTATAAACGTCTTGGTTTTTGAATAGTTTTTGGTTAGCTCATATTGTAAACTATAAAAATTTCAATTAAAACGTTTTAAAAAATGATGAAAATTTCCAGTCTAAATTCGAAATAAGGAGTTTTTGTTTCGATCTTTGACTAAATATGTTGGTCATTCCTGTAATTGGCTGCAAAGACATCAATTAAACATCAATGAACAAAAATGTATACCTTAGTTTGAGCAGTCAAACCATTTTTTTAAGTTTAATTGTAATTATGTCTTTGTTGGTGACGTATGTTTATAATTTTTTAAGATTAATTTAAATAAGTATTAATAAAAGATTGATGATCTATTGAGGGCACAAGACATAGTCTAATAACCAGAAATAAAAAATAATTTTTAAAATCACAAATAAAATATATTTGCATGCTATTTTAAATGAATTTTAAAATAATTTATTACGTTTAATTAAAATTTTTAAGGTCACTGAAATATATCGCTTTTGTCCAACTAAATAACAAAACGCTAAAATTTACGGGGACACCTTTGTTATATACTAAAATTAATTATCCTTTGGAGTATAATTTTGTAAAAGAGTTTCAGTTTTGCGCATACAAAATCGCGTAAATTTCGAAATGAGAAAACCGCAGCGAAATTGCTGCGATGCTATTTATGACCATGTGGTGCATGTTTTAATATGCTAAAATGTAAAACAACCCAGTCTACTCTTTGTGAATAAATAACTAGTTTTAAGTAATTAAAACAATGATTATCGAATGGCTCATGTAAAATTGGTAAAATAGTTTAAGAAATTTCAATCTATCTTTTTAAAAAGTTTCGAATATTCTATTTTAGATTTTAATTAAAAGAGGCAATATGCTAAGTTAACAATTAATTGTAAATTACATTACAATTACATTTTACCTCAAAATCAAATTAACAGATGCTTCGAAAATTCCTTAGACTAACTCCTTCTAGGGTGATACGATGAGTCCAGTGCCGCTCCAACATTTCTGTTGTCCCACGCACTTTCCTTTTACGATTATTTAAAACAATTTTTGGGATTTTTTTATGTTTTCCGGTGTAATAGCCTCATTTGGGCACCCAGAGCGTTCAGTATCATTTGTGTCTATACGACCGCGTTTGGATTCATAAAACCGGCAACAAATGATTGCTTTTGAAAGAGTAGATTCCTTATAACACTTTTCAAGCCATTTTTGATTTTAAACGGTATTTTTTTCTATCAAATAACATACGAAACTCGTTTTCATCCATTGTTTTGAAAATATGAAAAGGTGCGTCACTAAAACCTCTGTTCTGGTCACAAAAAAAGAGCTTCCATAAAGTTTTGAGAACACTAATGCCATAAGATACATCTTAACGAATCTTGTGAGATAAATCTTTCAGAGAAGAAGTGGTTACTCAACAATAATCACAGCAAAGACAGAATGTAAGGTAATAAAAAAACAAAAGGTATCAAAATGAGTAACTTAAATGCAACTGGCCGAAAATCGCACCCAATGAAGTCAGATATGTTGGAACAAGTCAGAACAAAATAGACCAAGAAAAATGTATTTCCTCCCAAAGTAAAAAAGATTTGTTCTACAAAAAAAAACGACGATAATGAAATTGACCACAATTGTACTTAATCTAATACATGAGCACTATTGGACCTATCCAGGTAACTTGATTACCGAAAAAAGACAAGTTGATCGGTACAACTCCTGAATAATAATGTAGATACTAAATGAATAAAACACCAAAAAAAACACATTATTTAACTGCAAAATATAGTCAGAAAAATTTGTCTATGGTGTTTAAATTTATGTTTGGAACAATTAAACAAAATTCTGTAGAACTACGCGGGACCTTTGTACATTAGTTATAGGGACACAACTTGGTCTATTAGGCAGCCCATACAACAGAAGTATAGTGGCTTAAAACAATTTTAAGATTTTCTGGCATTGCAGTTTTACCTGCCTCATAATTGTTTAACAGAGGGTACTAGTGACATTATTAGTCAAAAAAAATCGTGACAACTACACTAAATTGTTTAACTAATTTTTAAAGAACTTGCATAAAGCAATAATTTAGTCGGTGTAACTTTAGAGTCCCAATCCACACCACCAAAAACTCCCAAAAACCAGTTTTGAACAAAATCGGGAAATGTAAAATTTTTAGTCCGACATATTTAATTTCAAAAATATTTATTTTGGGTTCAAAATTTCCCCATATCAAGCGCCATCTGTGATTTTATGGAATTATAAAAAAAATATATAGTGATCGAATTAAGAACCATTTTGAGCAAATAATCACAAATCAGTCGAAAGTTTTACGCATTTTAAAAAATTTAATGCCTTTCACTGTGATGTTTGTGATTAAATGTGACAAAAAAATATATTCCAAAATAATGAAATCGAGTTCCCGTAACAATTCGGTCTATCCTTTATGCATAAATAACTAACTATTCACAATTAAACCTCATCTAAGGGTTTAGTTATTAAAAGAAAAAAATCAAGGGAAGTAACTTAAAAATACCATTCATGTGGTACTAAAGAGAAATTTAATATAAATAAAAAATCTGTCAGTAGCAGGCGCGAATCCAAGGGGGGGAGAGGGGCGGTGGGGAGCGATTGCCCCTCCCCAAAGAGCTTCGAGTTTAGGAAAATAGACCCAATTTTGCCAATTATACTATAGTTTATTCAAGAACTAGAGAGAGAATAATAAATCATTTTTTACCCTTTTCCTCTTTGCAAACTACCTGTGCACTTTAGTCTGGTGTCTTTGGCGATATCTGTTAGACACATATGTATTTTCATGGGAATGGGTTAGTAATTTTATAATCAAAAATACCAATCTATAATAATGGACTATTTGAGTTGGATAACAATAGATATTTGGAAGTGTGAAAAGAATTTTAATCCTTGTCATAGGCGTCGGAAGGAGGTTAATTTTATCACTAAGTATTTATGGCATAAAATATTATTTCAGTAATAAATAAAATAAAAAGTTTTTGTAATATTATTTTATTTCTTACGATTTCTTGATAATTCACATACATTACAAAATGTAAATAATTTTGACATATTTAATACAAAACACACCTGTATTTTTATTATTTTTAATTCTTTCATAGAAACCGTTTTAGGCACATTCAGACTAAAATGTAGTCTTATTCTCTCAAAAAATTATAATTTAAATACTTACAAAATACCCATTGTCAAAGATACAAAAAGTTAAACATAAAAAAAAATAAATTCGTCCATATAATATTAAAATATTTTTGGGGCTATCGGTCATCTTATCATTAATTAAAAACATTTTTAGGATATTTGACGTTTCAGTTTTTTTATTTCTTAAATCATCTGCAGAATTACAATTAAACACCAAAAAGGGATTCAAATGTAATTAATTTTTATATGTTACAGTTAAAATTAGACCTACTTATTTTTATTTTTATTGTACTGATATCTTAATTTAATTTACTTTATTAAATGGAAATTCGATAGCCCCAAAAAAATAAGATAAACAGGTTAATTCTACACGCTCAAGAAAAAGGCACAAATACAATAATAAATTAATAAAAAACTTACGGCTAATTGGAATTAAATATATATATATATATATATATATATATATATATATAAAATTAAAGAGTGGGACACACTAAAATAAAAATATATAAAGAAATAAAAATATATAAAGAAATAAAAAAATATATAAACAACATTAAACAATAAAATACAACACAAACAAAAATTTAAATAATAAATTGTATTTACACTCATAAACATTACATATCTAATTCCTAATCAAAGGCAGTGAAACTATCTTCACTCAAATTAATTATAATTGGTTCCTCTATCTCACCGATCATGAGATCGAGTTTTCACATTTTGTTTTATTCTTTCATTATATGGATTTTTCCCAATTTTTCGCAGTCACTTTATTCAAAAAAATCTTTCAAATGTTTAGTTAAATTACTAATTCTGTAAATTGTGTTATTTCTAGCAACTCTACCTTTTACTTGAGAGAGATATTTACTTCTCCAACGGACAGTTTACGGACGATCTACAGGAACAGATTTTCCATCTGGTTTTTCTTATTAAAATTTCTCTGACGACTTTCCAGAGTTCAGTTTTTTTTTTAATTTCAAGTAAATCGCGATCTTTATTAATTTTAGTTAGAATTTTGTCGACGGTTGGGATCTGCTTCTCATAATAAAATGTATGTACAATCCCTTTAATTGCAGTTTTCATCTCTTCTTCCAACGAGGTTTTTCGTCTGCCTGCGATCGAATGTGGTTTGGGAGTACTAACAATTCCAATTCGTTTTTTTCTCATTCAGTATTTGGTACATAGTAGATTTTCCAACTCCTGTCATTTTGGAACACATCTCAACAGAGCTTTTAACATTATTATCCAGATATTGATATCTTAAGGCATCATAAACATTCATCGTAATTAGTTTTTCATTGAGGAAAAAATGCCCTGGTTTAACGATTTTGGAGGTGAAAGCCATATCTTTAAGGTATCTCACTAATCTCAAATCATATATAAAAACAAGCGCAAACAAGATAAATCACTAAGAACAAACTGTAAGGTGTACTTTGCTCACTAACAGAAATTAAATTGAAGTATCAGAAATTTTATTGTTGCAGTAAATTTATAAAAGCTTCTAATATTTAAATATAATGAAATATAATTAGATTTACGGCAGTCCTCAGTTACTTGTGGCACTGGAGCACGTACGTTGGAGGTTTCGGTAACAGTTTTATTACTCTCTCTAATTCTTGAATAGAGTATAGGAATGTATATGTTTGCGATCGCCCCCCCCCACCCCCAAGAGCTTTGAGTTCAGGAAAATAAAACCGATTCTACCTTTTATATTAGGAATGTGCATGCTAATTAATAGAAAGAATCCTGGTTAAATTGCTTATAGGTTTCTTTTATTTTCTTCTCATAAAGTTAAAATCCAAATGAACTACTACATAATTTAATTCATGCCTATAGCCCAAGTTTCATATTTCATACAAATCTCTTTAGACGACACACGGCGTCTGACAATAAATTCTCTTTATTATTTTCTCGCCCACCAACCAATGAGAATGGTAATAAATCACTTTACTCTGCATGAAATCTAATTGGAGAATGCAACTGCAAAAAATAGGCTAACGTTGTTGCCAGTATATTTGAGTTTTGACAAAATAATAGAATTACAATAATTTAATTCATTGATGTAGAAGTTATGACCTAATACTAACAAAATAATAATACATTTTATAAAATGATAATAATTAAGTTAGGAATAGTTTAGTAGCTTGACCCATCAAAGCTCTAGCTGTATTTCAAGTTCATCAGTTCAAGTGAATTATGGTTAATTCTTTCTTCAAAATTCTATCCCTTAGTTTATCTGTTTATCCAAACACCACGAAAATAAGATATATGAATTTCTTAAAGTGGTCTAATTTCCATAATCATGAAGTTATATATGGGTGTTTTTTAATTTACGTCAACTACAAGTTCATGAAGAGTGTTATAACCTGACCCTCGTTACCAATATTAGAAAAAGTAACTTTTATTCGGGGGCGGATCTAGCCCCTCTCTTTGGGGGGGGGGGGGCGGTGATATCACAAAAGTATAGTATGGCAAGTGAAAGCAAATTGTCGACGGAGGGAGGGGGGAGAGAGATCAGCAACATTCCCATTTCTAGTGTAAAAGACAGGGTCGGGTCTATTTTTTGAATTTAAAGTTCTTGGAGAAGGGGGCGATCACATGAAAAAACAAGTTGTCGACAGGGGGGGGGGAGGATGCGGGCAGCATACACATTCCTAGTATAACAGGCAGAATCGTGTCTATTTTCCTAAACTCAAAGCTCTTGGGGGAGTGCCTATCGCAAGAAAAACGAGTTGTCAACGGGAGGGGAGTGCTAGCAGCATACACATTCTTAGTATAAAAGGCAGAATCGGTTCTCTTTTCCTGAACTCAAAGCTATTGGCAAGGGGAGGGGCGATCGCAATCATATACATTCCTATACTCTATTCAAGAACTAGAGAGAGTAATAAAACTGTTACCGAAACCTCCTAAAATCGTTAAACCAGGGCATTTTCTCCTCAACGAAAAACTTATTACTATGAATGTTTATGATGTCTTAAAATATAAATAGATATGTTCCAACATGACAGGAGTTGGAAAATCTACTATGTACTGAATACTCAAGGAGAAGAAAACGACTGGAATTGTTAGTACTCCCAAGTCACATTCGATCACTGGCAACCGAAAAACCTCGTTGGACGAAGAGATGAAAACTGCAATAAAAGGAGTAAGACATACATTTATTATGAGAAGCAGATTCCAACCGTCGA
Source organism: Diaprepes abbreviatus (assembly GCA_034092305.1). Taxonomy (NCBI): domain Eukaryota; kingdom Metazoa; phylum Arthropoda; class Insecta; order Coleoptera; family Curculionidae; genus Diaprepes; species Diaprepes abbreviatus. The sequence goes on along the minus strand of JASJET010000205.1, from coordinate 890,593 downwards.
CAAAATTCTAACTAAAATCAATGAAGATCGCCATTTACTTGAAATTAAAAGAACTGAACTCTGGAAATTGTTCAAAGAACTTAATTTTTGCTGGGAAAAACCAGATAGAAAATCTGTTCTTATAGATCATCCGGAAACTGTCCGTTGGAGAAGGAAATATCTCTCTCAAGTAAAAGGTAGAGTTGCTAGAAATAACACAACTTACAAAATTAGTAATTTAACTGAACTTTTGAAAGATTTTTTTGAATAAAGTTACCGCGGAAAATTGTAAAAAATCCAAATAATAAAAGAATAAAACAAAATGTGGAAACTCGATCTCATGGCCGGTGAGATAGATGAACCAATTATAATTAATTTGAGCAAAGATAGCTCCACTAACTTTGATTAGGAATTAGATACGTAATATATACCAGTGCAAACACAATTTATTATTTAAATTTTTGTTTTTGTTGTATTTTATTGTTTAAAATTGTTTTTATATTTTTTTATTAGTGTATTATTATATTTGGGTCTTTTTCTTAAGCGTGTAGAATTAACATGTTTATTTTATATTTTTGAAGCTATCGGATTACGATATAATAAAGTAAATAAATTAATATATCAGTACAGTAGAAATAAAAATAAGTAGGTCTAATTTTAACTGTAACATATAAAAACTAATTACATTTGAAACCCATTTTTAGTGTTTAATATTAATTCTGCAGATGGTTTAAGAAATAAATACACTGAAACGTCAAATGTCCTAAAAATGTTTTTAATTAATAATAAAATGACTGATTGCCCCAAAAATATTTTAATATTATACAGACGAATTTATTTTTTATAACAAAATTAAAAATAATAAAATTACAGTTGCGATTTATGTTAAATATGTCAAAATTATCTACATTTTGTAATATATGTGAATTATTAAGAAATCATAAGAAATAAAATAATATTATAAAAACTTTTTATTCTAAGTTTATTATCGAAATAATATTCTATGCCATAAAGACTTGGTGGTAAAATAAACTTCTTTCCGAAGCCTATGACAAGGATTAAAATTTTTTTAACACTTCACACTTCCAAATATCTATTGTCATCCAGCCCAAATAGTCCTTTATTACAGACCGGTATTGTTAATTATAAAATTTCTAACCCATTCCTATGAAAAATATACGTGTCTAACAAATTTTGCCAAACATACTGGACTAAAGAACATAGGTAGTTTGCGAAGAAAAAAAGGGTAAAAAATTATTTATTACTCTCTCTAGTTCTTGAATAACCTATAGTGATAAGGGGCAAAATCAGGTCTATTTTCTTTAACTCAAAGCTCTTGGAGGAGGGGGGATTGTCCCCCCCCTGTATCCGCGCCTGCCTGTATAACTCACACTTTATCTCTGTTTCTAACAATTGACTCAGTTTTATGTAATCTATCTTATTTTGAATTAGCGGAATTAACAAAATTATACTCTAAATATAATATAAAAATAAGTAAAATTTGTTTCCAAAGTAACTCTTCAACTTTTTAGACTTTTAAATTTGTCTATCACAGTGTGGATATCAATTTCATAGTCTCTTCAATATTCATTACAGCAATGTAGGTCAATCTGTCCTCAGCCATTATAAGTTAATATATTAAAACTTCTTTTGCCTGTTGCAGTATTTGTAGCAATCGTCAACAAAAGCTATTATTCTCCATTATTTTGATTTTGATTGGACGCTTTGGAGATTTCGATTTTCCTAGATGAACTTTTTAATGTACTCTTATTGGTGTTTTCTTAACTCTTTTCCGATCTGCTTTTTTATTGTATTGGTCAATTCTATGTAGCTGACTGAACTTCTTTTGTTTGTATTTGGTAATTTACGTGTTTGTTTGAGCATATTTAGTGTTATTTTACTGATTTTTACAGAAAATTAGTTCTTGTTTGGTGCTTTTTTTAATCCTGTTTATATGTTGTTGTGAGTTAATGTGGAGTTTATGATATTTGGAGATCGTTGAGGAATGTTTTCCAATACGTTATCGATTTCAGCTCTCACAGCAAAAAAACGACTGTTTTTATTGAAGAGAAAAAGTCAGGGTCGGCATCCACGATTCCAAATGATTTTGATAAGTTTGTTGCCTAAATTGTTTTGCGAGTCAACAATTTTGGACCCCTTTTGCTGAAATTTTACTCATGCCTAGTTAATCATGAGGAATTGTCAAAACGCTTGAATAAGATTTATTTAATGTTTTTGCGAGAGTAGAAAATTTTAAACGGCTATCCTTTAGAACCATTGCTCCCATTTTCCTGCAGGAATTACCTTTAAAGGCTTTCCACTTCTTAAGTCAGCAATTTATTCGTGAACATTTTTAAAACAATTGTATTCCTTTGGTAAAAATGATTTTAATTTAAAAGTAGTCTAAGTTGACAGTACAGGGTTTAAACTGACAAGTACAACAATAAGTCAGGGAAGTTTTGAACCTTAAAAATGCAAGATAAAAAATTTATTTTCTTTTATTACAACCTGGGAAAAATGGAAAGTCTTGTTTATATTCGGAGGACCAGTATGTTATTCCTATTAATGATTTCAAGGCTTAATTCCGAGGTTTTTATCATTAATATCCCTACATAAGCATTTATTTTTTGACATACATAATATACAGAGTACGGCATTTATCTTGAGATGACGGAATATCTCGGTAGGGTCAAATTTTCTCGAAAAATCTTTTATACAAAAATTATAGGATGGCAGAGGAGCTAACTAATAATGACTTTAAACATGGCCTTGGTACTTCTTCAAGGTCATTTGCAGGTCAACTTTAGAATTTTAAATGAGACCTCCAATTTCGACCAAGAGATTGAAAAGGGCGGGAAATTTTACTTTCGGATATGACCTTGACCTCAAGGGAAAAGTTTAATATCAAGTTCATTTTAAGGTCAAAACAAAAAGATCGAAATATTTTATGAAATGTTTCGTACAAAGTTGTTGGGTGGTACGGGGTCTAAGCGGTAGTGACCTTGAAAATAACATTGACTTTTAAGGTCATTTCACGAAATACAACAATCTTTGTGTTTTGACCTTGAAATGACTTTGATATTTGACCTTCACCTTGAGGTCAAGACCAATATTCGGAAGGTAAAATTTCTCGGCCTTTTCATTTCGGGGATCGAATTAAAAATTTATTTAAAGTTCTGAAGTTGACCTCCAACTGACCTTCAAGAGAAAGGCCAAGGTCATTTTTAAGGTCACTATTGGTTGATCCCCCTGCCATTATTTTTGTATAAAAGATTTATTGAAAAAATGCGATCCTACCGAGATATTCTGTTGTCTCAACATAAATGTCGCCCAGAATAGTATAAGAATATCAGGAGCAAAATGAAACTAACTAGAAGATCCAGCTTCCATGATGTCAATATCGGGTCTAAGGCTTAACCCTTCTTAGTGATTTAGGCTATGAATGACAATACAAAGACCAATTTTTCGTTTGACGCTTTATAAATTCCAAAAAATAAACGAATGCGAATTTAATTTAATACAAAAATAGAAAAGGCCATTGAAAACTTAAACAATGCACAGTCGCTCGTTCCTATTGAGGATAGGTAGATGTTTTTTCTAGTTCGATAATTATTGCTATAACAATTTCAAATTGTAGATGACCTTAGCCACTTGTTTTTTTTCCTTTTCGTGTAGAAAATATTTTACACTGTCGGGATTTTTGTTTTTAAAAATCAGTTACTGTTTTATACAGAATATTTTCATGTTTTCTTGAGAAATACTCATTTGACCACGCGTTACTCCTAGCATAAATAAATAACGCTTACAGAACCTATTCATTTCTAGATTACGTATCACCAAACATACTAGGAACAGTTCTTGATAAATCTAACAAGCTCCTCTCACATATCATTGTGCACAATGTGCCTAGAGCTGTAAAAGAAACTTTATACCTTTTATATATTATCGTATTATCGTGGCCTGTATAAAGGACATAAATTTCCAGCGAAGTGAACTTTAAGTGGTTAAGATTTATTAGAATAGTAAGTGTCAACCAGCACCTCGTTAGATAAGTTTTAAAGACATTATATCTCGGTGAATTGTGAAGTTAAAAAGTTAGTTTTGTTTTGAAATATGGTGGCCGTTTTCTTTAACGATGTAGAGGTTACTAGTATATTTTTAAAGTAATTTTTAATAATATATATATATATATATATATATATATATATATATATATATATATATATATATATATATATATATATATATATTGTTACAGTTTTGTTATTGTATGAACAAAACTATAAATAATTTTACAAAAATACCAACAATCAAGCTAATCCTCACCGTAACTTAATCCCTTATTTCCATCAAGTAGTCTCTTTAACAAATACATATAAAATAAAAGCTAAAAGTTTTGTCACTATCACATCAAAAACCGGTTTTGGTAAAAAAAAATCAAGTATGCCTAGAAATGTATCAAACACTCCACTTTTGCCACTTTCATCAAGGGTGTAGTTAGTTAATCTTTTGTTTTTTTTTCTTGGCGCTCTTGGGATTTCTAAAAGCGTCAGTAGAGAGATTCTGGGCCAAGCCTTGGTTGAGAAAACTGGCATAAGCTCAGAAAGCAATATTTTGGCTAATTTCTCTAATTATACCGCAATACGTTTATCCCAGTAAACAGCTAAAATCATATTTAGTGTTTTAGGGCAACATTTGCCAGATTTTGGGAGATGAAAGTTAAAACTGTATTCGTCTACCCTTAAGTAAAGTGTAGTGAAAGTTATCACCTCTAGGAGGTTAACACCATATTTGTGACTTTTGGTACTTGTTACACCCGTAAAGACAAACAGGTACATGCCACAATCAGATTTTATTAAACCGGGATCGTCCTTCTCTATTTAACAACTGGAATTCCATGCCGGAGCCTGGCATAAAACACTCCATTGCTCTCAAAGAAGTTACAGGTTAGTGCTTGCTAAAAGGACTTAGACTCAGTGATAAAACCACATTTCAGTTATTAGAACTATATATAATAAACTGTGGTATTATCTAATTTATCGTATGCTTTCATTTTCCCCCTATGATTGGAAACTAATAAGACTTTCTGCGTGCGACCACAGGACACTTTATATTTAATTTAAGTTAAACTACCTTGTAAACCGAAGGTATACGTATACACTAGGTAATTTAAAACATTATTTCACTCATTAGAAGTATAACACTTTTAATTTAGTTCCCAAATCGGCGTACTAGATAATTTATTAGTGCAAAATACAACTGTACATAAAAAGTAAGGTTACTTAGTTTAGCTGATAGTGAAAATTAAAGTTGGACCTACATCTAAACCGACTTGGTGTATGGCGCAGATGACGTCATACTTACTGTAGTGTTGTTCATTGTTTCTTTGTTTTTTTTTGTTCTAATCCAGGTAGCAATTAATCGTATATTTATTTAGATTAAATTAAAATTCACATAGTTTGTAAAACAGAATCCTTTTTTTTATTGTTAAATATAGATATTTATTGTTTTTGGAATCAGTGTGTTTTATTTTTGGATATGGCTGTTTCCTGTTTTCGATAACATCATCGCTTCTCCTTATCGACGGGCCTAAAACAGGTGGCCCTTTGAATTTAGATAACCCCCCCCCCTAATCTCCGGCATGCTAGCCTAGGCACTGCCCTAAAAGAAGGAGCGATCAACACTAAAAAATAAACATCTGTACAGAAGCATTCAATATTTAATTTTCATTTAAAAAGAATTTATTTTCATTTTATTTACTTTCTCTCTCGCGGTGTAGCAATATATATATATATATATATATATATATATATATATATATATATATATATATATATATATATATATATATATATATATATATATATATGTTGTACCGTAGGTTTTCACGGATGGTGGAATGTGCACTGATGTTTTTCCGGGTTTCAATTCGTTGATCGGTAGAAAAATCTTCACGATGTTTCGCCAACATCTCAGCTGGCATTTTCAAGTGATGCTCGGCTTGGAATTCCAAGATGTTGGTGAAACTTCGTGAATATATATATATATATATATATATATATATATATATATATATATATATATATATATATATATATATATATATATATATATATATATATATATACAAAGGGACAGACAGTATATTCTCTGTGAATTCTACTCTGGTTCTCTCTCCATATTAGTTTCGACCACCTAATGGTCCCATCAGTGGAGCTGTAATGAACCGAGAGCAATATGCATAGAAAACAACTGTCTACTTAAAATCCCCATATCGTAAAATATCGGCAGGATATTACCCGCAGAATTTGATGCGGACTGTTATCTTAAACAGTACAAACGAACATCTGAATATACCCCGGAGCGGTATTAAAAAATAACTCTCACGGTCTATGTATTTGGAAAATTTATTTTATTTTTCTTACGACCGTTAATAAAAAGGACGGACAGTATATTATCTGCGAATTCCACCTTGGTTCTCTCTCTATACTAGTTTCAACCACCTACTGGTCTCACCAGTGGAGCTGTAACGAATCGAGAGCCAAATGCACAGAAAACAAATGTCTACTTAAAATCCCCATAGTAGGCATGATGACTGTAACGAAGAATCACTGAAATTATGACTTGAAGTAATTATATAGGATACTCAGATTCTAAAAAACACACTTATTTTTAGGTTTTGAGTCGAAATATAGAACTTTTTAATTTTACAAGAAAAAGCTTAATATTTGGCCCCAATTTCTTTAATAATGCAGATTATTTAGTACTTACAATTTTGAGAACAAAGAAAAAGTTACGAAACTAAGCTAAATCTCAGAGCAAGGCTAAGTACAACATGACCATAAAAACGTATTATTGCAACGTCAATTTGCTAATATTACAATAAATACAACCAACTCAATTATATTAAAGCTAGTACATACAATAAAATATTAGAGAAAAACAAACATTGTGCCAAAAAGAGAACAAAATAAAACAGAGAAGAGCATTCAGCTATCTATGCACGGACGATATGCCACGAATGGTCGTGATAAAATGTCTGAAAATGTCCATAATACGATCATTGTAGGTGTTAACGGTCCGGAAGATAATACAAAAGGAAAATATGAGGGCGGTTTCACAAAAGCGACGCGCGATCCGCAGGATCAACTCCAAATTTAAATTTATCGGAGTGGTTATCTTTTGCTTTCCCTCTGTATTCGAGTTAAATAGAAAGGAAATGTGGATATATGTGGGATAAAGGAAGGTTTTTGGATCATTTAGAAGACTACATGATTTAACCTAAAACAAAAGGCGGTGTTCATTCATCCGCTAACGTGAAGATAAATTAAACTCGGGGAATTTAATAATAGAAAGATATGGGTAACTCACATTGCTTTTTGCGTTCTAAAATTACGTAAACTCTATCTGAATAACTATTGTAATATATGAATTTGTAATTTAGAGTTATGCAGGTTTGTAAGTAATGACTAAAATGTGGTTGTCGGACTTGCATTGTCTTTATTTTTATTTATTTTTTACGACGTTTCGATTAGGTTGTATCTCTAATCGTTATCAAGTATAAACTGAATGTTTTGTCTTAAGACTACGAGCTTATATAGGGACTGTATCCATTGAAGCGCAAAGTTTCTCTTCACTATACACACCTCAATGATTTGATGTTACAAAGTAGTGGTTGCCAAAGATAAGGTATCTCAACACTCGGTTTACTGAAGATTCCATTATTGTTTTTAATGTAAGCTGCTTCTATAAATTTTCTTTTTTTCATGTTGGGTTCGATATATATTGCCGCAGCCTCAGACCTTTTTATGTGGTGTTGTTTATCCCAGGCGTGTTCTGCAATACCTGATCTCGACGTTTCCCCTTTTTGTGTATGAGTTTTATGTTCCTTAATTCTAACTTCTAGTGGTCGTTTGGTTTCTCCAATATACATTTCACCACACTCACATGGAACTTTATAAACATATTCTTTCTTATCGGTACTTTTTAGTTTTGTTTTTGTTAAATGAGCTCCAAGTGTATTTTCTGATTTAAAGGCTGTTTTTATATTATAATTACTGGCAATTTGTCTTATTTTCTCCGAAGTTCCCTTGATGTGCGGAATTGTGAAGAAGGAATGTCTTTCTTGCTGTCCAGTGTTCGTTGTTCTAAAGATATTTATAACATCATCAATCAGTTTCAAAGGATAACTATTCTGTTGTAAATCGGATTTAATATTTGCTACCTCTTTTTCAATACCATATAACTGAAAACCTACGATCGGCGCTCACACCACACTACAGTAAGCCACCACATCTTTACGGACTGCCAAAAATTCATAAAACGAACATACCAGCTCCAGAGGATCCCCAACAAATGCACTGGCAAAGTTTCTTTTAAAAATCATACAACCATTAGAAGGTAAGACGAGCACATATGTTAAAAATTCCACACATTTCGTGAACATTATTAGTAGCATCAATCTAGAGCGAGACGACAGACTAATAAGCTTTGATGTGAAAAGTCTGCATACTAATGTACCATTAGGGGAATCACTAAACATAATCAAAACTAGACTTTCAAATGATACTACTTTATCAGATCGAACCACGTTACCACTGGACGGGGTGATGGATCTTTTGGAGTGTTGCCTGCGTAGTGCTTACTTTCAAGTAAAGGACAGGTTCTACGCTCAGGACGACGGACTTCCGATGGGTTCTTCACTCTCTCCAGTCGTCGCCAATATATATATATATATATATATATATATATATATATATATATATATATATATATATAGAATGGTTCGAAACTCATGCCATAGAAACGGCAACAGTAAAACCGAAAGTCTGGTTGAGATATGTCGATGATACCTTCATCGTATGGAAGGGCAATGATCAAGAACTTAATGATTTCTTGACTCATAACATTCGACCTACAATTAAGTTTACCATGGAAAAAGAGGTAAATGATCAATTGCCTTTCCTAGATGTCATGGTGAATCGCTTAAACGAAACTATTAAAACTTCAGTATACAGAAAGCCAACACATACTGGACAATATCTTAATCATAGTTCTAATCATTCTGTTGTAACAAAACGGGGAATTATCCGCAACCGCTATAATCGCGCTATATTTTTATGCAATAATGCCGATTCATTGGAAAAAAAGGTAGCAAATATTAAGTCCGATTTACAACAGAATGGTTATCCTTTGAAACTAATTGACGATGTTATAAATAACTTTAGAATAACGAACACTGGACAGCAAGGGAATTTCGGCGAAAATAAGACGAATTGTCAGTAGTTATAATATAAAAACAGCCTTTAAATCAGAAAATACATTTGGAGCTCATTTAACAAAAACAAAACCAAAAAGTACCGATAAGAGAGAATGTGTTTACAAAGTTCCATGTGACTGTGATGAAATGCATATTGAAGAAACTAAACGGCCACTAGAAGTTAGAAGTAAGGAACATAAAACTCATACACAAAAAGGGGAGACGTCGAGATCAGGTATTGCAGAACACGCCTGGGATAAACAATACCATATAAAATGGTCTGAGGCTGCGGCAATATATATGGAACCTTACATGAAAAAAAGAAAATTAATAGAAGCAGCTTACATTAAAAACAATAATGGAATCTTCAGTAAACCGAGTGTTGAGATATCTAATGATGGGCAACCACTACTTGCTAGCATCAAATCATTGAGGTGTGTATAGTGAAGAGAAACTTTGCGCTCCAATGGACACAGTCCCTATATAAGCTCGTAGTCTTAAGACAAAACATTCAGTTTATACTTGATAACGATTAGAGATACATACCTAATCGAAACGTCGTAAAAAATAAATAATAATAAAGACAATGCAAGTCCGACAACCACATTTTAGTCAATCTTCAACATTGTCTACACTACAACCTTCAAACAAATGTTTGTAAGTAATATCAACAACTATTACGCGATCTACGCAACTTAGCTAGTTAGCATGTTAATACAGAATATGGGAGCTTGTAATGACTTATTCACACAACAGATGCATCGAAATCGCAAACAAAATAAAGCGTGCAGGTCGATGCATGCGCGATTCAATTCTATAAGTGATTTAAAAATTAGTCTCATTATTGATCGTGGGCTCCTTATGAGTAAGTGATACATGATAAGTTATTAATTATTATGGTAAAATAAAGAGAATAGTTGATAAATAAATCTATTAAAACAGTGGCAAAATTTGTCTTTCAAGACAAGACGCCGAGAGTACTGTATCGAGTATTAAAAATATGGGTTGACGTAGGCTACACGTGTACACGTTTCAATAAAAGACACTACTTTTATGATACGTGCACTTTAATAGTATCACTAACACTATTCCTTTAGACATTAAAGTATTACAGCGAATGATGTAACTAATTCCAAATGTAAAAATATGAAAGAAAGGAGGATCTGGGATACACTTCCAAAATTGGAGTACCAGAAGAGAAGAAATCTATTGTTCTTGATGCTAACTTCTGGCCAAAGGTGCCTCAATCAATAATTTCTAAAATTTACGGAGAATAGTGTCAGATACTCGTAACTTATCATAAAGGACGATCTATCAAATCAGAAAGTATCTCTAGGTATGCTTCAGTGCAATAAAAGGTCAATCAGAAACTAGATTCATGAGCTTGTTGCTCCAGTTCTACACCTCAGTCTATCAGTAATAAGTCTTACCGAGATTTGGCATACAAATGATGAAGCAAAGTATTACAACTGCAACTTTCTCAGCGCTCAAGGAGAGTCCAGATAGATGAACATCAATATTAATACATAATGATGCTTCTTATAGTATTATAGATAAATATGGTCACTATAACATTGAAAAACATATTGAAAGATGTATTATTTGATTAAAGTCATATTATATTAATATTATTAATACTTATAGAGTACCTCAGGGAGATTTTGACATCTTCCTTGGAAACTTGGGGAGCATTTTCAAAGATCTCGGCAACAACTGAAAAATAGTTTTGACTGGTGATTTTAATCTCATATTTAGTTTTCAGCAAAGACAAGCTATGCTCCTCTATAACCTTTTCAATTCACATGATCTAAAAGAACCATAGTTAAGCCCACTCGTAATCTGGTTTGCTTTGATAATATTTGTCTAAATTTTAATTACAATATTTTACATCGGATACAATTAACTTATATTTGTCTGATCATCTCGCTTAAGTGTTCTATACAGATCTAAAAGTAACAGCAAAAGACATAATGTTAAAAAACACCTTTATATCAATCACACAACAAGGACTACTCAATTTCTACAATATTATTGAATTAAAATTGGTCTTTCGTAAACTTGGAAAATCAGGCAGCATGAAGTTGTTTCTGGGGAAAACCTACTTTGTGAAAGATGGACGACCTGAAAGGGATTCTTGGTTTGATGATGAGCTGAGAGTTATAAGAAAGCATTTGCAATTCTTGAAAACGGTTACCAGACAATATAACACAAATGGTAGGATGTTTGAATCCACAACTAATGTATAATGCATATATAATTATTAAGAACACTAGAGGTCAAGACTTAAATAGTGACTAGATTCACACAACGTAGTTAATGATTACTTTTCAACAGCAGCTTATAGTCTAAGTCAAAAAATACAGTCCACTGACGTCGATTTTGTGTTTTGTCTTGTACCTACCGACATTCATTTCTCTTTTTCGGAAGTGAGGCCAGGAACATTAGAGATAGTTTAAAATATAAAAATAGCACGAAAATATATGGAATTAAAATTACTCTCATAGAAACTATTAAAAATATGATAGTTCTTTTGATTAGAATACTAAAAACCGGATCAAAGCCAACGTATTTCCTATAAAGCTAAAAAAAGCTGTTTTAGTCCCTTCTTTAAAAAAGAGTAATGGGGAAGATGTTGAAAATTATAGACCAATATCGCTTTTACCAATTCTTTCAAAAGTATTCTGGAAATGTCTTGCCAATAAAATAACATACAACCTGAATCAAATAATCTGCTTAGCGATAGACAGTATGGATTTAGAGGAGGTATGTGCATTTCAGGGAGTTTTGGAGCTGGTGTATATGATTCCTTCCGGATCAAAAATATAATTACACCTTTTCTGAAATCTGAGTAAGGCTTTTGACAGTATCTCTCATACCATTCTACTGCAGAAGCATAAATTTTATGGGATCAGTGAAGACAATGCCTTAATGATTTCATTCTACTTACAGAATCGCCGACAAATTGTAAGGGTGAATGGAGTGACAGCTGGAAAAGTAATTAATATAGGTGTGCCCCAAGGCTCAGTTCTGGGGCTAATTTTATTTCTCCTTTACATCAATGATCTGCCTGCTCGGGAACAAAGATCAAAAACTCTTTTTGCTGATGACACGATAACCTCTTTTGCTGACAGTGTACTCCAAGACGTAGTTGGGGTAGTGGGGGAGGCAAGGTCAAGAGGTCAGCAGTGGTTTGATGCTTCATCTTAATGCTGATAATTAATGGTGACTGCCAAAACATTGTCAAGTTTCTGGACCCATGTGGGATGTACATATTGAGAATATCTACTCAAAATTAAGAAGAACACTGTTTCTCCTCAGCGCAAGGCTATTAAAGTGCTTGGTTATTGGAGTTAAGGAGTGATTGCAGGTATGCATTTGTTCACCTGAATATACTGTTCTTTTCATCAATTTTTATCCTGGAAAGTATATTCTCCATTAAGAACGTTGAACACATATATAGACATCATAGTAACATACGTGATTATAACACCAAAAGGGTGTCCTCTTCTATCTTCCTTTGGAATTTTTAGACTGTTTCCTCTTTATTTAGTCTATATGTTTTGATCAGCTTTTTGTTGTGTAGCCTGCTTATATTACATTCAAATACAATGTTTTTTAAAATATCAAAGTATATATATAAAAATAGAAGAAAATGTAAATTTAGATTAGGCGATTTCTATGAAATTTCACAGACTATTCGGGCAAAAAATTAGGCTAATGCACACTACCAAATAACTAACAGTGCAGTTTTTTATTTAAGGAGCACTATATTGAGAGTGGAAATAAACTATCAAGCAACTGTTAACCTAAATATTTGTAGCAGTGTATGACGAATATTCTTCGGTGAGAACAACAATTTTCTTTAATCAAAATAAATAAACTGATGTTAATGCAAATTTTCAAAAATTGAAAATAAGTTCGTTACAAATATGTGATTAAGAAGAAAAAAGTTTTACATCAACCAAGGCAACAGATACAGCGAAATTACCAGCAGACAATATTTTACCTAACTTTTTTTGCAGAAGAAAACCGTTATAAAATTTCAAACAGTTATTTCACTTTAAATTCCAATACAGCAAAATATCCTTGTTGTGTGATGAATAGATTCAAAAATTGGGTCCCCAAATCGAATTTTTGGAAGAGCTTGTACTTTATAGTCGACAAAAATGTGTTGCATATAATGGATATTAATCATTCGGATGATTTAGAACACTACCCTTCTACTCCTGGCCCAAAATATTATTCTCATGAGTAACATGCTCGTTGAATAATAGTCTAAATATAACTAAAAAAATCCATATTGCAAATTCCTTCCATGCAAACCTTCTTTGCTCATCAAGATTTATATTCCGATCTGTAATACCCACGTTCAATTGTATGGCACGTGAATTCTTTAAGGCGTTTTACACGGAACTGCAGATCTCACTGATAAATCATAGTAGCCGTGGCCTTTAGACGCAAATGATGCGGATAATACGCCTAATAAATAAAAATTGAAAATAAAGACATTAAAACAAAGGCCTGCTCCATGTAGAATAAGCAGAACCTTGCTTGGCTACGATCACTAAGACATGATGCGATGTTGCCAACAAATGATTATTTTTATTTTATTAATATATGTATTCTTCAAAGAATTTGCATTTTTTGTTTTATTACGAACCCCAGTGGTTTTACTTTGTTCCTAATTTCTTTCCCAGCTCGATGGTTTTATCTTCTTCAATTTTGCTTACATTCATACACTACAAAGTACGGTTTTACCATACATTTGATTATTACTGTGAGTGGTGGTATTTATGTTATTTTTATTTGAACTTACTCTTACATTTTTTCCAATTGAATCTCGGCTTTTCTGCTTACTATTCGAATGACATTATTCCTTTAATTCTTCCGTACAACTTTTTTTTTCAAATTTCTTTTATTAACTCCATAAACTTTACTTTGTTTCATTATGGTTTTTCTTGGGTTAGGTCATCTGTCACTTTCGACTTTGCATTGACGACTTACTTTCAGGAAATCGATTATTTTTGAGAGCGAAATTAGGGCAAGTAACTTGTTCTACGTCGGTAATGGATAACGGAAAATATATTAATTTATGAACAACTAACGATTTATTTATTGAAGTTTGTGAAGAAAATATTAATGTTTAATGAACTGGCGTATTTAACAATTTATTTCAGCTGACTGTTGTTGGTCAGGGTAATTTTTGAGCTGGCATTTTTTTCAAACCTGGGAAAATTTTGAACGCGCCAGTTACGACCATGCTTGGGTCTTTGGTAGAAAAACCAAGATTATTTTACCTTAGTTTTTATTATCCCTCTTTGAATTACCTAAAAAAGTTTTACATCTCAATCTATAATGTCCATCCTTTGAGATTTTGGGTTGTAAAATAGTTTCAATTACTGGTTGGATGAGTTACTTTATCTTATACCTGTTTTGTGTTATTGAGTTATTTTTATTGGAATAAATCTGTAGGTAGGGATTTTAGCAGATCTGCATGTTTCAACGAAGAAATTATCTTAATTCTTGATTGCTGTTACTTTGGTAAAGCTTTAGTTATTCCTTTTATATTAGTAAGAGTTAACTTTGAGAGTAGCTTTGCTATTCATTTTACTCTCTCTTTGGAAGTGGGGGGGGGGAAATATAACAAAAGTTCAGTATGCAAGCGAAAGCAAATTGTCGACGGGGAGGGAGACGCCAGCAGCATTCCTATTTCAGTGTAAAAGGCAGCGATGGTTCTATTTTTCTGAATTCAAAGTCTTGGGAGGGGGGCGATCGCAAGAAAAAACAAGTTGTCGACGAAGGGGGGAGAGGCAAATAGCATACATATTCCTAATATAAGAGGCAGAATCGGATCTATTATCCTGAACTCAACAATATTGGGGGGGGGGTGATCGCAAGAAAAAACAAGTTGTCGACGAGGAGGGGGGGGGGAGATGCCAGCAGCATACACATTCCTAGTGTAAGAGACAGAATCGGGTATATTTTCCTGAACTCAAAGCTCTTGGAGGGAGTTGGCGATCTCTCCTCTTGGATCCGCGCTTGTATATCGTGGACTTAAGGAAAAGACAAAATCCATAAACGCATATATGAAATATTTAGTAATATCTAATTGTTTAAAAAATAGCCGTGACTTACTATTTGAAGCAATGTCAAAATTGAACTTATCCTTTAACCAGAGAAAGTAATTTTTCTAATTCAACAATTTGATAATTAATAGAGTAAGTAAAAATTACTTAAAATTAAAAGCACCCGACGACTCATATACAATGAGGACGCAAAATCTGGGATAAATTTATTATTTAAAAAACGCCTTGTCTTTTGAAAATCGTTTGGTCATTTGTTTTTTAGTAAAATTTTTTTTCAATAAGTTTCATTATACAAGATGGCTCGAAAAAAGCTGTGCTATAATCAATTTTGAGTTTTTAAATAGTGATTCCCAATATTTTTTGTACACTTTTAGACTCCCTGCAAAATTCTAAACATTTTTTCCATTACATATCCTATATCTAAATATAACTGTTTCTGATTTATCGACAATTGAAACTCGAAATAAAATACAATTATTATTTACCAGTATAACTGATTCTATGACCTGTTTCTTTGCCACATTTTGTTAAATTATCGCTTTGAGTTAGTTTTAACTGAAAATTAAATCGAAGCATAGAGGATAACGTATCATCCTATCAAAATTCCAGGCGTTCAAGAACTTTATGAAGATAATTATGGCAAGCGTATTCCATTTTGTGAACAGTTATTAGAAATGTGTTTTCGGGATCCCATTTTTATTAAAAACATGTTTTATTTTTCCGATGAATCCACATTTTGCTTAAATGGTAATCTTAAAACACATATGGTCGGATATCAACCCAAATTGGGGAGAGAAAAGTAAATGTGTGGTCTGGAATTCTGGATATTATCGTACAAACGATCTATTTTCATGAAAATTTAACTTGTTAAAGATATTTACAGTTTCCACAAGAATATATTATTCCTTCTATTTGATTTACCCCATGAAAATTTCTGGTGCTCCGTCATATTAGGCAGCAAAAGTTCATGCCATTCTTAAAGATCTTTTCGCAAACATTTGGATTGGAAGACGAGAACCTCTTGAGTGGACGCCAAGGCTTCCAAACCTAAGCCCTCTTGATTTCTTTTTCTGGAATTACCTTAAAGGTAAAGTTTTTCAAACTAAGACAATTGATATAGAAGACTTGAAGGATCGGATTGTTCAGGAAATATGGTTATTTACTACCGAAGAAGTCATAAATGTTCAGAATAAATTTATAAATCAGATAGGTTACTGTTAATTAACCAATGGGACGTATTTTCAACATTTAATAAAATAATAAATAAATTAATCGTTTTTACTATTTCATTTCATGTTTTAACTATCAATAAACTGGAAATATTTACATTTAATTATAGGACGGGTAATAGAAAAAATTTTTAGAAGTTTTCAGGGAGTGCAAATTGGGGTCACTGTTTAACAAATCAAAGTTGATTATAGTACAGCTTTTTTCACCCTGTATGATTTAATATATTGTATAAATATTCCTATTCGAACTAAAGATATCACAATATATAGATACTAATTAACATATGATATAACATGATAATTTGATATTGAAAAGTTAAATCATTATTAGCGAGGTTAATTTTTACATTAGGAAATTTTTACATTGGATATAAAAAGTTTCTGTACACTTAGTTCTTACGATATTCCCTATATAACTCTCTTACGATGAAGACAAAAAGATATATAGATAATACTATAAAATTTTCCATCTCTTAACTTGTTCTCCATTAGTTTTCACAATATCTTGATACATTTTTACAATTATAAGTCATCTTATGTTAACAATCACAACAGAGATAGATTAACCAATATTCTTAATAAAACGGGCCAAACATGCCAGTTTGGCAACGTCGCAATCCTAATGGTGATGGTTCCGCGACTCGCCCAGCCTCCTCCGACCACCTGAGAGGTGCCGCTCGGTTAAGAAATGCAGCTCGCCGAGAGGCGCATTGCATGATTTAAAGTGGACAAAATTTACGAGCCTCCTTTACATAAAACATAGACATGGCTTGGTCGAGTGCAGCGCCCTCTGCAGGCGATCAGTGGCGTTCATGTGTATAATGATACAAAAGGTTATTATTACACATATTTTTCAATGAATTTACTTCATTTGTTTTATTGCTAAAAATGAAAATGAAGCAGGTACTAAAACGTCAAATGTATTTCTACGTTATATTTAAGGGATAAAGGTAAGCTTTCCCAAAATTAGAAAATTGGTGTTTTCAACTGCAGAAATTTCAAGACAGAACAAACCCTTTTAGTTTCATATTCGTTCTAATAAAGTTTATTTGGAATATATATTATTCCTACTTATTTTATAATAAACAAAATAGGGTAAGAGGGTTAAATCCTTTCAAACTAGTTTCAATTAAAACAATTCACCTTTAATAATATTCTAGGTTGTATTATTCACTGATTCTTATACTAGTTCCTGCATTCCGAAATTTTTCTTCTTACTATTCCCGATCATAACATAAAATTATATTTTACGTTCACTTCTCTAAATACACATTTTTTAAAAAATTAAAAATGAATAATTTAATTGTAAATAATATTGAAAAGACAGACTTTTCAAACATTGTACATTCAAAACACTGCAAACAAATATTACGTTGATATCCTGGTATGATCTGTTCAACAAGAACGTTGCTGTTATTATTCAGAAAAATCTGATAATTTTTTTTCATTTATTTTCTTGAGGTACATGTTAATGTTTATTGCACAATTACTCAATACTTTGTCCAATTGGCGTCATTATTTATTATAGCTTGACACCTTTTTTTTCCATGCTTTCAATAAGATTTTCAGCATAATTCAATGGTAAAGATTACCAAATCCTTTTAATTTGATAATGGAGTTGCTTTTCCGTGATCACTGGCTTTCCTTTGAGTTGCATTTTGATGTAAGACCACACATAGGGTTTGCATCTAGAGATATTTTCGGCCATTCCATGATTGTAATGTTATTTTGCCGTTTCCACGTACTGTACAGTTCACTACGATGTTTTGGGCCATTGTTTTCTTGCAGCAACCAAGTTGTTGTGCCTGACCCAAAAAAGCTCTTCTGCAGATTTCAATAAGCATTTTTTATAAATGTATGTATTCTTTCAGCATACAAAATCCAAATTTTCCTTTGCCCAGTTGAGTGTATTTCTTCAAAGTAGCCCGAAAAAATACACTGTTTTCATGCAGGCGACTCCGGATTGTATTTATTTGTATTGTATCTATTCCTTTCTGATGTAGTTTCGATTGAATAGAATGCAGTGAAAGGCCTGGAATATCTCGAAAAAGACGACGGATCGCTCTATCCTGCTCTTTGGATAATAGATTGAATGGTCACAAATACACCAAAAATGCTTCAACTGCATTATATAAGCCCGAATCCTCTCAAAAACACGAATTTGATTTCGCAAATACACGGATATTAGCCCAAGACCAAAACTACCACAAACTGCTTATTAAGGAGATGATTCACATTAAAAAAGAAAATCATGTTGTTAACGACAAACAAGATATAAAGAATCTTTACCAAATATATATATAAGATGAGCTGCTTACGTAGACCAAACCAACCGTAAAATAAGCGCCAGAAGAGACGAACATATAAACGCTGTCAAGCAAAAAACAACTTCTTCTGCTCTGGCCTAACACTTGTTAAACACAGGACATAAGATAAATTTCTCGGGAACAAAAATGCTATCGAGATGTGAAAACCTGTCCACAAGAGTTATAAGGGAAGCCATTGAAATTGCAAAGAGGCCCAACAACTTAAATAGTAGAGATGATAGCCAACGTGTGCCTAACACTTGGAAAAATCTGCATACAAAACATCAACCACTACCACTTAGTAACGAAATAGATTACAACTCGGCAACGCAGCCACAAACACTGGCAACAGGGCCGATGACGCGCAGCAGGTTTCGCAACCTGATGGGCCGGAACCATTCGGAAAACGAACGCGTCCGACTCGCACACGGTACCGACAGCACCGGAGTCGCAGGCGTCAGTTCGCTCGTAGACGCCATACAGTGAGCTTTGAAAATGGTGAACGAGATTTCACCGAAACGTCAGCTGCCTTACAGTCCTGAGAGGGACTCAGCACATACACGGGATGCCCGAAAACCATCAATTATATATATATATATATATATATATATATATATATATATATATATATATATATATATATATGAAGTAAAATGCGAACAGTAAATGCAAACTGCGTTCCAACCATATCCTTTCCGTGTTAGAGGTTGCACAGTTTGAACAAATTGCTAAGGAACACAATTTATCCTATTCCACCACGTTATATATATATATATATATATATATATATATATATATATATATATATATATATATATATATATATATATATATAACGTGGGCAAAAACAGGTATTTCTATTACGTAGCTGCATTCTAATATTCAAATGCATTTATCACGACAAAGGTTCATTTTTTTAAAATTAAACAGAAGACTAGCTTCTTTTCTAAAGAAAAAGATCAAATAATTAAAAAGTATGAACTTTTAACAATGAGGAAATTTCTGTAGTTCGCTCAAATATAACTGTATTCATGTGGGTATACGTTTATTCGATATCGTCTTCAATACCATCAAATTTATTTATTTATTCAGAAGCTTTACTTAATACATATCCTGTAAAATAGAGAAATAAAATCCAAATTTTATTACTATTTATAGGAATAATTTATGATATTTTTCCTGCTCTGACTAAAATTTCATTCTACCTAATAGCATTAGTAATCCGAAATTTTTTAAACAAATACTAAAGCTATGAATAAAACTTCTATAAATTTTAATTTCGTAAGAGGATATAGGATTTCAATGCATTTTGTGAAATAACACGTTAATATGTTATTTACTAATAAATTAGTGATAATTAGTACTTTTAAAAATTCGTATTATTTGTATCATGATATCAGCCGTTTTTGAGATATATTTAATAAATTTTCATTTTTCCATAAACGCTCGTTGGGCCTATTACAGGTGTCATTTTAAAGAGCTGAAAATTGATTTTTTAAATACTTTGATCATGCTTTTTCAAAATAAATCATTCTTATGAGAAAAACTCAAAATGCTAAACACAGACAGGTAAAAATAAAATACACAGGGTGTGCTGATGTGATTTAACTTATGGGGAAGCGCTATCTAACTCTTTGAAGGCCGAAGATGTTATAGTGGAACAAATGCTTAAAATTGTAGAGGAGTTCTCCGGGGAGATCGGAATGCAATTTGGACTTAACAAGTGCCGTATTTTGAATATCGTTAAAGGGAAGATACACCCGGAGGCTTTTGAAATGCAAAGCGGTGAAACTATAGCTGCAATGGAAGCAGACCAAACATACAAATATCTAGGTATGAAACAGGCTAAAAGAACTGACCATGGCACTATGAAGGCCGAATTGACAGCCGAATTTGTCAGGAGGGTAAGGCGGGTATTACGAACTAATTTAAATAGTAGAAATTTGTTTAAGGCGCTCAACACGTATACTTGCTCTGCGCTGAGCTACTCTTTTGGAAATGTAAAATGGAGCAGGACGGACAAAACCTGCAAAGAAAAATAAGGACACTTCTAACAAAAGCACAAAAACATCACCCTCGGAGTGCTATTGAACGTACAATGCTTCCAAGGCACCAAGGAGGAAGGGGATTGGTGGATATTGGTAAGCAGCTCGACCAACAAATAATAAACTTACGTTCATATTTCCACAGGTTATCGGACTCTTCCACACTACATCGAGCAATATGCGAGACAGACGATTCAACACCGTTACAGTTGAGAGAACAAGATATTACTTCTCACCACCAAACAGACCAAGAGAAGTTACAAACCTGGCTATGGAAGCTACTTCATGGACTGCATCCAGGTGAGGTCAATCAGGACAATGTCGACAACTCAGCGTCGAACTACTGGTTGATTTCAGGACAGATGTTTCCGAAAACGGAGGGCTTCTTGTTAGCTATCCAAAACCAGGCTATTCCGACGAAGAACTATCGGAAGTTTGTCATTAGAGATTCCTCAATAGAAAATGACCAATGCAGATATGGCTGTCGAACATCGGAGACAATTCAGCACGTTACTGGAGGATGCCAAGCGTTTGCCGCAACGGAGTATAAGGAAAGACACGACTCAGCCGCTAAGATACTCCACCAAGAGTTAGCAGAAAAGTTAAACCTATTACAAGTAGGAAAAGTGCCTTATTACAAGTACAATCCTGAGCCTATTCTTGAGAACAACCAGTTCAAGTTATATTGGGTACGAACGGTTCTGACGGATCAAACAGTAGCTCATAATAGACCAGACATTATACTAACCGATAAAATTTCTAGGCGAACTACACTAATCGACATTGCTGTACCTAACAACAACAACCTAAGGTCAAAATACAACGAGAAGATCGCCAAATACAGAGACCTGGAGGTCCAAATCCGAAGACAATGGGCAATGAACAGCGTCCAAACGATTCCCATAATACTGTCAACAACTGGAGTGATACCAAAGAACCTCCTGCAGAACATTAAGAGACTGGGCCTCAGTGAACATCTGTATAAGCCGATGCAGAAAGCAATTCTCCTAGCAACCGCGCGAACCGTCCGAAAGTTCGTAGGAAATACAGCAGATCACGTCATCTAGGACCCGATAACATGGAAAGGGTTCCCACAGAGCTTCATACTTTTGGTGTCTTTGTATGCCCGGTATGAGTGAATAATCCCTGGAGGGAGTACGAAGTCGTTTAACTTGTAAATCATCATTAGTACTTTTAAAAATTCGTATTATTTGTATCATGATATCGGCCGTTTTCGAGATATATTTAATAAATTTTAATTTTTCCATAAAGACTCGTTGGACTTATTACAAGTGTCATTTTACCGAGCTGAAAATTGATTTTTTAAATACTTTGATCATGTTTCTTCAAAAAAGATATTCTAAAATCATTTCTATAAAACTGGAGGTTTTCTAAATAAATCATTTTTATGAGAAAAACTCAAAATGCTAAACACAGACAGGTAAAAATAAAATACACAGGGTGTGCTGATGTGATTTAATTTACGGGGAAGCGCTATCTAACTCTTTGAAAGCCAAAGATGTTATATTGAAAGTTTTCCAGCTCAGATATTATCCAGAAACCTTTCAAAGGGTTGATTGGTGCTCAATTAATTTATAATGTTATTAAAATGCAAAAATAGTGAAAACGTACTCCACGTACTTCAATATATTGTCTTATTCTTCGAATATTTTCCCACTGTAGTGCAAATAATATTCCGGCGTTATTATGGACTTCGTTAGAATGCTGTGCTATTCTCGCTAGTAATTATTCTCTAGTATTTACTGGTGTTGAAAAAACTAGTTTTTTTAGATGTTCCCAGAAGTAAAAGTCTAAAGGAATTAGGTTTGGAGACCTTGGTGGCCACAAAACAGGCCCGCCTTGATCTATCAATCGATGGCCAAAAATGTTAGTTAAGTATTGACGTACTATACGGTTAAAATGAGTTTGACCGCCATCATGTATGTACCACATTTGCATTCTTCTATCAAGAGCTAAGTATTCCAATAAATTATTCAAAATTTTGCTGCAAAAATTATAAATAAATCTCACCATGCGGTCTTCTTTCCAAAACAAATTTCCGATACTGCCAATCCACATATTTATAATAAATGTTTATTGGTGTTTGTTTTGAAATATAGCGTGCGGGTTTTCATCAGCCCAGAAAAGTAAATTGTGAGTTTATTATGCCATCTCTTGTAAAACCGGCCTCATCGGAAACAAAATAAGGTTAAAAAAAATTAGATTAAGGTCATGTTACTGTATAAACCAGTTGGAGTATTGAAGACTTACGAGATAATCATCCGGAGACATAGCGTGTAGTTTTTTAACGTGATAAGGGTGAAGAAGAGTTTCATATCCAGTCCATTTTGTAACATTGTTTTGTATCGCGAGCTTTCTTATACTGTTTTGACAAGTTCCGTCAATAGCAACTCATTATGTGGGTATTAACAATAACAACGTGAGTTTTACCTGTATGTGTTTAGCATGAGTAAATTTTGAGTGTTTTACATTAAACCGATTTTTCTTGAAAACCAAAAGTTTTATCGAAATAAATTAAAAGTACCTTTTTTGATGAGGAATGACCAAAGTATTTAAAAAATCAGTTTGCAGCACTATAAAATGACACCTGTCAAAAATTAGGCCAAGTGAGTGTGGCTGCAAGCCCGTTCCTGATTTCTCTGATAATCTAAACGATCTACTCTAGTATGTTTTAATGAATCTTTATAGCCTTTATAAAATATTAAAGTTTCATTAACTTATACAAGTCGGTTCGAAACTTAGAACGGATAAGATAAATTACTGGGTATACTTTTAGGGCTCTGTATCTCCGATAAGGAGCACTTTAGGAATTTTGTTTCTGCGACAAAGTAGGGATATTTTGATCTCCCACCCGAGAAATTTGGAAGTACTTACCGGCAACTTGTATACTTAGTTTTCAGTTGACTCCAAAAACGGAGAAGGTTCCTTAATTAGCTGCGGGCCTAAATTTTTTCTTTGCTTAATACGATATTACGCAAAGTAAATTCATTTTTTCATGTTTTGTGATTGTGGGACGAAAAACTAATTTATCCTTTTACTAAAATTTCTGATCCACCCCATTACGAAGGCCAGCAAATTCATACCAACTTTAAGCAAAAGTCCTTTATTTTCTATAACTGGATAAAGTTTAAATTTTAAATGACCTAATGTTATAGTATGTGTTTTGGTTGTTTTTCTTTTTGTATATTTATTGTTATTCCTTGATAAAATGTCACAAGTTAACCTCTTCTCTCACCTTGCAATAGCTTGATGGAAAACAACGTGGGTTAGATATAAAATGCATCTCCACATTACATCTTGGCTGTTTTATCTGTCCCCATAACTCCGTTTGCCGAGTAGGTACTAGGCACGGACTGTATCTTGTATGTACGGATTCAGAAAGATTAAGAAAGTATACTCTTTACAATCATATAGGTCTTTTCTTCAAACTGTGTCATTAGTTGAATAATTATTAGCTAAGTTTCTGAGTCAAGATGTAAAAATTAATTTCGTTTTTAATATTACTGCATGAATTAATTTTGCTGGTTTTTGTCTCTCCATTTTTTCAGATCAAAGTACTATTCATATTTCATATAAAATGATTAACTTTTCCTAAAACAAGTTCTATCTTGAACTTTTTAACAAACAATTCCCAATCCTCTCTTTAAAATTAGTTGCAGAAATAGAGAATCCATAAAATGATCCTTATTTAAAGTTTTATTTTTTCGGAGAGATATTTTTCAAAATATATAATTTTGTATCTGAGGAGCAAGTAAAGATACAGCTTAACAGGAAATTTTAATTCATACCTGATGATTTTGAAATTGGTATCTACTTTACTCTTCCGTTAAATTCCATATCACTACCCCGTATTCAGAAGTAGTGTCTTTCTGACATATAAAGGATGTTTTTTATAGAGGTATAAAACTTTAAGTTGGCAATACTTTTTTAACTGGCGGCCATTTTGTCAGCTGTCAAGTGATTTATGTTTAGTTTGGTTTGGCATTTCAACATGAATAGACTGACGCCTGAACAACGCTTCCAAATTGTGCAAATTTATTTTGAAAATCATGGTTCTGTTCGAAATACGTATCGCGCACTACGTCCATTTTACGGTCAACATAATCGTCCATCAGAGCAATTAATTCGATTAACTATGGAACGTTTTCGCACCACGTTTACTCTAAATGATGATATGCATCCACAGAGACGTCGTACAGTGCGTACAGAAGAAGTCATTGCTGCTGTAGAGCGTAGCGTAGAGGAAGACCCGAATCAGTCTATCCGCCATCGTGCACTGGAATTGGATATGTGTCCATTCACTTTGTGGGAGATTTTGCGGAAAGATCTTGGTTTGCGTGCTTACAAAATCCAACTCGTGTAAGAATTGAAGCCACACGATCACCTAGCAAGGCGTAGATTCGGTGAATGGGCCCAAAACCAGATTGCCGTTGATCCCGATTTTCAGAAGCGTATACGTCAATAAACAAAACTGCCGTATTTGGAGTGATGATAATCCTCAAGTGTATGTTGAGACACCGTTACATCCAGAAAAACTGACTGTTTGGTGTGCTTTATGGGCTGGTGGAATCATTGGTCCGTACTTCTTTAAAAACGATGCTGGTCAGAACGTTACAGTCAATGGCGACCGCTATAGAGCCATGATTACTGACTTTTTCGTTCATCAGTTGAACAACCATGATGTGCAGGAGCTGTGGTTTCAACAAGACGGCGCAACATGTCATACAGCTCGTGCCACAATTGATTTATCGCAAGAAACGTTTGGTAACCGCATAGTTTCACGTTTCGGATCCGTGAATTGGCCTCCAAGATCGTGCGACTTAACGCCGCTAGACTATTTTCTGTGGGGATATGTGAAGTCGCTAGTCTACGCCGATAAGCCCGAAACGATTGATCAGTTGGAGGACAACATTCGCCGCATTTTTGCCGATATACGGCCACAAATGTTGGAAAAAGTCATCGAAAATTGGACCTCCAGATTAGGCTACGTCCGAGCCAGCCGTGGCGGTCATATGCCAGAAGTCATATTTAAATTATAATGCCAGAAGGTTATCTTTCGAATAAAGTAAATTTCATGTCAATTTAAAAAATTCATCTTTGTTTTATTCCATTTAAAAGTTCTATACTTCTATAAAAAACACCCTTTAGAACAATTAAATATTACTGTATTTTCATCGAAATCACAAATGACTGAAATTGTTTTAATACAACCCTGTATATTTTTTAAATTATTGTATTCTACTTAAAACTACTATGTATTTGCAAATTGCATGTTTCTGTACCTAAAGTCCCTAATTTACTTTTGGACACAAATTACGTTTTCAAAAATTGTTATTTTATGAAGTTACCTTATACAGGGTCGAAAACAAATAAACTTTGCATCGCATGTGACCAAATTTTAATAGCCCTATTTGAATTTTGTACAAAAACACACATTTAATATGGTGCTATTTTAAAACTTTAAACAAAACATGTCTGGGATGAAGCACTATCAAAACTAAGAAGTTTTATGTAGCTTGCGTTGAATCTTATTTTGCAACAGTGGTGCAATTTACAAAAAATGGGCAAAAATCTAAATTATTTTATTCAGCCGAAATTTTGCATATGGGCTAAAATTTACATTTAGAAAATCTTTTTCTAATATCTTGTTTTGATATTTTGAGATATAACCCTACTTTTGATTTTTTTTTTGGAAATAAAATTAAAATTTGAGAATATGCTAATTAGGTGACTACTATTTTTTTTGGTTATTTTTTTATCGAACGAAGCAAAAATTGATGCCAAAGTCAAATTTCGAATAAAGCTATTAATAAAAAATAATCCCATATGATGCGGACTTTACTGGTCACACTGTATATTCGACAGTTTAGTTAGTAATTAGTAGAAGAATGTAGTTACATTTTGGTTAATCAAATTAGTTTATTCGGGGAAATATTTATAACTGATTACTACCTGTTTATTTTTCTCCCAATTTGCAAAGTTGGAATAACATTAAATGTCATCATACGTACCTTCGTTTTACTTTTACGATTATGATATTTTAAATGCCCACTCCTTGGCTTAACCTTACAAACAAATTTCTAGAAAAAATATTCCGACACTCTTTCTACTAACACAACATTGTAACCAGTTTGGGACACCTACTTTTCTGGTTCTGATTCACGCGTATTTTATGCCTTGTAACATGTAACATTTTGATAAAATTCATGGTTACATAGGTCGTTACGCTTGTAGGCTTGTGCTGTTAGTTGGAAGTAGTTAATAATTTATAGTAATACACTATTTCTACAAGTAAAAACAAATGCGTAGTATTTACATAATATGTAAGATATAACTTAGTCACAATAAATTGTCTTATAAATTTTATTTTGTAAAGTTGTTCTTTTTAATTATTTTATTTATTATACATATAACAAAAATTTTGTATGTAATGTGATATGCAAATATATAAAATAATTTTTAAGTTATTGCGGACCTTCCTTAAAATAAAAAATTATTCATTTTTCTGAACGAAGAATAAGGCTTAAACAGCATTAGATTTTATTAAAGATCAAATGTCTGTGGTCTTCTAAGGCCTACTGTTATTAATGATATATATATATATATATATATATATATATATATATATATATATATATATATATATATATATATATATATATATATGATTAAACGGCTTTTACGGATTC
Source organism: Diaprepes abbreviatus (assembly GCA_034092305.1). Lineage (NCBI taxonomy): Eukaryota > Metazoa > Arthropoda > Insecta > Coleoptera > Curculionidae > Diaprepes > Diaprepes abbreviatus. The sequence goes on along the minus strand of JASJET010000205.1, from coordinate 862,979 downwards.
CTCCCTGTGAGATGCATTGGCAGTGGTTATATCCACATTATGTTGTAGTGCTGAAATCACATTCAGCACACGTACAATGTGCAACTCCGTATGTAAGTGAAATAAAATGCGAAATAGTGAATGCAAACTTCGCTACATCATATCCTTTCTGTGTTAGAGGTTGCACAGTTAGAATAAACTGTAATAAAACACAATTCATCCTATTCCACCACCATCGAGATGGTGGCCTACCTGTACCACCATACCGAGAAGAAAGTCAAAGCTTACCCTCCCCGCCACAGTGATACGGCGGAGATACATGTTTCGTCTCTCACTAGACTCATCAGGGTACCGACATGCACCTGGCTGTGCAAAGGACAGATCGGAAGGAAGTATGCAACACTGAACGCGGCTTCGCCGACCTCTCGTCGTGTGACTTATATATGATTATACGGCTTTCATATATATATATATATATATATATATATATATATATATATATATATATACATACATATGTAATCGAAGGTTTTCGGGCATCCCGTGTATGTGCTGAGTCCCTCTCACTACTGTAAGGGAGCTGACGTTTCGGTGAAATCTCATTCACCATTTTCAAAGCTCACTGTATGGCATCTACGAGCGAATGCTATACAGTGAGTCGGGTCTATTTTCCTGAATTCGAAACTCTTGAGGAGTTTAATTAATTTATGACCAGGACTTTGAAATCTGATTTCTCTCGTGAAAATAAGAAAAAAATAAGTTATAGGGGTCCCTAAATCCTTAGCAAGATAAAAATGTTAAAAAAATGTGACAACACCATCAATTGTTAACTTATTTAAATTCTTATAAATCTTCCTAAATTATATTTTGTTACTTAAACCAATTGGAAAATATCTATACTCATATCATAGACTTACATAATAATAGAAGGTACAGTATCTCAAAAAACAGTGAGCTATTTTGAGGGATATATATATATATATATATATATATATATATATATATATATATATATATATATATGTATATATATATATATATATATCTGTCAAGTTTTTGAGAATTTTTTTTCTCTTCTTCAGGATATCTCTGCAATTATTAATTAAATAGAGTATTAACGAACTTATAATTATTAAGTAACTCACCAATGTGGTTTGAATATGAAACAAGTATACGTTTGAAAAACAGGGGGAAAAACCAACATTGGTACATTTTAAGTATATTTAGAGACATATTTTGAAAGAATTGTAAAAATTCATTGAAATTATAGAAAATTCGAAAACACCATTTTATACTGACACCTGTCATCTGTCAACCCGGAAGTATCGTCGCTGGTGTAAGTAGTAGGGAAAAATACAGATCCGTAAACAGAAGCGTATTCAAGCATAAAATTTAGCAAAAATAGAATATAAAATTATGAAGTTGCTTGTTTGATATCTTCTACATAATATAAGAGAATTTAATATAAAGAACTATTCATCTGAAGATGGACTGTTTTCGAATTTTCTAGAATGTCAACGAATTTTTACAATTCTTTCAAAATATGCCTCTAAATATAGTTAAAAAGTGCTAATGTTGGTTTTTTCCCCTGTTTTTCAAACGTGTACTCTCAAACCACATTGGTGAGTTACTTAATAAATAATTGTCGAGATGTCCTGAAGAAGATATACATAAATTCTTTACTACTCTCTACAGAATCAAAGAACGGTTTTTTTCCTTACCAAGGCCTACAAATTTAAAAAATACTACATCTTCAATAACCCTAGTTTTGTATATATATATATATATATATATATATATATATATATATATATATATATATATATAATAAAATTGAATCAAATATTGGGTCCAACAGATGGCGACAGCGCTGTTTCGTCCTAATATGGGACTCGTCAGGCCACCGCATTCGGTACAAACCATCATCTCGCCTTTGCATCCTATAAAACTGAGTTTAAAATCAAAAAACAGCAAACAAGACGACAAAGGCGACATCTCGATGGTCCACCTGATAACACAAGAACCACACAGATTAACAAAGTTTGTAAAATAACCACCATATGGTGGCGCGACGGTGAACTAAAACAGAAATATGTAAAATCGAGTACACGAAACGCGCTGCCCAAAGGATAGGGGTCGCATTTTTCGGTACTGACAACCAAGCCTACTGCTAATTTCAGCAGCCAAAGCCACGTGTCGCACCAAACGATCCCACCATGAGAGCATCGTTTAGCGTGTTTCAAAGCCAAGCAAGTAAATAAATAAACATTTTTAACACGAGAATCATGTAGATTGACAAATTTTCACATCCGCTTCGCCAATATTTGATTATATTTTATTTTAAATTACACGGGCAAAAACTTGCCTATTTATTTATGTACTTGTTTGGCTTGGAAACACGCTAAACGATGCTCTCATGGTGGGATCGTTTGGTGCGACACGTGGCTTTGGCTGCTGAAATTAGCAGTAGGCTTGGTTGTCAGTACCGAAAAATGCGACCCCTATCCTTTGGGCAGCGCGTTTCGTGTACTCGATTTTACCTATTTCTGTTTTAGTTCACCGTCGCGCCACCATATGGTGGTTATTTTACAAACTTTGTTAATCTTTCGCCTTTGTCGTCTTGTTTGCTGTTTTTTGATTGCCGATATACGGCCACAAATGTTGGAAAAAATCATCGAAAATTGGTCCTCCAGATTAGATTACGTCCGAGCCGGCCGTGGAGGTCATATTCCAGAAGTCATATTTAAATTATAATGCCAGAAGGTCATCTTTCGAATAAAGTAAATTTCATGTCAATTTAAAAAATTCATCTTTGTTTTATTCCATTTAAAAGTTCTATACCTCTATAAAAACACTCTTAGAACTAAAAATTTACATTTTACTGTGCTGCACTGTACTGAAATAATGCAAAACAAGAACAATTTTAAATAAAAACAATGAAAAACTAAGACAAGTAATTTGTAGTTTCCTTAAAATTTAGTTTTAATATTTTATGATCTCAAAAACAACCGAGTCTAAATATATCTCATTTTTTTGTCATAAAACGATCACTTAAATTATTTTATGTTATTGTACTAAAGACGCCTTTTCTACATAGCAAATGTTCGCCATTCTTTGACCTTTAACTTACCTCTGAGGCAAAAATTATTCTCGAGATGCATACAATGGATAACAACTGCAAAAGGCATTGGTAAACAAACAACATATCTTAGTATGTATATCAAGCTGTCGCCTGTTTCGATAACAGAATATCTTATGTTATCTGCTAACAAGCTTTTATGGAAATTAAGATATTTTTTGTTGTGCCAAACAAAGAGTAAAATCATTGCAGACAATAAAATATTGGTTGAAACCTTTAGTATCTCTATTAGAATTTTTGTGTGTTTTATTATCTTTTAGTCATTCATTCATATAAAATATATTCAAAAATAAAAATAGACCTAATATTCAAGTTGAAGGCCTATGCTCACTTACGAGTGAACACCCCGAGTTTTTCACCCAGTGTTGAATTCTTGCGACTTTTATCATTCACACTTGTGGATCACGATTGTGGCTCAAAACTTGGGATGCCGAGCCGTGGTTGACGCGTTTTTGGAAAAAATTCCTAATAAATAAACTGGTCAGCTTGATGCATGGACATAAAGTTATTAGATCAAAGAAAGAGACAGAGAGTTTTCGATGAGTAGTATCCCTCTTTTTAATGATGGACCCAGGAACGATAACTTAAATGTCATTGAATGCGTATTCTCTCTCTTTCTAATTTTGGTCATGTGACAGGCGTCTGTCACATGACCAAAATTAGAAAGAGAGGTACTACTCACCGAACTTGATCTACTTCTTTCTAAGCGTGAGCCAACTTCCTTCTATAGGATCCGCAGTCTATATTAACGACTCATGATTTCAAGTCTTCGACTTCGTACTCCCTGCAGGGAATATTGACTCATACCAGGTATACAAAGATACCAAAAGTATGAAGCTCTGTGGGAACCCTTTCCATATTATCGAGTCCTAGGTGACATGGTCTGCTGTATTTCGTACAAACTTTCGGACGGTTTGCGCGGTTGCAAAGAGAACTGCTTTCTGAATTGGCTTATACAGATGCTCACTAAGCCGAGTCCCTTGATGTTCTGCAAGAGGTTCTTTGGTATCACTGCAGTTGTTGATAGTATTATGGGAATCGTATTTGTATCTGCAGATCTCTGTATTTGACGATCTTATAGTTGTATTGTGGCTTTAGGTTGTTTTTGTTAGATACAGCAATGTCGATTACTGTAGTTCGCCTACAAATTTTATTTGTTAGTATAATGTCTGGTCTATTATGAGCAACTGTCTTATCCGTCAGGACCGTTCGGTTTGAAGATAACTTGAACTGGTTATTCTCAAGAATAGGCTCCGGATTGTATTTGTAATAAAGCACTTTTCCTACCTGCAATAGGTTTAACTTATCTGCTAATTCTTAGTGGAGTATCTTAGCGGCTGAGTCGTTTCTTTCCCTATACTCGGTTGCGGCAAACGCTTGGCATCCTCCAGTTATGTATTAGATTCTCTGATGTTCGACAGCCATATCTACATTGGTCATTTTCTATTGAGGGATCTCTGATGGACTTCCGATAGTTTTTCGTCAGAATAACCTGGTTTTGGATAGCTAACAAGAAATCCTCCATTTCCGGAAATATCTGTCATGAAATCAACCAATAGTTCAACGCTGAGTTGTCGACATTGTCCTGATTGACCTCATTTGGATGCCGTCCATGAAGTGATTTCTGTAGCCAGGTTTATAATTTCTCTTGGTCTCTTTGGTGGTGAAAAGCAATTTACTGTTCCCTCAACTGTAGCGGCGTTGAATCGTCTGCCTTAAATATTGCTCAATATAGTGTGGAAGAGTCCGCTAACCTGTGGAAATATGAACGTAAGTTTATTATTTTTTGGTCGAGTTTATTATTTGTTGGTCATTAATTACCCTTATTATTAAGTACTATTAAATACTCTTAGGTCTATGGCTTGACATCGCCTTAAACCTCACTTTTTTAATATTTTCTTTTGTAAACGATTTGTTTCATTTGGGTCAAGGAGGCTGTGCAGACCTGAGAACAAAAAAGTTAGGTGCTGACCTTTTATAGCACTACTCCGGTGATTTTATAGATGTCAGTTGACTGGCAATATTTTTCAGTCTGGCATCGAAGTCGGCATGTTTTTAATATTTTACCTACATACTTTGGAATTTGTATTTTATATAGCAGTTGTTTTCTGCGAATATTGCTCTCGGTTCGGTTAAGCTTCACTGACGAAACCATAAGGTGGTAGAAACACGTATGGAGAGAGGACCAGAGTTGTATTTGCAGGAAATAAACCGTTTGTATATATTTTTTCTTTTCTCTGCCTAAAAGGATAATGCATATAAACAACCAACAAATAAGTATGTTATATATTTATAAATATTATCAGTCCAACTCACCCATTCTTTTATTTCTAGAATGCTTAAAAAAAAAAAAAGTTGATCTGTTATTTTTTTTTATATCTCTAAAAATAGATGAATTTTTGAGGACCAGAGTGCTCTTTTCCATGCAAATTTTTAACACTTATACTCTGATCGTGGAAGGGGGGTCGCATTTGCTGTTGCGTTCGGAAATCGGAACGCGCACTCAGAATGAGCCGTATTCAAAGACCCAGTAAATCACTATTAGTTTATTAATATTGATCATTTAGTTAATTAAATTATATCAAAATTTATACTAATTAATTGTAAAATAAAATTAACCGTAACAACGTTTATAATCCTAGTATATTTCAGGTAGATAAGAGAACCAAAGTTTGTTCCCGACGGATGTATACTCACAGTTTATATCAATTAGAGTAATTAAAAAAAGTCATTGTTTATACGGTGTTTTCACAGAACTAGTACAGTCGATCAGAAAACTGATTGATGTACGTGGCACAGGATGCAAAATCGCCTGAAGTAAAAAAGGTAAATTGGATTTGCCGCATTAATAACTTTAGTAGTAGTATATGTATTTAAATAGAATTAAAACTAATGCATTTCTACAAAAAAAGACTATAATACTGGCTACGTTAATTCCTCGTCTTCCCGTGATTATCACCCTAATTAAAAACATACAGGGTTATTCACCTAATGAGGGACGGAATATTGCGGCCAGAATACTTGACTTTCAAAAAGTTGTACTTTTGGGATATATGGAGGTCTAATATAGTTACTTTTTAAAATTATTTTCATATTATGTACGGCGTCCCAAAAGCTCTGAAAGAATCAAAGTTGTGTATTTTTAAATGGAGCCTTCTGTATATTAGTGCATTTTTGGATTCTCCGTTAAAACAAGTGCCTATTCTAATAAGGTTTGTAGTACCTAAACCTTAAGGGTTTTTAAAGAATTTGGATTTTGACAAAAACTAACCTAATTTTCATGTTTCAAATACAAGTATTTCAGTTATGTATTCGAAATGTACAGTGAAGTGTAACAATAAATTATATTTTGTATCCCAATTATAATAAATTTCCTATATTATACAGGGTGTCCAAAAATTAAAACTAATCAAATAAGAACTTTAAGTGGCTATAACTTGATTAATTTATATAGAACGCTATACTTTTTAACTTACCAGAAAGTGTACCTATTTAATGCTTATCGAATAGTGTAAGGGTGTTCTAGAGCTAAGTCTTCGCGTTTTCACAGAATACGCCAAATAATCGTTTTTTGCACCATTTTATGTTTTTTGAATAGATGTTTTAGTGTATCTAGTTGCCTATGGCATTTAGAAACGCCAGATAATTCATTTAACGCAGTTCACTCGTGAAACGGCTTTTCTTAGAAATGTGATCGAATCTGAATATAAAGTTTACAAAAGTGTCTTTTATTTAATTTTTAAAAAAACTAAATTTTTTTGATCGTCTGTGAGACGAAATATTACCAATTAAAATATGCATAATTAACATGCTGGAGGTCACTACGTATAATAAAATGCCAATAAATTTTAGAATATCTCAAAAACGGTTTTTACCATATTTTTTTAAAAACTAATGTAACGTAGATCCAAAAATTATGAATTTTTTAGAAAAAAACCCAGAATTTCTTGACCGTTTTGTTTAGAAAATAAAGATTTTTTAATTAAAAGTAATTTTAAAACATCTGACGCGTAATGGGTTACAGTGATCACAACTTGGCAATGCGCGATAATCCAAACCTAAGTTAGCTAGGTTAGTTCTTTAGAACGTGACATTTTTTTAAATATATTTCCCGATATTTTTATTTCTTTCCTCAATGTGTTAGGATGTCAACATAACAAACTGTATAGGTATGAGACTCACACTATATGAACGTTACTATACACACGTTTACTCTATAGACCATTCAATATAGACATTTACGGCGCTATCAGATTTATTATATTTAAAGTTATTACTGTATATGAATGTGTCTGTATATTGAAAGTTAACGTGTTGGGTACAGTCTCGTTCAAAAACAAACTCTTTAGGCCTGAGAATCTTTAACTCTTGGTACTTACTTAAATACTATACTTTTGACTACGACTGTCGCATGTGAACTACCTTAATCTTCATTTATTGAATTGAATTATTTGTTGTTGTTGCTTTGTCAAAACGAAAATTTATCCAAAGAAAGAGAGCGTATTGATATGATTTTTATCCTTGGAGAATGTTATCAAAATTGTTTGTTGGCCTGTCGGGTCTATGCTCAAAGATTTCCCGAAAGAAACTTTCTTAAATCAACCGTTTTTGTGAGACTATTAAACCAGTTTTGGGAAAGTGGAGGTTATAAAAAACCTGTTATTAGGATGAAGAAAATCTTTTTACTATAGTTGGTTCAGTGATGGAAAATCCCAATATTAATCAGGATTCTATATCTGAAAATACTAACATTAACCAAGCAAGTGTTTCAAGGATTCTTAACGAATACGGATTTCGTTCTCATAAAATCTAGTTTTGTCAAGAGCTTCACGGAAATGATTTTGACAACCGAACTGAATTCTGCTTGTGGGTGTTCAATAAAGTGGCAGAAAATAAACACTTTTTTGATAATGTGCTGTTTAGTGAAGAATGTACTTTTCGTAACAATGGTTTTGTGAATAAACACAACTTCCATTACTATACATACAGAGTTATGAGAAACCAGAATAGATGGTCGGTCAATGTATGGGGAGGAATACTGGGTCCATATTTAATTGGACCCTACTTTACTGAAGGACTTTTAAATGGTTTGATGTTTCACGATTTTCTTTTATACCAGTTTCCAGTGTTATTAGAAGATGGGCTTTTAAATATTAGAACAACTATATGGCTTCAATTGGATGGAGCTCCGCCACATTATCAACGTGAGGTTCGGCAATTTTTAAATGTCAACTTTCGAAACAGGTGGATTGGGAGAGACTGATTTCAAAATTGGCCCCCGAGATCTCCGGACTTAACTCCACGAGATTTTTTTTATGAGGATACATTATAGGTCTACAATGCGCCCCCCGACAACACCACAAGATATGAAAATACCTATAAATATTATGTTTCTGTTTTGTGTTATCGTCAATATGTTATTACCATTATTGCTGTTATAGACTGTTGGATGACTATAAATCGCGTTCCGAGTTTCTGAACATTTGTAAAGATATTCCTGATTAATATTCTTCTAGTTGTAAATTACCTGTCATTTCTAAATGCTATAGGCAACTAGATACATTAGAACATCTATTCAAAAAACACAAAATGGTGCAGATAACTATTATTTGGCGTATTCTGTGAAAACGCGAAGACTTAGTTATAGAACACCCTTATACCATTCAAATGTACATTTTCTGGTTAGTTAAAAAATATAGCGTTCTATTTAAATTAATCAAGTATAGCCACTTAAAGTTCTTATTTGATTAGTTTTAATTTTTGTACACCCTGTCTAATATAGCAAGTTTATTATTCATTCATTCATTCATATCAGCCCGTTTTCATTCACTCCTGAATGTAGGCCTCTTCCATATTTTTCCATTTCTGTCGGTCCGTAGCTATCCCCATCCAGTTTTTTCCGGCAATTTTCTGGATGTCGTCACGCCATCTCTTTTGGGGCCTGCCAACACTTTTCTTGTTCTTTCTTGGCCGCCATGCTGTTATCTTGTATGTCCATCTGTCTATGTCATGTCTTGCGATATGTCCAGCCCATCTCCATTTTAGCTGCGCTACTCGTTTGCTCACATCTGTTATTTTCGTTCTTCTTCTGATTTCTGCATTTGGAACTCTATCTCGTAAACTAATTCCCAGCATAGCCTTTTCCATTGCTCGTTGTGTAATCCGAAGCTTATTAATGGCTTTACATCTTAGGGAGGTTGTTTCAATACCATAAGTAAGAACTGGCAGGATGCACGACTCGTAGACTTTTCTTTTCAGACTTATGGGGATTTAAGAAGGAATCCGAGCTTAGACTTATTCTTCTAGGAATTTCAGCCGATTGGTTTTCCTTCCCTATTTGTATTTTATTTATTATTATTAGTTTATTATAATTGGGATATAAAATATGATTTTTTGTTACACTTTACTGTAAATTTCGAGTACATAACTGAAATACTTCTTAGGTATTTGAAACACGAAAATTAGGTTTGATTTGGTCAAAATTCAAAGTATTCAAAAACCCTTAAGGTTTAGGTACTATAAACCTTACTTACCTACATAGCTTAGGCACTAATTTTGATTGGAGAATCCAAAAGTGCAATAATATACAGGGGGTTCCAGTTTAAAAACATAACTTTGACCCTTTCAGAGCTTTTGGTACACCCTGCATAATCTGAAAATAATTTTAAAAAGTAACTATATTAGATCCACATATATCCCAAAGTAAAATTTTTGGAATGTCACATATTTTGACCGCAATATTCTGTGTCGTATAGAGTGATTAACCCTGTATACCTCTGTATGTGAAGTACAGAGGTGAAAAAGACAACACGCCACCTATTAATTTATCTTTCATAAGCGAACAGTATTTCGTAATTAAAAGCAATATTTATTACGTCACTCTTGACTGAAAATATTTCTTACTACCATCCTGGAAAACCCTTAATCGCGCCGATTGCGTGCAAACTTCTAAATTATAGCCAAGAATCGGTAATATATTTGCTTAAATAATTCACATGCCTGGCTATCATACATTTACCAGGTAGCAACTACAAGTTTCGTATGCGTTTATATTATTTACGACATTGGTTAAAGGCGTTTCGCGCGGTATGACATTCTTTATAATTTAAACTTGGCTACGTTAATGGCGACTGCATGCTTGTAAATTTCTGTTTAGAAAAAATTGAATAATGACGCTGTAAATTTTTACGCACATCCTGTGAAATACTAGTAAATTTTAATTTTGTAAGTTGATGTAGAAAGTATAATTGCATTAAAATATATAGAAAACATTTCGAATGTTCACGAATAAGAGTGGTGGTACTCGATGCTTGATGCTTAGACCTCCGTTGCGTCCATTACATCCCACTATGACTGCTTTTGCGAATCCAAGCACCCTAGTTACTATTCTATTCTTGGAAGAGTTTATTCTTCCTATCAATCCTCTCTGCTGGGTAAAAGTATCTCAAGAGAGTGATTTAGTTTCGAAACCTGTACCATGTAGTTTGTTTGTATAAGAAGCGATGGACATCTTTCTACAACGTGCCCCCTGCTACACAGGTAGCCACCAGTTCAAGCTCTAGATGGCACAGGTAACTAAGGCGGTAAACAGTCTTCAAGGCCTTTTCTTCTATGAATAAGTGGAGAGGAAGGAGATTCATCAGAACTTCCAGCTTCCTAATGGGGGCTGCCCCCATCGCACTCATCACTCCTACACAAGCCATTCTTTAAACTTTGTCGAGTCGAAGATGCTGTTTGCGCTTGGCTGTGCTAGGCCACCATACAATTGCAGGATACATATTCATAGGACGAATCACCACGTTGTCACGCCCAGTTTTAGGGTGTGACTAGAGACGTAGAATTCGGGAATTTGATCTTCAGAGATTAAACTCTAATTTAACTCTTCGACTTCGGTTTATATAAAAAAATAGTTTATTCAAAATAAGTACAATATTGACTATATTGAACTGTACACTATTAAAATTAATTTTTTTACTTACATTAAAATTAGATTCATGTCGGAACTCTTGACGGGGTTGTCACTTTGTTTTTGCTACTGATCGACCTGCTTTGAACTGGAAACTCGTTTGGGATTTGTCAATGCTTCCCTCACACGGGCAACCCACTGATGTAATAGTGACTCATTTACATCGGATCGACTGACCCTTATTACTGACGACTGACTGACTAACCGATTGGTTGATCGATTGATCTCCATCCCAAACGTGTCCGTCCTTTTTATCCTGTATTGTTATTATTCATCAAGCCAACAAATCGCCTTCTTACAACCTCGGTGCGTCCATGACTCGGAAAGCGACCTTACTGACTTGGTGAATTTCCACGATCGACGACCAGTAAATAAACATAATATTTTATAATAGGAAGGTTACAAAATTATTAAAGGTGAAGCGATTTGTTATTGTTTTAATTTAAAAGAAAATATTAATAAAATTTAGAAATGCCAATTTATGAAATATTATATTTTTATGTTTTTTCCTATGTGACACATCCCCCAGTCTTAGACAGCTGGACCCCAGCGATGAATAGAAAAAAAGTGGAAATTGTAAACATATGACCTAAAATTGAATAGCAATAAAAAATTATACTTTTTTCCTATTTCATGACTCTCTCGTTTACTAAGCTAGGAAAAAACAAAGTCAAATTAATTATAACAAAAAAAGGTCTTTTAGCCGTTTTTTAAATTTTTGCACCACTGCACTAAATCATTTGTTTAAGTCTATCTGGAGGATGTTGTTGTGTCGCCTTGTCTGGCGGGTGGGAGGGGGTGAACGATGTGATACGCCTTACTTCTAATTTTGATCGGAATCCCTAATGTTACACAGCTGAAGACAGCGTCACATCGGATGACGCTTGACATGCATGAGGCCCTGCGTTGACCGCCCATACCTACAATGCACTCCATTTTCTGCCAAATTTCAGTAGCTAAGAAACTGAGATTGAATGTACTATGTTACTCCTGTCGTAACTTTTCTTATTCCGTTGACTTCTGGTCAGGTGGTGTAGTCCCATTTACCAAGATGGTTTCTTGCACTTGTAGTTGTAGGAAATGAATGTTCATGGATGTGTACGCATAGATGGAGCCGAAGCGGAGTCTACCAACTGCGCTGGTGTAGAGCTTCGTGCGTCAGTAGATCTGGTGGACTATTTGAGGCAACTCGCCATGCCTAAAGTTTGCTTGAGGCATGTAGGCAGTGGTGGCGCCATTACATTGTGTTTATCTTATACCTAAATATCTTATTCATAACAAAACATTAAGATTTAGAAGCCAAAAGGCTTTGCACTCTGTCCAGGAATTATTCACTCGTACCAGGTATACATAGATACTAAAATTATGAAGCACTGTGGTGACTCTTTTCATGTTATCGGGTCCCAGGTGGCGTGATCTTCTGCACTTCCTACAAACTTTCGGATGGTTCGCGCTGTTGTAAGGAGAACTGCCTTCTGCATCGATTTATACAGATGCTCACTAAGGTCCAGACTCTTGATGTTCCGCAGGAGGTTCTTTGGTATCACTCCAGTTGTTGATAGTATTATGGGAAACGTGTGGACGCTGTTCATTGCCAACTGTCTGCGGATTTGCACCTCCAGATCTCTGTATTTGGCGATCTTCTCATTGTATTTTGGTCTTAATTTGTTGTTATTAGGTACAACAATATAAATCAGTGTAGTTCGCCTAGAAATTTTATCTGTTAGTATAATGTCCGGCTTATTATGAGCAACTGTTTGATCTGTTAGGACTGTTCGGTCTCAATATAACTTGTATTCGTTGTTTTTAAGAATAGGCTCCGGCTTGTATTTGTAATATGGTAGCTTTTCCAACTACAATAGTTTTAACTTATCTGCCAACTCTTGGTGGAGTATCTTAGCGGCTTTCCTTATACTCGGTTGCGGCAAACGCTTGGCATCTTCCAGTTATGTGCTGGATTGTCTCTAATGTTCAACAGACATATCTACATTAGTCGTTTTCTATTGAGGGATCTCTGAAGATGAAAGTTCTTCGTCGGAATAACCTGGTCTTGGATAGCTAACAAGAAGCCCTCCATCTCCGGGAAGATCTGTCTTGAAATCAACTAGTCGTTCGACGTTGAGTTGTTGAGATTGTCCTGGATGACCTCATTTGGACGCCGTCCATGAAGTGGTTTCTGTAGCGACTTGTAAATTCTCTTGGTCTGTATGGTGGTGAGAAGAGATATCCTATTCTCTCAGCTGTAGCAGCGTTGAATCGTCTGCCTCTCCCAATTTAAAATACATTGGTGGTTTTGAGGAACCTTTTTATATTTCAACATAATGTTATGATTTTAACGTACTATGATATTTTTTATACCAGTTTAAAGTTATCTACGTAGGATTTTGAGATGTACTTAAAAAACCATATATCGATTGTATGTCCCTATCTCCTACCTAAGTCAAAAATTTTTTTTTTCACTTTGAGGATACGTACAACATGGCACTATATTTGAGTACGTATGTTATTATTATATATATTTACGTATTATTAACCTAATCAATATTTACTATACAACCAATATTTTGTATGCCTTGACATATGCATTTACATATGAGTACCTTATTTTAGTACTGTCCAAGGACTCTAAAATCCAGTATATCACTTTCTGTGTCAGTCCCTATGTGTACCCAAAGACTCGCTTATAAGCCCAGAAATCCTCCTTGGCTCGAGCCTCAATCTGATTATTCCAACTCAGTCGTGAGTCCAGAAGTAATCCTGCGGATCTAATATCTCCCGTATATTCAAGAGTCCTTCCCGGCAGCATAATCGTGGGTAGTTTTAATTAAACCCCTGATTGATCCAAAAATTGAAGGGTTCGAGCAGCAGAATTAACTGTGGCATTGTCATGGTGTAAACATGTTCCACGCAAACGGGCTTTCGGTCGAATTTCTTGAATTTGAATTGAAACACTCTGGATAAACATTGGGTAATGTACCACTCACTAGTAACGGTTCTTTGATCTTCTAAAGTGATCGTGGCTATATGACTACTTGCAGAAAGAAAAGAAGCGACAATCTTTTTTCTTACTGTTGATACTGATATAATTTTTATTGATGGGTCTTCGCTCGGAAATACCCAAAATGTCGATTATGTCTTTAATTCTGGGTCGAATTAGTAAATTCAGGACTCATGACCAGTAATAATATCAGAGATTCGCTTGGATGATCCATTTTAATAATCTTCGATCATTTTTTGGCACCATTACATACGTGCGTCTTTTTGTGCGGCCCAGAGTAGTTTCGTGACCCAACGCGAAACAAGTTTACCAACAACTAAGTGTTTGTATAAGATTTTATTTACTGTTTTCCTAGGTAACCGCTGTTGATGGCCGACCGCTGTCTTCTTCATCTTTCAACGATGTTCTACCACTATTAAATTCGGCATACCAACCAAAAATTGTTGAGCGTGTCGGAGAAGAATCGGAAAATGCTCTTAACAGTCTTTCCGAGCACTGCCATTAATTTAATCTACTTTTAATGTCATAAAAAATCATTACACAAAGATGCTCGTGCTGAAGTTCCCAAAGTTAAAGCCGAAAATGCACAAACACAACTAACACTTTTAACGATTACTCAGCCTGTGGTAACGCGAAGCGTTTGAAATTTGAACTGACATTTACTCTAATCTTTCTTGACGTACAAGTATAACTACTTTGATATAGTTTGAACAGTATAGCCACATCCAAAAATATTCAGTGTTACCCTCGTGTTTAATCACAGTATTATTCTAAATTAATTAAGAAAAAATTCTTAACTTCTTATCGCCGACAAAACACAACACTTCTACCAGAGTGGTGATGTTCACTGGAATGACGAGATAAATGAGTGCGATACTAAAGTGAGTAAATGAAATAAAAAATTATTTTGTATTGTATCTTCAACTATTTGTTTTAGAGAAATGTTGGTGTTTCACACTAGAGATACTAAAGTGAGTAAATGAAAAAAAAAATAGTCTTGTACTGTATCTTCAACTGCTTGTTTTGGAGAAATGCTGGTGTACCATGCTAGAGATACCGTTTTATATTTGGTCACTTTCCTTTACACCTATCACATTTTACATCTAGAACTCTAATCGTACTGGCATCAAATCGGAACGGGGCTTTAGTCTTAAATAAATAGCAGGAACTAGTTGAAAAAAAGGACAGAAAACTACTACAATGTAACCATTAAAAAGCGTATTATAGTGTGCTGTAAAAAAATAAAATAAGACTGCCTTAATAAGGCTAAATTATCTGAAAACTTGAAGGTTTATTTTAAACAAACCATTAATTGAAGGTTATTATCTATAATTTAAACCTAAACTAAGCATTTTTCATTGCACGCATGGTTATATAATAAGGTAAAAATATAGCATTAAAAGCTGACTCTTGTACAGATATATTACAGAATTTTAAATAACTGTAATTTTCGATTTTCGTCAACACCGTAGTAATAACAATGAAGTTGCTATCGATTTTTTTGTTCTTACCAGGTTTACTTTGACTCCCGGCCATATTAAATTGTTTTACGAGCAAAATATATAATATAAAGACCAACTAAAATTGATAATTCAAAAAATAATCTAATAACCTTACACAGATCATTATGTTATTTCAGATATGAACCTGAAATAATGCATCCTTGTTGTTTTACTTGTTGTTATCATAAGTTTACACAAATTAGTCCTCACAAGAAAATTACGGTCAAATGAAACTCAAAATTGTGTAGTGCCCTGAATACTGCAAATAGGTTTCAGAGCATTGCCATGGCGATGAAATTACGATTCGTTCCATTCAACGTTCTAATGACACTAACCGCTAAAAGTGGTTACAAAAAAGCAAACGTAACTTACGATTTATTCCGCTTATGACAATAATTTCATTAGAGAACAATGATTTGGTGTTAAAAATAGTTTAAATTAATTTTTACTTGGTTCATATATAAAAGATATTTTTCTTAAATTTGCGATAGCAATACTTTTCTCCACTTCCACTTTGTTTTAAATTTTTAAATTAGGCAGTAGCAATCCTGAATGTGTTAGTATAATCTGTTACTGTATATTTTTCCTCTAAAGAGAGGACACTACAAAAGTTTTTTTTAAACTTACTTTGTTTGTAGTCATAACTGCAAACGAAACGACTTTTAGTAAAAAAGTAAAAACACACACCTTTAAAATAATGTTTTTAGAATCATTATTAAAGGAAAATAAAAATGAACATCGAAATACAAATTTTGTTTAA
Source organism: Diaprepes abbreviatus (assembly GCA_034092305.1). Lineage (NCBI taxonomy): Eukaryota > Metazoa > Arthropoda > Insecta > Coleoptera > Curculionidae > Diaprepes > Diaprepes abbreviatus. The sequence goes on along the minus strand of JASJET010000205.1, from coordinate 846,635 downwards.
CGCTTAACATTGCCGTATACGGACAATATTAATACGTAGTTCCATCGTTCTTGCTTACATATAAGCCCTCTTAAAACTGGAAACCTTATTGGGTCTATGAAGTTCCTGGATACAATTTCAGCAGATCTATGTCAAAACCGACAGACTCTATGTCTATAAGGTATGACTTTGATATGAACCATGAAGTAATAACTGACTGCTACCAAGCGAACGCAGAGGGATTTCCCCAACTAGATAATGATTCAGTTGTAAGAATTACTGATGAACACAAGATGAAAGAAGAAGGCTGAATGGGAGTATTAGGTCCAGAATCGAGCTTGCAAAATCCTTGGGAAACATTCCACCATCTTCAAATCCGAAATGCAGGCAATTCAAATCTGTGCCGACAAGTGCTTGAATAGAAACACCACATGTGACCAAATTTTAATAGCCCTATTTGGATTTTGTAGAAAAACATACATTTAATATGGCGCTACTTTTAACAAAATATATCTGGAATGAAGCATTGTCAAAACTAAGAAGTTTTATGTAGGTTGCGGTGAGTCTTATTTTGCAACAGTGGTGCGATTTACACAAAATGGGTAAAAAATCTAAATTATCTTATACAGCTCAAATTACATATGGGCTAAAAATTGCATTTAGAAAAACTTTTTCTAATACCTTTCTTCGACATTTTCAGATATAACCCCACTTTTGAATTCGTTATGGAAAAAAATTAAAATTTGACAAATAATGCTCATCATGTGCATAAAGCTATTAATAAAAAAAATCTCATATGATGCGAACTTTTCTGGTCAGGCTGTACATATTCTCATATAACCAAGCAACGCTTAAAACTCTCGGGTCAAACATCTACACATCTTGGTTGACTTGGAGCTGTAGGCAAGTCTAAGAATAACAGGGTAATCCTAATAGAGATGCCAGTGCACAAGGGAATTAAAAAGAATGATGAAACGAGCAGCCTCACAAAAGACGAGGCAAAAACTCCTCTTCTTAGCCTGGAACTTTTCTGTGGTTTATCTAAAAGCCATATAAGAGAGGAACTGCGATAGTGCAGCCCAAATAGCAAAACACCGGCTGCGCGAATGCATGATATTGTTCTGCAAACGACATACAATTCTTGGATGATTTTACATTGACACCTCAGGAAATAAAGCACGTAGAACCCCCCCCCCCCATCCCCCGACACAGAAAAATAGTAGACTTCATGAAAAGTCTAAATATATATTAGATTAAAATAATGTGCAAAAGATCTTATAGATCGAGGTGCTGTAGAGGGGCAAGAAAAGCTTTAACAACCCACTCTCCTCTTCTTCTTCTTCCTCTTTTATTTAGGACGACGTCTTGTTTTTCTGCTATATTAAGCCACCTGTGATGTTGATGTCCAACATTCATGCCATCGTTTTGGAGATCGACCAGTGGGTCTTCTAGTGTTTAGTATTTAGCCCATTTTGCCCATTGATCGTCGCCCATTCTGTCCACATGGTCCCTCCAATATCTGCGCCTTGACCTTTTGAACCGTACCACATCAGGCACCTTAAGCTCTTCCCTTATTTCGGAACTTCTTATTTGATCTCTTAGAGTTACTCCTTTGATTGTTCTTAACGTTTTCATTTCAGCCGTTCGTAGCATACTTTTTGTTTTAGATGTTTCGGCTCGAGTTTCCGATGTATAAGTTAGTACTGGTCTTATCACAGTTCTGTAGATGCGTACTTTGCTCTCCGTGGACAATACTTATTTTTCTAGATTATGTCCCTCAAGCATCCTGATATCCTTGAGGCTTTGTTAGCCTGTGCTCTGATTTCTTGGTATAGATTTTTATTGCTTGATACGCTTGATCAACTGCCAAGTATCTGCAAGACATGTTTTATTCTTCACCACCAATTTGCATCTGACAGGATCTTTTGAAATTACCATCATTTCGGTCTTTTCTGTATATATTTCCATATTTAAATTTTTTGATGTGGTCTGGAATCGGTGTAGTAGTCGTTGCAGACCGTCTTCATTTTCTGCTAACAGTAAGGCGTCGTCGGCAAAACATGAGATTTTTAAAGATTTTCGTCCCATTTTGTATCCTCCATTGACGTCTTTTACATTTTGAATTATCTTGTCCATAATTAAATTAAAGAGAAATGGACCCATACTGTCGCCTTGTCGTATTCCCGTCATGATAGGTATTTTCTCTGTTACTCCTTGTTGTATCTATATGAGTGTCTTATTGTTTTTATTTAGCTCTTCAATTACCGTAATATAGTTGTAGTTAACGCCATTTTCCTTAAGTATTTGCAAGAGTCTTTTAGTCGAACTCTATCAAACGCTTTTTTAAGATCCACTAGGCAGATGCAACGAGGTTTATTGTATTTTAGCAACCCACTCAAATTCAAGAATCTACAAGGCATGTAATAAATCCATAATACCATCTAAGAATCGTTCCCGTTCTTTAGTCTAAAGCAAATGCCCAAAAATTCCTATCTATATTTCTCTTTAACATTTGGGGATTTGCGTTACGATAGGGCAAATCTATCCTAACAAAAATGTAAATATAATGTAACGAACTTTACAGCGTAATAGATTTCATAGTACTAGTTTGTGTTTGTAGTTTATAAGGTTTTAGGTTTATTTTCTATGAGTTTATAATTTATTTATTTAATTTTACGTTTTGTTAATTTCCTCACGAGACATCGAGGAAAGAAGATCTGGGACTTTTTAGTAAATTCTGTTTCCTTACTATCAACATGGAACGCCTATGGAAGAAGGTCTAGAAATCGCTAGTTTACTCCTTTTCCTTATTTTCGTTACAACTTGTAGTATAAAAACCTTTCTAGAAAGATCCATAATTTTCTGGTATCGACCAAAAAGGTATATAAATAATAGAGTGTATTCAATAATACAGTGTGTGTTCAAAAATCGGCTGTCCTGAGCAATACTATTTTCTGTGAGGTTTATTTACTATGTTCATCACTTAATTGCTAGAATGAGAAATGAAGCAAATGGGAAGAATGTTATATATGATGAGAACTATGTTTCTGGAAAAAGGAAATCCACAATTGAACAAGACGGCAAACATGACCAGCCATAATGTATAGTAGTGGGACATAGACAATGACAGAAAAGACTGAAACACGTCTGAAGACAATGAATATGAGATTTCTAAGAAAAGTGGAAAATAAAACGAAGAAATATAAAATAAGAAATGAGTCGTATTCGAAGGGTCTGTGATCACACATATCATGGAAAAAATAGAAGGACAATTAAGGTGGCTCGGATGACAAGAAAACGTAAGAAAGGAAGACCAAAAAGAAAACAAAACGACGATGTAAGGAAATCAGTGGATAGAAGGACAGAGTTGCAAGGAATCAGGATCCAGGATATGAAGCGATGGAAGAAAGAATGGAGAGAGTATAAGTTTGTCTCTACTCGAGCTTTATACGAAAGGTAGAAAACCATAGGATTGTTTAAATAAATAACTAATAAATCATTGAAAGCAATTTTTAATTAAATTATGTGCAAGTTGCAATTAATTTATAATAAAATGGCACGTATGGTGGTGAAAGGTATTTACTAAATCCGAAAATGACGTAAGGGACTTATAACTAGCAGACTATAACACGATACTATGGTATTATCTTTTTTTCTTTTGTTAAAAGAACTGCTACAAAATAACATTTGCGTTATTATTTATTCTTTCTGTGATACATATAGTAGGGGAGCCCAAGCGGGGATTTTGGGATTTATGCAAGCTCGGCAGAATACTATAAAGGAAGAAAGTTTGTACCCTGTTATGAACTACCTTCCTGTTATGTACCTTAAATATAGGGGGGTGCGTCTAGGGCAGCCAATCAGATTAGTAAAAAAAATCGATCCTTAAAGTAATTCGAGCACGTCAGATTAAGACAAGGTAAGTTAATTACCTCCAGAAAAGTGTACATTTCAATATTCTGACAATTTTAGCATGACATAAGGAAATGAGCGAGTGACAAAGTTGCAAAAAAAAACGTCACCTGGACATATTCGAGCACGGTTGAATTTTTTTTTTATTCTAATGGAAATCATGTAAGGATCATGGAAATAATTTAATCTGATGATTTTTGCAATCCAAAAAAGCTAATTTCATCAATCAAGTGTAGTACGTGCAGGTGCTGAGAATAATGTACATTCCGCGCCTCTCTCCCCTTCTCACTCTGTCTCTATTTCTCACTCTCTCGCACCGTCCCCACACTACTTTCTGCCGCCATGATGTTATTCCAGCTGATCACAACAACGCGTTTGTGCTCTAAGATGTATAACGTTTGTTTGTTGTATTTTCAAAAAGTTTAGTGAATTAAATACAGTAAGGTTTATATGTATTACTACAATGCGTGATAACAGTGATAAAAAAATGAACTGTGTATTTTGTGATCAAGAAATACATGAACAATTAATAAAATTTACACCAGAAACATTAAAAAAATTCATGGTGATTTTGGAGTATCGTCGAACCAAGCCGCTTCGAAAAAAATCACGCAGCACCTACACTGAAATTGAAATTTCAGAGGAAACATCATTAAATAACGGCTATCACGCGCAGTGTTATTATGACGCTTGTAATTTGCCCCCATGCCAATCAGAGCTACGGCAATAATTATTACGAACGCAATACATCGCATGCTTATGGAGGAATGCCCACTTTCGAATCGTCAATGAGATGTCAGCAACAGATTTCGGATGGAAAAATGTGGATGGAAAGTTGGAGATGACTTGGTTCGTTGGAAATCAACTCCCAAAAGCATATGAAGACCTGACATTTTAGGGAATACTTCTGATTCAGGTATGTTTTCTTTTTAAAATACTAATAATATCATAAAATAAATTAAATATTGTTAAATATCATAACCATGTCTGATTACAGATACGCAAGATGTAGAGGAAAATGGCCAAAGTGATTCGAACTCCCAATCTGAAGACGATTCCACTGATGATGATGAAGATGTCTTTTTGATTTTTTTTTTCATTCAACATTCTTCTCATAAATACATGATAAAATTGTACCTGTATATATTTTTCTATGACATTATATATTATTTGCTGTTCATTGAAATTATTCCGTTCAGTAATAAAAAAAAAATAAACTGTCAGATTTAAAAAATTCTTGTACATAATTGTCAGATTATAGGTCTACACGATAAGGACATCATGCTGAACCGACTGTATATAAATCTGACGCGCTCGAGTATTTCAAGGTCAGGTTTTTTTTACACTTTCAAAAATCGGCTATGAGTTCTAGTTGCGTCAAAATCGTCAGTCTTTCTAATATGACATCTTTAAGGGTTCACTTAACATTCTCCCTGAATATCTGACACGCTCGAATAACTTTTTTAAAAAAAATTTTCCACCCCTTCGTGTGGCCACTCCTATCTAGCAAGCCGTCAGATTAACATCCCTCCGTTACCAGGAATAGGTGGCCCGTATACATTGTTAATGCCACTCCTATCTAGCAAGCCGTCAGATTAACATCCCTCCGTTACCAGGAATAGGTGGCGCGTATACATTGTTAATGTCTGACGCGCTTGAGTATATCTTTGTGACTGATTTTTTTTTTCCATTTTTGAAAATTTATACTCGCTTCCCCCACCAGTATTGGGGCATACATCATATAAACTTTTTTTCTATTTAGCATCTAATCTTCACAATCCAATAGATCCCAACAACGCTCGAGTAACTACTCATTTAGCCTCTTGGGCTCCCCTACTAATACGATTAAAAAAGGGTTTACTGTGACAAAAATTTTGAAATCTGTTTGTAATTAATTTAACTAAAAGAATCTAACTCAATCTAAATGAACACTTTTAATAATTTAAATGTTACTGATTCAGAGATAAGTAGTTATTATTTATAGATTTACTGATGTGAATTTGAAGATATGTAGATGAATACTCTAACATATATTTCTGAAATTTAATGAGACAATTTTTCCCGGGAGTTCTAAAGTGCGTTTAAATTCACGCAACCAAAAGACACTTTTTAGGCAATTGATCAACTGGGCAATAAAAAATAACAGGTTCACTTTTCACGTGTTTTTTTTTCTTGTCAGAAGCCAGAAATACTGGTTTATATCCGCAGAGATGCTGAGCGGGCTGGTTGGCCAGCATAAGTTCGTCGGCCGCAATAAATATTTCAGGCCATGCGTTCGTTCAATGAAACGCCACGCCGGGATTTCTCATTACAGTTTCTTATTTTTTATGATTTAAAGGCACCTTTAAGACATGATTTAAATTATTTTTATTTATGGCGTTTCCTCTAAAAATCCATAAATAAGTCGGTTTTAAGATGCGGAAAAATTGGAAAATAAATTAACAACTTTCGTTGTTCTTTGAGCTTATATTTAATTAGGCATAAGTTAATGTACAAAAATCTTTTAACAAAGTAACTACGTTTTACATTCATTTATTTTATTCGAACGTCTCAAAAATATTTGTCAATAGAGGCGTGAGATATTTCAAGGAAATATATGGCTGATTCCATTATGGATAAATTATTTCTTAGTAGGAAAAACATAAACTGACATAAAAACATCAATATATGCCCAGTGTATTTTTACGACTAATATCTGAATACAAAGAAGTTCGTGACAGCTTCATAAAAATAGTTAGAACAATCTCCCTCATATGTGTTTCTAAAGAGCTCTTTTGATAATATAGCTTTACCACCTCTTAATTTGATATTTTCGTCATTTTTGGCATATAAAGTTCCCGATAAATTTAAAATATCGACAGTTGTTCCGGGTCCTAAAGTAAATAATTCTCACAGGGCTGTTGATCTGCGGCCTGTTATGCTTAATTCAGATTAGTTCAGGTTAGAAAGAACTGTAGAAGTAAAAAAAAATTATAAATAGTATGCAATCTGGTTCTCGGGAGGGTAAGCATAGCTGTGAAACTGCAGTGCAGTATGTCCTTAATGACTGGAAACAGAGCTTTGGTCAAAATCGTATTACGAGTGCTGTGTTTCTGGATATAAGGAGGGCCTTTAAGACTTTGGATAGAGAAAGACTACTTAAAAAATTATAATTACTTAATTAATAGAAAACACGAATTGAAATTAAATGATGTGGTATCTGACGAGATTGAAAGCAACATGTGTATTCCACAGGGTACTGTGTTGGGTTCATTGTTAATTCTTTTATATATTGACGAAGTGAATACATCTAGTGATTGTTGTATACATCTTTTTGCAGATGATCTTCTTTTATATTTTGCATGCTCTGATGGTATTCAATTGGTTGACGCACTTAATTCTTCTTTCCTGGTCTTACAACTCTGGGTGAGTCTTAGCCGCATCCACTATCGCCCTCCATCTCCTACGGTCTTGTGCTTCCATTTCTCCCTGCTGGACTCCAATCCTATACAAATCAGCTTCGACAGCATCCTTCCATCTCCTGATCTTACCACACGGCCTGCCCATCTTATTCTATTGGCTTTTATATGGTGCTGATGTTCTATTTCCTACTCTTACCTGTGCATATGAGTTTGTCACGCACATTTGTGTTAGATCGACTAATTTTCTTGGTATGCCCATTTCTAGTATTGCTAGCCATAGTTTGCTTCTTTTCACGGAGTCATATGCTTGCTGGAAATCTACAAAGATTTGCTGGACATCTCGGTTGAATTCCCAGTTTTTTTCAAATATTTGTCTGATCGTAAATATCTGGTCTATTGTTGACCTTCCAGCACGAAAACTGCATTGGTATTGGCCGATAATATCTTCCGCATAAGGCATCAGTCTGTTTAGTAGAGTAATTGCCAGGATTATGTTTGTTGTGTTGATAAGAGATATACCTCTATAATTTTGAAAATGTTCCTTGTTTCCTTCCTTATGTATAGGTATTATGACACTTAAATTCCATTCCTCAGGCATTTCATATATTTTTTGATGTAGACCGTTTCCTCCCTTTTTTAGTAGCTCTCCATTTATACCATCGCTGCCTGGCGCTTTGTGATCTTTGAGTGATGCTATAGCATTTTTAACTTCTTGAAGTGTTGGTGATGGAACTCTTATATCTGCGGAATGGAATGTAATGTCCTCTTCCTCTGTCCCATTTTCAATACTTAGTAACTGCTGAAAATATCCTTTCCATAGCTCGACAATTTCTGTTTCCGTCATTATTAACTCTCCTGTTTCTTTTCTCATGGCTTTCGTTATTCCAACATTTCCACCCCGTCTCACAGTCTTTACCTCCCTAAAGAATTTCCTTACTTGGTTCATGTTCCTATTTCTGTCTATTTCCTACATCTGATGCTCCAGATAGCTCTTCTTTTTGGTTCTAGGTAGTCTTCTTGTCTGTGCTGTTATTCTGTGAAATCCTTCTTTGTTCTCGTCAGTGGAGTTTTTTTAGTATTATCAGTCTTTTTCGAGTTTTTACTTCAAGCATTTCATCGCATTCGTTGTCAAACCACGTTCTTTTTGGGCGTCTCTTCTTTCTACCAATGGTCTCCGCACTAAATTCTACATTACAAAATTTATATTGGTGGTGTTCTTGTAACCAATTAAAAATAAATGTGGAAAAAAACAAATTCATGATAATTGGCCATGAGAATGATAACAGAATTTTTTCTCGTGGGGATCATATTATTAAAGTAGGCAATGAAACAATTGAAATGGAAAAGTTTAAATATTTAGGAATAACCATAGATAGACAACTTAAATTTAAAGAACATGCAAATAACTTAATGAACATAATCTGTTATAAAATTAACTATAATTACAGATGTTCTAATTTTTTGACAACGTGGATTAATGTAGTTATAGTTGGACAAAATGTTGATCTACTCCTGATACTAGCATTGTTATCCAATCAATATCAAAATATTTACTTATTGAAACTAAGCATTGGAAAAGTAGATAAACAACTCTATGGCCCCAATAGCTTTCAATATCGACAATACCAGCCATTTTTCGGTTTCTTTCATGCTTTTGGTGGTTCTGATAACCCATCTGCATTTTTTAATATTGGAAAAAAAAGTTCATGACGTTTTCCTAAACTTTGTAGATATAGAAGAAAATGTACATTTTTTACTAGATGATACAAATGAGGAAGTGATAGATAATGTAACAGAATCGATCGTGGCTTTATTGAATGGTGCGAAACCGAATGATAAGTCTTTGGTTAAATATCATTTAGCACAATTTAAAATCAAGTCCAAAAATATGACACTTAAACTGTCACAGTGACCTCCGATATCTGATGCTGCAAGGCTGCGCGAACTTATTTCCAAATGCAACAATGGAAAGGGCACAAATTAAATGCTGTTGAATGCGATTGAAAATCGACGAAAAATAGTATAATACCAGTTCTCGCAAACTAGCTACCTGCACTATAGTCTTTGATTGAACGGATAATATGTAAATATTTGAAACATTGTCAAGCAAACTGTGCTTGCAGAAAATCAGGCATTAAGTGCTCCATTTTCTGTAAAGAAGACACCGGAGTCTACTGTGAAAATGCAGCTAATCAGGGCATCTTTGAAGCGAATATCGGACAAGTTGTTGATGAAGAAATAGATATTGCTCTTGATAGTGCATGATAGTTTGAAGGAATGAAGAAATAAAATAAATTGAGTTGTATTATCTTGAGCATAAAAGTTTTGTTTTTATTTTATGTTACTACATTGATTATTTAGAACGCAACATTTCTGTTGTACATTTAAAAGTAACGTTTTATTATTATAAAATTAATATAACATTAATTTCCATTGCATAAATATATATTTTTTAAACTAAAAATACGAAGAGAATGAGAGAAAAATCGATAAAAATCACAAAAAGTTGACAATTTGGAATGGCTGTAGTTTAGCCAAATTTTATCGAAAAAATTTTCTCAAAAACTCAATTTAACGAGTGATACGTTAGCTTCCTTTCCTCTGGAGAAATGCCTATACCTATATCTATTCAGAAAAAGTTATGGATAAAAGTTTGAAAAAAAAGCGAATTTTTGATTTTTTCTCCTTTTTTTGCAATTATTTTCAGAAAAAAAAATTTTTTTGCGCTCGAAAACATTTCAATAGGAAATTCAATTATTATTATGTACAATAAAATCTTAATATAGTTATTTTTGAAAAACTGAAAAAGTGCCATTTTCACCTCATTCTCAAAAACGCACCCCTGAATTTAGTAGCACTTTGTGATTTTATAATATTTGAGTGCCACAAGATTAAAATGCTATTACTAATTGTTCCTTACAAAAATTATAATCAATAGCATTATTACCCAGTATGCAATTGGTACACTGTAAAAAGGAAATGCATCAAATTTAAGGTAAATGTGCTGGAAGCAAATTTCATAAACCGTCTCTTAAATTTAATTAATGTAATGTATTAAATTTAATAATTTTTACATTAATCTAAATTAATGTATTCCATTAAAAATAATGTAATCATATATTAAATTTTAAGTTTGATCATTATTTTTTAAGGTGTTCATTGACTTTAAGATATGTTATCACATATTTAATACACCAACATTAATATGAGGTCAAAAAATTTTGCTACCAGGAAAAGGTGGAAATTTTTCCCATAAGTAGTGTACCGTCATCTGTAGTCATTAGTTTCCGTCATTACCGGCAGACATGTACACCTCATCATAAGAAAATTGGGTCCTTTAAGCAACTTATATGATACTAAATAAAAAGTTCAATACAAGTTGCGCCATCTCCCGGAATTTTATGAAATGTACCATGAATATTAATATAAATTCTTTTAATGTTAAGGTACATGTGAATTAATTTCAAAGTGCAGAAACTTGAAATATCTTTTCAGTTATTTTATTGAAATTTAAAATACCATTTAATCAAATTTAATGTACAATGAACTGATATTACAATGAATTTGCTTTAGATTCAAAGTAAGTGTAAATTATTCACGATTTAAAGTATAAAATCATTAAATTTAATGTAGAATGTTCATTAAATTTGCATTAAAATTAAGGTTATTTTTAACAGTTTATTTTCAAGATGGCGAGACTATTGATCGTGTTCTTAAAGAGTGTTTAGTAGAAATTAGGATGAAATCATCTCTGGGATACAATATTATTTGCCAAATTATTCAGGCCTATTCCGATGATTCAGTTGCTTGAATTCGTAGAGGGAATCAGTATGAAATGACTTGCGATCATGATGTGATTTAAAGGTCTCAATGAGGTGAAAACCGTCAAGATCAAGAAAAATCATTCCAACTCACGCATTCATTTATATTTCATGTTAATTTAGAACAAATTAATCTACCAAAAACACGTTACAATTCTTGCTAATGAATATTTTTTTTATAGACATACGAACAAAGGTACAAATCTGTGCTAAGAAGATGTTCTTATGTTTGTTTAAAGGTCATAGACAACGATGTTTCTTGCGAAGTAGTAGATATCGTTCGGACTTCCATTGTATTTATTTTTGTTGAATATCACGACTTTTCGGCTAGTAGTTATCTCTAGCCGTTTTCAAGTTTTTCAAAGAAACAACGGACAATCGAGACGTAATACATTAGTTTTTTTTGCATCTTTGACAGTTTTTATTAATACATATTTAAGTCAATTTAAATCTTACAATGCCACCTAAACAAGACAGTAATAGCAAAGTGAAGAAGAGAGTAATAAAGACAATTACAATGGAGGTTAAATCTAAGATTTTAAAACTCAAAGATCGCGGTTGTTCGACTTCATCTATTGGACGAGAACTTAATTTATCACGCACGACTGTACAGACAATATTGAAAGATAGAGAAAAACTCCTAACAGCTCTACCTTCCATTTCTTTAAACAACACTGTTATACAAAAAAGGAATGTTTTAATTTGTGAAAAGGAAAAATTCTTGTACACTTGGATTCAAAATCAAACTCAGCGACGGGTTTCTCTTAGTTTGGCTATTATTCAAAATAAGGCACGCAGTATCATCAACACTGCAAAATAAACGTGGTGAGAATAATAGTGAAGAAACAAAATCTTTTTCTGCCAGTCGTGAATGGTTCATGCGCTTTAAAACGAGATATTCGTTGCATAACATTCGAGTGCAAGAAGAAACCGATCATGTGGCTGCTCAGAGTTTTCCTGGAATATTAAAGGAAATTATCGAAAGTGGAGACTATTCGCCTAAACAAATTTTTATCGTGGACGAAACTGATTTATTTTGGAAAAAAATGTCTTCTCGCACTTTTATATCGTAGGAGGAGAAGTTTATGCCTGGGTTTAAAGCAGCTAAAGATCGTTTGACGTTGTTATTGGGTTCGAATGTTGAAGGTAATCTCAAATTGAAACCCCTTTTGGTGTATAGGTTTGAAAACCCGCGAGCTCTTAAAAATTACATCAAGAATACTCTTCCAGTCATATGGAAGGCTAATCCAAAGGCATGGGTTACAGCAGTACTTTTTGAAGAATGGTTTACTAAGCATTTCATACCTGAAGTGAAACAGTACTGTTTAAACAATAATTTGTCTTATAAAGCTTTACTTATTTTGGACAATGCTCCCGGCCATCCTGTGAGTATTGTGGATAACGATCCTCAAATCAAAGTTTTGTTCCCGCTTCCAAACACGACTTCGTTGTTGCAGCCCATGGATCAAGGAGTTATTGATTCTTTTAAGGCCTATTATCTCAGGAGAACTTTTTCACAGGCTGTAAAGGCTAATGAAAAAGATGACATAGAGCTGAGAGATTTTTGGAAAATTTATAATATCTTGCAATGCGTAAAAAATATTGCTACTTCATGGGATGAGGTAAAACCTCAGAGTTTGGAAAAAGTTATGTCCACATTTTTTTAAGCCATCTGAAAAATCTTCATCTGCAGATCAACCAAATATCGATGAGATCACAACTGATTGTTCATTTGGCTAACCGTTTGCCTTACATTGCAGTTACTGCTGATGACATTGATGATCTGTTATGCTCACATTCGCAAGAACTGACTAATGAAGATCTTATTGAATTAGAGGCACAAGTACAAGAGGAAGCAATCGAGTCACAAGAAATAGCATCTTCTATTGGTAACACTGAAAAAGAACTTACACTAAAAAAACTTTCCGCATCCTTTGCAAATTTGAAGAATGCCATGAAAATTTTTGAAGAAAATGATCGTAATTTTGAGAGAAGTTTTAATGTTAATAACGAAATTTGTGCGGCCTGCCAGTGTTACCAAGACCTGTATGATAACAAGAAGAAAGAAACGAAGGAATCTAGAATTGATAGTTTCTTTAAGCCGAAAGTTTAATTTATTATTTCTCATTACATATTTTGATTATTAAAGATTTATTATTATTAAGGTTAATAACACACATATTCCAAAAATAACTACCAATTTCATAAGTACAGAATTATTTTAAGAACTTACTTTTGATAATAAAGCATATATTTTGTTATAGATGCAGTTTCTTTTTTAATTTTGAGTCCTTGTGGAACCTAACCTTTGAGTTTTACATGTAAACATATGAAAAAATATATCTCGACTTACGTCGTTTCGATTTACATCGCGTATTTCGAGAACCTAACATGCCGTAAGTACGAGGACTGCCTGTATTCAAAAAAATTTATACCTATAGTTTCTCCTTGAAATAAAACCTAATTGAAACATCGTGAAAATAAATAAAAATAAAAAACTGAAGCCCATATCTGCCTTTAAGTCAATAATGAAATTAACTTAAGATTTAATTTTAATTACATGCCGATGTTACGTTAAATTACCAGCGTAACAAACCATGTCCTTGGGGAGATAAACTAGCTCAGTTTGCAATTCTAAAGTGAAGGAAAAAGTTTAATAACGACTTGGTCTGTTAAACTTAATGAACTATCAAACTACTACAATAAATCACTTAATAAAAACCGACCCGAGTCGTAGAGGAATCGTTTTTGTTTCTATTGATTTAATGCAAATGGTTTAAATGAATATTAATTTGTATTTAAGAGTATATAATTGTTTGAATTAATAGTGGGTTAAATTAAATTAGAGATTATTTTACATTGGAAATGATGAGAGAAGTATTACACTAAAAAATTTCAATAATTTATGTCTCGCTTATTTTAGTTGTTGTTTAAGATTCAGTAGTACAAGTATTAAAAAGTTATTTTACTATATTGAGATGACACTTAAGTCAAAGTATAAGTGATTCCTTCTTAAATTCTCTAGGTATTCTATGACCAACTGGCTCTATAATGATCGAGTTTCCACAAAAATGACTTTTACCCCATAGGCGTGCGTTCTTTGTAAGACCTTTTGTACCTATAATATTAACATCATTATGTTGGAGAAGTGCTTCGGAACTACTTAATTAAGGGCGGACGAAAAGAGATTTTTTTTAACGTTCACAACTACAACTCTCCTATTTAATTGTGCAGTCCATAGATAATAAGTCAAGTATCAAGTCTATTTTGACTTCTAAAATTGCGCTAAAAATTCAAAAATAACTATAAATTTTTATATGAAATTGAAATTTTTGAAGTCGGTGCCAAACTAATACCTGATAAAATGTGATTCGCATAAACAGATTAAAAAAATACTTTATTTGTAATTACTTTCTTACCATAATTTGTATATATTAGTAGTTATTTATTTCATTGAGAAAAAATTTGGCGCCGACTTCAAAAATTTCATATAAAAATTTATAGATTTTTTTCACTTTTTAGCGCACTTTTAGAAGTCGGTTCAATTTTCTTTTATAAAAATTTTATTTTTCGATTTTTAGTTTTGGATTGCTTATGATATCCATTAATTATTTGAACTAACTACTAATCGAGATTAGTGTACCTCGCAATGATTCCAAGGTAGCAAAAAAGTACCCATTTTATCAAAAGTTGTAAATGGTCCTAAAATGAACCACTAAAAATTCTTTGATTCTTAGAGTTTTACAAATACCGGTGAAGTTGTGTGAAACAAATATTTAGTCTGTCATAGTCAATCTACTGTCTTAAGTTTCAAATTAATTTTAGATTGGTAATATAGGCTCCAAAACCTTCCAATATCGATATTTAAAGAACTTGTGTAGATTTCGTTGCCCGATATATATATATATATATATATATATATATATATATATATATATATATATATATATATATATATATATATATATATATATATATATATATATATGAAGTAAATTGCGATCAGCCTCATTCCAATCAAATCCTTTCCGTGTTAGAGGTTGCACAGTTTGAATAAATTGCGATAAAACGCAATCCATTCCATTCCACCACCATCGAGATGATGGCCCACCTGTACCACCATACCGAGAAGAAAGTCAAAACTTACCCTTCCCGCCACAGTGATACGGCAGAGGTACATGTTTCGTCTCTACTAGACTCATCAGGGTACCGACATGCACCTGGCTGTGCAAAGGACAGATCGGAAGGAAACATGCAAATACTGAACGCGGTTTCGCCGACCTCCCGCCGGATGGCGTATATATGTTTATACGGCTTTCACGGATTCCTCCGGGTGAGATGCAATGGCAGTGGATATATCCACACTATGCCGTTGTAGTGCTGAAATCGCATTCAGCAAACGTACAACTATATGCAACTCCGTGTATACATGAAGTAAATTGCGATCAGTAAATGCAAAACTCATTCCAATCAAATCCTTTCCGTGTTAGAGGTTGCACAGTTTGAATAAATTGCGATAAAACGCAATCCATTCCATTCCACCACCATCGAGATGATGGCCCACCTGTACCACCATACCGAGAAGAAAGTCAAAACTTACCCTTCCCGCCACAGTGATACGGCAGAGGTACATGTTTCGTCTCTACTAGACTCATCAGGGTACCGACATGCACCTGGCTGTGCAAAGGACAGATCGGAAGGAAACATGCAAATACTGAACGCGGTTTCGCCGACCTCCCGCCGGATGGCGTATATATGTTTATACGGCTTTCACGGATTCCTCCGTGTGAGATGCAATGGCAGTGTGGATATATCCACTCTGCCATTGCATCTCACACGGAGGAATCCGTGAAAGCCGTATAAACATATATATATATATATATATATATATATATATATATATATATATATATATATATATATTATAATATCAATTTTAGACAAAATCGGAAAATGTAAAATTTTCAGTCTCTCATATTGTACCTTATCAACCTAATAGTTGTAAAAAATTAACTTCATATTCGTAATACACGACCCTCGGAACCCCCTAATACCAAATCTGAAAAAATGCGATTAAAGTTAAATTTTCAACCCACCATATTGGATATGCCATATTGAATTGCAAAAAAATAATTTGAACGTCTTAATCTAATCTAAATCTAAATCCTTCAAAGCCCCCTAATACTAATTTTTGATGAAATCTAGAAATCTGTTTGCATCTGACATATTAGATTTTCTTAAAATAATTGTATTTTCGCTAGTTACATCCTCAAAAACGATTCAGTCCCACCTTTGAACAAAATCAAAAAATTTAACCAGTTTTTTTTTCAAAAAATATGTTATTTTCGTAATTAACACTAACAAAAATCCCCCAATACTGATTTTAAACAAAATCGAGAGAATTTTTAATCCCCCATCTTGGATCCGCCATATTTATTTATTTTTTTAATAATTTCAGATTCGTAATGTGCGATCTCAGAAATTTCCCCATACCAATTTTGAAAAAAATCGGACAATAAAATTTTTTCGTTCCCCATATTGGATCCGCCATATTTATTTTTTAAAAATAATTTTTGATTCGTTAAGTGCGATCCCGAAAAGTGCCTTGTACCAATTTTGGAGAAAATCGGACAAAATTGATTTTTTCGTCCGCCATATTGGATCCACAAAATCAAATTTTTTAAAAATATTTTGGATTCGTTATATGCGATCCCAAAAACTCCTCCACACCAATTTTGGAGAAAATCGGACAAAATTAAATTTTTTTGTCCGCCATATTGGATGCGCCATATTGATTTTTTTTTAAATAATTTCAGATTCGTTGTGTTCGACCCAAAAAATTTCCCCATACTAATTTTGGAGAAAATCGAACAAAATTAATATTTTTAGTCGCCATATTGTCAGCGCCATCTTGTATTTTAATCCATCAATTTCATCCAAAAAAATATGGGACCATCGCAGTAACTTTCTGCATATAACGTAAGTAATTTCATTTAAATCGGTTCCACCGTTCCGGAGTAATCGGTGTACATACGTAATAAAAAAATACATAGTCAACGAATTGAGAACCTCCTTCTTTTATAAGTCGGTTAAAAATAATATCGTATGTCGTATCTTTGTTCAAATTTTACTTTGATTTTGATACGATATCATTAGGGTTGCCAGATTTGCGTGAGCGAATTCCGGGACAAAAATAAATAAAACCTATTTATTAGCAAATAAAATTTTCTTTTTTCATTACCTCTAGCACCGACAATGATTTTTAAGACCGGCAATTGATTTTTTAACATACTCAACAATTCCGAACAAGAAATATTGATAGTCGGACTCAAAGTTCAACTGAAAATACTTTTACTAGTCAAAAAAATGCTAATTATTTCAAATATTCCACTCGTTGCTTTTACGGGTCATTTTCAGTATTTATTTTACATGTATATGCCTTTATGTAAGATGGAAAAGCTGGTAACACAATATTAGTGGCCGTCGATACCTGAACATCAACTGCAAATCATCAATAAAAAATTTAGTATAAGCTTCACACGCCGATAGCTCAAAATATTCGACAACAAAGTTCATATTATAACTGTGAGTTAATAACATGACTAGGTGTGCCCTTTTTGTAGTATATAATGTTTTTTATTGTTATTTATCATATATTACTTTTTTTTTAAGAAACGATGTAGAGAAGTTGTCACACTAAGTTCGTCTCTTCCCATATAGCCCATGTTAAATGTTGCATTTTTGATAATAATTACCTCTACTATGAGATGGGCAAAATGTTTGAAATTTTGCAATCTTACAGAAAATCATACCGCCATTGAATATTTGAGGTTCAAGAAAATATATAAAAGCACGGTTACCTCATGAACTATTTCAATACAGATTATGTTGAAAAATAAACTTTTCGAAAAATTTATTTGTAGGGGGACTTTCTGAAAAAATGAAATGTTTTGAAATATTTTTAGATATATACATGTTTATATTGATTGCGTCTGATGGTACCTAATTTATGATCATAATTCCTCTCTTCAAAGTAAAATCTATACGTCCCTATTCTCAAAAACTGTATAATTAAAAGTACGGTACATTTCTTGGGGTTTCCAACAATATTTTGAAGATTTAAACTAAAAACTCAATTAATTTTGACTCATCATTTCGCTAATTCACTCTAAAAAATACAATGATACAAGCTGATGTAATTTGAAAATGTTTTTAAGTTGTTGTTATCTCAAATATTTTTAATTGGCACTAGCAGGTAAATTAGCATTTTTATTACCACAAATAATGATATAAGTTGCTCTCTGGACTCGTTAAAGGCATTAGATACTATCTACTGATCACGTCTAGCTTAGTAAGTCTTAATGTTTTCTTTTATAACGATGTTATCTCACTGAATATAAATTCTGTAAAAATGGAAGTGATTATCGGACACTGATATTGCTAAAATATGGTTTTTAAAGGCAGATTAATAATGTATTAAATATTTCAAAGTCATGGAAGCAGTAAAAAGGAAATACACACATCTCTTTTAATTAACATATTATAATGTATTATAAGGTTTCATTTTATTTTCTTAGAATAAAACATTAAGAAGTGTAATATGGGAAGATGAGAGAACTTGTGCTTACAAATTTTTTAACTTGAAATTGTTGCAAAGCTAGTAACTTGTTCAAATATTTGATACTTCCCTCTCAAGTTTTTTTTGCAATATTTTCATTCATATAACTTAACATATTTTATGATATTATTGATATTCTTTCATGAGACGTCTTAAGTGAGAGTTGTTTCATTCTATCTGAGACATCTATTTTAAGGCCATTAATTTCTGTTAATTTTCTCATTTTGCTTATGATCCTGCGAATCCGATGAAAATTGTGCCATTTGGAAGTGGCCCTTTTTAAAAATTACAATGTGTCAAACGAGGTTTAAACGTGGGTATTCCTACAAACATTTTAAGTTCCTAGGCATATATTTTAAGGTCTTCAATTTTTGTTGACAGCCGCATTTGGCTGATAATTCAGTGAATTCGCTAAAAACTGCGCTATTTTGCATTCACCGTTTTGAAAATTTTCAGTTCGCCAAACGATGCTTAAAAGTGGGCATTTCTATGAACATTTTGAGCTGCAGGCATAAATTTTTAGGCCAATTATTTTTGCTAGCAGCCACATTTTGCTGATTTTCCTGCAAATTCGTTGAAAACCGCGCCATTTTGAAATAATTCAATGAGAATATTTTAAGTCTCATGAAATATATTTTTAGGTCTTTAATTTATGTTGGCATTCGCATTTCGCTGATAACAAGTGTCATTTTATTGCCGTCATTTGGAAAGTTTTGAAAGAGCCGCACGGCATTTCAAAGTGCGTATCAGTACGAACATTTTGAGTCGCCGCATGCTTTTAAATTATCGAACTCGCTGAATTTGTATAAACAACTGAGAGAGACGTTTTAAAGATATTTGGTAAAACATACTTTTTTTTTAATAGCAAAACATCTTGTATATTATATACCGAAAATCAACCTAAGCATATTCTTCTAAAAGAAAAGTTCTGTGTGCACCAAATTTAGAAATGCTTGAATTAACGAAATCTTCTAACATTATTATTTTAATCCAGTTATCCATCTTTTAAAATTTTAATTCACCGTTTTAAACTTTGAAAAATCTTAAGTCGAATTTACAATAAGCAGTATTAAACACTCCTAATTACCTGTATTAAAATTATTTGAAAGGTTTACCGCCCAACGAATAGTATTCTCAAAAGATTCCACAAGCAAAATTTGAAAATTTGAAAAAAAATTATGCTTTTGTTATAAGTATGAAATTATTCTCAAAACCAAATTGACAAATGTTTATTTCATGCTTTTCCAACCATTCTGGGCTCTTATCCTCGAAAGTGTGATGTGAATGGCGATGGAAATGGCGATGTGAACTTTTTGACAGTAAAATCCGTATTCTTGAAAAGCCAATGTTGCCAGATATCAACGTGCTCAAAACCCGAGAATTTCAAAAAATAAAATGGATGACAGATTGAATTGAGTTGTCAGACCGAAAATGTTCGTAATATATTTTGTTGCCATTTTAGGCAAAAAGTAGTTTTGGTACTTTAAATTAATCGTCAAAAGTAAAAAAAAAACTGCTATTGTTATTTTTGTGAAGTTATTGATTGTCATTACAATATTTGTACTTTGCATGGATTAAATTTATCTTAAATTGACACTCTAGAACTGTTAAACAAAAATGCGTACAAAGAGCCAAGTACTTTAAGATTCTAATATATAAAGAAAAAGGGATATCAAGAAAAGCATCAATCATATATACAAAGTAAAATTCTGACAGTAATTGCAGAAAGTCAGCACTGATAAACCTTGAAACGATGGAAATTACAACTCTACGTAATATGACTAAAAGCCATCATCCCAATCCACTACGGAAACTATCCAATCAGTTATATATTGTATGAATTCACAAAGTGTCCAGCCTCTTACTGCAAGATGTTCTGTCCTGACAAGTAAATTTGAAAGAAAACCTGAAACTTGAACAATGATAGTGAAACTGTTTATGACCAGGGACCGAAACCTAAGGCCAGATAGAAGACATCCATTAAAGATACTGGCGGATCTCACATTCAACTTTAAATATATATTTTTTTATTTTATAAAGATTTGTAGAGACTTGAACATCAAATGTACCATAAATAAGGCTTTATGCTGAAGGACCTCATTCGTTGGTCTGTAGGGTTCATATTTATATGTCACGATAAAAATTATAATCATAATATTCATTTAATTGTAGTCTCGTATAGTGTTTAACACAGTCTAATTAAGTTAAGTGTTGTAGTTAACATAATTTAAATATAAAATCTGTTACTTATTTAAATAAAAGTTTCAGATAGCTTACAATTTGTGATTTCTCAAATTTATTATAGGTTGTGTCGTGAAAAGAATTATGTTAGATTTAACTGTTTAAAACTAAGATACTCGGCTGTTATGGACACAAGTATTTATGTTAAATCCATAAGCACAACTGCCCCTAGGAAAACATTTTTAAATAGCACGCTCATACAACTGAGTTATAAACAGAATCTCCTGTAATAATTTTATATGTCTGTAATCTCATATTTGCGAGACATATTGAACTTTCTAAGGATAATTTATAAAAAAATTAGAAAATATCGGGGTACCGCCTAATTAACGTTTCAACTGTTTATTCAGAAAAGAAAATGTCTTAAAGAAACGGTTCGTCAACATATTATTTTTTTTAATGCGAGTTATTTTGAAGTATATTTTAGTACAAGGACAGCATACGATCTTGTACACTCTTTTATCTTTATCCAAGTCGATTTTGTTCTTTTAGTTTTTTTAAAGTCTAATGCACAATTAAGACCTTTTATTGTGCGTTAATGTGGCAAGGCTGCATCATGACGGAATCGGTATAGTTCCTGTGCTCTTGAACAGATCCCCAACATTGCATATGACGTATATTGCGGCACTTAAATCTAGTATTCCTGAGTCCCATCCAAAATGGGATCTTCTGATGTAAAGTTGCTCAACACTGCAGTGTAGATTTAAGTTTTAGGTCACTTCGAATCACTTCTCAGTCATCGTTCAACTTTCATAACAGAGTTTTGATGTTTTGTCATTGTAGTTCTCCGAATTGTCATTAAGACTGATTGAAGACCTCCATATAAATTGTTGTTTGTGGCATATTTAGTTGAGCTACTATAAAATAGAAACAAATAACCTGCTGCCCTAAGGGAGTTAGCTGAAAAATACTAAATTTCAGTAGGTGAAAAAAAAAATTCACATATTCGTGAGTCAAAAGGCGGGACAATAGCAGTTGTGGCCCTCCTTGCATTGAAATCCTGAATTAAATTATTCTCAGAAGTGTGAACGCAGAACTTTGTATCAGGCAGCTGAAAATTGCTGCAGGATAATGTATGCTACAGTTTTGCGCAGACTGTCAACAATAACGAGTAACAGAGAGTCTTGTCGCGTACCAAGCTTTTAAGGCAGTACTAGTAAAATTGTTTTTTTTTGGTAAGATATATAAATAACAGTAGTTTGTTAGATTGACGACGATTTACAATATATTCAAAGGATGTGCCTGTAAAGGCTTCCTGAGAAAGTCTCCTAATTTGACTATCAATTTTTGCTGACTATTATATTGATATCCGATTCTAATTTGCAGATATAAGCCGGATGCCGATTTAGATTGTCAATGTCAACTAAAAAATATATCTTACATTTATGATGTTTTTAAGAAGCGTATCACAAATAATGAATTAAATATAGGTATATATTTTTTTAAATATTCAAGCTTATTTGGATTAAATGGAAATTGTACAGACTTATTTATATGGCATTATATACCATTGTTCCAAAAAAATATTATGATATTTTGACGGGCGATAACTCTGGGTGTTTATAATTTTTCTTTATAAAGCCTAGTATAAAAGATATTGAATTAAAATCTGTAATTAACTTGTATAAAAATTTCTGGTGATGATTGACTCTATATTAAATTTTATTTCTGATCATTGGTGAACTAAATTGAATATTTAAATATCGAGCAGCTCCAAAAAATCGATATACAAATCCATTTATTGTAAGGAAAGGCCATTATTTTCATAAAAGTATTGACTGATAATATAAAAGAAACCGAAATTCATCATTTAAGTTTTTATAAGATAATATTAAGATGTTCAGTAGAAAGTGGAAGGTTTCACAAGCATCTTCATTTTTTTATATGCCATAAATTTTTATTGAATTACAATATTTTCATGGTTATGTGAATTTTCTTTTTATTTTTTCTTGCTTTCAGCACAACCGTTGCTTTTATAAAATATTCATACTGCTAGAAAAAACATTTTTTTTTAATTTTATGCTTACTATGTTTGGTAATTTTATCTTGAGTAGTCGCTCTGCATAACCTGTAAAAGGTTATTCGTAATAGATGTTGGACGAAGATAAGAATCACAGTAAAACGAACTAATGTTCACTGTCAGGTTAATGTAATAAAATCATGTCTTTTCTTACTGAAAAAGATTCTATACGATGGTGCAAGTGTATTTCTCTTTAATCTCACGGTAATAATGTTATATATATATATATATATATATATATATATATATATATATATATATATATATATATAGATATATGACGATTTTGTGTACTTAATCCTTAATTCCTATATTTAAGTAAAGTGCACAAAATTTTTTTGAAAAATATTTTACGTTTCGAGTTGAAATTGTCGTGTTTAAAGAAATCTATTTTTTTTTTTAAATCGCCAATTTAATCCACCACACTTCTTTTTATAATTGACCTACCAATTGTTTTAAATGTCAAAATATATTTTTTAAAATATCAGAGCCATCAGTTTTAATAAAAAATTCAATTCTTTGTATACTATCCTGTAGAAAGAAATTAGAGTCATTACAACACAATCTTAGTAATTGTAACTTAAAATCAATACGTTCCTGTTCGTTATAGAAATACCATCTAGAAGCTTTTATTACTCATTTTCTAGAGAGATTCCAGCCTTTCATATATTTGCATTAGTTGGAGAGTAATAGATTTAAAAAATTGTCGCTTCTTTGAAATTCTGACTTTTATTTAATTGCTGCTATCATTCAACTCTCGGAAAGTTAACATCATATACTAGACAATCAAAATTTCACTAAGAAATAAAGAAATCTTTCTGCCGTATTTAAATAGTTTGTTATATATGTAATTCTCCTTTCAGGCAGAGAATATGAAAAATATATGTACAAACAGTTTATTTCCTGCGAATATCGCTCTGGTCCTCTCTCCATACGCGTTTCGATCACCTCATGATCTCGTCAGTGGAGCTGTATCGGACCAAGAGCAACATTAGCAGGAAATAACTGATATATGAACCATAAATATCAAGGTATGTCGGCAGGATATTACACCTGCCGTCTACCAACTTCGATGTCAGACTGAAAAATATCGCCAGTCGAACGACATCTATGAATCAATGAAGTAAAGTGAAATTTTTAAACAATCAAAATTTCAGTAAGAAATAAAGGAGAGAGAACCAGAGCGATATTTGCAGGAAATAAACTGTTTGTACATATATTTTTCATATTTTTTGCCTGAAAGGAGAATTACATATATAACAAACTATCATATATTAGCTTAGATTGATTAAACAAAAGTCATCCGACATATGATTTTTTTACGCATATTCCAAAAATTCCAGCTATTGTTTAAAGATATTATCAATGATAATGCTGCTTATCTTATACAGCTAAAATTTTGCACATGGGCTAAACATTTCATTTAGAAAAACTTTTTCTAATGACTTTTTTCGATATTTTGAGATATAACCCCACTTTTGTTTTTTTTTTGGAGAAAAATTAAAATTTGACAAATAATGCTAATCACATGACTACTATGTTTTTTGTAAATTTTCATCTCGATCAAAGTAAAAATTAATGCCATAGTCAAATTTTAAATAAAGTTATTAATAAAAATATGATGCGGACTTTGCTGGTCACACAAAAAATTTTACGGATATATTATAATTAGAAAGGTATTAAATGTATATGTCATTTTTTCTGTAGTGTTTTTGCTTCATGGTTTACGAATTATCAATAACACCCTGTATTTTACTCTAGAAACTTGTTTTACTCTCCTCCCGTGTTCATTTTTACAGACGCGTGAACCAGCCAGCACTGCACACAAAAACAGCACCCATAACTCAGCCATTTTAATTGCCAAGGCAGTTTGTGTGGTAAATTGGAATCGCGTTTCTTGTACGTGTCATAAGCGCCATATTTATTACGTTATAATGGATATTTATTTGCTATAGAACGTAAGTTGTGAGCCGAGTACAATCCTTAGTTCCTCTATACCTACTAGCGCAATATGATAAGTTGTGCTTTAAATAAATCTTACATTAAACATGTACACGAAGGTTGGAAGTACAAATGTTAAAATCTGATGCAAAAAGATATAATAGAACCGTTTGTTAAATGTGTCATGTTGCAACTTTGTTTCTTTTTTCAAGAATAGTAACTTGCAACTTTCTAACTACTTGCAAAACATTTTAGTCTACATAAAGTATGTTATTTTACATAAACATTTTCAAAAACCCTAAAATAGAAAGTGGTGCAGCGATATCTTGAAAACTAAGCGTTTTTGAAACTATGGATTAGAGGAAAGTGACAAAATATAGAAGACCATTTTGTTTTTTTAACAAAAAAAAGACAAATTTAAAGTTCTTAATGGTAATCGCGATTAGTCAAATATTTTTGCTTGACTTAGTAATATTCTTATATGTTTAATATTAATTAATATTATTAAAATTATGCAAAAATTAAAATAACAAAATGGTATCCATTTACAAAATAAATACCTAAATATGGAGCATTAGAATAAGACACAACATTTTCTTTAAAAAAAAATAACAAAAATAGTCTTTATCTTCTAGGAGATCAGGAAAATTTAGTAGAAAATCAGCGAAAACTTAATCTACTTGAAAAAATCACAAATCCAAATAATGAATTCTGGACCAGCGCAGCCATCACGCGCTCAGAGCTCACATATTGGACATTGGACCCACATTTTCTCTTGAGTATCTTCAGAAAAAGTGGACAAAACATACACTCTGCATCCGCAGAGTCCTGGTCTCATTACGGAATCACATTTACTGTCTTTATGATGTTTCCAACATCAGAATATGCAAAATTACTATCAGGCTTGGTTTCTTTTTTTCTTGATCTTCTTTTTATCTTTTTTCTTATTGTTTGATGGTCTATTTTTTTCATATTTCTATTTTCTTCTTACTTTTCTCTATAAGATCATTTATAGAAGGTGAGAAGTTATTACTACTGCCATAGTATCCTTTCTGCCCTTATTAAATATATTGCTCCTTTTAATTATGTCATAAGGAGATATGAAACCCAGGCTGCTACGATCAAGTTTGGAACATGAAGATTCACTATCACGTGCTGTTTCATATATCAGCCTGAACACTGATGTATCAGTTAAAGTGACGTCGCTATGTTCAGATGTGAAGTCTGAAGGTTCAGATGAAGGTTTTGCTGCTGTTTCAGATCTAGGCTCATTGACTGATATTTCAGTAAAATTGCTACAATGAAGTGCAGAGATTAAAGACCTAGAAAAATGGAGGTGATCTGGGTCTAGTAGTTGATAATTCTCATCTTTATTGCAAAATAATTTTAATTACTTTTCTCAGCCATGCCAGATGTACCCACTGAATTTTGCAAGTTATTACGCATGTCAAAATAAATGATATTCAACGAATATCGCTTCTCATCAAGCCGTGGAATTTGCTCTCCATTTTTACAATATATTCTAATAGAATGAACTTCAAGATGTGTATCCATCACTGTTTTTCTTCCGGATATGGTGACTGCTCTGGATATATATATATATATATATATATATATATATATATATATATATATATATATTTATATATATATATATATATATATATATATATATATATATATATATATATATATATATATATATTTATATATATATATATATATATATATATATATATATATATACCGATCAGGTCGTTTTTGGCACAAATTTTAGCTGATGGACACCTCTAAAAAGCTGGCGTGGAAAGTTGACAAAATCCAATATGGCGGTCGAAAATCCAATATGCTGACCGCATTCTTGAAAAACAGCCGATTTACACCAAATTTGGTATACGGAGGTTCTTGAGGTTACCGATTACAAATCTGAGGTCAGTTTTCCAAAATCCTCACAGTCAATGTGGCGGATCTAAGATGGCGGACGTATTTTTTGAAAGTCAACCGATTTGCACCACATTTGGTATACGAGGATTTTTGGAGTTGCTGATCATGAATTCGTGGTGAGGTTTGCCAAATTCAAGATGGCCGACGACATTTTTAAAAATCAACCGATTTATATAAAATTTGTTATACAGGGGTTTTTGGGGTTCCTGATCACGAATCAGATTTTCAAAATTCAAGACGATGAACCCAATAAGGCGGAAGCTCAATAACCCAATTATCTATATTAAGTCCGTAATCTTGGATTTCGAAAATTTGATCTAGGATTAGTAACCCCAAAAACCTCAGTATACCAAATTTAGTGCAGATCGGTTGATTTTAAAAAAATACGTCTGCAATATTGGATTTGCCATCTTGAGTTTTACAAATTCAATCCAATCCATCCGATTCGTGGTCAGCGACCACAAAAACCCCCCGTATACCAAATTTGGTGCAAATTGGTAGCTTTTCACAAATTTGGCCACCATATTAGATTTTTGACCTCTGTGGATCCGCCATGTTGGATTTTGTCAACCTACCACGCCAGCTTTTTAGGAGCATCCATCAGTTAAAATTTGAGCCAAAAACGACCCAATCGGTTTCCGAATTACTATTTTTACAAAGTTTTTTTGCTAGACACGCCAGCCGCCATATTGAATTTTTCAAAGGCGTACTCAGCATTTGAAAGTAGACGCTCTAAGCTTTAAAATGAGCCATTGGTCGATTTTTGGTTGCTTCAAATTTTGGTCATAGTTCTGATCCAGTTGACGCGGATTATCCCATATATATATATATATATATATATATATATATATATATATATATATATATATAATATATATATATATATATATATATATATATATATATATATATATATATATATATATATATATATGTTTAACTGTGCAACCTCTAACACGGAAAGGATATGATGGAACGAAGTTTGCAATTACTGTTCGCATTTTACTTCATCTATTCACTATACATAGTTGTACGTTTGTTGAATGTGATTTCAGCACTACAACGGCATAATGTGGATATGTCCACTGCTATTGCATCTCACACGGAGGAATCCGTGAAAGCCGCATAAACATATATACGCCATCCGGTGGGAGGTCGGCAAAGCCGCGTTCAGTATTTGCATGCCTCCTTCCGATCTGTCCTTTGCACAGCCAGGTGCATGTTGGTACCCTATGAGTCTAGTAGAGACGAAACATGTACCTCTGCCGTATCACTGTAGCGGGGAGGGTAAGCTTTTGAGTTTCTTCTCGAAATGGTGGTACAGGTAGGCCATCATCTCGATGGTGGTGTAATAGGATGAATTGTGTTCTGTAGCAATTCATTCAAACTGTGTAACCTCTAACATGGAAAGGATATGATGTTTGCAATTTCTGTTCGCATTTTACTATATAATATATATATATATATATATATATATATATATATATATATATATATATATATATATATATATATATATATATATATAGGATAGATAATTTTTTCATTTCACAAATAGAAAAACAGAAAAAGCAGCACTGCATTGCAGCAAAACCTGACCGATATCAGATGAACTAGTTACCTTATACACAATGTGGTTTTCGATCAGGCAAATAACAAATTGTGCATTAGTCAATAAATCATTATTAGTAATAAATATTCGCGTTCTGTTATCGCTCAGATTTATTTGTATGTCGAGAATAAATTTCTGTGCGAACGATTGCTGGTCATGTTTTTCTATGATATATTGTTTGCGAAAGGTAATAGTGGATAATCTTTCTTTGATTAAGTAGATGTAGGGTTTTATTGATTTTTGTTCACTATTTTTCATATTAGAGAAGTTCTTTCCTCTTTAAAAAATGCTTCTCTACTTGTCTTGTATCAGATTGTGTAGTAAATAATGTTTATTTTTACAGGACTATTGCTGTAAGAAAAACGGTACAGTGTGGCGACAAGGAAAATTTTGAATGGTAAGCATCTCCATAGTGACAAATAGTGATTGAACAAATGCTATATTCTTACATTCATAGACAAAATTATCTAATATTTTTATTATCACTTTTACTTAAAAATAATTTTAAATTAACATAGTAAACTTATATATGTGCTGATGTTATTAATCTAGTAGGCGAATATATTCATTTTGTTTTCAAAATGTTAACTATTAACTCTTATCAATGGCATTTATTGTCTTTCGCGCATTTTATCATAAGGAAGATCCTAAAATCATTTGAAAATAAAGGCGAAGTTATTAGTGAGCGTGCTATGCTTTTTTTTTCAATTTAAAGTAACAGAATGTCATCAGACACGGTAATGAAACTGAAGCTATACAAATTGTACACTGTTAAAAATAACCTTACATTTAATGCAAACTTAATATTCATTCTACATTAAATTTAATAATTTTGTTCTTTAAATAGTGAATAATTTACATTTACTTTAAATTTAAAGCAAATTCATTGAAATATCAGTTCGTTGTACATTAACTTTGATTAAATGGTATCTTAAATTTCATTAAAGTAACTGAAAATATATTTCAACTTCTGTATATTAAAATTAATTCACATATGCCCTAATATAAAAGGAATTTACATTATTATTCAATATACATTGCATAAAATTCCGGGAGATGGCGCAACTTGTATTGGACTTCTTGTTTAGTATGATATAAGTTACTTAAACTACTCAGTTTTCTTATAGTGAGGTATACATGTACAGTCCCATACTGACAGGAACCAAAGAGTTCGAAACTGGTCTAGATGGCGGACACTAGCTATGGGAAAAATGTCCACCTTTTCTTCGTAGTTTCAGAATTTCTTGAACTCATAATAATGTTGGTGCATTAAATATGTGAAAACACACCTCATATTCAATGAACACTGGCTGTATATTTAATGTACATAGTTACCTTAAAAAGTAATGATTAAACTTTAAATTTATTGTATGATTATATTAAATTTAATGGAAAAAATTAATTTAGATTAATGTATAAATTATTAAATTTAATGCGTTACATGAAATACATTTAAGAAACATTTATAGAATTTGCTTCCAGCACATTTACCTTAAATTTAAAGCATTCTTTTTTACAGTTTAACTCTATATAACGCAGGATATAGACAAAAAGATATACGACAATGCGCGATATCTATAGAATCAAATTTAAATATTTTAAACAAATATCAAGAAACTAGAAATTTCATACAAAAAACCGACAAGAGCGCCAAAAATGTACCTACAACAGGTTTTGGCGACCATTTATTCATATAATTCTGAAAAAATCGCACGTTTATATCCACACATTGCAAAAATGGCTTACTAAATGTAAAACAATTAACCTTAATTAGAAAATAGTCGAATGATTTAAAGCCAAGATGGTCTGTCAAAGTTCTATGCGTTAAAAATAAATACATATATATATATATATATATATATATATATATATATATATATATATATATATATATATATATATATATATATATATATATGTATATATATAAGACCTAATAATTGAAATCCGCACTGTTAAAATAACTTTAAATTTAACTTACATTCTACATTAAATTTAATGATTTTGTATTTTAAATCGTGAATAATTTACATGTACTTTGAATTTAAAACAAATTCATTGGAATATCAGTTTGTTGTAAATTAAATTTGATGAAATGACATCTTAAATTTCAATAAAGCTGAAAAGATATTTCAACTTTCTGTACATTAAAATTAATTCACATGTACCTTAACATTAAAGGAATTTACATTAATATTCATGGTACATTTCATGAGATTCCAGGAAATAGCGCAACTTGTACTTAACTTTTTATTTAGTATGATATAAGTTGCTTAAAGGACTCTATGAGTATAATGAGGTGTAGATGTCTGCCAGTACTGACAGAAACCAATGAGTTCGAAACCAGTGTACAGATGGTGGTACACTACCTATAAGAAAAATTTCCACCTTTTCCTGGTAGCAGAATTTTTTGAACTCATGTTAATGTTGGTGAATTAAATATGTGATAACTATCTTAAATTCAATGAACACTGGCATTATATATAATGTGCATAGTCACCTTAAAAAGTAATAATCATTCATTTATGATTACATTAAATTCAATGGAATACATTAATTTAGATTAACGTGAAAATTAATAAATTTAATGCATTAAATTAATTGAATTTAAGAAACGATTAATAAAATTTGTTTCCAGTACATTTACCTTAAATTTAATGCATTTCCTTTTTACAATGTACTAAAAAAACATTTTCAGTAAAATATCGAGGATTGGAAAGATATTCTGTTCTCGAATGAGGCTAGAATTCAGTTACCAGATGGACGAAATTACGTCTTTCGAAGGATTGGCCAATAATATGCCAGATGAAATTTCATATACATCAGTTTTGGAGGGGGCGGCAAGATGCTTTGAGGAGGTATTAGTTGAAATAGGTGCGCCGAACTTGTGGGAGTGACTGTACTAATGACTGGCAACTTTTATATGGGAAACATCCTGTAAGACCATTTGTTTAATTTATTTATTGATCCCATAGCTACATATGCATAAACATCTCAAATATCAACATTCAAATTTTCAATCCAAGTAACAGCCAATGGTGCAGCTCTCAAGAAGTTTTCAGCTGTACAAAGGCTAAGCCGATGATCGCTATCGTAGGAAAAATGGTGAATTGTGTTCCTTTCTTTGTCATAGTCATAGCACTAGTTTCGGATTTCATATTAATAAGGAGTCGGCGCACACTTCACATTTTATGCCGATTCCGTTTAGTCTGCTCCATGTTTTACGAGGCAGAGTGAAGCTAGGTGGTCTTTGTTTGGTGGGGAGAATTCCGCGAATTTAAGGAAATATACTAGTTCGCCACTCTTGTTTCCATTCTTATTTCAGGTTGAAATTGTTGTCAATTGATGTTCAGTGGTTTGGATAGATAGTTCTCTAGAATGTAATATGTGTCCCAGTTAAGTGATATCTTCGTGGATTTTGAATTGTGGGTTACTCTACTGTATTATCTGCACAAACAGTGACGAAATGGGGTGACCACCACATATGAGTGATATAGTAGTGCCCAACGTCCTCATATGTGGGCTGTTCAGCCATACCGGGATGTAATACTTTATCACCGAATATATCAATCCGATTATAAAGCACCGCAATGAGTTAGTCATAGCTCCTCAGCAGGTACCAGTAGTTACATTGGTAAGATATTTTCTGAACGGTGATGTCCAGTCCAGTGTGACGCCTAGGTATTTCGGGGAACTTATTGTACTTAAGGCGAACTGGAAGTCAAGCTCAGCATTAGCCATTATGTTATTTAAGTAAAAAAGTCTTTGTTTCGTAAACTAATTGCTAATGGGCATCAAATCTTCACTCAGGACGTCATGCATCTCATACAGGTTTTGGAATTGAAAGCTAAGATCATTATGTCGGCATAATTAAGCTCTCTAGAATGCGTTTCATATACTGGTAGGAAACAAATAAGTTGAAAAGCAGAGGGTTCATTCTCTACTAATCTGTCTATTTCTATATACTCGAAAAGTGCGATTGCTTAGAATAATTGCAATAGTCTGTTTATTTTTTTTGCATTGGGTGGTTTTTAGGAATATGTATGTATCAGCAGACTTATGTGATATGGTGCTGTAAGGTAGATACCACTGATCTTTTATTCCGTTTTAGGAAACTGCCTTCTACTAACATTGTCAGAGAGAGAAGAGTTAAGGAATATTTTTGAGTTAAATCTGATTAACCAGTTTCTAGTTATGAGGCCGGAACTGGGAAAGAAATTTGAGTAGATTCCATCATCATCAGGAGCGTTTCCAAATTTCATATATTTTATTGGAACAGATACATCCTTTGCTGAAAAGGAATTAGCAAGGCATTTTGCAAAATTATGTCTTACTATTTTATCAGTGACGCAGGAACACTAATCTCTGCTAATGGCTCTAATGCAAAATATATAATATGGAATATGATGTAACAAAACTAGGGGTTTTGAGCTGGAAATTTAATGTAAATGTGCTGGAAGCAAATTTCACAAAAGTGTATTAAATGCAATTAATGTAATGCATTTAATTTAGAAATTTACATTAATGTAAATTAATTTATTCCATTAAATTTAATGTATTCATATATTGAATTTAAAGGTTGATCATTACTTTTTAAGGTGACAATGTACATTAAATATACAGCCATAGTTCATTGAATTTGAGATATGTTATCACATATTTAATGCATTAATATTAATAAGAGTTCAAAAAATTCTGAAACTACCAGGAAAAGGAGGACATGTTAATTATTCACGATTTTTGGTACAAAATTTTTAAATTTAATGTAAAATAAACATAAAATTTGCATTAAATTTAAGATTATTTTTAACAGTAGGAATAGTAGAACGAACTTATAACTTTGGCATAAAATAATAGATCATGCCATTGTGGGCCTCAGGATAAAAAGACAACACGGAAATGAAGAAGTCGATAAGGTAGCAAGAAAATTCTCATCGGCTGTCGACATACTGTCCTCAAACCGGCTCTTGGAGTGCAGAGGTACAGGATACTATAAGCCATTAAACAATGGATTAAGGAACATCATAACAAACGTTGGGCACCCATATTGGGATTGATTTATGGTGAGCTTCTTACAGGGTATGTTGAATCCGAAATTATTAAACCAACTAGAGATAATGACGGGCTACATGGCCGTCAAAGTTCATCTGCATAAAATGAATCATAAGGAAGGAGATCTTAGTTACTAATCATGAGTCATTAGATTGGAAAAGACACAGCATAGCCATTCTATAGCCGACCTGCACAAATTATTTTAAATGTAATTACCTGGGGTGAATTCCGACTGCATGATTAAGCTCGACCACATGCAGCTGACATAGTTACGAATTGCCTTGGTACGGTACCGATTCATAAACTAGATTGGTCAGAGTATAGTCTAGCCTAAATTCAGTAATCTGTGCCAGAACTCCAACACGGAGATACACAACAGAACCCGCAGGACGTCATTTTCAATCGCTACAGCTGAGTTGCTATTAAAGTTTACAGCAGCCAATCCAGTAGCGAAATGAATTTTGTGAAAGCTAGATTTACTTAAAAGACGTGAAATTTATTTGGACGCAGCACCTATTCCTTCTTAGAACTAACTAATAATTTACTTAGAAAAATAATTTCTTCTGATAACTTTTTCTACAACAATTCTAATTTTATTTAGTTACTAAATATAAAAGGCGTTCGGTAACATTTATTTTTTAACTTTAGTTCAAGGATTGCTACGATCGTAAAATTGAATATTGCTTAACTATGCTGATAAAATCGGAAGAAAATCATAATTATTAAGTCAGTTATTTTTTCTGATGAGGCCACTTAATGGGACAGGTAATGGGCATAATTGCCATCATCGATGACCAATACCCACATTGGATGCGAGACACTTGTACACAGGGTCCATAAAATATCAATATATTGGATTTGTTGGCCCTACTTTAATAAGGCCACTTATCACCGAGGAAATCTTGACCTTTGGCATGTATCTTCAAATGTTAGAAAATTAATCATCAATTCATATGTGGTTTCAGCTTGATGGAAATTCATTTTGGACTAGCGGTAAAGACATATCTTAAAAATACTTTCCTTAATCGATGAATCGGAAGAAGAAGCACCATAGGATGTCTAGCCAGGTTATTAGACCTGAGGTTATTTAAAAATAAAAAATATGTATCAAAACCAGATGACTTAAATCTATTGAAAATTAAAATACTTGAGGAATGTACACTTAGTAGAAGAAGTGTTGCACAACGTGATTGGGTAATTTTTGTACAAGTTGTATCACTGTAAAACTATTATAGGAAGATATTTTCGACACTTAATTGAATGAAAATTAAAATTTATGTTTATAAAATAAATTGTTTTATTTTTTTTAATGGTTAGACAGCCATCGAAATATCTCTGGAACTATTAAGTTTGGTATAAAAACTTTTTGTTGTAGAAAGAAAAATGTCTAAATCGCTACCGGGTACTAAAAACAATTTTTGAAATTTCTAAATTTGCCAAAAATATTGCAACTTAACAATTTTATATATGTAAAAATGTTCCAATACTATTTCCACATAATTACAGGAAGGTACTCCTTGGATAGTAATAAGTGCAACAATTCACATTACGTTTAAAGCAAATGCTTATGTAAAGTATCGTACAAACACCATACAAGCTATTATACGGCAAAGACAGTATCAAAGAGAGTTATTAATTTCCATGTGTAATGCCGCCTTGGGATTTAAAGTATGTCTACCTTATGGCCGTGCTTTGCAGTTTCTATCTCATAAACAGTTTAAAATATGCCGCTTTCCTGTTGCCCTAACTCCCTGACAAGCCACAGCAAATTCTCGCAGTATCGTGGATTTATTTTTGAAAATTGCGGTTATATACGTATTATAGAAATATCTACTTTAAAGAAAAGAAGATTATACCGATATTTATATCAGATATTATAAGTAATAGTAGAAATTAATTATTATGAAGTATAACATAGTCTTGACAAAAGTTCTGCCTATAATAAAATGATGTACAAAATAAAAAAAAATAAAAGAAAAATAACAAAGAAACTACCAGACATGTTTAAATCATAATTTACCTCTGAAATATTCCATCTTTCAATCATACCCTATAAATTTAAACAACAATTGATTTGTCTGAAGGCTGTTTATGGTCGGTGGAAGAGGTCTTTTTAATGTTTAACAGACATTAACATGTTTACTCATTTTTTCTTTCAGTTTAATTGCTTGTCGTGACTCTTTTCAGTGTTTTTAAGGGTTAGAGATTACTATAAATGCGAAGTACAGGGTGAGTCAACGATTGGATGAAGTAAGTTTGTGCATTTTCGGTGAAATTTACAAAAAAACTATATTTATTGTTTGATACAGTTTATTTTTACGCAGATCTTAAAAATATTTAGGACTCTTCAGGGTGAGCCAAAAAACTAGGACAGCATAAAGTTGTATTTTTTTAAATAGAACATCCTATATACGAATCGTATTTTCGATTTAGCTTATAATTTTAAATCTTTTTTTATTAAGGATTTACTATAACAAAACTTTATAGTTTCTGAGATAATTAAGTTTAAAGAAAAAAAGTCACATTTTCAAGCATCAATTCAATCCTAAATAACGTTTTCAATTTTGTGACAAATATATTCAAATTTGGAATTTAGCAAGGCCAAGGATAAGTTAACATAATTTTTTCCTACTATTTGCAATAAAAGCTACAGGGTGTTGAACACATCGGCTCAAATTTGAACAAGTTTAAATGAATAAATATCTTTTTTTTTAAATGGTACACCCTGTATATTTTCATCTTATTTAATAGAGTAATAAAAACCCTAAAAGTTTTGTTCAATATATCCTATACCTATTTATAATAGTTTTTGAGATATTTCAGTTTTTCTTATTTTCCATACTTTTTTACAGAAATAGTCTTCATTATCATAGTAGCCATGGCAAAAACAATGTAAAAGAACATTTTTCTGTGTGTCAAATTTATAACCGAAATCACTTCTTTTGGTTTTTATGTAGTGTAGTTTGGTTTTTTTTGCATTCATCTTATATTGTAAAATGAATTTTTCAAAGAATGAGTTAATAGATATGATTTATACAATAGGAGAGGCTCAAAAAAATTGCCTTCTTGCTCAAAGAATTTACAAAATAAAGTATCCTGATCGACGCCAGCCTAATACCCATACTTTTCAAAACTTAATGCAAAGATTTGATTCTTCTGGTACTGTTGATTATCCAAAACGTAAAGTGGTCAACAAACCAGTAACTAATTAAGAAAAAGAACTACAAGTATTGTTAAATGTTCAGGAAAATCCTTATATTGGTAGCCGTCAGTTAGCAGCATTATGTGAAACATTACAATCCACCGCTAATCGTACTACCAAGAAATATAGGTATCATCCATATTACATGGAATTACACCAAGAATTGCATGGACAGGATTTTGAAAGTCGTGTAAACTTTTGTCGTACAATAAATGCGGAGATTCAATTAAATCCAAATTTATTATGCAAGGTAATGTTTAGTGATGAAGCTACTTTTAGAAGTAACGGTGCCGTAAATAGACGCAACATGCATTAATATGCCACAGAAAACCCATTTTGGATTAGAGAGGTGCAACATCAAAACCACTGGTCATTAAATGTTTGGTGTGGTATTCATCATAATCGAATTATTGGACCCCACTTTTTTAATGAACCACTAAATGGCCATAGTTACCTGAACTTTCTACAAGAAGAACTACCCCAACTGCTTCAAGGTCTCGATAGGGATGAGCTCGACAGTATGTGGTTCCAGCACGATGGTGCGCCTCCGCATTACCATCGTGAAGTTCGTGCGTTTTTAGACCAACGATATCCGCAAAAATGGATTGGACGTGGGGGTTTCATTGAGTGGCCACCAAGGTCTTGCGACATCACCCCATTAGATTTCTTCCTATGGGGTTATATTAAAAATAAGGTGTATGTTAATCCACCAACAACAGTGGAAGATATGCGAAACAGGATTAGGGATACCTGTAGAACAATAACGCCATTAATTTTGTCCAGGGTCCGAGAAAATCTACAAAAAAGACTAAATTTGTGCATTGCACAAGAGGGTCGTTTATTCGAACACTTATTAAAAAGAAATAATTAATCTCGGTATTTAATAGGTAATTTTTTTGTTTCAATTTAGTATAAAAGTAAATATGTATTTGCCTTGTCGTTATTGTTGTGTTATTTTTTTCACATTATGTTTAATTAAACTATTGCCGTTGTAATATAACATGAAAATATACAGGGTGTACCATTAAAAAAAAAAGATATTTATTCATTTAAACTTGTTCAAATTTGAGCCGATGTGTTCAACGTAGCTTTTATTGCAAATATTAGGTAAAAATTATGTTAACTTGTCCTTGGCTTTGCTAAATTCCAAATTTGAATATATTTGTCACAAAATTGAAAACATTATTTAGGATTGAATTGATGCTTGAAAATGTGACTTTTTTTCTTTAAACTTAATTATCTCAGAAACTATAAAGTTTTGTTATAGTAAACTCTTAATAAGAAAGATTTAAAATTATAAGCTAAATCGAAAATACGATTCGTATATAGGGTGTTCTGTTTAAAAAAATACAACTTTATGCTGTCCTAGTTTTTTGGCTCACCCTGTAGAGTCCTAAATATTTTTAAAATCTGCGTAAAAATAAACTGTATCAAACAATAAATATAGTTTCTTTGTAAATTTCACCGAAAAGGCACAAATTTACTTCATCCAATCGTTGACTCACCCGGTACAATTAATATTAACAAGAAGAGGTTTAAAAAACGTATTTTTATTGGTAAATATTCTTAAATATTATTTATATATTGAAAATAATAATAAAAATAATTTAGGAAACCATATATTCATACTTTTATGTATTCAGAACTGACGTACCGATTATTATATGATACTCGTTTAAATAGTGCAATTAGAAAAGGATAACATAAAATCGGTATGTGTGCACCAAGAAATTAAATATCTACTGTTTATCAACAATTTTTTAAATATAAATAAATATATCATTGCATTATTCAGCGTTCAAACAACCGGGCCCCAGTTCTGACGTTATGCTAATTCTACAGGGGTATGTTCGAAGGTTCCATCAGTCAAATGAAAATTGAAATGCGACCCCGTACTACCATTCAACATTATTAAATTTTGATAAATTTGCTCTGAATGGGCAAGTTCAAAATAATTCGGAAATATATAATACTCATTATTCATTTACTTACTTTACCTGTTTCTTTAGATCAATCCCTAATTGCAAAGTGTTAAAATCCCATTAATGGAGGTAAATATGGAGATATTAATATATAACCAAACCAACTTGAACTTACATATTACCTACTCTACGAGTTTTACTAATTTAATTACATATATAGATATATATCAGAAAAAAAGACATGAGCACTAACTTGTCTATAAAATAAGATTTAAGAAGTGGTGATCTCGATGATCCTTGTGTGAAGCATACTTAAACCTTCTTCTTCTTCTTCTTCTTCTTCTTCTTCTTCTTCTTCTTCTAGGTGGAACTAAGTTCTGTTATCTATACAATGCCTCATCGATCCTCGTTTGAAGTCGAAATCCAGCTGTCTTTCCATCTTTTGGGGGGCCGTCCAGGCGGCCGTTTGGTGTTTGATTTCTCTCTCATCACGGTTTTTGCTAGTCTGTCATCGTCCTTTCGTTCCACGTGGTCTCTCCACTGCCTACGACGATTTCGAACCCACTTCACAACCCCCACTCCGCTGTTCTCGCGTATTTTTGCATTTCTTATCCTATCTCTTAAACTTGTTCCCGTAATCATTCTCAGCGTTTTCATTTCTGTGGTTCTCATAATTTGTTTTGTCTTTGTGGTTTAATTTCTTGTTTCTGCGCCGTAGGTCAGTATCGGTCTTACACAGACCTTGTAAATTCTTGCTTTCCTCTCAACCGTCATATGTTTATTGTTCCAAATTATGTCTCTTAGTTGACCTGATATCATGGCCGCTTTGTTGGCCTGTGTGCGTATTTCTTCCGTTACTGCCCTGTTACTTGTTATATGTGCTCTTAGGTATTTAAACTTCCCAACCTGTTCGATATGTTTATCATCAACCATTAGTTTGCATTTTACCGGTTCTTTTTCTATTACCATTGCTTTGGTTTTCTCCACAGATATCTTCATATTATACTGTTTGGCTATTCGATTGAGATGGAAAAGCATTCTTTGTAAGTTGTCCTCGCTATCTGCTGTCAAGGCAACATCGTCTGTAAAGCATATAAACTGAACGGTGTTGTGTCCCATTGGGTACCCAATATTTGTGCTTTTTACCTCATCAAACCTTCTAAGTAACTAAAACAGTGGAAAATACTGAGGAAGGTAAGAACCAGCATTGCTATAGCTAAGGAATTTCAATAGTTTTTTCATTCTATTTCAAGGTTATTAATATAAATGTTTTACAAATTGGCTTCCGTCCCTTTTTACCCGGACATTGTCCTTTTTAGCAAGAATTCCGGAGGGTTTTTCAAATACTTCTGAGGTTTTTGGGATATTACGTTTTTATTATTATTTAGCGACAGAGCAATTAATATTTATCGCTCGCACTTCTTTTGTCAATTCTGTTTTTTGGCCCAAACGCGATTCATCAACATTACTCTCTTAGTGTCTATGTGACGTTTGAAAATATTTATTTCGTGTTTTGTTCGCAAACAAAAGCTACTTTTGAAACACTACAAAACATAAAAAATGTGATCAACAGGCGCAACCTTCTAAGACTTATAATTTGTTTCCCAAAATCATCTAAAAATTATAAGCTGTAGCTGAAAGAACTATTGCATATCATACAATTAATCACTTAACTTTTTTTAAATTCAGATATTGTCAGAGCCATAACTTGCAATAGAGCAAAAGTTACAGCGAAAGTAAAAAATGTGCTATCTCCACTATTAACAACATATATGATAAATGAAATTAAAGAGGCTGAATGTATAAGTGTAAGATACTACAAAATTACTATCCATACCCATTTAATATTTTAACTCTCACAATATGGGTGTAATGATTAAAATTCTTGATATTTTTCTATAATATACTTTGAGCGGGGAAAATTTTTAAGACAATTTTTTGAAAACGATATCAGAGAAGTGTATTTAATTATAATTGATTCGACAGTGAATATTATGCATATGAACATGAATATAATTAAAAAAGCTAATAATTCTGTTATTGGGGTAGGAAATATCTTAAAAGATATTGTTGGATTCAATGGATTTTACCCGGAGATAAAAGTTAAGAGTTTTTGAATGAATAGATACTAAGAAAGTTATACCAGTAGAGTGGTTAGATCGGGCCTCGATCGAATTTTCAAAACCACGCAAAATAATATTAAATGAAGAAAAACGATTAAATTTGCTCCAAAAAATTCTTAAATGAAACTGTTATTGCTGATGCTACTGATTGTAAGATTACATTGTAATAAAGTATGGTGCACCTTTTTCAAAGAGTACAAAGAAAGCAGATTTCTATTTCTGCATACCGGCGCATAATGTGCATGCAGAGAAATATTTTTTTTTGATTACAAATCAATGGACCATAGAAAGAAATAAGTTAAAACCGGAAACTAGTCGAAATTCTAAAGACTAAATATAATTTTAAAACTACATATCAAGCCTTTTATAACTTCTTCCTAAAAGGTGATAAAAAAAGTATTAAAATATATTAGTAGTTCATACAAATACACTGATCAAAATCTATAAATTATAAAAACCAAATTTATTGTTTTACCTATTTTTCTTTTACTGATGGTCAAGATTTAAGTAGAAGCAAATGTGAGTGATCTACAGGATATCCGGGAAAATGTGGTAAATCTCCCGGATATGGAAAAAACAAGAGAAAGAATTCTACAAGTTCGTATAAACTTTTTTTGTATTGGCCTGCCCTTTATTGTGATCAAATAAGGAACAATGCTGAGTTAATGTGACGAGTACAACACTCCTCAATTAATCGAGTCCGCGAGTGTATCAGACTTCACGGAGCCCATGTTGAACCCTCTTACGAAGTTTTTAACTAACTAGTTTTTATTGAAATTTACCTATATATATATATATATATATATATATATATATATATATATATATATATATATATATATATATACATAGATACGTCGAATTAATAAGTCTTTTTTTTAAGTCAATAAAAAATACAATTTTTTGAAAACTAAACTAAATTACGATTTATCTTGTTTTTTATATGATATAGACTAACCTTCCTGTCCTGTAGTAAATTACAAATATATTAAATTTTCAACTGTAATTACATATATTTTCGGCCATTTAAAACAACATACATATATCATTTAAAAAAGTCAAGTTACTAATTTTCCTCTGAGATTTTAATTTATATCTTGTTACATTTAATTATCTTTATGATTTATTCCCCGCCATAATAACCTCTATAGCACGATATAAACACATTATAATTCACAGATAACATCAAAATGTTCTATAAAATTTACATGTTTTTCATTAGCAGATTTATTAAAGTATATCGTTTTTAATAAGACGACTGGTTAAGTTTGTTAATTAAGGTTATTTTTAGGTATTAAATAAGTGTAGAGTATCTTATTCGTGTCTA
The DNA here is from genome assembly GCA_034092305.1 of Diaprepes abbreviatus. Lineage (NCBI taxonomy): Eukaryota > Metazoa > Arthropoda > Insecta > Coleoptera > Curculionidae > Diaprepes > Diaprepes abbreviatus. The sequence goes on along the minus strand of JASJET010000205.1, from coordinate 804,520 downwards.
TATTTCCTGAATTTTTGTTAATAGGCAGTGCCGTAAATGTTAAAGAATTACAGTTGTGGTCGCTTATACAAATATTGAATTTCTGTAATATCAAGTATTGATCGTAGTTTCACAAGCACCAAATTTGCTTTGGTGACTATCTATTTACTTAATCCTTTAGCTTTATGAAAAAATCCGTTTCTCCTCTGCAATTCATGATAGAACTTCGAAAATACCTAAAACAACTGTCAAACTTTCTTCAAAAACCCGCTGAACCTAAAAAGAATTCTATAGGTGTTTACTTTTAATTCAAATTTTTGATATTGGTGCCAAATTAATACAACAAACCATAAGTTAATAAAAAGCTAGAACTCGTAAAACGAATATACCAACATGCATTCATAAACTTGCATAATGGTATGTTCTGTAGTTTTGTTAGTAATCTCGTAAGCAAAGGCCGTTTTTCTTTTTAATCGACTTTATTGGTACTTGCGTCTTTACCTTACCCAATATCTCATATGTAGTGTTAAAAGTTATCTCATATGTTGGTTTAGTATTAATTTGGCGCCGATGTTAAGAATTTCAATTACAGATAAAAATTTATGGAATTTATTTTGATTAATTTTACAGCTTTTCTGAAGGAGGTTTAATTTTATTTTAACATTATTTTTCGATTTTTAGCTCACCTTATGATAAAGTTTCTAGCAGTGTATGTAAATTATTTTAACAGATCGAAAAGTGTAAGGTTCTTAAAAAGATACGCTACAGAAGCTTAATTGAACAAAATATTTTTAGTTCGCTGAATTGAAGTAATTCAGTTTTGAACAATTTTTGGGAATATTTGCAAACAATTGGTTATTTGGAAATATTTTTGTGGGAATATGGCGCTCAACTTCAACCTACAAATTTTCAATGGGGTTAAGGTCTGGAGAATTTGCCGGCCATCGCAAATACCGAACGTTTGTACCCTAAAGCCACTGTTGATTAATTATCTTTTCCGAAAATAAAACGAAATGGTATTTCCCACTCTACTAAGCTAACATTGATGTTGCATTATATCGATCCATGATGCCATTAGTGAAGTAAAATGGGCCCGGTCCATTGCTTTTATCTGTGGGTGTAACATATTTGGAATTAAATATTTTATTAAGTAGCCACCTTACTCGTTTCATTTAATCGAAAACAGAAAACCTTGTAGCGCTTTTCATCGCGAAATAGAACAATTTTCCACTCTGTGCTGTCCAGTTTAAACCTCAACTTGCAAATGCCAAGCCTGACGACGTTACTTCGTATCGAAATAAGAACTTTCTAGGCAGCGAAATTATTTTAATTCATCTGTCTGTCCATATTGTTGTTTCCTTCCGGTCTTTCCGATGTCGTAGATTCTCTAAATGTCTAAAATAACTTGGAGACTATTTTGGATACGCTGAATCTGGGTAAAAATAACTGTCTTGAAATTGCTACTTATTTTTTACTATCCAAAATTCATTTATTATCCTACGTTTTAATTCATTTGAAATCGGAAAACCTCTTACCAGAATTAATTCCCGCTATGGTTTGGTAGCCTAGTACAAAAAAAGCATACTCACCGTCGTAAACTTGACAAAGTTCAAAGGATGGTTTGTATGAGAATGAGTGCGATGGCGATTGCCCCCACCAGGGCTCTGGAGATCCTGATGAACATACCTCCTCTTCACTTATGCATAGAGAATCAGGCCCTGAACGCTATCTACCGTCTCAGTTGCCTATGTATATGTATGTGCGTAAAACTGGTGATCTGTACACTGTGACCTAATAGATCTATTGTGCCTCCTTACTGCTGCCAAGTCGTAAAGGATACCTTTTCGGCTAGAGCAAGTCCTCCAGTCCTATTTTCCTCAGGGACTTTAAGATGTTGGATGGCTTCAAAGTGGATAACTCCCTTTCTTCTATTTGGTGTGCACCCAAGAATCGCATTCTATGGTTTTCTAAAGCGCTACAAGAAAGGATGTGAATAGAAGTTTTGTCCTCCTCCTCACAGAATCTGCACTCCTCTCTTTCTGCCAATCAGAGTTTCTTGGGGTGTCGAACTTTGAGTTGGTTCTTACTTAGGCTTATGCTTTCCTTGAATCTTTTGTGGTCGAAGTTCCCAAGAATATTCTTCGCTTGTTTCAATACTTGCACCTCCGTCCAATAATTTGATCTCCTGCTTTCATCATCTCTTTTTACTTCTTTTAGCATTACACTGCTACTGATTCCACAGAAAGGAAATGATGTCTTAGCTCCTTTTCTCGTGAGCCTGTCTACCATATTATTCCCCTCTACTTCGGTATGTCCCAGCACTCACATGAGGGTGACCTTATTATTACCTCCTCTTCATTTATACATAGAGAATGAGGCCCTGAAGGATATATACCGTCTTAGTTACTAAGGAGTCTCGGAACTGGAATGGGCGTCCACTCGGGTGACTGAGACAGCGTGATGGAGAGATGTCCATCGCTCTCCATGCAAATAGATTACATGACACCGTTCTCGAAACCCAACCACCCTCTTAAGATACTTTTTACAAGTAGAGAGGATTGAAAAGAGGAGCAAAATCTTCCGAGAAATGGATTCTGGTGGTTCACAGATGAATCTTGACAAGATGAAAGAGTTGGAGACGGAGTGTTCCGCAAGAGCACGTGCGAAGATCTTTACAGCGAAAATTTATGCTATTATGCAGTGCAGCTATCACTGTGAGAGGAACATAAACAGTAATAAATATGTGCTCAGATAGAAGATCTGAGATAATAGCACTGAAGTTCAGTGTCGTAACTTCGCGACTGACGTCTGGCAAAGATGGGGTCCGCAATTGAACCATATGGATCCCAACCAATTCTACCTGTTTCAATTGCCGTTGGCGAAAGGGAATTAAGATTGTGGACAGGAGCTCCTGAAATTATGTATGCCCAGGAACACATAAGTGGACCTAGCGCACGATTTACTATGGAGCTTCTCTCCTTAGGAAGGAATTGTGGTGGGATTGTTGAGATGACATTGTCACCTGAGTGGCTAACTTCGCAAGATCGATGTCGCAGACGACCCGACGTACAGATGGTGTCTGGAGGAGGATGAAAGTGTTGTCCAAATCCTTAGAGAGTGTCCAGCACTCAAGGGATTGAGGGGATACAATTTTGTTACCGGAAGCAGCTAGTCAAGTTTAACTAACGAGGCTCCTTGGATTCGCAAAGGCAATCGGCCTCGGACGACTTACAGATATGATGGGATATAAAGGGGCTAACGAGGCCTACGCATGAATAATTGGGTATCACCATCTTTGTTTCATTCATTCAGTACAGAAATAACAACTTATTTAAAAAAATTACCGCAAAAGTACTAGTTTATTCATCAAAATAGATGTTGTCCCCTTCAAAGTATTCCCCGTTAATTGCAACACACTTATGACAGCGTTTGATCCAATCTCTCGAAATATTTCTGGAACTCGATTTTTCTATTAATTGCTGTCGCCTACTAAAACGCATCCCCGTGGTGTTTTTTGATTCGATCAAACAGATAATGATAACATTGTGCGACGTTGCGTTGTCATGGTGCAAAATTTACGAGTTGTTTGGCGAATTGTTTCAGGCAAATATCTCATAACGCCCAAATAATAGTTCTTATTAATTGTCTGATTTTCTGGAAAAAATTCATGAGATACTATACCGTTGTAATTCATAAAAACTGTGAGCATCGCTTTTTTCTTCGACTGAAAATGACCTGATTTTTTGGTTTTGGCTCATTCGAAGCTCTCCATTCCCTTAACTACAACGTTCTGAATGGATCCATAAGCAATGTTCAAGTCTTCTGTTAGCTCTATGATGGTTAATTTGAGGTTATTGACCAACATTTGTCTACTTTATTGATATTTTCGTCGGTTTTCGATATCGACGGCCGGTTACTGAGTTAGTTATCCTCGGCGGACTCACGACCACTTGTGAAGCGTTTTTACCACTGGTAAATGACTGTTTTCTTTAGAGTATTATTGCCGAAATATTCCCTAGATTATCACAACATTGGTCCCATTGTTAAAGCAAAATTTTATTTTGCTGAGATCTAATAGATTAGCAATTAAGTAAATAATGAAAAAAAAAACTGCATTTGTTTCTCTTATAAATCAATCTAGAATAAAAATAATAATATAATAATTTAATAATATAATGTCATGTGTTAAGGGCAGCAGTTGGAAGTCGCGCTATATTTCTAATTTCCCCAATACCATTTTATTTGGCAACACCGCAATGGTGCGCTTAAATACGCTAGATGTCGAAATTTTAGCGCGACATGGTGCTAAACACCATGATGTCGCGGTAAAGTACTATAGATATCGGAAAATGTCGCGGTAAGCGACGGTAAACATACATATATATATATATATATATATATATATATATATATATATATATATATATATATATATATATATATATATATTTATATATATATATATATATATATACATATATATATATATATATATATATATATATATATGTATATATATATATATATATATATATATGTATATATATATATATATATTTACAACATTATAATAGACTTACGAAGTACACAATTGTTGGTAAAGATGACGCATTAAAATAAAATTATACCTGCAAAAATCTAGTCGTCTATATTGGAGCTGGGGGATCAAAAAATTGAAACAAAAATAAATTACATTAAAATTGAGATTAGCATATTTTTTAATCATTGTTTGATCATGAATCAGACATAGATCAAAAATATGTTGCTAAGGTGCCTATTTTACTTTGCCAAGAAATAGGCTACAACTTGTAAAACCTTAATTTAATCAAAATTTTCTGTCATAAGGAGGTCCATGTTTATTTGTTTATACTTTCGAGACCTCTAAGTGTTATATTTTATTAATTTTTTACTGAAATATTTTTTAATTTTTTTTTTAATTAGCAATATTCTCGTTTAAATCTGTTACTATGGAACAATAAATCAAAAATCACCTTTCCATATTACCTATTAATTGTAAATTTTAATGTAAATGATCAGGTACAAAATATAGGCATACAAAATTTCGGAAGCCCTTATTGTCTCACTATTATGAATAGTGACGCAGGAATGTTTAACAGGCAGCAACAAAGAAATCGTGTCGTAAAAGCTATGTAAGCAAAACTATTTAATGCCGGTATGGTGGCCACGAAATATGTAAATGAGTTTAGAACAATACAAATCATGGATGCTCCAAGCAGGAATATTTTGCGTTTTGTCGCAGGAAATAAAAATCCTGTCGTGACTTACAGTTAAGGAACTTTAATAGAAAGCAGAAATAAAGAAAAATATTCTACTTTGTAACCTTAACAGAACATAAGTTTTGCATTTAGAGATGATACTTGGAGTACAAATCTTATTTATATTAAAAATTGTATTGTACAAAATATTAATATATATATATATATATATATATATATATATATATATATATATATATATATATATATATATATAATCAAAAATCTTTCTATATTAAAATCAATGAACAGATACACACTCAGAAACTATACGGTTTAGGTGTAAAAGCAGGAAAACTTTTTTCTGGTTAAATATTCTGAACTAAAAATATTATATTGTTATTTATATATTTAAAGATAATAAACCTTTATTTTTATTAGCATAAATATTTTATTATCTAGTAATTATTTACAGAAAATATAACAACTTCTAAATACTAAAATAATACCTAAGTACTTTCACTAAAAATATTGGAGGGCGTGTAAGAGCGCTTAGGTTTTTATTTATTTTCAAAATTGGTAATATGGAGTTCGGTAAGTATCCAATAATCTGCTTGACCTTTAACACGAGTACTCTCCAGGATAATTATTAATGTTTTTATATTTTAACAGGCAAAATTGTCCATTCATAAGATATGAATCAATTAGATTACTTAAAAGATGATCATTTTCCACAAACAACCAGAATTTGTTATATATTTTTATGTAGCGTAGACTTACCCTTCTGCCTCTTAAATTTTCTTATCTGGATCTTTCTTCTTCCTTATTGTATAATATAGAAATCCTTTGATCAGCACGAAACTGTCAACCTTCAAATCTCAATTGATTGATTTTGATTGATTGAATGATTCAGTAGGCTAGGACTCAAGAGCTTTTACACTGTTTCCTGTTGTATATATTCTATGTATACAGGTTGGTTGCCTTAGTCAGGTTCGGGGACCTGTTCACTAGTTTATCTTCAGTAGATCGCAGTGTCGCATTCGAAGATGATATTCTTCACATAATTTAATCTTGGTAACCTCTTTATAAATATTTATTGCGTCCCGAAACTCAATCTTGGTTTCATGGTTCTTGAAAGTTCAATATATCTATAATTTTTCACAGTTCCGAAAGTTTGCTTGGTTTCTTTGAATCTGCAGCACTCGTAAAATATCTTACTAACTTGTCATAACCAAAATCAAGAAAAATTTGAAAAAAATAGACGAGCTGCAGATTAATGCCAGAAACTCCAATAGGTTTATTCAGTTATTTACTCAACAAATAACAACTACAAACGATTAGGAGCCAAAATTATCAAGATTGTTTACACCCGAATGAAAACTGCTTTGGTATCAATGGCTTGTTCTCTAAGCTAGTGATATATGGGGTATATTACTTCTTCTTCTTCTTCTTCTTCTTTCTAATACACTTAATCATGCTAGTAGGCTATTGCCTGTTCATTGCCATCTGGTCTTCTCCGGAAGATGAGGTCCAGCATTCTCGCCATTGTTTTGGTGGTCTTCCCTGTGATCTTTTTCCTACTGCGTTATTCATTTTTGCGCTTTTAACGAGTCTATCGTCCTCCATTCTCCCTATATGTTTGTTCCAGAATCTTCGCCTTTGTCTAACCCATCTTCCTATGTCTTGTATCCCGCATTGTTGTCTGATATCTTCATTCCGTATTCTGTCGTGTAGAGTTTTGCCTTGTCTACTTCTTAATGTTTTCATTTCGACTGTTTTCATCATTTGTAGAGTTCTGCCTGTATCTGGTGTTGTTTCTGCCGCGTATGTTATGATAGGTCTTAGAGCCGTTTTATATATCTTAGTTTTGCTTTCGGTATTAAGGTATTTGTTCTTCCACACAATTTCTTTTAGACATCCCGAAATTCTAGCCGCTTTCATCGTTTGCTCTCTTACTTCGTTAAAAAGGTTTCCATGGCTCGTTATTTCTGCTCCCAGATATTTGAACTGATTTACCTGTTCGACAATTTTGGAGTAGATTTCCAACTTGCACCGCATTGGTTCTTTGGATGTTACTAAGCATTTGGTCTTCTCGGTGTTGATGAGCATATTTAATTCTTTCACTTAAGTATTAAAAGAGTGCAGTAGTCTTTGGAGGTTATCTTCACAGTCTGCAATAAGAACAGCATCGTCCGCATAGCAGACGGTATGGAAGAATGTGTTTCCCATTTTGTTTCCAGCTGTTCTGGGGATATTTTCTATTATTTTATCCATTATTAGATTAAATATAAAGGGGCTGAGCGAATCGCCCTGTCTAATTCCTGTGTTTACATATATGTAATTCGTTGTTATATGTCCTACTCTGATTTTTGTTTTGCACTAGATGTTAATATCGTATATTAGGTTAATTAGCCTATGGTTTAGACCTTTTGTTCTCATTACTTCTAAGACGTCCTTTAAGCGTACTCCGTCAAAAGCCTTGGTCACATCGACGAAGCACATGTACGCAGGTTTATTGAATTCTAGTGATTTTTCAGTTATTTGTTTGACAATGATTATTGCGTCAATAGTGAATCTGTTCAAACAAAATAAACTCAGAATCGCCACCTGGAACGTCATGTCCTGGAGCGCAAAGGACCAGGAAATAGTAGAGGAACTAAAATAAAATAATATAGAAATATGCTCATGTACAATGTACAAACAACAAATAGAGAGTATATTACTGAAAATAAAAAAACAAAATTAGAGGATATGCAATGGGTCTATAAATGTTATCCGCCTCCAAAAAGGCCCGTATACAATTTTTAGTTGGAAAGCTCATGGCCACCATTTTAGATCAAATTAAAGATATTCTTATTGCCAAAGAACACTACAATAATAAAAGTTATGTAACACATTACCAAAATTAGGTACGGCAATTCATCAGATACGTTCTGGTTTGTATGCTAAGATTGTTCTCCTTCTCATGGACAATGCGCGAATTCACAAAGCAGTCAACGTTCAAACCATCCTCTGCTAGTATTATTTCTTTGGACCACCTGCTATATTGTTCAGATTTGGCTCTATTTGACTTTTTTGTTCATTTCAAAGAGAACGTCAAAACACGTCATTTTTCAAACGATAACAAGTTGAATGGGGCTATTGATGCTTATTTTGAATCCCTAATTGCATAAGATGATTGCAGAATAGGTGGCGCAAATGCGTTGACGTCTTGTTATCTCATTTTTAGGGAGAAGACTTTTTAGTATCCCACCACAAAGCGTCTTTTTCCTAAAAAAAAATCAACACTCAAGTTTAACGCTAATTCTGTACGACAATAATCGTATTAACAGGTATATTTATATTTTTTATGGACTGGAATTTTTGGCTAAATTAAAGCGTATTTTTTTTTATAAAAAGAGGGACATCTCCTTTATTTTACTCAACTCTATATAATTTAAATTCTTTATAGAGATTTTTTTATTTTGCAAAAAATCTAATGTTGTCTACTAACTAAAAGATCACTTTAGGGCTTTAAAGCTTATCTAAAGTTATCGCACGTCACTCCCCGATAATTTTATCACAATGGTCAATTAAGTGTATTTTTTTAAGGTTTATACTTTTACCTGAACTAGGATGTCGTAGCTAAATCAATCTTCTACAAAGTTTTCTACAAATTTACTTATTGGCTACGTTCCTTATTATATCGTTTAATTTTTAATGGAGATTGAAATAAGATGTTTAATTGAAAGAAGACCCCATAGAATTCTTATGGGAAGTCCTTTATTGTTAAATCAGTTGAAACTTTTTTTTATTGCAGCAACTTTATATTTTAGCTTCTTTTGGTATATAGCCCCTCTGAAATTTAATTTTCTGATCTCCCTAACATCCATACTTTTGAATCATTAGGTCAGTAACTAATATAGGATTAAGTGAGAAAACATTGAATTCTTTTAACTTTTAAGGGACTTAATAACATTAAAAAAACATTGCTTTGTTAAACTTTAGAAAAAGTTTTAAAATATTTCTTTTTACTGATACATACTTATATCTTTTCCATTTAATATTTTTTTGAGTCTCTCTATATATTCAGCTTAAATCAAAAAGTTATCGAGGCTGGTTTGGGAATGTCATAGTGAGCTGGAAATTCTGGCAAAAGACAACAGAGTTATGTTAAATTGGGTACCAGGACATGAAGGTATACATGGAAATGAAAAAGCTGACGAGCTGGCTAGAGCAGGGTCGGCATCTCAATACATGGGTCCAGAACCGGCCTTTGGGATGCCGCGGTGCGCGGCCCGGGAAGCAGTCATAAAATGGATCAAAAGAGAACATAAAAACCACTGGATGACCAGACAGGGTTTAAACCACAGCAAGCTATTTATTGGGAATCCTGACCCGAAACTGGCAAGGAAATTACTACAAATGAGTAGAAACCAATTAAGACTATACGGGTATAATGATGGGACACATTGCCGTCAAAGTACATCTGAATAGAATGAATCTATATAACGGAAACCTCGGCTGCAAACTATGTGGACAAGCCGAGGAAACGGTGAAGCATATCATATGTGACTGTGAGTCACTGGTGAGATTTAGACAACAAACTTTCGGGTCAGTAAGATTGGAACCGGGAGAAATACTCATTCACTCCTTAGCAGGACTATACAGATTGAGCCAGGGGGCTAGGTTGACAGAGTGACTGTAATGTCTAGGGTGAGCACAATAGGCCTATTCTGGTCGCAGTGCATCCGGCTTTAGGACGGATCCGGGAATATAATAAAAAAAAATCAAAAAGTTACAGATTATACCCCCTTAAGAATCATGAAGAAACCTCTTTAAAAATTTGTGTTTTGTCATATGGTGGTTGTGGGAATATAATCAATTTTATTATCTAGTACTATTAAATTTTGATCAAGACTATAATCAGAAATTTAGCCACTTTGATGGAGAATCATTTTCTACAAAAAAGTCATGCCAGCCATTGGAGAATGACTAATTAAAAATATAAACTACTTGAAGTTGATTTTTATTAACTAACTTTGATGGCAATACAGCTGTATAAATAAATTATCATTGGTGATATTTCTTTATAAAAATATATCATTTTGTTAAATATTATGGAAAATTTTATTTATCCAACAAAATATTTGCGAGAAATTGATGGGGTTTTTAACCCCTGCTAGTTAAAAGGGTTTTTATGTCGTGTTAAGTACACGAAAATGTAAATCTGTCCTTATTTTCGGGCTAATGGGGTAAATTGCGGATATACATAAAAACTCTATTTACTAAAACGGATATAAGGTTTTCAAAATAATACAACCTAAAAAATACATTTCTTAAAAGAAAACAGAATTTCTCCTTGCCATATGGTAATGAGTTTGTTTACCTATATTGTAAAAACAATATGTTTTTAGTAAATTCATCAATGAGTTCGTAAATACAGTAAGAAATCAAGAAATATTTTTTTTATATATGGGAATTTCATAAAAACCATTAGTACACCTAAGGAGATGATTGAAAATGATGAAAGTAAAGGTCTTAAATCATCCCTTTACAACTGGTTGTTCTTTTCAAACTTACGTTGTATGAGATACTTTTTCAAATGTCTGAAATAAAATATGCGAACGAAACCATATCTGGACGGTGGGTAATCCAGATCAAAGAAGTTACATTTGTGAAAGATTAATTGAACTTTGGCTGCTTTGTGAATGCCCATAATATCGTGAAGAAGGAGGACGTTCTTCTAAACTAAACCAAGATGTTTTTGATCAGTAGCCATAAGTAATTTTTGTTAATATGTTACAGTCGATAACTTGTTACATGATTATTTCGCTTGGCAAATTTTGTTTCTTTAAATCCTCTTAAATGTAGATATTTGCCACATTTAGCCCTATTTTAGTAAAATTAATCAGAAAGTTCTTTGTAACCAGCGTAAACTTCAATAAAAAGACACTAGAGATCCGAGTTTTTAAGGTTAACTTTTATTTAATGTATCCTTTAAATTAATATCTTGCGGTCACTTTAAGAATAGTTATTTGTGATTGGCATTTTCTTTTATTTAAGTCTTGGTGTTGAACAAAATACATATTTGCTAACAAAACAAAATAATGTAGTCATTAACCATTTATTTCATGTCTCCAATTTCCAAAACAAGTCGATGTATGTTTCAAATTGTTACACAGTCTTTATGGTGCAAGTTTACATTAGAATGAAATCACTACACTGTAATTCTGCTTGGCGATGAGTATTTCTCTGGTAATTAATGCTTTATTCCTTCGCATTCATCTACGATCAGTTAGCTTTCTCGTATAACAGTGTTAGAAATAGATGCAATAGATGGGCTTAAAATATATGCTTTGGTGCACTTGTCCTAGTCATCGTCTAAGTTAAAAAAAATTTTGACCTCAACAATAAAATAGAGACGTAAAACGGTATGTTTATCAATATTATATTCCTTGTAAATTGTGATGGAGATTTACCTGACGGTTTGGTTATTCTGAGACGACATCTCGTTAAGCCAAAATATTAACTTATGAACAAAGGGATTCCCTTGTGGATGATTTGGCATTTGACAGCTAGATATATGTCATGGATTTGTTAGCATATTGACGTAGAATTATTCCAATTATTTACATCCAAAGTTACAGAAATCCTCTTTTTCGTGTCACAGCGATTATAACGAGAAACCCAGATATATTTTTGGTAAGAGATGAATGTTTTTCGATCAAATAGGATGTTTCCCTTACTTCCGGATATATGTTGATTCTGAGAGATGAAATCGACGGACATTGTTGCCAATTGCAGAATAGCGAATTATTATTCGGTTCAAAGCTACAGTTAGGTGGCAGTTGTGGTTTCATTTTTTTGGGATTTTTGTCCGCTATAGGATATTAGCCGTTAGGGATCTTTCTTTTTGAGACCGTTTCTTGTGCGAAGTGTACGTGCATTGCTCAAACTGCTTTTGATCAATTTGATCTTAAACCAAGTTTTCCCTTGGGCAGTTATAGTTTAATAATTAAGTTGCGTAGTTCCTGTTTAAAGTTATAACGGTATTTTTCCAGATGTCTTTTCCACAAATATAATAAAACTGGGCAATCAGATATGAGGCAAAATGTCAACTAGGGTAAGTGAGATTGCTTTCTTTTATTCACGATTTAAGGCTAATTTTTATCTTCTGCATTCTTTGCATGAGATTGATAAACCCAATTGCTAATTTTAGACATTTAGTTCGGGCTTCTTTCATCGATCTGTCTTCTTTTCTCTTCCTTCCCTCCGTCTTTTCATCACCGTTTTTATATCCCTATCTATTTTCATTCGTCTGCTCTCTCATCTCTTCCATAATGGTACCGACGTCCAAACAGTAACTGTGATAGCCAGTTCTCGCCCCCTGTACTCAAACCTTAACGAGTTACTATCTTGCGGCCCCATTTATGATAGAAGTTGTAACTCGCCTTGATCTACATCAACGACTGTTAAGCTAAGCTATTTTAAAGTTATATTACAGTATTTGAATTTTAATGGTTAATTATTCATTTAATGAAATGCGATAAAGATATAGGTAATATTCGAAGCAGTATAGACAGACCACCAAAATTGCAGCAGACTTACATGTAAAGATTGCAGTTAAATGTAGGTTGTGTAACCTTTGCATGTTGTCTGGCCTTAGATGATGTTATGGTCTGTTATGTGCAACTATATGATCCGTAGACACAGTTCGAACCCAGTACAGCTTGAACTAGTTGTTCTTCAGTATAGAGTCCGTTAAAGTAGTGTTTGTAGTATGGCATTGTATCTACCTGCAGCAGTTTTAATTTCTTTGCCAGCTCTTGATGAATGATCTTGGCGAATGAATCGTGTCTCTTCTTGTACTCCGATGCAGCAAATGCACACCCACTGTGTGCTGGATTGTCTATGTTGTTCGACATCCATACCTGCATTGGCCATTCTGGATCGAGGGGTCTCTGATAATGTGTCATAATTTCTCGTTAAGATCTTGGATAGCTAGTAGAAAGCCTTCCGTTTCAGAAAACATCTGCTCTGACGTCAACCAATAGTTCGACACTAATTTGCTGACATATTCCTGGTCAACCTCACATGGGGGTCATCCATGAAGGGGCTTCTGTAGACAAGCTTGAAACATCTTTTGGTCCGGTTGGTGATGAGAAGTCACTTCCAGGTCCCTCAACCGCAGCTGTGTTGTATTATCTGGGTCAAATATTACCTGATGTAACACAAAAGACTCTGCCCGTCTGTGAAAAAATGAGCGTATGTTTGTTAGTCGTTGATCTAATTGCTTACCAACTTCCACTAATCCTCTTCCTCCGTGGTAACTTGGTAGCATTTTCTATTCAGTAGCACTACGATGATGATGTTTGTGTGTCTTTGTCAGGAGTATTCTGACTTTCATCTTCAGATTTCTATGTCCGCTCTGATTCATTTCATAATTCCGAAAGAGAGATTTATAATATTATTATAATTTGTATCATACATGTCAACAAGCAAATAGCCAAAGAATAACGCAGGTGTCCTAAGGCCAGCTCAGCGAGGGCAGAAACCTCGCCTAAAGCAAAAGGGCAAAAGCTGGCTTGATCTCAATATTCAGTACGCATAGGGACTGGAAAGCACGGCCTATCGATCCTTTTGGCTTGAAGAGTCTTCAGCAAGAGGTGCCAGAAAAGTTTCCACAGAGATAACTGGCTTGTGGCGGCTAAGCGTTCATAGCGACATCGCCTCTTGATTCTTCGATATCGGCTCTTTCTATCATTACGCACACAAAGATAAAACCTAAAGATACTGCCTCGGAAATATTAGAAGGAATAATAGGCTCCCAGTAAATGAACAAAATGTTTAATGTGTTTGGCTCTATAAACTATTCTTTTTATTGTTTTAGTTCGAAGATCCAAAATCTAATTGACTTAGAATTACATTTATTAAACTTTCATTTTCATAAATCTCAAGTTTTGCGTTTTAAGTTCGTTTAAATTCTGCATCCCATTAAAAATCTTCAGTCATGTCTTCAAGATATTTTACCATTTAAATGTAACTCCGCTCTTGTAATGAAATATTCATGATTTAAGAGAGTATTCTTATTGTTATAAAAATATACAAATTAAATACAAATGTATCAAAAATTATACCTTTATTTAAGATGTTTTTTAAAGGTAAACATGCTATAAAACTAAATCTAGCTTACGGACAATAGGCGTCTCTAATAAGTTTACATTTACTACAAGGTCTGTAATAAAAATCCCATGGTACTTTTATTATTCGGCAAACCATTTTTCTTATAATTGCAATACAAGGTTAACCAAGGGTTACTATTAAAATGTAAAAAACATAATAAAAACCCGATTTCTTAAAAAATACTTTTTTTTACAAAAAACGAAGGACGAAAGGGTAATTTTAAAGAGTTTAGTTGCAGAAATCTTTTTTCGGCACAGATTCAATTTGCACGGTCAAATTAACAGTTAAGTCGTTTTTTAGATAACAGGTACATTGGCAAGTTAAAATTTTAGAAGCGTTTACCTTGAATATTCTTCTTCTAAGAAAAAAGTAGTCAAATATTTTTATTGAGATACTTTGAAGTTAATGTTTGAAAGCTAATAAAGTGTTTTTTTTTTTAAACTAAATTTATTATACGAACAGAAAACTTGATGAGAGACTATTTTATATGATTGGCCATAAAAATACTGGGATCTCAAGTGGAACTAAATTTGCATCTATATTTATAAGTGTAACACCTTGATTTGCAATTCTCCGTAAGTTTCTTTATCATAAGTTAAATACCATATATCAGATAAATTATAATTAAGACATTAAGTATCTGCAGATCATTAAGTTTTACACATGAAAAAATTATTCTATAAAGTATGCATATTTTTTAAAAAATTAAAAACATTTAGTAACATGATGAGTTAGGTATATTCAAAATTCAAAAAATTCAATGAGAACTTAAATCCTGAGATCTTATCACTGCCTCGGCACTTTAAACTTCCAAATTTTTTTGCTGATTATATCCTTGGTTTATTAAAACCTAAGCAAACCAATTAGAGTTCGAAATAATTCACAGTGATATGTTTGTTTCAATAAGACACGTAAAATGTTTAGGTGTATAAAATGCGGTACTATTCTATTAACTTAAAAAAAGCCACTTTCTGCCTAGAAAACTGTTTGCAGAAAATCTCAAAAATTGGACTTAACCAATTAAAAAACACCTATTTTTTCTTAAAACTTACTTCATCATCAAAAGAGAAAAATATCAAAAAAGGGGTATAGAAATCATATATCGCCTGCTGAAAGAATTATCCTGCTGTTTCTTAGGTTATATACCCTAAAAATGTAGACTGGATGGGATGATGTTCATACCGAAAACGGAAAGACGCCTATCGAATCAACCAGTATCGATTCGCATAATCAGTCTCGTCTCTTTTCTTTTAAAAACGATGGAGAAATTAGTCCAAAAAACAAAAGGGTCAAACAGAAACCACTGAACTGCTGAATAATTTGGAAAAAACATTGATGGCAAAAGAAGTCTCGGTAAGTGCTTTCATTAATATAAAGAGAGTTTTTGGTAATACTTCACACGAATCTATAGCTAAAGCCCTAGCGGCAAAATAACAAGGGGTGACAATTACTATAGTGGAAGGAGTAGTGCTATTGTCTCTGCTATGGTTGGTTGTTGATAGCTTGTTGCAAATAAAAGACTCAGAAATTACAAGGCAAGAGTACGCTGAGGACCTAACTATCAGAAGCAGGACTGAAGGGACTGGTGTACAGAGAAAGGGCTACATGTATGATAATCCTAACAAAATGCTTCTAGTGTCATTAGCGAGGAGACGAAAATTAAACATGAATTCTCTAACTTTGAATGTAACTATATTGAGCTTTTCCAAAGAGGGTAAGTTTCTGAGAGTAATAAGACCATAAATTGACCTGGACTAGCCACATTGACTTTCCAAAGGGCAATAGCGGCAAGTTGGCCATATTGAATAATCTTTGGAGTTTGAGACCCAAAATGATTTTATAGTCATAGAAACTCATAATTAAACTCATCGTCACACATATACCTTCTTGGTACAGTAGCAGAAGGCACAGCAAGCAGCAGCTCAAAGAAGACCTGGAAAAATATAGAGATTAGCTTGTATAAGAGCAATGGGGGTTTTGCTATTATACCCTACAGCACCTATAAGGTAATGCTGAACCATGCTTCATTACACATAGCTGAGACGAAGACGGCAACAACAACTGCCGTTAAGTTGTCCCGAATACAAGACCTCAAACCTGGAATCACACAAAGATTCTGGATACAGTCATTATAGAATCCATATTAAATTCGACAGACTGCGTGTCTATAAGGTATGACTTTAACGTAAGCTATGAAGTAGTAACTGACTGGTTCAATGCGAATGGAGAGGGATTACCTCGATCAAAAAAGGAAGGTGGTATGGTTTACTGATGGGTCCAAGATGAAAGAATAGGTTAGAGTGGGAGTATCAAGCAGATTTCGGACTGACAAAATCCCTAGGAAATACCCTCAGCATCTTCCAAGATTAAATGAATGCGATTCTAATCGATGAGTACCTGAATAGAAAGACAAATAATTCCAAAATATACATAGGTATTGTTAGATCGCCAAAAGCTCTGAGATCCAACATTAACGGGTCTAAGTTGAGTTGAGACGGTCGGCAAACTTTAATATAGGGTCAGAGCACAAGAAAATTAAAAGAAAGCGGATCGTCTCGCAAAAAAGGGCAAAAAATTTCTTTTTCTTGGCCAAAAACCTTCCTGCGAATTACCAAAAAGCCCCATAAACAAGATTTTCGAGAATAATACGGCTATCTCAGATGAGCCAAGAAATTTATAAATCTATCATCGAAGAACGTAAAAATACTTCATGGTGTTCCAGAAAGAGATATTCACGTAATAATAAATGTCTTCATAGGACACTACTCTCCTAGGTGGAGTTTCAAAAAGATATGCAAAGCTGAAGACGAGATATGCCGTTTCTGCTACCATACAACCAAAACAGCGGAACACCTGTTATGCGAATGCACTGTTCTAGAAAAGACTGAAGTTTCAAGAAGACACCTTCCAAAAAAATAATAAACGTTGTGAAAAATCTAAATAACTCAAGCTTTTATAACATTATGGTAACGTACAATATATATTATAGGTTGAAGTACTGAAGAGGGGTAAGAATTTGCAAAGAAGAGGCCCCAGTCAACGATTATGTTACTTTTTGAATTCCTAAATCAAAAAGATTTAGTGGAATGCTTCCTGTATTTAAAATAATTTTTCTTATAAAGAAATTTCTTTATTTCTTACTAAAATTTTGATCTTTAAAAATTTCACACTACTCCGTTGATTGTATAGATGTCGTTTGACTGGCGATATTTTTCAGTCTGGCATCGAATTCGGTCAGTTTTTAATACTCTACTGACATACTCTTGAATTTATATTTTATATAGTAGCTGTTTCCTGCGAATGTTGCCCCCGGTTCGATATAGGCCCGCTGACGAGACCATAAGGTGGTCGAAACGCGTAGGGCCAGAGTGGTATTTGCAGGAAACAAACAATTTGTATATATTTTTTCCTTTTTTCGGCATGAAAAGATAATACATGTAAACAAAATTTTTCTACCAAAATTTGGTTTCACGGTTGTTTTGTTTTGAACAAATTCATAAACTGTAAGGCGCAAGAGGGGGTAAAATTTCCTGAACCTTTGGGACGTGATATGGATGTAACAACTATTTTTTTTAAATATCATTTACAATAGTTGTAGGGATATCCAACTCATATTCTAAGAGGCGGGTACTAACACTTGGTTCTTCTTCAACTTTTTTCAAAATTTCCTCCTCTTTTTCGACTATTCGAGTTGTTCTAGTATGACCTCTATATTAAAATGTTTTCTCAAAGCTGCCCGTTTCTTGAAGATGACGCTCAATATTAGCAAATGTTTGATGGCTTGCTATTCGTGGAGTAGGAAATCTCTACATGTAAACCCTAACACTTCGACGCCCATTTCTTTCACATAACGCATACACCATGAGCATGTCAACCTTCTCGGAATGCGTTGTTAGTTGTCCATGTTTAATAGTAAAATAGGCCTAGAAATTTGGAATGTGAATTTTACTTAAGTCCACTTCTTAGACAGTCATGGCGATTTATCAATAGTCTAATTATTAAATACTATAGCAACAAAGTCACTAGAAAAATTGTTGTTACAAATAAATACTTGTTATTTTTACATTTATTTGGTGTATGCATGTAATATTTTTATTCTGACGAAACCGCTCATCCAACTACAATTTTTCAAGTGGTAAAAAAGCTTTCAAATATACGCGATTTTCCGATAGAAATATCTAGATTGTTATAACGTTGATGACATAAAAAAAATTAGAAACTATGACAAGTGACCCCAACTAGCAATTTTATATTTTATAATAGTTACGAAAATGTTTTTGTGAAAAAATTATAAAACAGGATTACTCTTAGGAATGTTTTCATTGCGTTTATAAGACAGCTTTAAGTGTAAAATTGGCACCATTTTATAAAATATTTTAGTCTTCGTTAATATTTTATAAAGCCTTTTGCATGCATTACAAAACAATTTTAAAAATATTTCCGATAGTTTTAGAAAAACTTAACAACAACTTTTAAAATAGTTTTGTTAAAATTAAAAAAAATATATTTGTCCACGATTGTTCCAAAATGTACTCATTTTGCTTTTGTTTCATCAACTATAATGATATACATTTTTATTAAGGGTGATTAATACCAGTGATTAATGGCCCTTAATCACTGTTGCCATTGTTGACAGAAATCTCATTTTACAATTTAAATATAATAAATATAATATCATAACCTTATATTACGATTTTTCGTATTCATTAGATTAAATTTTATTGCAAAAATTAAATTTTAATAATAAATAATGTTTTTCATATAAAAAAAAAACGGATTGATTGGAATGGAATGATGTCAAGCTTATATGACCTATATTGAATATTGACGTCATATACTGAAATTTCAGTGAGACGAGTCCCAACACTTTCTAATCTTTTTATTTGTTTTTTTCTGAGAGAAACCTTTTTGTTGTTTATATGAAAAACATTAAAAGTCGGCTCTGTCCATTTTTCTAACCTGACCCCTAGCAGAGCTTCGTTCCATGGAAAACGGAAACAACGTGGATCGCGGGGACCTACATTGCTAATAGACAACTTTTTAATGATTCTTATAAAATATATTATTTAATTTTGCTATGTTCTAGCTTTTTTATGATAAATATGTTTTTGTTTAGTGATAAATACGACTATGTACCGGCAATTTATTGTACATAACCTACAAAATCCGTTGCTTGAGTCTTGCATTTTTTTGTTCTGTTTTGGTGTACTTATGCATGTTTCGGCATTAGCGAAATAAAAACAACAAAAACTTTTGGTTACCTACATCACATTTAAATGAACATCAGCTGGCTCAACTCAAATGTTTTATTATGTAGTTAGCGACAGCAAATGTATATTTATGAAAACAGTTTCATTTTATTAAAAACTGTTAATGTTTTCATACTATAGTAAGAATATCAAACTATAAAACAATTTTAAAATGATCTCTAAAACAACAATATATTTTTAATAACGAAATTGTTTTTAAAAGCACTTCAATAGAACTGTTTTTTAAAGGGAGAGGAAGCAACTTTAAAATAATTTTAAAATATATGTATAATATATATAACTGAATTAAAAATGTCGCTGCAACTTATTAAAAAACCACTATAAAACAATTTAATTTTATAGGCTGAAATGTTTTATAAATTTTTTATAGAAACGCTTCTATCATAATTTTGTGACTGTTTTATAACATATTTTATAAGTTTATTATCTAAACGTTTTGACGATAAATTTATAAAACATTTTACGTGCCTACAACTGAATTGTATCCATTGCACCTATAAATAATCAATTAGCATTTTGGAAGTAGTAGTAAAATAAAAATAAGAAAAGTTGTAGAACCTTCAGATTATAAAATAACTTTGCTGGTTGGGACGTCACTTTTATAGCACTTATAATACTTTATGATCGGTCGCTATGCCACTAGAAAACGTGATATTAAAATGTTAGACCACACACCCAAAAACATTAAATTCAGTTGGAACATTTTCAAGAAATTTGGTAAAAATCAAAATTTTCTTAAAATTTTGATGTCTTCTACCGTCTAAATGAAGTAGTATTGGATATACCTAAAAACATAGATATAATTGTAATCAGTAAATAAAAATTTTAATTTTACCAGTTTAATCATAAAATGAAACGATTTTTTATATTTGTAGCTTTAAGGTTCAAAACAATTTAAACATTTTATTGTTAGCTTAGACTGCATTTAAAGTTAAACTAACGAATTAGAGGCCAAATTTTTAAATGTAAAAACTATAGAAATAATCAAATTCTTGTGTTAGGTTTTCAGAAAAAAATATTTGTAGGTTATATCAATCTCATTTAGTGGCAAAAACTCCTCGTTTTTATTCTTTAATGCTTTATTTATATTCCATCATTCCGGACACAATTTCTTCGGGTATGTAGATTAAAACATTCCAAGGGTCGGAGCATGTGAAGAGATAAGTGCACGCTTGTGTAAAATATCCGCCAACACGTCGACCGGGTCGGAGTCATTTATCTCCCAAGCACAACACGAAACCAAATCTTTTATCCAAGTTCTTCGAAATTATTGGTTACATGACTCCATATTTATGGGATTTTTTAGATTGGGACAGGTAACATGTAACATAGGGAATAGATACTCTCACGTATGTATGTTTTTGATGCTAGCTAATGATTTATAGGTTGGTTTCATTTTACTTTGAGGTGAACATTGTAAACAGGTCCTCGACAAGTATTAAAAACATTAGTCAATTTCTTTTAATTCCTAACTGATTTTTAATTTTGATAAATTCTGAAAACTCCCTATGTTTATAAATCTCTACATTTCTCTCCAAAAATTCTTTTTTTTTAATGTATGTATGTACTTATTACTTCATTAGCTAATGTTTTGCTAACTTTAAAAATGGCTTCTTGAACCAAATGCTGTTGCATAAAAGTACTTTTTCATTTGTAACTTAACAGTAGTTGGAATGTTGGGCAATTTAGTAAGTGCTTTGGTCGATGTATTGATAAAAAATCAATTTCGGACAATGAAAAATGTCAAAACGAAAGGAACTATCTGCAGAAAAATGAGCTCAGATCAGTATTTTGTGAAAACAATGTCATTCATACTGCGGCATCGCAGAAAATTAAAAGTTTCTTTGGGTGCAATTGAAAAAGCAATAATGCCCATTCATGAACTGGGAAAAATACTAACAGAAAAATATCGTGTTGGCCATAAAAAATAACTTATAGCCTCGACAATAAGATTTATGCCATTAGCAAAGCCGATTGATTAAAATCCGCGCCAAATATTCGTACCGAAATCAATGAATATTCGGATTCACTATTTTCTTTGACTACAGTCAACCGCTGGCCTCAAGAAAAAGGTATGATCGGAAAAATAGCCTTAAAAAAATACTTTTTCCTCAGCAAACAAGCCAAAAATATAAGATTTTGCTAGAAAGCATGTTCAATGGACAATTGATAAGTGGAAATCTGTTTTGTGGAGTGACTGTAAGCTTTTGGGAGTTATCGACGACAATATGTTCGTCGAAGAGCCAATGATAGGTACAAACATCAGTGTATTTTGGCTACTGAAAAACACGTTGGTGGCTCAGTGGTAGTTTGGGGCTACTTCAGTCATATGGGTGTTGGTAAATTTGTGAAAATATATTGCAAAGTCACGCGCCCCCATCTGGCACTGAATTGATCAGTAATTTCATTGTCCAACAAGATAACGATCCCAAACACACTTCTCGCTATTATACTGATTATTTAGAGCGAAAACAAAAGGCTGGTGTATTTCAAATATTGAAATGGCCGTCTCAATCTCCCGATTTCGATCCCATTGAGCAGTTCTGGGATGAATTTGACCGGCGAGTGCGAGATTTAAAACCAACAAGCCTCACTAGTCTCTGGGATTGCTCGAAAGATGCGTGAGACAACATATAATCAGAAACATTGAAAAAAGCTTGTTCAAATGTGCCAAAAATCTGCGCCGAAATCATTAAAGCAAATGATGGTTATTTTCAAGAAAATTAATTAAAGTAACATTTTTCATATCTGCGGATCACCAGTACTCCCAAAAGTTGGTTGAATGGATTTGGACGTTTAAGGTGTCAAAATGTTCTTCAGATTACAAACTTTCAGAATTATTCTGACCCCTTGAAAATTTAAATATGTCGGATCAAATATGGCATCTGTAAAGTCATGTCTGAAGTTCGGTTCGAGAAAAATTGTAATGAAATTTTTGTAATCTTTCGAAAATACCTCCTAAAATATCTCTTGATTATATATTAGGCAGTTTTCAGGATCATTAATTATAAATCGGTCAAAGAAAATACAAGAGTCAAAACGGCGGTTCCGATATGGCGAGTATTACTCACAGAAACGATTTTACCGGAAATTATTATTTCTAGTCAATTTGCAATTTGGCTATTTATATACAGTTTTGGATGTTCATGGTTTCTGATCTATTGTCTATTCCAAACATTCAAAAGGGCGGATCCAATATGGCGAAAAACGCCCATTCTAACACTTTTTACCACTAATGCATAAAATAATTAGAGTTAAATCTATTGGTACTTGGGTTTTTGGGGTCTCTGATTATCAATGTTTTATTGAAATTTCAAAATTGTAAATGGCGAACCCATCATGGCAGACACGTGTCTTCTTCATACAGCCTCATACCACACATATCCTTTTAAACAGTTAAAGCTAGCCGTTTTTGAGGAAAAAAATATTTTTTCCAAATTTTGACCTTTCACAAGATGTTAAAATTGAATGTCAAATGCAAAAATGAAATATTGAAACTCTAATTCTGGTTTTGGCTTTAGATGTTATTGGGCTCGCTAAAAAATCGGAAAATGGCATTTTAGATACAGGGAAGTAGATAAGTTTTATAAATTTTGAGCTCTATCAAAAAATTTTAAAAAACTTAATTTTTTTCAAGCACAATGTCACGTTGTTGATTTATTCAGTATATGAAACGAAAAACAACCAAAAGTTTCTTCAAAGATGGTTTTCAAAATGATGGTCGTTTTCTTGAATGAAATATCGGCACAGTTTTGTTATTCATCTAATTGCATTTAAAAGAATCATAGGTATATTATGAAAAGTTTGGAACACCAAACCAATTATTGTCTCACGAGGTTCCGCTATAAATTCATACACTTGACTTTGCATAAATAGACCAGGGCTTATCTGTTTTTAGAGCAGTTTTTTAATCAATTTTTTTCGACTATTTAAATTTCTCTGAGGACCTTTATACTAGAACAAAGAAAACTTTATGCCATGATAAAATACCACGCTAATTAATAAACAAAGATTCGCTTGGAAAGTCCAATATTATAGGGTGCAGTATGCTGTAAGTATGATGCATAAATTTGTTTATAAAAAAAATGAATGCATGATGGGCATATGGTATTATGATATTTGAGCTCCATTATTCGCGGTACATTGGTTTAAAAAAAAATGATCAAAATCGCTCCATCGGAAGCAGAGAAAATGAAATTTTTTTTCAGATATGTATTCTGAATCTTCGAATTCAATTTTAAAATGAGAGCTCTCCACCCCTCTTTTTTTCATTTTTCACACGAGTGGGCGATATTCTTTTCACTTTTTATTAAAGTTTCCGATAACATAAACATTTAAATATTTGTATCAATAAAGAACTCGGCAAGAAAAAATTATGTATTGCAAAAAAAATTCAGTAAAAATCCGCCCAGATAATCTATTTGTTTATAAGCAAAAATATCAACAATGTCTTTAAACAATTCCCGAGGGTGTCCAAATAATTCGATTTTGATTTTGAGACAAGCATTGGAAAATTTGAGTTCCCTACTATATGTCGAAAATAAATTTAAATACCTTAATGTGATATTTTGAACTCAGACAAACTTGAAAAATGGTCAATTTTTGTAAACGAAATCGGATTGCAAAATTATTATGCAAAAACTATTGATTCTATCGTAACGAATTTTAGCGTGTTATTTTATCATGGCATAAAGTTTTCTTTGCTCTAATATGAAGGACGTCAAAGAAATTTGAATGATCGAAAAAAATTGATTAAAAAACTATTTTTTTTTACCTTTTTTTTTAAATTATTGCTATTTTGCAATAAGGGAAATATATTTTGAGATTTCCGATCAAACCTATTTTATGGTAGATTTAATTACGATTTTTTTTCCTCTTCCACTTTCCTCTAAAATGAATACCTTCAAAGTTACATGAGAGAAAAGTTGAAAAAAAAAGTTTTTTTTTTGCTTTAATTTTATATTTTTATTAATAAAAACAATAATGCCCAACTTTTTGAAATGACGCATCTCAAATTTATCGTTATTCAGGTTATTCTGAAGGCTCTCCAAAAATCTCCATGTTCCATTTCACATCCACGAAACCCCGATATTTTACAGATAAGTCCTGGCCTAAAAACCCTACAAAAAAAATCCACAATGGAAATATCGGGAGATCGTAGGGGCCATCTTACTGGCCCTTTGGTACCTATCCATCTTTGAGGAAAGTTATTGTCCAGAAATGACCTTAACAGCCCAGAGTTGTGGCTCGAGGCACCGTCTTGTTGAAGATAAATGGAATTGAAATGGGCCAATGGGACATTTTTAAGCAATTTTGGAATACTTTTCTCAATTATTTCTAGGTATCTACGTGCTGTGAGATCTTCTTCATACATCCTGTAGGCTATGCGTCGGCCCAAAATAAAATACGAGACACCAATCCCGAAGCGCTCCTGTTGTGCCATTTCGAAAATTAGATGATGATTTTCTGTAGACCAATGCCTCGTGTTGTGATGATTAAAAATTCCCGCACTTGAAAAATAATATTCGTCAGACCAGATCACAAATCTGCCAAAAGATTCATTGATGCGAATTTGTTCTAAATACCATTGACAAAACATTACTCAGCGCTCATCATTTCCGGGGTGTAAATGTTTCACTACTTTAAATTTATATGGATGATGTTTATACTTTTTCAAAATTCTTTCAGGACCAGATTTTGCTACACCAATTTCTTCCTCTATTTTTCTACAGAATGATGAAATTGTTGCTACTGCATAAAATAACACATCTGTTTCTTGTCTCTCCCTGTTTTCTTTGATATATGTTTTGGGACGCTGCTGAATAAAAGATCCATTTTCAACTAGATTTATTTTTAAACGAGCAAATATGTCTGGAAAGAGTTGCCGATCGCCAGATATGAGAAGTTATCCTAATGATAACGTTTTAAATACATATCTATTGGAATATAATTCATAAGCTTCTTGGGCACTTTCATTGCTTTGTATAAAAGATTTTAACATATCATAACTTTTTATAATTATTATAAATGGCCATTGGAAATGCTAAGTAAATAAAAAGTAAAATAGAAACACTTACGTATCAAAAATATTTTACAAACTATAAAAATATGACAAACCTGTGAGGTTTTGGATATCTGCCCTTTTGTTTATTATAACTTGGCCATGGTCTTGTTGCAAATAAAGTAAATTATGGAAAATATCGAATTCTGACCTTGTTTTTCAAAATTAAGTAGACATATTGTATATTTTTGAAAAGCCTAAATTATGCTTAATCAATTCTAAAATAATATATACGGTGTCCTATTGAAAAAATTATAAATTTGATTAATATCTCAAAAACTAAACTTAAACCAAAACTGACTGCACCACAACTGTATAAAATCAGTTTTTACCTTTTTGATATATTAAAGCATAACAGAAATACGAAATGTGCCTAAAAAACAAAGATTTTCAAAATCACCGTGTAGTTTCTAAACAAAGAGAGCTATGACAGTAAAGTGAAAACCGCGACATTCTATCTTTGATAATAAGTACAATACCCTCTAAAAGTATCGAAAATGGTACACCTCTTACAACCGCAGCTTGGGTCTTAAGTTTTTTAGTAACCTGTAAGCATCTGACGAAGCAGTAGTACTGCCAAACATGTCTCATGCTAACGTAATATTTTTTTGAATTAAAATTCAAAATCAGTAAAAATCTGAATCGCTTTTTTCTTTAATTACATCTAAATTAATGTACTTTATTAGGTGAGAGTACTTTATAAGAAGTTAGTCTGCATTTTTAGTTAACTAAACTAATCAAGAAAGATATAAAACAAACCTTAAATTACCCCGAATGTTTTAAACATATAATCCGCAAAGTAATAGCACCTGCTAAATACCTGTTAACCCAGCTATTGACATTAGTTATCGTTAAATATTAACCAAATAACACCGACCGAATATGTGTTCGCTTCAATTAACGGAGGCCGTTTACTTTAAATACCACATATTTCAATTGGGTAATACAGGGCACTATTTGGATTTACTCTTTATGGCGGCAGCCGTTGTGTTTGTGCCACCGTTTTAATAACGAAACGCATGAAACCGATGCTCTGTTTATATTAAATGTATTTTAATTTGATGTTTATTTGAGATAAATGAATGTATATTGCCTCAAAATGCTACAAAAACGTCACGCTCGATAGCATGGATATAGTTTATTAAAAAAGGTTCGAATTTTAAAACCATCGAAAACGGATTTCCTTACGAAATTTATTCGCTGAATTAATTGACTGGTTTTTCAAAATTATTTGGAGATCGAATAATTAAATTTTAAATTAATTAGTATGAGATTGTTCTTATGGGTGAAAGTCGAGTAGGAAAAGTAGTAATGTTTCTAAAAGCTTTTAATTGCTTCTTATTTTCTTGCTCTTTCTCTTTGCGCTCCAAATAGATTTTTGTGAGAAAAAATCAACACGGAACTAAGAAATACACCTGCTCTACGTGGATCTCAAAAAAGCCTATGACAGCGTACTACAACAAAAACTCTGGGAAGCCCTAGAAAAAGCAAATATAAATATAATACTTATCAAGGATGTTCAAGAGCTCTATTCAAATAATACAAGCAAAATAAAGAAAGGGCATAATATTTCAAAAGGATTCCCGATTAGCAAAGGGCTCAAGCAGGGATGTTATTTGTCTTCAACCTTGTTTAAAATCTACTTGGAACAAGCGTTAAAAAGTGCAGAAAGTGCAAAAATATGGACATTCCACTAAACGATTCCATATTATACACATTGTGTTTCGCAGACGACCAAATAGTTCTGGCACAAAACTACGAAGATCTAAAATACATGGCTCGTAAGCTAATAGAAGAATATCAAAAGTGGGGGCTAGAAGTTAACATCAAAAAAATGGAATACATGTGTATTGGGGGACAGCAACAAAACTTGATTCTGGAACAACAGTAGCAGGAAATAAATCACTGTGAGAAATACAAGTATCTCGGAATTCATATAACCAACGACGGCAAACTTGACGAAGAAATCAAGCATAGAAACAACCAGGGATGACAAGCTATTAGACAGTTGAACAGCATATTGTGGGATAAAACAATATCCAAAGAAAACAAACACAAAATCTTTAATAGTATTGTTAAAAGCATTGTCACCTATGGAAGTGAAGTATGGTCATTGGAAGAAAGAACTCTAACAACACTGGAAGCTACAGAAATGGATTATTGGAGAAGATCGGCTGGAAAATCCAGAATGGACAGAGTCAGAAATGAAAGGATCCAAGAAATTATGGACGTTAAGCACAAGATAACAGAAGATATTAAAATCAACCAACTTAGATGGTACGGTCATGTTCAAGGAATGGACGATACTAGACTTCCAAAAAAAGTTTCAAATTGGGCACCACAGGGAAGAAGAAAGAGAGGTAGACCCAGACTTTGGCGAGAAAGAGTGGATAAAGATATAAGAACAAGAGGAATGGATGAAAACCTATGGACAAACCGAGATCAATGGAGACTGGAAATCAGAAGACGGCGTAGAACGTTATAAACTAATGTTATATATATATATATATATATATATATATATATATATATATATATATATATATTTAGATTTTTGTCCAAATCTAAATGAACATTATTGAAAGAGTAAGAAGAAGAGCATGGAGAAACCATGTAGATAGAATGGCTGATAATTGACTTGCAAAATTTGCAAAAGAAGAGAAACCGAGCATCTGCAGACCTCCCGGAAGACCTTCCAAATTGAAACGTTGTCTTAAAATAAGAAGAAGAAGAAGGAGAAGAAGAAGAAGAAGAAGAAGAAGAAGAAGAAGAAGAAGAAAAATTAATAAACGTAACTTAACCGTTTAAATTTTCAGTGAAAATAATTACTTGCTGTTTTGATGAATGAAAACCGAAAGAACACTGAAGAGGAATATGGTAAAATTTCAGTTTTAAGTCTAAAACAAATTAACAATTTAATATAAAAATTTTAAAATTTAAATGTAACTTAACAGAGAGATTGTGAAAAATATCAATAAAATTTTTATAAAAAATTGAACCGATTTCTAAAAACGAGCTAAAAAGTGAAAAATTACAAAAAAATTTTATATGAAATTGAAATTTTTGAAGTCGACGCCAAACTAATACCTGACAAAATGTAATTCGCATAAATAGATTAAAAATACTGCTTTTTTACATATTTTGTATATATCTCGTATTGATAGTTATTTGTTTCATTTAGAAATAATTTGACGCCGACCTCAAAAATTCTAAAAAGTTCAATTTTTTTTTAAATTTTATTTTTCGATTTTTAGTCTTGAATTCATTATGATATCTATAAATTATTTGAACTAAGTACTAATGGACATTAGTGTGCCTCGCAATGACTCCCAGGTAACAAAAAAGTATCAATTTTATCTCAAAATCACCTTAAAATGGACAACTAAAAATTCTTTGATTCTTAGAGTTCTAA
This sequence comes from Diaprepes abbreviatus, assembly GCA_034092305.1. Classification (NCBI taxonomy): domain Eukaryota; kingdom Metazoa; phylum Arthropoda; class Insecta; order Coleoptera; family Curculionidae; genus Diaprepes; species Diaprepes abbreviatus. Next base: position 775,417 of record JASJET010000205.1, on the reverse strand, counting down.
TATCTAGTCTGTCATAGAAAATCCGCTATTTTGAAATCTAAATTAACTTTAGACCGATAATGTAGGCCCCCCTAAGACCTTCAAAAACCGATATTTAAAGACGTAAATTTCTTAGCCCGACATATTTTATCCCGTATATGGAGTTTATATACGCCCGAAGAACCCCGCGAAATCAGAAAAATGTAAAATTTTCAGTCCCTCATCTTCATTCAGTCTGCCATATTAAGTTGTAAAAAATTAACTTCATATTAGTAATATACGACTTCGAAAACCCAATAACATTGACATATTAGATTTCCTTAAAATAATTTTATATTCGTTATTTACATCGTCAAAAACTTTTCAGTCCCACCTCGGAACAAATTCGAAAAATGTAAAATTTTAGTCCGCTATATTGGATTCACCATATTGAATCCTAAAAAAATAATTTTAAATTCATAATTTGCACCTTCAAGAATCATATATCAGTTTTAATGAAAATCGAAAGATGTAAATTTTTTAGGACGAAAAATTGGATCCGCCATATTGAATTCTTCAAAAATAATTTTAAATACGTAATTAACACTAACAAAAATCCTTTTATGCTAATTTTGGACAATATAAAGAGATATAAAATCTTTAATCCGCCATCTTGAGTCCGCGATATTTAATTTTTTAAAAATAAATTCAGTTTCGTAATGTGCGATCCTAAAACTCCCCCGTATCAATTTTGGAAAAAATTGAACAAAAATTAATTTTTTGTCCGCCATATTGAATTTTTCAAAAATAACTTCAAATTTATTATATGCCACCTTTCGATTAAAAATTTTTTAAAATCGTCGAAAAGTCCCCCAAACCAATTTTGGAGAAAATCAGACAAAAATTAATTTTTTTGTCTCTCGTGCTGGATCCATCATAATGAACTTTTTAAAATAATTTCAGATTTGTTGTGTACGATCCCGAAAATTCCCCCATACCAATTTAGGAGAAAATTGGACAATTTTTTTTTGGCCGCCATATTATTAGCGCCTTCTTGGATTTTACTGCACCAATTTCATCAAAAATAATATGGGACCATCGCAGCAATTTCCTAAATATAATGTAAACAATTTCATTCAAATCAGTATATATGGTGTACATACATAAAAAAAAATACTAAGCCGACAAATTGAGAACCTCCTTCTTTTAGAAGTCGGTTAAAAACAAAATATTAACAGAAATTGGGTGAAAATATCAGATTGACGAAAAAGTTATTTCAGTTTTGTAGTGTGAAATAAACTTTAATTGATTATATATTGTCCATTTTATTCAATAACTTTTAGTCATCTTTTTTGTAGTCTCATGATTTCGTACTCATAGAGATTTTGGACCTTATTAGCAAGAAACTAAACCAAGTGCGATTTAAGGTCATCATAGAAGAGCTGGAGTCGCAGTGTCAGCAGGAGCATGGGACTCCACCCTCTGGGACAACGTGCGACAATCTTTGCAGCGGAAATTTACGCTATTCTACAGTGTAGTCAACTCTGTGAGAGGGGTATAAGCAGGAATAGGATAACATATGCTTAGACCAGTAGGGCTGCGATAATGGCACAGAAGTTTAGTGTCGTAACTTCGCCACTGGTGCCTGAATGCAAGAATGTACTGAATAATCTGATAAGTAACGACTGCGCAATTAAAATCGTATGGGATCACTCGGGTATACACGGGACCACTCATTTATTCAAGGTCATGATTATTTATGAAAGTTTCACCATTTAAAGAGTTTTCCAAACTTTGAAATAAATGGTAATCAGATGGTGCCAGGTTCCCAATAACATTACGCAACAAATTTTAGTTTATTTGTTTTATCTTGTATGAAAAATGCATCTTACGTAAAAAACATAAATTAAATAAAGGTTTTTATATTGGTTGAAATGCTGATAACGTCACGTATAAGTAAACAAACAAGATGTCAGATTAGTTTTACAATTCCTGGTATTATCAGCGATTTTCGAGTTAACTGTTGATTTTTTACGAATATTTTATAGTTTATCTATTTTTTGTAAGTTACTTTGCTATAAATATCAAAGTTGAGATAAATTTTATCCTGCATATGACGAAAATCCGAATCGAAGACCGTCCACAAGAAAACTAAAACTTTTCAGACTTGACGTCCATGACGACCTTTGATCTACTACTATTACATCTCACAGTTTCAGTTAGTTCGACTGGATTTTCATAGGGTTTCTGCGGTTTTCTTTCATTGAGCTAAGAGGAAAAAGGCTGTGCTGCAAAATGGACTGACGGCATTTCACCTCTCGACTTGTTGAACGAATTTACTACTACGTCAAAACTGTTTTAACCTATATTTCACTTTGAATTACTATGGAGTCTATCTAATTTTCATTTGCAGAAATTAATCATTCCTGAATATTTTTGGACCAATGATGTTTCTTTGTTAAAAATTTTATGACACTGCGGTGTTCCAGTTTCATAAAACTCTCTTTTATTGCCAAAAGCTTCATAATGTACAAACCAATAAACGAAATGAAATAAAATGTAACACACTATCATGGCTAGATAGATATTTTGTCTAATAACCCTCGCAGGGGCGGATCCAGCCTCTCTCTTTGGGGGGGGGGGGGGCGGTGACATCACAAAAGTACAGTATGGCAAGCGAAAGCAAGTTGTCGACGGGAAGGGGAGAGAGACATCAGCAACATTCCCATTTCTAGTGTAAAAGGCAGGGTCGGCTTTATTTTTCTGAATTTGAAGTTCTTGGAGAGAGAGAGAGAGAGAGAGAGAGAGCGATCACACACACTTAAAATATCAATATCTAGATAATAATGTTAAAAGTTCTGCTGAGATGTGTTGCAACATGACAGGAGTTGAAAAATCGACTGTATACCGAATACTGAAGGAGAAAAAAATGACTGGAATTGTTAATACTCCCAAGTTACATTCGATCACAGGCAGACGAAAAACCTCGTTGGAAGAAGAGATGTAAACTGCAATACAAGGAGTTGTACATACATCTTATTATGAGAAGCAGATCCCAATCGTCAACAAAATTCTAACTAAAATCAATAAAGATCGGGATTTACCTGAAATTAAAAGAAATGAGCTTTGGAAATTGCTCAGAGAACTTAATTTTTGCTGGGAAAACCAGATAGGAAATCTATTCTTATAGATCGTCCATTGGCGAAGGAAATATCTCTCTCAAGTTAAAGGTAAAGTTGCTAGAAATAACACAACTTACAAAATTAGTAATTTAACAGAACTTTTGAAAGATTTTTTGGAATAAAGTTATTGCAGAAAATTTGTGGAAAAAATGTGGAAACTCGATCTCATGATCCTTGAGATAGAGGAACCAATTATAATGAAATTAGGCGAAGATAGCTTCACTGACTTGGATTATGAATTAGATACGAAATGTTTACCAGCGTAAACACAATTTATTATTTAAATATTTTTAACATATAAAAATTTATTTCATTTGAATCTCTTTTTAGTGTTTAATTGTAATTCTGCAGACAGTTTAAGAAATAAATAAACTGAAACGTCAAATGTCCTAAAAAAGTTTTTAATTAATAATAAAATGACCGGTTGCCCAAAAAAATTTTCACATTATATGGACGAATTTATTTTTTTATACATGTTTAACTTCTTGTATTTTTAACAACGGATATTTTGTAAGTGTTTAAATTCCAACTTAGAATTTTTTGAGAGAAAAAGGCTACTTTTTATTCTGAATGTGCCTAAAACGGTTTCTATGCCAAAATTAAAAATAATAAAAATACAGTTCTGATTTGTGTTAAATATGTCAAAATTATCTATATTTTCTAATGTATGTGAATTATTAAAAAATCATGAGAAATAAAATAATACTATAAAAAATTTAAAATAAAAACTTTTTATTTTGAGTTTATTACCGAAATAATATTCTATGCCATAAATACTTAGTGATAAAATAAACCTCCTTCCGACACCTATGACAAGGATTAAAATCCTTTTTAACACTTGACGCTTCCAAATATCTATTGTTATCCAACCCAAATAGTCCATTATTATAGACCGGTATTTTTGATTATAAAATTTCTAACCCATTCCTATGAAAAATATATGTTTCTAATGGATTTTCCCAAAGACACCGGATTAAAGAACGCAGGTGGTTTGTGAAGAAAAAAGGGTAAACATGATCTATTACTGTAGTTCTTGAATAAACTATAGTATAAGAGACAAAATTGGGTTTATTTTCCTAAACTTAAAGCTCTTGGGGGGGGGCGATCCCCCTACTTTGGATCCACGCCTGTTAAGAAGTGGGTGGTATTGTTTACACACAGTTCGTTTAATAAGTAATTGCTGAAGGATCCTTAAATTTGAAGCTTTCTTGAATGAGGAAAGTTCTCTAAACAAATATTGGCATGTGAAGTTTATTTTTTTATTAGCCCAGAACCAAAAATTATAAATTAAAATTTCTCACTCTAATATTTTTACACCTACTTAAAATTTCTGGTAATTAAATTAAATTTGTATAATCATAAATGGCAACTATTTTGTTTAGATTAGATTCAGCATTCTATAGCGTACTTGTTAACATTCATGAAGTGTTTGTAAAGCATTTAACAGTTTCATGAGTACGTTTTTATACTCGAATGGCGGACGTGACAAAACAGTTACGGAACAAAGCTTAGACTTGGTTTAAGCACAAAAAGGCGCGAGGCACACTTTGCTCAAATAAAAGGAAAGCCCGATAAAATGCTAATTTCCGTGTTTATTCTGTTTTATTTAAATTACTATTTAAAAGGGGCCTTTTCGCAGATTTTCGATGCCTTAGCTGGTTTTTATCTTTTAATTTAATTTGAAAATTATTCCAATTAAATTGCAGACGTACCTGAAGTTAATTCATTCTAAATTTTTGCCTATGGGTATATGTTACATGAAAAATTTTACTTAGTATTACTACATTCCTTAAAAGAACATTTAAATAAAGAATTTAGATTTTAAAATTGCATACTAAATGATTTGTTCTTAAAAGCACGTTTCCAATAATAAACCTTATACCTATGTATCTTTTTATTTACAAGTATTTAGATGTTTCAAATATTTAACGTAATATTACTGACAAACCTCCTTTTACGGTCATAGATTCTGTTATTGGGTAGAGTTTGTTTTTGATTAGTTTTGTTGAAATGCAAAAATCTCTACAAAAAAATTAAGAGGTCAGGGTTCCTCTGATGTTTTTGTGAGATGATGATGGTATATAAAAATATGTTCAAGTCAAATTCTATACAAATGAAGTTAGAAGGTTGGCGAGAAAAGTTAATCCATCTTTAAATTAGAGAGTAGAGAGGATATATGAAGTACAAGATAGCCGTTAGTCTCCCGAAGCCATCTGTTGGTCTATAAGTTAACTAGTTTAAAAACATTACTAGTTTAGGGAAATATACAAAGATAATCATAAAAGTTTTCCTCCGGACAACGTAAAAAAAGAATTTCATTTGATCATTTTACTCTATAACATAATTGTCTTTAAATAGGCATTTACATCACCTATACTGAAATGATTTTATTCCACCAAAAAAAAATGATTTCTGTAGTTCTTCAAAATCTACACTAATATCTTGTTTGAACTTATTATTTTCTGCAAAAGGAGATTTCTTTAGGATTTTTTCGGATTTCTAAATAGAGACTGGTCAAAGGGAGACAATTCTGGACCATAAGTACAGTGGCTCAATTTAAAGAAGTTACACTAAAATGCGAACAGTAAATGCAAACTTCGCTCCATCATATCCTTCCCGTGTTAGAGGTTGCACAGTTTGAATAGGTCCAAAAGCTGTACATATTGAACAAGTTAGCATCTTTTGAATTTCCTTCATACCATAATTTTTTAAATGCTTGAGTCACGTCTTGGAAAATAGTTGAGCTTATTTTCATTTCTTCTTGGCATTTTTCAATGCTATCTATTATACAATGTACTTAATTGACTATGGCAGGTTTATTACGAAATCCAAAGTGATGATTGGGAACTAGGTATTTCCCTTCTATTGTAATCTTCAATTTCGTAAGAACAATTTTTCAAATCTCTGCACTTTAAATATAATTGACAGAAATCAAATATGTCTATATGACTTCCCGGCTTTGGTAGCATTATTACTTCCGCCGCCTTTCATAAAATTGGAACGAGTTGCAACCTAAAGGCTGGATGTATTATATGAGTTAGTTTTACTATCTCTTTCCTTGATAATTGTTTTAGTGTTTTTCCACTAGTTTTTTCCAATCTAGGGGGATTAGAAGGATGCTATTTTCTGTTATTTATTTCACTATTTCCTTAGAGGTTACTAGTTCAATTACTTTTGGATATTTTTATCAGTTCTTCATTAGGATGGCAGAAGTATGTGTCACACATATTTGATTTTTGTATATTATCTCTTGTCCAAATTCCATTTTCCTCTCATATGGATGGGATTTGTTTATCTGGCCTATTTATTAACCCCTTTGTGGCTTTATAAAGTAGATAATATGTGCTTTGATTGTCAGTTAGTTCACTTAGTATTTATTAAGAGAGTTTTCTTTTATCTCATAGATTTCTCTTCTCAGTTTATGTGTAAAGTTATTTAATTGTTTTTTATTTTCGATTATTCCAGATTTTTGTCATATTTTTTTTTGGCTTTTTTCTTTTTTTTTTTAGCAAATTTCGTGTTTTTCGTGTTATTTCAATGAAGTGTAATAAATTTGACATACAAGTAGGGAAAAAGTGTTACTATTGAACATTACAGTCAGTTATTTTGACCACGCAGTTTCTTCGAGGAAATTGACATAACACATTTTTGACCTGTAGAGTTCGATTCGCCAAAAAAAATTATCTGGTTGGCCCTTTGTGTTATGTACCTGGACTTACTTTATTTAAAAAATTGTAATTACAAAGTGGACATAAGAGGACTGCAATCATTAAGGAGAAAACGGTTAGTAGGGTTAAATAAAATTGGTTTTATATCTGACCAAACCTAATTAATTTTCCTAGACTAAGCCAAACAGTTTTCGTTCTTCCTTCATTCACTCATCTCAAATATACTCAGATAACATAAGAATGGTTATTATGCCCTAGATGATGTTATGGTCCTCTGCATTTCCCTTAAACTTTCGGACAGTTCAAATAGTCCTAAGTAGCAATCTCTTTTACATGGCCTTACACTAGTGTTCGATAAGGCCCATTCCCTTGATATTAAGCAAAATACTATGCGGCACTATATTACTCATTATCCAATGTCTGTGAATTTGCACCTCCAGATCTCTGTATTTGAAGATCTTCTCATTATGATTGTCCGTTAGATTATTTTTTTAGGAATGGCGACATCTATTAGTCTTGCTCGCCTGTATGTTTTCTCTACTAAAATGAGATTTTGTCTGTTATGTGCTACTGTATGATCCTTAAGCATAGTTCGATCTCAACACAACTTAAACTCGTTGTTCTTCAAAATAGGTTCCGGGCTGTATTCATAATATGGCACTTTCTCTACCTGCAAAAGTTTGATTTTTTCTGCTACCTTTTGAGCTAGTAAGAGACCTTCGATTTAAGGAACCATGTGTCTTGACGTCAACTAATAGTTCGACGCTAATTTATCGGCATTTTACTGTGTGATCTCATTTGAGTGTCCTCCAAGAACAGGCTTTCCTAGCCACGTTTGAACTCTCTCTTGATCTGGTTGGTGACGAGAAGTCAGTTCATGATCCCTAAGCTACAGCAGTTGATGAGTCATTTGCGTCGCATATTGATCATTGTGGCACAAAATACTTTACTAACCTATGAAAATACGAAGTTAAGTTCGTTAATTGTTAATCCAATTGCTTACCGATATTCACCAATTCTCCATGGTATGTTGTTCATTGTCTGTTCAGTAACTCTGCCAGGATGATGTTTGTGTGCCTTTGTCAGAAGTGTTTTGATTTGCTGCTGACTTTTTATGTCCGTCCTGCTCCATTTCACAATTCCAAAAGAGTGCAGAGCATGCACAGACGTTGAATGCCTTAAATAGATTTTTACTATTCAGATTGGTTCGCAATACCTGCCTCACTCATCTTATGAACTCATTATTTAGATGAGTCTTCATAATTCGTGGGTCAATTCTTTGCACTCGTTTCACGCCCAAGTATTTGTAGGTCTCTGCCTCTATTATCGTAATGGTTTGAGTGAATAATTTCAAATGCTCTCGTTTCTATCTTTCCTCTAGTTATGCCTAAAATTAGGTATTTAATAAGGCCGAAGGGCACAATTTTGAGCATTTGTTCCTGCTGGTATCTGGTGGCAGCAAATATTTAAGGTCATCCATATACAGAAGATCATTTAGTTTTAACACTTCTTCACTAATTAAAGGTTTATTATTACACTTATTAGTTTAAACCATTTTTATCGAGTTTGACGATAAACTACTCTAATGAATTAGAAGTTTTAAATCTAAACAGTTGTTCACTGGGCGTTAATTTATATACATAGAATCGATTCCCATTCACTTTTTTCTTCTAGCAGGATTCCAACGCGCACGCACATGTATTCCTCGAAACGAAGGCCCGGCGGTACATTAACGGTCAAACGGCCGTGGCGAGATTTATCTCCGCCATTTTCCTGAAATACGAGCCATTGTCCGATGCAACGGCCCACGACCACTTTACAAACAACGACACCAAATTCGGCCACTCCATAAACCAACATTCAAAATGGCTTCATTTGCGATACGGTTTTCTACCTAATTTAGATACGCAACAACGTGTTCGAATTTATTACCTCTTATTTTTTCTTCGGAAATAAAAACTGATGTTGCTGCAGATGTGAATCACAAATGAACTGGTGAAGTCAAATATTTTAAATAACTTGGAAATAAAATAGTCAAAACTTGGTTTGCTCCAGTTTTAATTACTATCTGGTCCGCAGAGCATTAAAGCGATATATACAGGGAAAGAAAAGGAAACTTGATCGTGAGTTCCAACAAGTTCTCAACTTTTCTGCGAAATATTCGAGACCATTTATTAAAGCGTAGGTTAATCATGTATTTTAAAACGAAGGGACACAATCACCAGGAAAACATTATTACTGCCCTACTGCAATTGCAATTAACCTCTTGAGTCTTATTTTGAAATGAGTGTGGTAATTAGTTCGCATAGTGGTAACACCAAATTTTTTACATACCTTCTATTTTCAAATCGTAGCACAACGAATATGAAGTTTTTTCGCTATCTCGCGTGATTTTTTCAAATAAAAAAAGTTCACTTTTACTCAAAACTTGTATTTTTCGATCAATACATTCAAATTTTGATCGTTTCGAATAAAATTTACAAACACAACACAATATTTAACACATTTTAACCAAAATTCACACAAAAGAACCGCGGAAAAATACTAGTTTTCTAGTAAGATGACTCTCCGCTTGTTGTCTAAACTTTTTTTTGGGGGCATATCCACGATTTACATCGAAACATGAATTGTGGTCATTCCAGTATTGTAGCATAAAATGTGAGTGAACGTGCAAAATGGGAATGCTAATCATGAATAGATTACTCGGAAAGCTATGTTAGCCTAAAAATCAAGATCAAACCAAAACTGACCTGAACTAACCTGTTTCGTGAAATCTAGTTCAGATAAGTTCAGATTAGTTCAGGTTAGTTTAGGTTTGACATTGGTTTTTAGACCAACGTGGCTTGCCGAATGATCTGTTTTTGTAGGTATGAGTTTGACCTATTAAACTAATTATTCAGTAGTCATTACATTCCTTCGAGACTGACCTTTTTGGCAATATAATAAATGTAGTTCAGTCGCCATAGTCGTAGACAAAAGTATAGCCTTTAATAAGTACCAAAAGTTAAAGATTCTCAGGTCTAAAGAATTTTGTTTTTGTTCGAGACTGTACCCAACACCCGTTAACTTTCAATATACAGACATATTCTTATACAGTAATAACTTTAAATATAATAAATCTGGCAGCGCCACAAATTTCTATATTCAAAGGTCTATAGAGTAAACGTGTGGATAGTAACGTTCGTATAGTATGAGTCTCATATCCTTCGAACTTACCCCTGTAGAAGTAGCATAACGTCAGAACTAGGGCCCGGTTGTTTGAACGCTGAAAACGTAATAATATTTTTATTTATATTTGAAAAAGTGTTGATAAACCGTAGACATTTCATTTCTTGGTACAGACATACCGATTTTATGCTATCCTTTTCTAATTGCATTATTTAAACAACACACATATGTTAAAAATTCTACACATTTCGTCAATATTATTAGTAGCATCAACCTAGAGCCAGACGATAGACTAATAAGCTTTGATGTGGAAAGACTTTATACTAATGTACCATTAGGGGAATCACTAGACGTAATCAAAACTAGACTTTCAAATGATACTACTTTATCAGATCGAACCACGTTACCACTGGACGGGGTGATGGACCTTTTGGAGTGTTGCCTGCGTAATATTTACTTTCAAGTAAAGGACAAGTTCTACGCTCAGGACGACGGGCTTCCGATGAGTTCTTCACTCTCTCCAGTCGTCGCCAATATATATATATGGAATGGTTCGAAACTTATATATATAAAAGTCTGGTTGAGATATGTCGATAATACTTTCATCGTATGGAAGGACAATGATCAAGAACGTAATGATTTCCTGAAACATCTGAATACCATTCGACCTACAATTAAGTTTACCATGGAAAAAGAGGTAAATGATCAATTGCCCTTCCTAGATGTCATGGTGAACCGTTAATACGAAACTATTAAAACTTCAGTATACAGAAAGCCAACACATACTGGACAATATCTTAATCATAGTTCTAATCATTCTGTTGTAACCAAACGAGGAATTATACGCAACCTCTATAATAGCGCTATATCTATATACAATAATGCCGAATCATTGGAAAAAGAGGTAGCAAATATTAAATCCGATTTACACCAGAATGGTTATCCTTTAAAACTAATTGACGATGTTATAAATAATTTTAGAACAACGAACACTGGACAACAAGAAACACATTCCTTCTTCACAATTCTGTATATTAAGGGAACGTCGGAGAAAATAAGACAAATTGCCAGTAGGTATAATATAAAAACAGCCTTTAAATCAGGGAATACCCTTAGAGCTCCTTTAACAAAAAACAAAAAGTTCCATGTCTGTGTGGTGAAATGTATTTTGGAGAAACCAAACGACCGCTAGAAGTTAGAATTAAGGAACAAAAAACTCATACACAAAAAGGGGAAACGTCGAGATCAGGTATTGCAGAATACTCCTGGGATAAACAACACGATATAAAATGGTCTGAGGCTGCGGCAATATATATGGAACCCAATATGAAAAAAAGAAAATTTATAAAAGCAGCATACGATAAAAACAATAATGGAATCTTCAGTAAACCGAGTATTGAGATACCTAATCTTTGGCAACCACTACTATGTAACATGAAATCATTGAGGTGTGTACAGTGAAGCGAAACGTTGCACTTCAATGGACACAGTCCCTATATAAGCTCGTAGTCTTGTCATCGTAAAAATAAAAATAAAGACTGCAAGTCCGACCATATTTTACTATGTTGATGTTTAACAATATATTATCTTTTAAAATTCCATTTAGGAGAAACTCAACTTATCCAGAAAAAATTTTATATATTTTTTCAGCCCATAAATTATATTTTTCATATCCCGAAACAACACAATATTGTTTTAATTAACTCCCAACCAAAAAAACTGAAAAAGCAAAGAAAATGCACAAAAGGGAGAGGCAAAGAATTAAGCCTATATGGTCGTTATATCCTATATGAGTTGCGATTCCAGTCAGCCGCCGGGCATTAGCGCGATTTATGAAATGGCAGTGTGCTGGTGCTTTTTGGCGAAATGAAGAACCCAAACAAATATTAACATTGTTGCCAAAAACACCAAAGAATGGGCAGCGATCTAATAAAGACATAAAAGATATGACTGTTTGTTTTTCAACGTAAAAAGTGAGCTATAATACAACAAAATTGGACATAGCTGAACAAAAATAGAAATATACAAAACATACTTTTTTATTTTGGTAATCTGTAATAAGAAATTGCGTTAAGATAATGTTTCTATTAACATTTTCAACATAACTATGCAATTAACTGGCAAAGTCCAGAACTAAAGAGTTGAAAACAATATTTTATTAGATAATTGTGTTATTAAGGAAGTGCATGGTAACAATACTATCCTATTCTTTATAATGGCTTTTTATATAAAAAGTTTATTTCAATTAAAGTAAAGGTATTGAAGTAAATAAGATTAAATAAATTGAAATTATTAAGAGGGAAACTTATATCAGGTTGGCAAGTAATTTAGATTGTGTGGTGTGAAATAAAATTCTTTTTTTATACAAAAAATAAAGTTTATTCAATGATATATCTTCCATTTTGTTCAGTGGTTTTTTGCCACCTTTTCTGCAGCTTCATGATTCTGAACTCAAAGAACTTCTGATCCTGATTATCAAAAAACTGAAGCAAGTGCGGTTTAAGATCATCATCATTTGTAAAAGTATTACCATTCAAAGAGTTTTGCAAACTTCGAAATAAATGGTAATTATATGATGCCAGGTCTAGACTGTATGGGAGATACGACATCACTTCCTAACCAAGCTCCAATAATGTCCCACGAGTTGCTAAAGACGAGTGAGGCTTTGCATTATTATGATGGAACAAAATTTCTTACGGATTTCTCAATTCTAGCATTTTTTATTTGATTGCTTCATCCAGTTTCATTAATTTACTGGGACCATGATCGTTTTCGAACTATATTACTATGATAACTAGCTATCACGACTCATGATTCTTTTCAATAAAGGACCCCGTAGAGGCATATGGTAAATATTGATTTGTTGTGTTAAGTGGGACTCAAATGTCAAGCTTCTTAGCGAGTTAAGACATTTTAAGTAATTTCCATTTATTGTGTATGATATATTTAACCTCTCTGTAATATCTCGAACAGTTGTATGATGATTGTCTTCATTATGGCTTTAATTTGCTCGTCATCAGTTTCACTAGGTGTAACAGAACGTTGGTCACCTCTGAGTAAAAAATCTACAGAACAGCATTCTTAAACCGATTCTGATAAGTATATTCTGTATAACTTTGTGAGCCCCAGCAGCTTTCAACACATGAAAATAAAAATATAAAATTGTCAAAAATGTTCGTTCGACGTCTGCCACTATATTAAAATTGATCCTAAACTAATAGCGACAATAAAATTTTGCACAAGTTACTTCTAAAATAACCTAAATGTGACTTATATCAGATGCTAAAAAAAGATATCACTGACAGAAACCCTTCAAAACAATTTCATTGCTCTTCTTGCCGACCCAGTCTACAGGGTGTCCAGTAAGTACCTCCTGATTTCTTGACAGCATATAGTGGAGGTCGAAATAACTCTACTTTGTCATAGAAAAAAAAAAAAGAAAAAGTGCCCCTCAACGAAGATACAGAGCCCTAAAAGGGTACCCAACGATTTCCCTTATCGGCTCCAAGTTTTAAACTGACTTGTATAATTAAATGAAATTTTAATATTTTATAGATGCCATAAAGACTCAATAAACTATACTACAATAGATGTTTTAAATCATCAGAGATTCGATAGAACTTGAGATAAATCGGTTTTTATGCGAAAATCTCAAAAGTTACTAATGCTAAACACAAACAGGTAAAAATATAATAAGCAGGGTGTGCTGATGTGCTTTAATTTATGATGACTCGCTGTCTCACTCTTCGAAGGCAAGAAGATATTATACTGAAAGATTTCCAGCTCAGACATTGTTAAGTCCAGAAATCTTTGGCAATGTTCAAGTTGAAAATCTATCAGCATCAAGTCTTCTTCGAAGAATTTGACAGAACTTTACCATAAATTAAATGCATATCAGCATACTCTGCGTAAAAATATTCTTCCATTTTTAAAATTATTGTTACTTGAAGGCGTTTTTGACAAGTTCGGCCAATAGTAATTCATTATGTAGGTATTAACAATAACAACCTGCTTTTACCTGTTTGTATTTAGTATTAGTAACTTTTCAGTGTTTCGCATAAAAATCGATTTATTTCGAAAGCCAGTTTTATCGAAATGAATTAAGGGTACCTTTTTTGAAACACCTATCAAAAATTAGGCCCAACGGGAGTGAGGCTGCAAATTCGTTCCTGACTTCTCTGATGATCTAAAACATCTACTGTAGTATGGCTCCATGTCTTTATGGCCTCTATAAAATATTAAAATATTATTAAACTATACAGGTCGGTTCAAAACTTAGAGGCGATAAGGTAAATCGCTGGGTACCCCTTTAAGGTTTTTTATCTCCGCTAAGGGGCACTTCAGGAATTTTTTTTCTGTAACAAAATAGGGTTATTTTGACCTCCTCTGTATGCTCCCGAGAAATTAGGAGGTACTTACCAGACACCCTGTATTTTGATTATAAGATGTACTAAAAAAGCTTTCTCCCTAACACTGAAATGAAAAATAGTTTTATTTTTCAGTTTTTCAATACAGGGGAGCACCTTGGAAGATAGCAGTACTGCAAACGTTAGTTAAAAATTTTTCGATTTCAGTGTCTCTCCAATGAATCACCAGAATAGTATAAAATTTTTAAAGACAACTTAAAACGTTTCTAAAAATTATATTTTTCGGTTTTCAATATAAATTAATTCATAATTAATGAATTAGTTTTTTGCAAGCTTCTGTCAAAGCTTTAACATTTCTGTCGTGCAGTCCAATAATATCGAAACCAAATTTAGTTTAAAATAAAATGAAGTTTCGTTTCCATTACATTGCAATGTCACGAGACACATTTTTTATGCAAAACACTATAAAACACAAAGTAATGAACGAATTGAAATTAAATTTGACCCAACGGTAGAAACAAACATTAATACATATGGCTAGGTAGAGATTGTTTCTAGTATTAAAATGTCATGACAAACAAATATGTATGAATTTTAAATCTATTTGAAATAATAAAAAAAAAAACAATAAACAGGATATTATATTTGATCACAGTAAGGACCCTTACTTAAATCATATATAGGTATTATATTCATACTAAAAAATAGACAATCATTAAAACCCTTACTTAAATCATATATAGGTATTATATTCATACTAAAAAATAGACAATCATTAAAACTAATGGTACTTATATTAAGAGCGATGTTATGTTTCCTCTTTTTTAATTTTCTGTTAAAAATAATTATGGAGGGAATTTTTGACCATAAAAATTAAAATAAAAAATAAGATTATATGATACGGTATTCTAAGTTTCATTTACATTTCGTAATAATTGTTTCCGGAGTAACGAGTAGCTACATAGTTTTGCTCTCAGTTCTGCCCATAATAAGATAATGAACATTTGGAACAACCAAAAAAAGTTGTAATTTATTGTCTATTTTTCACACAATATATAAAATATAGTGATTTCTTAAATTAATCAACTTTGGTCTATGATAGGCGGTTGGAAAGGTCCCGAGAGTGGCCCATAGACAACGACTCTAATAACTTATCCAACACGGATTTCAAAAAATAAAATGAATGACAGATTGAATTGAGCTGTCAGACTAAAAATATCCGAAGCATACTTGTCGCCATACTGGGGAAAAATGAAATTTTGGCACGTCAAATTAACCGTCAAAAGTCAAAACAATAGTGTTTTTGTTGTGAAGTTATTGATTACTATTAAAATCTTTGTTCTTTTCCTGGAATAAAATTATTTTATTTTACTTAACAACCAAGTAATATGCACCAAGCCATCAGTTAAATATTTAGGTGTAAGTATAAAGCGCAAAATTATCTTAAATTGGCACTCCAGAACTGTTAAACAAAAATGCATACAAAGTGCAAATACTATTCCGACAGTATTGTTTGTATGCTTTTATCAAGAGTGTCCTCCCTTTTCTTTGCACATTTTCTAATCCCAATCTGCCCCACTCCACAATTCCAAAAAAGTAGCTTAGTACTGAGTATGTATGCGTATTAGGTGTCTTAAACAAATTTTTACTATTTAAACTAGATCGTAACATCTGCCTTACAGTCTATCTTCTGTCGCAGATGGCGACACACTCAGAATCTTGTTTATAGGTTCCGACGCAGAAAGGTTTAAATATGAGTATGCAGATGTAGAAAGTGTACCAAAGGTGTCTGGGGAAAGCTCCGACGGACCCACTGATGAATCCATCGTCGGTAGCTAGGACGAAACACTTCTTTTAGGGTATAAAATTAGATTGTGACGAACCGATCGCTTCGACACGGGTGCGGTCTCGTTTACAACATGGCGACCGTGACAGGACCTAAGGCAGCAAGGGTTGCCTGGATTGCTGGTTTATAGCAATGGGCCTGTAAAAACCCTAAAAGCGTCCGCATCTGCAGTTTCATCAGGAAACACTTTCTATACATGCGGGATCGAACGATCTCGTCCGCATACAAAGTATTTGCCTTGGCGGGGTGATTTCGCAGATGTCG
The DNA here is from genome assembly GCA_034092305.1 of Diaprepes abbreviatus. Classification (NCBI taxonomy): domain Eukaryota; kingdom Metazoa; phylum Arthropoda; class Insecta; order Coleoptera; family Curculionidae; genus Diaprepes; species Diaprepes abbreviatus. The sequence goes on along the minus strand of JASJET010000205.1, from coordinate 758,964 downwards.
GCACACTTAGAATCTGGTTTATAGGTTCCGATGCAGAAAGGTTTAAATAATGAGTATGCAGATGTAGAAAGTGTACTAAAAGTGTCTGGGGAATGCTCCGACGGACCCACTGATGAATCCACCGTCGGTAGCTAGGATGAAACCTCTTTTAGGGTCTAAAATTAGATTGTGACGAACCGATCGCTTCGACACGGGTGCGGTTTCGTTTACAACATTTCATAGAATAATGGTTTATATATAGGTTCTTTCTTCCCAGCCGCTACAACTTCCAACTGATAATGAATATCATTTTGAAGATTCTAATAAATAATTTAGACATATTTTCATTGATTTAAAATTTAATCAAGTCAAAATTCTAACATATTTATAATTACACTATTGTGACCGTGATAGGTTATAATATTTACTTGCAAAATGATTTCTGTTTTATCTTATATTATCTCTGAGGCAAAAGTCAAAATCGGAAATACACTTTCGAAAGGTTTTACTCCAGACAAAAGCCACAAACAGAAATCTTGTCTTGCACCAAGACTGGGCAAATTATATTTAGAAAAGGCCTTAAAGCAGTGGAAAAAATGTAGCACAATGGACTTTCCCTTACAATAGCCACGTTGTCTACACTGAGCTTTGCTGATGATCAGAGTGATTGAAGATAGAGAAAGTGGAAATTAGAAGTAAACATTAAAATAACCAAATCTATTTATATCGGAGTCAGCACTAAAACCAAATACTAGAAAATGAACAGCGTATAAAACACTGAAAGCTATTCACGTCTGGGGAATAAAATTACAAATGACAATATATTAGATGGTACAGGGTGAGTCAACGATTGGATGAAGTAAGTTTGTGCCTTTTCGGTGAAATTTACAAAGAAACTATATTTATTGTTTGATACAGTTTATTTTTACGCAGATTTTAAAAATATTTAGGACTCTACAGGGTGAGCCAAAAAACTAGGACAGCATAAAGTTGTATTTTTTTTAAATAGAACACCCTATATACGAATCGTATTTTCGATTTAGCTTATAATTTTAAATATTTTTATTTAGGGTTTACTCTAACAAAACTTTATAGTTTCTGAGATAATTAAGTTTAAAGAAAAAAAGTCACATTTTCAAGCATCAATTCAATCCTAAATAACGTTTTCAATTTTGTGACAAATATATTCAAATTTAGCAAGGCCAAGGACAAGTTAACATAATTTTTACCTAATATTTGCAATAAAAGCTACAGGGTGTTGAACACATCGGCTCAAATTTGATCAAGTTTAAATGAATAAATATCTTTTTTTTAAATGGTACACCCTGTATATTTTTATGTTATTTATTAGAGTAATAAAAACCCTAAAAGTTTTGTTCAATATATCCTATACCTATTTATAATAGTTTTTGAGATATTTCAGTTTTTCTTATTTTCCATACTTTTTTACAGAAATAGTCTTCATTATCATAGTAGCCATGTAAAATAATAAAAAGAAACTACAGAAACAAACAGAATGTGGTTAAATATGATGAAATACATTATTCGTTATATTACAACGGCAAGTTTAATTAAACATAATGTGAAAAAATTAACACAACAATAACGACAAGGCAAATACATATTTACTTTTATACTAAATTGAAACAAAAAAATTACCTATTAAATACTGAGATTAATTATTTCTTTTTAATAAGTGTTCGAATAAACGACCCTCTTGTGCAATGCACAAATTTAGTCTTTTTTGCAGATTTTCTCGGACCCTGGACAAGATTAGTGGCGTTATTGTTCTACAGGTATCCCTAATCCTGTTTCGCATATCTTCCACTGTTGTTGGTGGATTAACATACACCTTATTTTTAATATAACCCCATAGGAAGAAATCTAATGGGGTGATGTCGCAAGACCTTGGTGGCCACTCAATGAAACCCTCACGTCCAATCCATTTTTGCGGATATCGTTGGTCCAAAAACGCACGAACTTCTCGATGGTAATGCGGAGGAGCACCATCGTGCTGGAACCACATACTGTCGAGCTCATCCCTATCGAGACCTTGAAGCAGTTGGGGTAGTTCTTCTTGTAGAAAGTTCAGGTAACTATGGCCGATTATGATGAATACCACACCAAACATTTAATGACCAGTGGTTTTGATGTTGCACCTCTCTAATCCAAAATGGGTTTTCTGTGGCATAATAATGCATGTTGTGTCTATTTACGGCACCGTTACTTCTAAAAGTAGCTTCATCACTAAACATTACCTTGCATAATAAATTTGGATTTAATTGAATCTCCGCATTTATTGTACGACAAAAGTTTACACGACTTTCAAAATCCTGTCCATGCAATTCTTGGTGTAATTCCATGTGATATAGATGATACCTATATTTCTTGGTAGTACGATTAGCGGTGGATTGTGATGTTTCACATAATGCTGCTAGCTGACGGCTACCAATATAAGGATTTTTCTGAACATTTAACAATACTTTACGTTTTGGATAATCAACAGTACCAGAAGAGTCAAATCTTTGCATTAAGTTTTGAAAAGTATGGGTATTAGGCTGGCGTCGATCAGGATACTTCATTTTGTAAATTCTTTGAGCAAGAAGGCAATTTTTTTGAGCCTCTCCTATTGTATAAATCATATCTATTAACTCATTCTTTGGAAAATTCTTTTTACAATATAAGATGAATGCAAAAAAAACCAAACTACACTACATAAAAACCAAAAGAAGCGATTGCGGTTATAAATTTGACACACAGAAAAATGTTCTTTTACATTGTTTTTGCCATGGCTACTATGATAATGAAGACTATTTCTGTAAAAAAGTATGGAAAATAAGAAAAACTGAAATATCTCAAAAACTATTATAAATAGGTATAGGATATATTGAACAAAACTTTTAAGGTTTTTATTACTCTATTAAATAACATGAAAATATACAGGGTGTACCATTTAAAAAAAAAATATTTATTCATTTAAACTTGTTCAAATTTGAGCCGATGTGTTCAACACCCTGTAGCTTTTATTGCAAATATTAGGTAAAAATTATGTTGACTTGTTCTTGGCCTTGCTAAATTCCAAATTTGAATATATTTGTCACAAAATTGAAAACGTTATTTAGGATTGAATTGATGCTTGAAAATGTGACTTTTTTTCTTTAAACTTAATTATCTCAGAAACTATAAAGTTTTGTTATAGTAAACCCTTAATAAAAAAGATTTAAAATTATAAGCTAAATCGAAAATACGATTCGTATATAGGGTGTTCTATTTAAAAAAATGCAACTTTATGCTGTCCTAGTTTTTTGGCTCACCCTGTAGAGTCCTAAATATTTTTAAAATCTGCTTAAAAATAAACTGTATCAAACAATAAATATAGTTTCTTTGTAAATTTCACCGGAAAGGCACAAACTTACTTCATCCAATCGTTGACTCACCCTGTACAATCCTTTCTCTGACTGGAAAAGAACTAGAGTAATGATGAGTGGCGTATGGGACCAACACGTATCAAAAACAAATAAATGAAGAATATAAACAGACAAAAAGATATTCTAGAGTTATTGAAATGAAATGAAGGAGACGAGCTGCAGAAAACTCCAAAATTGGGAGAATAATAAATGATAGTCATGAGAGTAACACACCTCATAGTGGATAAACACTAGGGTAAAACAACCAAGGTGGTATGGACATATGTAAAGGATGCCTGAGGAATAATAATAAAACTAGTGCTAAGATGGAACCTTTAACGAAAAAAGAATGACCAAGAAAGAGCTGGAGATAGGGACTAAAAAGGGAAATAAAACTGATACAGCGAGAAGTAGACTATGTTTCCTACATGGGAAAAAATACATTTTTCTTTAGGTATGCCGACATAGAAATTATTTTTTCCTAATCATTTTTTTTTTCACTTTGAATACTAGATGTTTCTCTACTAGTAGTCTTAATGGAGAATAACGTTAACTTTATACCGAATTTAACTAGATATTTTTTGTTACTCAAATATCCTAAAAATATTTTAGAATTATAAATATCATTAGTGACAAAAGTGTGCGACATTTTGATGTCAGTATGTAAAAATTGGTCAATCAAAATGTTACCGAAGTGATAATTCAATATTGTAAAACATATTACACAAAAAGAAGTTTTACCGGCAGAATAAATATTTTTAGTGAGTTAGAAGATTAATATATTTATTTTATTTTTTTAGAAAACAAATAGATCGTGAAAAAGAATTGACAGCGTTTCAACAGATTTTGTATCACAAACTTCTTCTAGACATTAGAAAGTGGCTTTATTATCAGACCGCGGAAAGTTTAATTGTTTAAAATAACGTCCCAATTAAGATTTCAAAAGAGATAACAAAGCTTACACCTAATTAAGATATGGCAACACCGACCATGTATTATAAAGAAGAGCGTATAGAGCAAAATAAGCCGTATCAGCATTATAAATCGCCGAAGAGGCAAACTAAATACATGTTAAGGTTACTCGGGAGCCCTGAAATTAACACTCAGTGTACTGCCCCTCCTGTATTGGCTTTTAATCCGGTAGATTATTAATTGGCTATTTATTTAGCTTATCGCACCTAATTAATTCCTATCCAGTATAGTACATTTAATGTTCAACCATTTTCTTAACTAAAAGGCGGATGATAATTTAAAGAGACTCTATTTTAATAAAAATATTTACTCGTTATGCAATTCGAAGATATTTTTAAACATGTTGGAGTTGTTTGGAAATTCGAAGGAACTTGAGATGAAAAATCTCATTTGCTAAAAGTAATTTACTCCGATAAAAAACTTTGACTGATAAGCAAAAATTGCTGCTTTCATGGGCGTATTAAGGGGGTCCAACTCGCTCTAGAGTACTGCAGCCCCTCCCCGAAAAAAAAAATTACTTTATAGAAATTAACTAAGCACTATATATATATATATATATATATATATATATATATATATATATATATATATATATATATATATCCTGGGCAATTGGTCCTGGTGGGGGCTTTCAAAAGTAAAACACTTTTTAGTTACGCCAAGCTTTCGAAAATATTTATTTCCTTCATCAGGGCTAAAATAAAATAATAATAATAACATAGTCTTATTAACATAGATGTTATTCTTTAAAATTAATATGAAGTACTTACCACTAATTGTTTTAAATAAAATAACTAAAATGGAAAAAGAAGGAACTTTAGAGTGTATAGCAAATGAAAAACATTATTTAAAAATTTTTTCAAAACCGCTGTTTAAATTTAAAGCTTTTTTTTTCCAAAAAAAAATATTTCCAATGTCAATGTCACTCTTTTCTTTATTGGACATTTTGGTCAATAATTCACAACAATTTTTTAATTAACGCAATGTGATGATGCAATGATAGGAAACTAGGATATATTTATTGTGTTAACAATGGAATAATTATTATTTAGGCACAGAATATTGCGGCCAAAATACGTGACTTTCAAAAAGTTTTACTTTTGGGATATATAAGGGTCTAATATAGTTACTTTTTAAAATTATTTTCATATTATACAGGGTGTCCCAAAAGTTCTGAAAGTATCATAGTTGTGTTTTTTTAAATGGAACCACCCGGATATTATTGAAATTTTGTATTCTCCGATCAAAATATGTGCCTATTTTAATAAGATTTATAATACCTAAACCTTAAGGGTTTTAAATAATTTGAATTTTGACAAAATCTAACTTAATTTTCACGTTTTAAAATTTCAGAAGTATTTCAGTTATGTACTCAAAATTTACGGTGATGTGTAACAATAAATCATATTTTATATTTCAATTATAATAAACTTGCTATATTATACGGGGTTTCCAAAAATTAAAACTAATCAAATAAGAACTTTAAGTGGCTATAACTTGATTGATTTAAATAGAACGCTATAATACTTAACTTACCAGAAAATGTATCGTTTCCTACCTATCAAATGGTGTAAAGGTGTTCTAAAACTTCGCATTTTCACAGAATACGCCAAATAATCGTTTTCTCTGCCACTTTGTGTTGTGTTGAATAGATGTTCTAATGTACCTAGTTTCCTATGACATTTGGAAATATCAGATAATTCATTTAATCTGTTAGTTTATTCTGCAAAGCCTGTTGCTATAATAGCAGTGTTATTTTTTGTAACTGTGAAACTTCATTTATTGAATCGAATTGTTTGAATATTGTTGTGTTATCGCTTTGTATAAATGAAGATTTATCCAAAGAAAGAGCATGATTTTGATCCTGGGAGAATGTCATCAAAATTGCTTGTTGGCTTCTCGAGTCTATGCTCAAAGGTTTCCTGAAAGAAACCATCCTAAACCAGTAGTTCTTGTGAGGTATTAAACTAGTTTCGGGAAAGTGGAACTGTCAGTTATCAAAAACCTGTTATAAGGAAACCTGTAACTGAGGATGAAGAAAGTCTTTTATTGTACTTAGTTCAGTGATCGAAAATCTCAATATTAGTTAGAATCATATATCCGAAAATAGTAACATTAGCCAAGCAAGTATTTTAAGGATTCTTAGCAAATACAGATTTCATCCTTATAAAATTTAGCTTTGTCAAGAGCGTCACGGAAATGATTTTGACTACCGAACTGAATTCTGCTTGTGGGTGTTAGATAAGGTGGCAGAAAATCAACACTTTTTTGATAATGTATTGTTTAGTGATGAATGTACTTTTCATAATAATGGTTTCGTGAATAGACACAACTTCCATTACTATTCTGATTGAAATCCGCATGAATACAGAGTTATGAGAAACAAGAATAGGTGGTCGGTTAATGTGTAGGTCCATACTTAATTGGACCCAATTTTTTTAAAGGAACTTTAAATGGTTTGATGTTTCGAGATCTTCTTTTACACTAACGTCCAGTGTTATTAGATGCTGTCCTTTTAAATATTGGAACAACTATGTGGCTTCAACTGGATGGAGCTCTGCCTCATTAACATCCCGAGGTTCAGCAATTTTTAAATGTCAACTTTCGAAACAGGTGGATTGGGAGAGGCGTATTTCAAAATTGGCCCTCGAGATCTCCAGACTTACTCCACGAGATTTCTCTTTAAGGGGATGCATAAAAAGAATTCTCTACAATGCGCTTCCGATAACACCACAAGATAGGAGATAAGACGCTTTTCAAACTATAACCTCGCAAATGTTGTCCAAAGTTAGTAGTTGTATCGAAAAAAGAATACGTAAGTGTTTGGAAATGGATGGTCGACATTTCAAACATCTGTTATAAATATTTTGCTTCTATTTCGTGCTATTGTCAGTAGGTTATTACCAATATTGCTGTTATAGCCTGCTGGACGACTATAAATCGCGGTCTGAGTTTCTGAACATTTGTAAAGATATTCCTATTATTCTTATAGTTGTAAATTACCGGTCGTTTCCAAATGTCATAGGCAACTAAACACATTAGAACATCGATTCAAAAAATACAAAGTTCTGTGGAAACGTAGCGACTTAGATATAGAACATCTATATACCATTCGATAGGTATTTAAAAGGTACATTTTCTGGTAAGTTATAAAGAATAGCGTTATGTTTAACTTAATTAAGTTATAGCCACTTAAAGTTCTTATTTGATTAATTTTAATTTTTAGATACCCTGTATAATATAGCAAGCTTATTATAATTGGGATATAAAAAATTACGTATTGTTACACTTCACTGTACATAACTGAAATATTTCTTAAGTATTTGAAACATGAAAATTAGGTTAGATTTTGTCAAAATTAAAATTATTTAAAAACCTTTAAGGTTTAGATACTATAAACCTTATTAAAATAGGCACTTATTTTGATCAGAGAATCCAAAAATGCAATAATATATAGGGGGTTCCATTTTAAAAAAACAAACTTCGATACTTTCAGAGCTTTTGGGACACCCTGTATAATATGAAAATAATTTTAAAAAGTAACTATATTAGACCCCCATATATCCCAAAAGTAAAATTTTTTAAATTCGTATTCCAAAACTCTGTCAAATATAATGAAAACATGAAGGCCAACAGAAATAACTTTTTCTGCTAGGATAAAGTAGTTAGATCATTGCTGACACAGATGTAATAAAGTTAAGAGAGATGATGTTGAAAATTGAAGTTTTATAGTGATCTTCGCACTCCCATATAATTTCACTTGCTTCACTAACACAGACGAATCGTACCCAAACGAAACCAAGGCGGGTATATGCTAAATAAAATTTTAAAAAGTAATATCTTAAAGAAATTATATTTAAAGTTCAAAGTTTTTAGTTCACCTCTTCCATCTATCTATCTACTTTAAACCGGATTTTGGCCCTGAAACAAACACCCAAAAAATTTCAGTGTAAGTTATTTTAAAGGCATTCTCTCAATATAATAATGCAAGGTCAACTCTTCTTTTGGTTTTCGTCGACCCAAAAACCAGAGTCGTAAACAAGTGAACAATCGGATGGGTTATACGGTATATTTATAAAAGGATGGTGCCGGTTCAAAGAAGGAAAGGATTTTTTGTAAAAATGTGGCTTTTATAGGGACAATTAAATTTTTTTAAGCTCCTAGAATTATGACTGCCGTTAAAAAATGTATTAAAAACATCTGGGTGATAACTTGAAATGTAGGTCAAAAGTTCTTTACAATTTTGAACTTAACGGTAAAGGAGAATTATTTTCGGTTAATTTCACTAAATTTTTCTCCTCCCGATTCGATATATATATATATATATATATATATATATATATATATATATATATATATATATATATATATATATTAGGTGATTAGTATTATCTGCCAAATTTCCTTCCAATAAAAATTAAAAAGTTGGGTTATTAGAAAATGTTTTTCTAAATGCAATTTTTATGTTATATGCAAAATTTCAGCTGAATAAGATAATTTAGATTTTTGCCTATTTGTTTTAAATTGTACCACTGTTACAAAATAAGACTCAACGCAACCTACATAAAATATCTTAGTTTTGGCAATGCTTTATCCCAGACATATTAAATGTATGTTTTTCAACAAAATCCAAATAGGGCTATTAAAATTTGGTCACATGTGATGCAAAGTCAGTTTGTTTTTGACCTTGTATAATATAACTTCATAATATAACTATTTTTGGAAACGTGGTTTATGTCTAAACGTAATACACATTAATATTAGGAAAGTAGTTTAATTGAAAAGACTAAAAATTTTTAATCAAAAAATCATAATATAAAAATTAAGTGCATTTAAAATTGCACCTTTTTAATTGGTCGCAAACTATTTTTGGTATTTGAATATTAAATGAAAAACAATTCAAAAAATTGAAAGTTAAAATTACAATTCTGTGTCGTTCAATACGAACAATTGTTCTTCTTGACACATCTTTAATGGAGTTTCTGATACAAAGGGGTCTAATTTCTAAAATACAGTTTCGAATCACCGTTTCCAAATCATCAACATTACGGAAAGTTCTGTGTAAAAAATCAAGAGAGATTAAATCCGGAGACCTAGCCGGCCAGTATTGCTCCATATTACGCCCAATTACTTTGCACTATTTCCAAGAGGCGTTCTCGAATCTGTCTTGCATTATGGATGGAAGCACCGTCACACTAGTATCACAGATTATGCCTTGTTTCAATATGCATATTGTCCAAGATTTCAAGGATCTCGGTGTTAAGGAAGCATAGGTAAATAAAGAGCAACAACTTCATCGTTTAAAACACCGCACCATATATTTGTTTAGAAGGAATACTGGTCTCTCTATTTTATTATAAAATTTTAATTTTCTTGAGCCCTCCATCTACAATTTTGAGAGCTAATAATGCCGTTTGAAGTGAAAGTGTCCTAATTGGTCCATAAAACTTAAAAAGGAAAGGGCGCATTTTCTTCTTTTCCCCCCTGATACCAAATAGAGAATTCCAAATGTATGTCAAAATCTTGTTTTTTAAGAGTATCCATAAATTGCGGTTTATAAGGTTTAAATTTATTTTTGTTCAAAATCTTCCGTAGACTCGCTCTTTGAACGTCATTTCTGCAAGAAACATGTCTAATACAGGTTTGACCATGTTCTACAACATCTAGGCACACATTTAATTGGACTATGTTTTCTAGAATTGTGAATTTTTTTAATGAACTTTCTACCGATCCCGTTGATTTAAATATCGCCACAATCCCACTCAGAGTAGATTATTGCACATTTTTGCCTGGATGCCTTTCATTAAAAATGTTGGCTCCTATACGATGACTTGTGTTTTAATCACATATTAATACAATTTAAATTTTTTCCTGTAAAGTTAAGATTTCTTTTATTTAAGACGCGGTATTAATTAAAAGCCACTATGACAAACAGAAAGCGATTTGACTGTCATTATTAATAATGATATTTTTATCATCATACTAATTAATTTTTTGGAAACTGCACGTAAATAACAAAAGACTATTTTAACTTTTTTAATAACATAGCTTCATAACAAATTTTAATAATGGAGTTTTAAATTAAATCGTTGAAACTAGATAAACTTTACGTAAAGTTAAATAAAACTTTATTTTCCACATAATGCAGTCTTGACCGATGACACTGTGTACTTGTTTTTCATAATTATAATTTGTATTACTTTTAGACACAAACTACGTTTTCAAAAAGAGTTATTTTATGGGTCACTACAAATTATTACCCAAGTTCACGCTCATATTAAAGTAACTGTCGTCAATAAAGAGAAACTGTCCGGACCATGCTATGCACCATTTTGGGGATAGTGAAGTTATAACAACAATGAATACGCTGTCGCCACTGAAAAATTACACCGACTAAACATAATCCTTTACCTCCAATTGACAAGGTTTGAAGCAATCTGCATACCTTTCCGAAATTTCATCGACATAGGTAGTTGAACGAAATGAATGGTAGAAAGAGATAAAATGACAGTATTACGTTATAACCTCACCCAACTGTATATTGAGGAACCATTTCTTCAAAAGCCCTATTTGGATTTTGTAGAAAAACACATATTTAATATGGCGCTACTTTAAACAAAATATGTCTGGGATGAAGCATTGTCAAAACTAAGAAGTTTTATTTGGTTGCGTTGAGTCTTATTTTGCAACAGTGATGCAGTTTACAAAAAATGGGCAAAAAATCTAAATTAGCTTATATAGCTGAAATTTTGCATATTGGCTAAAAATTGCATTTGGAAAAACCTTTTCTAATTTCGATATTTTGAAATATAACCCCATTTTTGTAAAAAAAAATAAAATTTGACCGATAAGGATAATGTTCTGACTACTATTTTTTCTCGATCGAGGCAAAAATTGTTCCAAAGTCCAATTTCGAATAAAGCTATTAATAATATATATATATATATATATATATATATATATATATATATATATATATATATAAGCTGAGCTAAATTGTAATTTTTTACTTTGATAATCTAGAACGAGCATTAATATTTTTAAGGATGAAAATAAATACGCTGACATCATTCATAAAAAACTGACCCAAATAATCCATTTTAAAAATTTGTCGCAGATGTTTCCCTCAGAATAATTTTATAACTCCAATATTAACTTTTATAATATTAGAACTGAGTGGTTGTTACAATAAAAGCCACAAAAAACGATCCTTTTCCTTGAACCAGCATTATCCTTTTACAGACATTCTGGTATGTTACTCCTTGAACAAGTTGGTTTATGATTTTGGTGCGTGATGACTATACTCCAAAATAAAAAAATAATTGTTTGGTCGGCGATTTGTATATTATGTTATCTACAAATAGCAGTTTGTTAATTGATTTATTATAATATGGGTATATAGTTTTAAACTGAATAACCGTTTGAAAAGTTTGATTCGTATTGGTTTGATTAATTCGCATTTTCAAGAAATATAAAACCAATTTAAAGTCTATATATATATATATATATATATATATATATATATATATATATATATATATATATATATATTTAGACTTTAAATTTGTTTAATATTTCTTGAAAATACGAATTAATCAAACCTGAATAAATCAAACTTTTCGAACGGTTATTCAGTTTAAAACTATATAATATCATAAATCCATTAACAAACTGCTATTTGTAGATGATATGATATACAAGTCGCCGATCAAAAAATATTGTTTTTATTTTGGAAATGATATATGTAGTCATATCATAAATCAACTTGTTCAGACGGTAATATACCAGAATATCTCTAAAAGGGGTGATACTAGTTCAAGGAAAGGGATTATCTTTTGTGGCTTTTATTGTAATACTCTTTTTTTGAAGTTCTAAGAATAAATATTGGGGTTATAAAATATTTCAACGAAAACATCTGCGGCAAGTTTTTAAAATGAGTTATTTAGGTCAGATTTTTTTATGAATGGTGTCAACGTATTTATTTATTATTTAAATTTATTATTGAAAAAATAACAAATTAGCTGAACCGATCCACAAGCTTGATACGTGTATTTTAATTCTTATAAGTTTATTGCACATCAAATTTGTCTCGTATTTTAGTTTAGAAAGTTAAATATCTTCAGGTGGCATTAAGCCCATTTTCGTAGACAACAATGAAGTTTTATATGATAGTCAGCACTTTAAAGAGATTGAAGAGAGGGTGGCCATCTATTTATTACGACCGTATATCGGACGCAATAAAACAACCCATATTTTTTTGGGTTTCCCACGATTTTTACAAGATGAAATTATATTTCTTTTATCGGCTGTCAAATGATCCTCCTGAATATATTTTCAGTTCCGCGCAATCTACTTTGATGAAATAAAAATATATATTTAAAATTTTTTAGGACTCAACAGTATTACCACTTTGAAAGCAGAAGTATAACCTTAGTTCAGCCAACTTTTGCATAGAGGCGCAGAAATATAAATTTGTATATTCCTCTACTTACACTTTTTCTATACTTCTTATTATTACAACCGATGTTTGGCAATGTAGTGTTCTATTTATAGATTACTGAACTAACCTTGAAATTTATTTTAAACAATAATTTTATATTAGCTTTATTTGCTATCTGACTGCTCGCGCCCATATTGTTTTATTGCGTCCGGAGAGTATTATGATGATACGCATGTGCATATTAAAATTGGTAACTAACAAAATACTTGACAAAAGATCAGCAGAAAAAGTATTTCCTCGAATGCGTGAGGACCAGATATTTTTGGAAGATGAAAATGATATTTTAATTTGCGAATTCGGGTCAAATAAAGGGTGTTTCTTATAGAGGTATAGAACTTTAAGTTGGCAACACTTTTTTAACTGGCGGCCATTTTGTCAACTGTCAAGTGATTTATGTTTAGTTTGGTTTGGCATTTCAACATGAATAGACTGACGCCTGAACAACGCTTCTAAATTGTGCAAATTTATTTTGAAAATCATGGTTCTGTTCGAAATACGTATCGCGCGCTACGTCCATTTTACGGTCAACATAATCGTCAATCAGAGCAATTAATTCGATTAAAACTACGGAACGTTTTCGTACCACGTTTATTCTAAGTGATAATACGCATCCACAGAGACGTCGTACAGTGCGTACAAAGAAGTCATTGCTGCTGTAGAGCGTAGCGTGGAGGAAGACCCGAATCAGTCTATCCGCCATCGTGCACAGGAATTGGATATGTATACATTCACCTTATGGAAGATTTTGCGGAAAGATCTTGGTTTGCGTGCTTACAAAATCCAACTCCTGCAAGAATTGAAGTCACACGATCACCTAGCAAGGCGTAGATTCGGTGAATGGGCCTAAAACAAGATTGCCGTTGATCCCGATTTTCATAACCGAATTTTGTTTAGTGATGAAGCTCACTTTTTTTTAAATGGATACGTCAATAAACAAAACTGCCGTATTTGGAGCGATGATCATCCTCAAGTGTATGTTGAGACACCGTTACATCCAGAAAAACTGACTGGTGTTGTTTATGGGCTGGTGGAATCATTGGTCCGTACTTCTTTAAAAACGAGGCTGGTAAGAACGTTACAGTCAATGGTGACCGCTATAGAGCCATGATTACTGACTTTTTCGTTCAACAATTGAACAACCATGATGTGCAGGAGCTGTAGTTTCAACAAGACGGCGCAACATGTCACACAGCTCGTGCCACAATTGATTTATTGAAGGAAATGTTTGGTAACCGCATAGTTTCACGTTTCGGACCCGTGAATTGGCCACCAAGATCGTGCGACTTAACGCCGCTAGACTATTTTCTGTGGGGATATGTGAAGTCGCTAGTCTACGCCGATAAGCCCGAAACGATTGATCACTTGGAGGACATCATATACGGCCACAAATGTTGGAAAAAGTCATCGAAAATTGGACCTCCAGATTAGACTACGTCCGAGCCAGCCGTGGCGGTTATATGCCAGAAGTCATGTTTAAATTATAATGCCAGAAGGTTATCTTTCGAATAAAGTAAATTTCATGTCAATTTAAAAAATTTATCTTTGTTTTATTCCATTTAAAAGTTCCATACCTCTATAAAAAACACCCTCTATAAATATAAATATAGCACTTGCACAGAAGAGAATTTTATATAAGGAGTTTACGGAAAGATACTGATACAACTTCGGCATTGAAACCACGAAACTTTGAAGCTGTCAAACGTGCCGTAAATTACGATTCTGAAGAATATATCTACTTATTTCCCACTTTTGCGATGAATATTGTTACATCACTAGAGCAGTGTTGTGTTATAGCTAACACAAGTGATGATAGGAAATAGGCTGAACAGAAGCCAGCTATAAAACTTTACTTCACCTTTTCAAATCAAATTGGAGATTTAAAGCTTGAAACAAAGCAACTGCCATTTAATTAGGTATTAACTTAAAGATATTATGATACTATTTAATAGATCTTGCTGATAAAGCAATTTAAAAAATCAAACTGAAAATAAACATCCAGTGGCATATAAGAACTTGGTAGAGTCTTTTTATTGCAGAGTAATATCATTAAACCAAAAAGGTACCAAAGAGAATGCCTTTTCATGTTAATAATACGAATTCTTAAGAAATGGGCCAACATGAAAATTTTAAAAAGTTGTATCTTCGCCTGAACAAATTCTATTAAGAATCCTGAAAAAATGTGGTTAGAAGAGACAAAAGAGGGAGAGGAGTACCGGTTTAATTTAGCCTCGATGTTCAGGCATACATTAATATTTTATTTAATGTCACAGGCAATTTTGTTCTAAGAGAAAATGGCTAATTGTTTGCAAAAGCAAATTCATTAATTAATATTGCGGGGCACAATTTCTTTCTCATCGTTGTGAAGAAAAAAATCCGTTCACTCGCCTTAGAAAACACTTGGTTACTCTTACTCAACTTTTTAATCTCTCCGATAATGAGATCAAACAACTGGTAATAATTATTAGCCATACTCCAGGAGTAGAAAGAAATTTATTTTGTTATGATTTTACTCTTTTTATATTCACTCACTATCAAATTACAACTAACACCTAGCTCGTACTTTACCTACTTATATACACTTATAGAACATACTAGAATAAAAGTCTAGAATCTCCCTAGAATAATGACTAACAAATTTCTCGATTGTATTTCTATAAAGAACAGGGTCGTATTCAGGTGGTTCTCGTTACACTGCCTACCTCCTAATTTTAGTCATCCTGATACTTCCGTGATATGGCTTTCACTTGTCTTTGGGACTTCGTTGGATTCTATAAATAACATCAGTGATTCTCTTTAGAACAGTACATGATCCTTGCCATGCTGGCATCAACTTAGTTAATTCGGATTTCTTCTTCTGTGGATTCCATAACCAAACTCTATCAACTTGCTAAAACCCTGCTAAGCTTGCCTTGATGTTGTATTTTGTGTTAATTCTGTCTCTTGCCAGATAGATGCATTCTCTAACTAGTTCATGAACTTCTCGAAACTTCTCTTGTAAGACATCCACCCTTTCTTACTCTTTGATCTTCAAACTTTCATCAGTTGAGTAATCAGACATGATGTAGCAAGGCAATCTAAGTTTCCTTACAAATAGGAGAGTTATACTAGCTCTAGTAGTTTCATAAACTGCAGATCGGCAGACCATTAAGAAGATTGGTAAATAATTGTCCCAATCTTTCTGATGTATTTTCACAACTTTTGAGAAGTGCTCTTTAATAACCCTATAAAATCGTTCAACCATGCCATCTGACTGAGGGTATTTAGCTGCTATTTGATGCTATGTATTTCTTAAAGTTTTTTAAAAGCTTAAAATCAAAATTACGCCTTTGATCAGAAAGTGGCTCAAAAGGAATTCCAAATCGGTCGAAACTTGTTCATTAATACTTCAGCTACTGTTGAGATTTCCTGATTAATAATAGCAAATACTTCAGGCCATTTACTAAAGTAGTCAATAACAGACAAGATGTATTTGTTGCCTATATATCTGTTTCTGGAAATGACTCAGCTATTTCAATAGCCATCCAACATTACACTTCTTCATTTTTACTTTAGATCTTTTGCTTGAACCTTGGCTCACTGCACATTTAGAATACTGTTAATACCATAATTTTATGTCTTGACAGTAATTAATTCAGTAAAATAGTTTTTGGAAATTTGTCTGAAGTCTTGTTAACTTCTAAAAAAATACCAAATTTTCCATTGTAAATTTCTTCTAAAACTACTGCAGCTTTATTTCTGGGTATTATCAACTGAGCTTTGATTTACTTACCATCGGTACGTTTCCAAGACCTCTTTAGCGAACTGCTTTATCCCACTGAGTCTAGAGTGCCTTGAATGTAAGTCCTTTACCTCTATCATCCCAACTAGGACGAATCGAAAACCTTCGATTATATATATATATATATATATATATATATATATATATATATATATATATATATATGTACAAACAGTTTATTTCCTGCAAATATCGCTCTGGTCCTCTCTCCATACGAGTTTCGATCACCTCATGATCTCGTCAGTGGAGCTGTATCGGACCGAGAGCAACATTAGCAGGAAATAACTGATACATGAACCATAAATTTCAAGGTATGTCGGCAGGATATTACACCTGCAGTCTACCAACTTTGATGTCAGACTGAAAAATATCACCAGTCGAACGACATCTATGAATCAACGGAGTAACGTGAAATTTTTAAACAATCAAAATTTCAGTAAGAAATAAAGAAATCTTTCTGCCGTATTTAAATAGTTTGTTATAATGTAATTCTCCTTTCAGGCAGAGAATATGAAAAATATATGTACAAACAGTTTATTTCCTGCAAATATCGCTATGGTCGTTACTCTGTTGATTCATAGATGTCGTTCGACTGGCGATATTTTTCAGTATGACATCGAAGTTGGTAGACGGCAGGTGTAATATCCTGCCGACATACCTTGAAATTTATGGTTCATATATCAGTTATTTCTTGCTAATGTTGCTCTCGGTCCGATACAGCTCCACTGAGGAGATCATGACGTGATCGAAACGCATATGGAGAGAGAACCAGGGCGATATTGGCAGGAAATAAACTGTTTGTACATATATTTTTCATATTCTCTGCCTGAAAAGAGAATTACATATATAACAATATATATATATATATATATATATATATATATATATATATATATATATATATATATATATGTTGCTTTTTGAGCTTTTTTTATTTCCTGCTGCTATATCCCGTTAATAAATGTCATTTGTTAATGTTACTTAAAGCATTGAAATATAATTAGAACCTTTTTCTTAAACTTAATATAAATGATGATAGAGTACATTATATAAAAGTCAATCGGATTTAAAATTTTAGTGTAAAGAAGGCCAATTAAACTAAATTACAAATTATAATTCTTCCTAAACAATTATTATTACTGGTTAAGGTGCAGGACACTCATCGATTGTCTTTATGCGGTCATTCGGTCAAACCCCCTAAATGACCCATAACGGGCCATTCGGCCATTCCAAAAGCTTGTAAACGATACTGTTTAGGGTTGTGTGTTTAATGTTTAGACATTGTTGGGGGTGGGGTGCATCTCTCACGGTCATCTTGTTGCATCTTTTAACCTTTTGCTGGTTTCTGTCAGTCGATAAGTTAGAATAGGCTTAATTCTTTTCAAGTGGCTTTATTGTTTTAAATTTTTTAACCTTCTTAAGTTTCTTATTTCTAGTAGACTATAGTAGCAGAGCAGCGTCTAAGTGTTTTACAGAGTTAAAATGTCAAGGCTGCTTGTGTGTGCGTGTGGGAAAAAAGCTTGGTGGGTGCAGCACGTTGAAAATGATGTTTTAGTGATATAGTGTCTAATGTTATCTAATGAATGTTCAATTTACTAATAAGGAAGTAACAGTATCATGTGTTGGGCTCTCTACTTAACGGTACTAATAAGGTAATTTAATAAATTTGAATCTCAATGGAAACTATCAGTATTTTTATAAATAATTTTATGAAAATTTATTACTTAATCAACAGTCCTTTTAAACATATATTACATCCATGCCACAACAAGCGATGCTCTTTAACAAATGTTTTTGGGTTTTGTAGGTTATATGACTTACTTGTTTCATTTTATATACCCAATGATAACGAATAAATACAAATGTTTCTTCTTATTAATGCCTATAAATTAACTAGAACTTCAAAAAAAATGCCAAAAAATGAAAAATATTCTATAAATTTCCATGGATAAAAAAATTTTGGTAGTAGATCCCAATCGAGATATATAGTCTACACCGTAATATTTCCAAAATGTCAAAAATACCACTCCATTCAACTCAAATTATTGATAATCACATTCTATTGACTAACAAAGAAGATGTGAGTCTGACAACTCCCTAAATACTAATTTTAAAAGAAATTTGACATAGCAAAAGTGAGATCGACCCATTAAATCCACGATATTTGGAAGAACTCGCAAAAGGTGATATTTTTAATCCGCTATTTCGAAATTTCTAAAAATACGGATCGTGAAATAGTCATAAGAAATGGCTCCACCAAAATGGTCAGGTAATTTGTTATAAATAAAAAAAAATAATAATGAATGATTTTTGTGTTTCTTGGCCGATTTTATGCAAAAAATGTCTCTTGCAATTTTTCTGGCCGACGCATAATTTTAATGTCACTTTTCAACATTAATAATTTTTGATTAAATAAATATTTTCATATTTTGCGCCCAGCAATTGGCAGTTCAAATCATCAGTTCAAGAAGAAAAAATCTGGAATTAATCGCAATGCGAATATGTAATGTTTTTATTGATTTTTAACGCTGAAAATAAAAAGCGTTTCATCAATTATAACGTATATATATATATATATATATATATATATATATATATATATATATATATATATATATATATATATATATATATATATATATATATATATATATATATATATACAGTGCGTTCCAAAATAAATAGGCCTTTTTTATTTTATTCAGAATACTCTACTTGACATTTTATACAGTGATTTGCACGGTAAACAAGCATGTCAAGTCGAATTTTTTAGGTCCTCTGTAGAGATGTCCTTGAAAATCTCAGTGCAAGCCTTTTGAATAGCCTTCACGTTGGCATAACGCTTTCCTATCAACGGTAAATGCAATTTTCCGAATTTTCTGAATATGTAGGTAGAAATCACACGGTGCTAGATCAGGCGAATACGGCTATTGATTGTTGGTGAAAATGTCTCTTCCTTCTTCACGATATTCTGGCCGAATGGGACCAATACTCCACACCAAATGCTTCAAAATACTAAAATAAAATACAAGATTAACCGTCTGACCAGGGACAACAAAGTCCTTATGTATTGTTCCCTCCGAATAATCGAAACTAATCAACATTGTATTAACTTTTGGTTCCTCTAAATGTCTTTTCTCGGATTAGGCTCATCTGGGTGCTTCCATGATCTACTTTGGTGTATGATTTCTAGATCACATTGAAAATACCATATTTCGTCACCAGTCACAATGGTATATAAGAAGTTTGGATCCCATTTTGGGTTCTTGATGGTGTCCTTCAAATGTTAAATTCTGATAAATTTTTGATCATCAGTCAATTTGTGCGAAACAAGCGTGAATATACTTTTTGGAAGCCCAAATGTTCGATTAAAATCCGAAAAATTGATGTTTCTATTAACTTAAATGAGACAGTCAAATTCACGCACAGTTTTGATGGCATTTCCTGGTATTACAAATTTTGATTGGCAAAGTTGGTTTCCATTTAGGTTTCCACGATCATCTTTAAAGAGCATATACCACACGTGTACTTTACTACGGGATAAACACTCATTACCATATACTTGTTTCATTAACTCAAGCGTTTCGGTCAAAGTTCCACCAAGTTTAAAATTGAGATTAATATTGGTTCTTCGTTCACTATACATTTTTGCACCGATGCAACAAACACAGTGTCACAAAGCAATAACTCGGCTTCTAATCTTCTGTTGGTAATTTTGAATGAATGTCAGTGAAAGATGTAGCTCCCAACTTAGATAGACAACCAATACAAGGAGCCACTAGAACTTGCTATCTAATCATAAAATAAACAATACATTAGTATAAGAAACTTCAGTTATTGTCCCTATGTGTGAGAATGGACGGGTAGATGTGGTTCTACATAATAAACACAATCTTTGTTTAAAATGTGGCGTAATGAATGAAATACAATATCGTAGTGTAGTGAGTATATTGTATATATTTAATTAAGAGCACATCAGTTAGACACTACTTTTAGGCTGAAATTCAGCGATTGGAACAAATATGATCTCCTTAATGTTTTAGTGAGCTAATAACTTGTTAATGACGCTACTGCCTATACTTTTGTTCACACTCACTGTTGAATTTTATATTTGAAATACTTAAGTTGGTGTGGGTAGAAATATGAGTAAATCCAAGGAAAAGTATTTTTTAACAATGGTTTGTGCATTTTTTGTCGACAAAATCAAAAAGGCATAAATTTAACGCATACTGAACAAAGTAGGTGTCCAATATGCAATGTTGCCGGTTTACATCGGGATATTGTTTTTTTGTCGCTTGGATGTAACAGCCAAAGAAGGCAAAATGACTTTATAACAAACTTTATGCTTATAATTTTAAACTAGATATCATTTAATTTAGTTTCAAACAACTTGAAATAAACATTACTTAAATATAAGATGTGATTATTGAAAGCGATTGATGGAATTTTTGGATTTATCCAAGTACCACATGATCAATGAGTGCTGTAAAAAATATACTCATAAAAAAACCTTAGATAATTTAAAAGCTAAAAATAAAAATCTAAAAAGAGAAAATAATGATCTAAGTAAAGATAATATTGAGGACTGAAAAAAACTTAAGCTTAATCAAGAACAATATCAACGCAGTTATTAACAAGGCACTCTAATAATTTTGCGCTAGATACTAACAAATGTATTATTTGCGAGAAATCATCGTACTAAGAAAACTGTCAACTATTTGAGTTTATATACAGCCTTCCGAATATTTCAAGATCATATTTACAACAAAACCGTATTAATTTTTTCACTAGAAAACTTATTAACTTTGAAAATCAAGTATCATGCTTAATGCTTTATATCGTAGGAGAGAAAATATATGGAAATTATTAAAATTTAAAAAACTGACACAGCGCACCTACACAGGCAAAAATAGGTATTGCGGTTAATCCCAGCTTGTAGCTCTTGACTTGAAGTGTGAATTGCTGAGCGCAGGATTAGAACAATCGATCGAGGAACACGATAAATTATTTTACAAAAAAAGACAATTTTTTAAATTATTACCAATTTTTTTGTTTATAACAAATTACCTGATTTCGAGAATCCACTCTGAATATTTCTAACTAGGGTGTCAAAATGCATATAAAAAACTTAGAGAAGCCATTGTCTCTTCATCGGCTACAAGAACCCGCTGAACTCCCTGACTAAGAACTTTGTGATCCACAGTTATAACTATTCAGCCAAGATTAGTAGAAATTTGGGTCGTTAATCCGAGAAAAACAAATTCCCTGTGCCGACGCTTTGCTTTGTCTTAAAGCTTTTTCAATGCTCAAGAAAGCAATTTTCTTGAGTTAAATTTAGAAATATAATCCAAAATTTAAAAATAAAACCCAAAGGCATAGATACTATTGCTTGCTCACGATATCATTAAGCGAACAATGGTTAATATGAAATAAAAACTTATTTTAGATCCCACCACTATTAAAAAGGTATTCAAATGCTCAGAAATTGTTTTTCTCCTATTAACGATCCAAATCCCAACTAATTTTAAATAAATATTAAAGAAAATAATTTCTCCTTCTTAATTTATATCCTCAAAAACAACTTAATAACAAATTTTGTACGAAAAAAAATTTTTATTCCGCCGTGTTTAAAAAAAAAAAATTATAAATAATAATCAGCTACTTCAACTGGGGATGTCTTGTATAAGCGCCATCTTGAAGTTTCCTGAATCAATTTAAACCATAACAGAAAATTTTTGAAGATAACGCAGAAAATTTCATTTAAATCGATAACGCTATTCTGAAGTAATCTTATATTTAAAAAAAAATGTATCGCCGTCGAATTAACGTCGGTCAAAAAGATTTATAACTCTACTTTTAATGACCATAAAAAATTAATTTCAACTTCATTCACTCTTCTTAACACCTTGTAGTACTAAAAATATCATTAATGTGCCTACGAGACAATAAAAAAATCGTAAAAATAAAAACTCCAACCGGAATCATAAACAGGCTTTAAAAACTGTCATTAAAATGACATTGATGGGTCTCGTGCTAACTTGAGATGCTTTGTCGTAGGTCGGGATATAGTTCATTGTAACAAAATCCTACGTTTACTGCTATTAAACAGGAGTAAAAGTAAACAAGCCATAACTTTGATTTTTATTGCCAGTAAAATAGTCGTAAAATCAATGGAATAAATGTTTCTAACGACTTGACTGTTTTTATTTCATGTTGGTCCACCTGGAAATGTTAAGAATGTGTATTTATTTTTTTAATTCATGAAATGACGAAATAAAAACTGAGAAAAATGGCAGTAGTAAAAATATTTTTGATCTCCCGACACTAATAAACTGATTTTTTATGGTCATAATTTTCAGTGAATTTCGTCTATGGTTTTTGTATAAACTATTCTCGATCACACTAATAGAAATTGCTCATAAGCATACAGCCCAGAAACGT
Source organism: Diaprepes abbreviatus (assembly GCA_034092305.1). Lineage (NCBI taxonomy): Eukaryota > Metazoa > Arthropoda > Insecta > Coleoptera > Curculionidae > Diaprepes > Diaprepes abbreviatus. Next base: position 735,887 of record JASJET010000205.1, on the reverse strand, counting down.
TTCATTATCCATATTGTTTTTTATACGTTATTTTTTGAAATCAATATATTTTCATGCCCATGTTTGGGGTGTGACTAAGGACATAGGATTTGGGTCTTCAGAGATTAAACTCTAAAGTTCGACTTCGACTTCGGTTTATATAAAAAAATTGTTTATTCAAAATAAGCTCAACATTGACGGGGTTGTCACTGGGTTTTTGCTACTCATTAACCTGCTCTGGACTGGAGACACGCTTGGGATTTGTCACTACTTCCCTTATACGAACTCACCAATTTTTTGGGCCATTCACTGATTCACCACTGATCGGATCGACTAATCCTTATGACTGACGACTAACTGACTGTCCCCTTATCCTACTTGGTTGTTTATATTTAAATAAGGAATTGGTGTTTACCTTCTTTTTAATTAGATATCGTTTTCTTGTCGTTTACTTAAGTGAAATTCTTACTTTTGTCCTTTCTTATAGCGGTTTTTCCCGATTTTATTTGTAATAATTTCCTTAATCTTGTGACATTTTGTTATTGTTTTGTCAGGTTATTTGTTTGTTTTGTCAGTTAACGTTTAGGCAATTCATATTCTCTCAAGCAGTTGCATGTTGGGTTGCTATTTCTGTTGTAATTTTTAGAAGGAAATTTGGATGAGCAACTAATACTGTATTGCTAGTAGCTGGCAGAAAATAAATATTTGTTAATTTAGAAATAAAAATAAACAATGAATTCCTAATTGATTTAGAGCCGAAAATGTGAACGAGTGATTAGTTAACAAATAGGTTTAAGCCCAATATTTTGAACTGTCATTTTTTCTGTCGAGTTGCTACTCGTTGAAAGTTCTTTTTGACTCGCTCCCTTATACAGCACAAGATTAAGACTTCGATATAAAATGGCGGGAAATTGTCTGTCATTTTCACTGTTTCCTGTTAGAATTAGCAAGAGAAGACTGGAAACTTCCATCCCGTTTAATTTACAGTTATCCTGCTGGACTTGGGATTGGAATTTTATTTGCCGTGTCGCAATAGCAGTATAGTGTTGTTTGGTTTGAGTATTTATTTTTTTGCCTGCTTGGCATTTTTTTGGCTGTTTTATCAAGACACAACTTGAACACAGGGATTTTTTTAGTTTTAAGCATGTTTTTAACCAAGAATCAGTCTAGGCTCTAAGAAATTGGGGTCCATTTTACGGGTTTGAACATTGCTGTTGTCCAACTTACAGGCAACCACTCTACGGGTTTGAACTTCACAACTATCAGTCAGCGAGAAATAAACAACTGGCAGGAACAAGCAAATCAGTTTTATTTATTTCTTTTTCTCTGTATATTTAAGCTAGTTTGATATTCTTTTATATTTTGTAAAATCTAGCTTACGCTACAGTTGAATCTTTTGATAAAGGATATAATTTTTAGCGATTTAAACTATAATTAAAGATTTTATTATATGGTCTACTTCGAATTTTACTTTATCCAGAGGCTACTTGCGTTTGGTATTTTTTTTTGTTTTATTGATAGCGATTTTTAAACATCGTGGAAGGTTTCTGCATTCCACCTGACTTTGATGCAGAGGAGTGTTTAATTTCCCACCCTTACTCTCCAGCATAGGGGTTAGCTCGGAATTTTTGCTCGCTGGTGATGCTACTACGATTCAACTATACTCTAGCGATTTTCACTATCGTTTATCGAATTAAATTAAATCTATCTTTCACCTTATTGTGATATTTTACACGTTTCTAGTAAGACCCAGTGTAGCACTACGAACAAGTGTTTTAGTTATTTCAAGAAAAATATCCTAATTTTCCGTCAATTTGACGAGGAAACCTATGGAGTCGCCGCCGAGGTCTCAGGGCTTAGACCCTCTTGACTTTTTTTGTGTGGCTACCTTAAAGGTAAGCTAATTGACTTAACGAATCGGATGATTCAAAAAATACGGTTAATTACTAAGAAATAATTAAAAATATTCGGAACGAATTTATAAATCACTTAGTTTACTGTCAATTAACTAACGAGAGGCATTTTCAACATTTAATAAAACGATAAATTAACTGTTGTTGCTACTTTAGGTCGAGTTTTAGCTATCAATAAATCGAAAACCTTAATATCCAGGTATAGTACATGTAATAGAAAGAATGTTCAAAGACTCTAAGAGTGCAAAAAAACTGGACGTAACTATTTAAATAATCAAATTTGATTATAGCACAGCTCTTTTCGAGTCACTCCGAATGATTTAATTTGTTGGAAAAAATTCATACCAAAAAAAAATAGAGTCGATATGTCCCAGCGATTTTTCAAAAAACCCAGCGTTTTTTAAATAATGCAATTATTCCAAACTTTAGGTCTCCATTATATAATAAACCCTGAAATTACAGACAAATACCACAGCACGACGTGATATTTGTACATTGTATAAGAATAATCATTTTTTGTAGATTTGAGCCCCTGAATTTGAATCCATTGCTCCATCACATCAGGTTTTTAAAATATCCTAACCTAGAAGTGCTAAAAACGCGATTTTGGCTTATATTTAAGGTTATGTATCATCGTGACATTTTTTAAAAAGAAGTCTTTCATTACATTCTTCTTTATGTGCCGTCCTCGTTCCGAAGTTTGGCTATCATCAAAGCTCAAGTATCTTTGACACTGCAGATCTAAACAGTTGGCAGTTGCTGCAATTGTACCATTCTCATAAGTTCTTTAACCATGAATGCCTTCTTCTTCCTATGGATCTTTTACCTATTATTTTTCCCTGGATAATTAATTGAAGCAATTGGTATTTATCTCCCCTCATAACATGTCCCAAGTATTGCAGTTTGCGTTCTTTAATAATAAGTACTAATTCTTTCTCTTTCCGCATTCTTCGCAAAACCTCCACATCTGTCCACGATATTCTTAATATTCTACGGTACATCCGCATCTCAAATGCTTCCATCCTCTTGGTATCAATCTTTTTCAATGTCCCCGTTTCCATTCCGTAGGAAAGAACTGACAGCACGTAACATCTCTCAAGGCGAATTTTAAGTGTAAGGCTTAAATCTTGTCCGCAGAACACCTTCTTCATTTTAATAAACATAGCTCTAGCTTTTTCCATTCTGATTCTGATTTCTTCAGTGCTACCGTTATTTTCATTGATAACAGTTCCCAGGTAATTATATTTTCTCACACGTTCAATTCTTTGATCATGCACGGCCATGTCAGGGAAGTTTTGTGGTGATTTAGATACTACCATTATTTTTGTTTTACTGATGTTAAGTGATAATCCATATACTTCACTGCATTCTATTATTCTGTTAATTAGTATCTGAAGATCCTCCGAAGTTTCTGCAATTACAACCGTGTCATCGGCATATCTTAAGTTGTTTATTGGGATGCCATTTATTTTAATACCTATATTTTGCTCTGAAAGTGTTCTGTTTACGATGTTCTCTGAGTATAGGTTGAATAAGATTGGTGAAAGTATACATCCCCGTCTTACTCCTTTCTTAATCTCGAGTACCTCCGTTGTCTCTTGCTCTATCCGAATATTCGCTTTTTTGTTATAGTAAATCTTGGAAATAATCCTGATGTCTCTTTTGTCCAAGTTTTTTTCTACCAGCAGTCTCATTAGATGATCGTGACGTACTTTATCGAACGCTTTATTGTAGTCAATGAAGCACATATACATATCTTGGTTCATATCTAGACATCTTTGGCACATGACGTTAAGTGCAAATAGTGCTTTTCTTGTTCCAAGCCCGTTCCGAAATCCGAATTAAGTATCACCAATATCCACATCTAGTTTTCTGTGAATTCTTGTGTGAATCACTTTGAGGAATACTTTTAATGTGTGCCCCATTAGGCTTATTGTGCGATGGTCAGTGCACTGTTTTGCGTTTGCTTTTTTTGGTATGGTGACAAAAGTTGACAGGAGCCATTCTTTTGGTATTTCTCCTGTTTTGTAAATGCAGTTAAAAAGATCGACAAGAATATTCACTGATTCACCTTCCACAAGTTTGAGAAGTTCCGATGTAATCCTATCTGAACCCGGTGATTTACCATTTTTCATTGTTTGGCTGACAATGTTGATTTATTGAAACAAAACTAAATACCAAATAATTATGATCCTAGAAAAAGCCTGTTATATTAAAACCGAGTTTAAAGTCATTAAAAACTTCAAATCTCTTTATTCAAATATACAACCAATTTACCGTCAATCTGGTTTACATAATAGGCCCAAAAATTACCGACAAATAATCAAATGTGTCGACAAAAATGACAGTGATGGGGCATAAGATTCTCAATAATTTAATTTCATTAATTGAACCGTTGGCAACAGTTTATTGAAACAAAACTTAATAGGAAACAATTGTGAACCCATAAGAAACCTATTATATTAGGTCTTAGTTTAAACGCATTATAAAACTTAAATTCTCATCTCTTTATTCCAATATACAACTAATTTGCCTCCAATCTGGTTTACATAATAGGCCCGAAAACTACCGACAAATAATCAAAAGTGTCAATAAAAATGACAGTGATGGGGCATAAGATTCTCGCCAACTTCATCTCATTTACGAAACGACCTGGTTATACGCGGTTCATTGTAACAAAACTCAACAGTTATTGGCACTAAACAGAATTAAAATATAAACAAGCTGTAAATTTCATTTTTATTGGTAAGAATTATCGTAAAATCAATTGGAATAAGTGTTTTTAACGGTTTCTTTTTCATTGGGTTAATGGTATGGCGGGATTAAAATTAAATGATTAATTTAACGGAATTAATTTTGTTAAAATAACAATGGGATGATTACAGAAAGAATGTTCAATATGTTGAGTAAAATTTAACTTTGAATATATATAAAGTAGATAGAAACTATCGACTTAGTATTTATATCCCTTTTTAGTTTCCTTTAATACTACCGAAAAATACAAGAACTAATTTAATTAAAGAATTTTGGAACGCACGGAAAATATTCTGTTTTTCTAAATAAATTTTTATTTATTTCTATAGCTGCAGTTGTAAGTCGACCACAATGGAGAGATTAGATAACTAAAGCAGTGGCAGCCCCTTGGTATTAGAACTGAGGAGGCTAATTGTAACGTAAATTGGGATAAAATCTACTCGATCAAAAAACCATATTTTTGCAAGCGGTACATGGAAAAGGTAATTACGAGTGTGATTAGTTCAGTTCAATACGTTATATATTTTAATAACAAAAATAGTCCAAAGTCATAATATGTATATTATCCAGAAATGGTGAAAAGGGTATTTGGATAAGGAAATATTCGTTTAAGGATTTGATAGGTAATTTATTTAAAACAAAACTTTACAAACAATAATTGTTAAAAAGGTTTGTGCTTGACACAGCAACAAATATACAATAAATTCTTTAGCAAAATCTTTGGTTGGAGTATCATGTTAATAAATATCTTATTTAGAAAACATATTTCTAAAAGCACATAACAAAAACTTGGATATAACACCATTAGTGACAAAGTTAGAATAGAATATGGTGAATACATACTGAGTAAAAGTGGGAAGCCGTGGTTTGTTTTGGCAACAAAAAAATTATATAGGACCGATTCCATTCCATATATTATTCTAGAACCCAAAAAGGTGTACACATATTTTGGCGTTTCATGAAAAAATCATTTTCAAGGAAGTTATCAAAATTTTATATTTGAGCTTAGAGCTTTTCCAGTGAAGAAAAATGAAAGTAATTTTTTATTCAAAATGGTATATTTTTATGACTAATTGAAGTAATTCATTTTTCCCTTTTGATTAAGGTCAAATTGGTCATAAACCTCACAAGAAAAATATAAATGCCGGATAATTTTCTAAATTAACAAAACCATGGCCGTTTATATATATATATATATATATATATATATATATATATATATATATATATATATATATATAGGGCAGATAGAAACCTAATTAAGACGGTTGCGAGAGTCCGATCTTCTACACTCAATTAGGATTCTAATTAGGAAAAGACTCAGTGTGTCTAATATCATTTAGGATTATAGGTCGACGTGCAGCGAGCGACGATGACTTACCTGGAGGGCTGGTGCTGCGAGAAAATAGCAAATAGAGAAAAGGGAAGAATATTTGAACTTAAATAATTCATACGATGTTTATACAAGGCTGTAGCCTATTTTTACGTGTTACGAAAGCGTGGTGCCATGCTAAAAATCGTAGTTTTCGCGTACGCAACAATCATTTTCCCCCTGATTTAGGATTCTGAATAAGGACGGCGTAAGTGGCGTATCTAATAGCCCCTTAAATTCTGACTTTCGATTATTTTTAGTTAAACTAAAAGTTCAGTTTTTAGGGAATAAATTAGAAACTTAATATTTTCAACCCCTTCATATTGTAAAACCTATCTTTTTTTTTTTAATTCTTAATATCTTGAAAAGTATTTCAATATATGGTGTGGAACATAAAATATATCGAGTTAATCATAGAATCGTCATGATAAAACATATAAGGGGCCTAAATTCTTGAGTCATCCCCTATATTTAAAAATATTTCTTTAAAAGATTAAAATCTTATGAATAGTCTGTGTTTTTGAGTACAGGAACTGAAAGGTTTAAAAAAAGTAATCGGTGGATATGTTATTAAATTAACACTACTGTTCAAATATTCTCAGTTTTTAAAATTAGAGGATGGGGGAACTTCCATGTATCGGTGAGATAAAAGTAAAAAAAAAAACGGAAACTTTAAGAATTGTCGTTCACTAATTAGAATGAGTGGTTTCTTTTTCAGTATATTAATGACATAGCGGAAATAAAATGAAATTATTAATATCACCAGATTACTTTTATTAAAATAACAATGGGATAGTTACAGGAGGAGTGTTTATAGTGTTAAGTAAAATGTGTCTTGAAATAAACACAAAGTAGGAATTGTCGACTTAACATTTATTTCCTTTTAGATTTCATTAATGCCGCCGGAATTTACATGAATTAATTAAAGAATTTTGAAACCAGAGAAAAATAATCTTTTTTCATATTTATTTCTCTAGCTGCATTTACAAGTCGGGTGGAATGTAAATATTGAATAACTAAAATTATTGAGATACCTAACCGAAAAATATTTAAAAAAGAATGTTGTGAATATTGTATTCCACGAAGCCTTATAATAAATATATTCTTTACTGTACCTATTAGTTTTTGTTTCGACTATTTATCAACATATTTGGTCATATTTTTGTGACAATATTTGGTGTGTTATTTAAATATAAAAATTCAACTTATATAAAAAAATTAAAACTCACTTCAAAAATTTTTCATACAAAAAATGTTTTTGATTTTGCTCTCTATTTTTATGTTTCTTAAATATTTGTGAATGGCAAATAGAAACTGTATTTGCTGTAAAAAATTTACTAGTTATAAAATTATTTAATTTGTAATTAATGTTACTATAGCTATTAAAATTAAATATTTTTTCTAAATCGGAGATTTGTTTACCAACAAGGAATGTATTTAATTTACTTTAAATTATAACTGAACAGAACCAATTTTTAAAGCTTTAAAAAGAAATTATCGGGCCATATAAGTCCTCCAAAAACCATCGACCCATTCCCAACGTATCAACGAAATAAGAGAAACAGATCCAAAAGAAGCAAGGCAACGTTGTCAGTTCATAATAATTTTTATTTCTAGAAGGCGGAGTGATATATATTTGTTTATAATAAATTTTAATTAACACCGGATGAAGAAAAAAAAATCCTTATTAGAGCTTTGCGAGTGAAGTCAATTTTAGTACGAGAGAACTGAAAATTAAGATACCGAACTTATTAGATGTTTATTACTTAAAATGTCAAAGGACTAAGAGTAAAAAATCCTTTGTTTAAAAATAATTGGATATCTTAATGTCCAAGCCTCTTTTATCAAAATTCTAAAAGCTGCCAATCACTACAATTTTTAGGAACTTACAGCACTCTAACAAAATGTGTTTTTTTTTACAGCCAGTAGATAAAAATAACATTTGATATATAAATTAAATATATATAAATTAAAATAAATTTTGAAAAAAAGAAATCTGTTATGAAAATTCGATCAACCCCAGTTTCTAGAATATACATATTTATTTGAAAGATGATTTGCGTCATAGATTTTTTACATAAAAATTGCTGCTGCTAATTTTGTTGTTTAAATATTTGTTTTTTTTTATTTAGTATTGAAAATAAAATAAATTATACCCCAAAATCGCCAATTTTAGAAGAATAAGGCAGGTTTTCCGTTTTATCAATTTTTAAAGTCAAATTTTAAACCTTAAAAAGAAAAGCCGAAAGAGATAATAAATTGTGTTTCAGATATCGTTTTTAGCATTTAAAATGGATATCAAATTTAGCAACTTATTGGTTTCAAATTTTTTTCATGTTTTTTAAAGTTTTAGCATTATACTAGATTTGGCATATTTTGGTAAATGTTACATACGTTACACATCTCTTGTCCTACAATCGAAGATACTAACCTTGAATTTCATATCGTCTTTCATTTCTTTCCTCCCTGAATTCTATATTTAAGCCATATCTTCAATTGTTACATACCCAAATAGTATCTCCTACCAATTACATGTTATAATTTTTGATATGAATGATGGATCTAAAATTTTTGTTTAAAATTATCTTCAACCCAATTTTTTCAAATAAAATAATAATATAAATTTTAATTTTAATATACTTAGTAAGGAATTTACGCAATTTAGAAAAAAGGAGAATTTTAACGAACTCATACTTTATTTATAGTCGTGGGGTAACTTGGATAACATTTTGATGATCTGAAATTATCTACAGCACCAACTCCATAAGGAATGATTCAAATAGAAGAAAAAATCAAAAATAAAAATAATTAATACGAGCCTACCTCAATACGATTAAAAAGATCGTTTGTGAATATCCCACGTATTTATTGATATATAATTCCTGAAGTTTTAGCAAGTTTTATGTTATTTCGGAGAGCGACTTTTTCGTAAATTTTTCAATAAACCACTCCTTCAAATTGTTTTGTTTAGTGTTAGGTTAATTCTTTTATTATGATCCGAAATTGCTGTCAAGTCATAAGAAAATCTAAATTTTTTATCAGCTGAAATCTCCCAATGTCATGTACTGTTACGAAGTTCTAAAAGCCTCTTCATGTAATTAAGCTAATGCAAAATAAATCTTTTCGTTTGCCTTTATTCTGAGATGTTCTTCCAGCAAGTTTCTTTTTTACTTTTTACCACTTTCCCGTAAAGATTACCTATAGTTATACCATAGAAAATTTGATTGATTGATTGATTGAATGATATAGCAGATCAGAGTCGAAGAGCCTTTACACTGCAGCCTTCGGACTTATTGTGTCGCCTGTCGTATCTGTTATATGTAAACAGATTATTTGCCTTGATCAGTTTTAACAGAATGTTCATTAGTTTGTCCTATGGGTATAAACCTTCCAGATTGATCGATCCTTGAAGATGTTTCCAATAGGTTAAAGCTGATGTGTGAGATCGCCTCATCCTCTTCATCACATAGTCTACATACTGGCTCCTCATTGAACATACCAATTGTGTGTAGATGTTTTTTTTTTCAACTACGATGGTCAGTTATTAGTTCTATAACAAGCAGGATTTGTTGTCGGCTTAGACGCAGGATTTTGCGGCTTAGTTTGCAGATGGTCAGCTCAGGAGTAACCTGCTGTTTCTGTAGTCAGCAACGTGGTTCCAGTGAATCTACTGTTGCTTTATCCATCAGGATAACTATCCACGAATGGCAGCCTTAGTGATTCCAAATACTGGTTCTGATCCAGACTCGGCGGCCTAGCAAGTTGATCGGCAATTTCCCATGTCAAAAGTAACTTTGTTGTGTTTTGTTCATCGAAAGATTGTCGACATTCCCAAGCTAACTTCGACTCACAGGTATATGGAGATATTACCTTTAAAATTGCCTGGCCATCTCTGAAAGATTGGGACAGTCTTGAATAGAGATTTTTAAAGTCTACATCTAGGTCCGAAAACACAGGTTACTACCTCTTTCCCCATCTTGAAACCGTATTTATACTAACTCAGTGAGCCTCATCCAAGCTGTAATATTTCTTCATTCAGGTTTTAGCAATCTTAAATAATAACTACATTTAAAATCGTTCAATGAATTCCTATGTCAGAGGGTTCGATTAACATCTTGTCGATGATTAGAATCGAAATTCTAAAATGACCAGTTAGGTCCCCTTATGTATCTGGATGTATCCAGGAGGCACTCCGTAATACATTTGATCTAACATTGTCTCCAAAGCTGCTGCTTGGCATCTATCATAGTTCTCCTAATTTTCAAACTTCCAGGCAAACAAATCTTGACAATTTAAGAAGCTAACCTTGCCACGTTACTACCTCTATTTTACGCCACCAGATCCGTGTGGCAAAAGTAACAATTAATATACCAATTTGGATGACTATTGGATCATTTTGGGTTTTAGTCCCATGTTTAACTACATAACTTACGACACGTCCACAGTATCACTAACGGTGCTTTTACTCTAATGAATTTCAATTCACTTTTCGGTGCATGTTATTCCTACGAAATTTTGCTTCATTTCTTTTTTAGGTAAAACACTTTCCTGTCAAACTCAGTATCATTTTGGCAACAATGTATTTATTTTACATAAAAAAGTTTTAGACTGAACTAAGTTTGAGTTATACACAATTGAGTAGTTTTGGTATTAGATTTTTCATTAAACATACTTTTTGCCTACCACATTCCACTTCAAAAAATGTGTGGTGCATAAGACTATCAAAATTATGTATAGAATCATGGCAACACTGTAAAACTTGAAAAGACTAGGGGAACGATCATCGCAAGGCATCCGCATGCAGCAGGGGACCTGGCTCGAGCCGAAGGAGAGAAAAAGAATCTTGGTCCGACGCCATTTCGCTTGCTCGGTCACGGATCCATATTATGTGCCCGTTTATATACCGAACGGCGCGTTTATAAAGCCTGCGAAGGATGTAGTTTTCATTTCTTCTGGTATGATTATCTTTCATTTATTATAGGGGTGACATTTGGAATACTGATTTCCTTAGTGTTTTATTAAATTAATACTACAGCCATTATTCTTTAAAAATTAAGAATTGTAATTTATGATATGATTTATGATGACATATAGAATATAATTTCGATATTTTTTAAAATTATCAGTTTGTAGGTTTATGGCTAAGATTTAGTAATTCTAATTAATTTTCTGAGAAATTTCTTAAATAAGGTATGATTTCATTATTGAATATAATATGCATATTACACTAACAGAACGTTCTCAGGGTCCACACCCAATTTGCCTCATTCTGTGATGTATTGGAAAATACCAAAAAATATTAAATACGTATTTTTACATCCTTAATTTCATTTCCTGGGGGTGATAATTAAACCCCCAAAGTTCATTGCTAAAAAATTCTATTTTTCAATTATAATCACTTGCTTACTATTACGTTTGAGCTTGCTTTGTAATTTTTATTGGGACAAAAACGTTATTTTTTCGCTGTTTTCTTTCAATAAGTCTACAAATTTACTTAACTCATTAGCTGTACATAAATTTAAAATATTAAGTTCACTGGTATCGGCTTTTCATAATAAAATTGATCACGCGAAAACTTCTCTTTATATATTTTTTAACATTTTATAAAAAAATGAGCGTATTTTCGTTTTTAAGAAAGTCATTACCAACGAATAAAGAGGGAAAAATTCCTCAGGATTGGTATAACTCCGAAGTAATCTTAATCTTCAAAAACGAGGACAATAAAAATATTGAAAACTACCGACCAATATCCCTACTATCACACACCTACAAGTTCCAAATTCATAACCAACCGCATAACAAACAAACTCGATTTTTACCAACCTGTCGAACAAGCTGGATTCAGAAAACACTTTAGCACCACAGATCACCTACACACCATAAGAATACTAATTGAGAAGTGCACCGAATATACCGTACCGCTCCATATGGCTTTTGTAGATTTCCAGAAGGCATTCGACTCCGTCAAAATATGGGCAGTATTACAATCCTTAGAAAATGCAAGAATCGATTCAAGATACATAAACATCATAAAGAACATATACGAAAATGCAACCATTCAAATAAAAATAGACGACAAGACAAAAACGAACCCCATAAAATTACAAAGGGGAGTGAGACAAGGGGACACTATCTCGCCAAAACTGTTCAGGTATAAACATCGACGGAATATACTTGAACCATCTCAGATTTGCTGATGACATAATCTTAATAGCAAGTAATCTCCAAGAATTGAACGAAATGCTACAACAGCTAAATGATGTATCCGCACCTGTAGGCCTTAAAATGAACTACAACAAAACAAAAATAATGAACTACGAACCGGCAAACATAACAATACAGAACCAGAGGATAGAAAACGTCGAACACTATGTATACTTGGGGGGCGATAGCCCGATATGAGGACAACAGATGGACACGAAGAATCCTGGAATGGAGACCGAGGGAGACAACAAGAAGCACGGGATGACCTCAAAAAAGATGGGTAGACGACATAATGACAGTGGCGGGTAAACAGTGGATGAGATTGGCGAAGAATAGACAAAGATGGAAACAATTGAGAGAGACCTACATCCAGGAGTGGCTGGACAGAGGTTGACAAAGAGATTATCAATTAATACTGTCGGGATTTTTAATTGCGAATAGCATTTAGCTGAGAGCTACCCTTCGAAAGGTTTTCAATGTATATTTTTTAAAAGTCTGTGTTTGGTGACGCTTATTTTGTAATATGTTGTAGTTTTAACTGACTTCTGAAGAAAGGATGTTCTAAATTCGACCGCTATGTATTTTTTATGTATGTACATCGATTATACCGGAATAGCGGCATTGATTGTTCAGGAAGTTGATACGATGTTCCCATATCATTTTGGAGGAAGGAGGTTCTGTAAAATCCAAGATAGCGCTGATAATATGGCGCACATGACGAATGTGAAATTATTTTTAAAAAATTCAATATGACGGATCCAATATGGCGAACAAAAAAAAATTGACCGATTTTTTCCTAAATTGATATGGGGGAATTTTTTGAAGTGTTAATTACGGATTTAAAATTATTTTTTAAAATTTCTTTAAAGCGGATCCAATACGGCGTCTTAAAAAAATTCTACATCTCTCGATTTCCCCCAAAATTGGTATAGAGGAGCTCTTGCGAGTGTAAGTTTATTGTGGTGCTTTTTTGCGACCTTGGAAATATTGCGAAGTACACTAAACTCGCTTAGTACTTAGTTCAAATAATTTATGGCTATCATAAGTAATTCAAAACCAAAAATTGAAAAGTAAAATTTTTATAAAAAAAATATTGAACCCTCTTCTAAAAATGCCCTAAAATAACAAGATAAATATTTTTATGAAATTGAAGTTTTTGATGTAGGCGCCAAATTATTACTAAACGAAACAAATAATTACCAACATGAGATATATACAAACTAGGGTAAGAAATAAATTACAAATAAAATATTTTTCATCTTTTTATTAGTTATATTTATATTGTTATGTTTTGCTTTATAGCGCTTTTTTAGAAGTCGGTTCAATTTTTTTTATATTAAAAGTTTATTCAAAATAATATATACTTGGCACGTCAGCTGAGTTGTTTATTTATGGGGCGAAAGTTATATCTAATAATATTTTATTTTAAAGAAGATTTTTCTCTGGAAAAATCGCTTGCAAATGGAGGTTTTAGAATGTGGTTTTCAACACGGTATAGTTTGGATGTGGGTTTGCTTTATCTTTTTTACTTGTGGAAGTGAATAAATTCATTTAATTTGAAAATAACATGTATTAATATCTTTTCATAAACGCTATAAAAACAATGAAGAATGGTAAATCACCGGGTCCAGATTGGCTTACCTCGGAACTTCTCAAGCTTGTGGAAGGTGAATCAGTGAATATTCTTGTCGACCTTTTTAACTGCATTTACGAAACAGGAGAAATACCAACAACTTTTGTCACCATACCAAAAAAGGCAAACGCAAAACAGTGCACTGACCATCGCACAATAAGCCTAATGGGACACACATTAAAAGTATTCTTCAAAGTGATTCACACAAGAATTCACAGAAAACTAGATGTGGATATTGGTGATACTCATTTCGGATTTCGGAACGGGCTTGGAACAAGAGAACCACTATTTGCACTTAACGTCATGTGCCAAAGATGTCTAGATATGAACCAAGATATGTATATGTGCTTCATTGACTACAATAAAGTGTTCGATAAAGTACGTCACGATCGTCTAATGAGACTGCTGGTAGAAAAAAACTTGGACAAAAGAGACATCAGGATTATTTCCAAGATTTACTATAACCAGAAAGCGAATATTCGAATAGAGCAAGAGACAACGGAGGAACTCGAGATTAAGAAAGGCGTAAGACAGGGATGTATACTTTCACCAATCTTATTCAACCTATACTCAGAAGACATCGTAAACAGAGCACTTTCGGAGCACAATATAGGTATTAAAATAAATGGCATCCCAATAAACAACTTGAGATATGCCGACGACACGGTTGTAATTGCAAAAACTTCGTAGGATCTTCAGATACTAATTAACAGAATAGTAGAATGCAGTGAAGAATATGGATTATCACTTAACATCAGTAAAACAAAAGTAATGGTGGTATCTAAATCACCACAAAACTTCCCTGAAATAACCGTGCATGATCAAAGAATTGAACGTGTGAGAAAATATAATTACCTGGGAACTGTTAACAACGAAAATAACGATAGCTCTGAAGAAATCAGAATGAGAGTGAAAAAAGCTAGAGCTATGTTTATTAAAATGAAGAAGGTGTTCTGCGGACGAGATTTAAGCCTTAAACTTAAAATTCGCCTTGTGAGATGTTACGTGCTGTCAGTTTTTTACTACGGAATGGAAGTGTGGAGATTGAACAGATTGATACCAAGAGGATGGAAGCATTTGAGATGTGGATGTACCGTAGAATATTAAAAATATCGTGGACAGAGAGAGTAACAAATGTGGAGGTTTCGCGAAGAATGGGGAAAGAGAAGGAATTAGTACTTACTATTAAACACAAATTACAATACTTGGGACATATTATGAAGGGAGACAAATACCAGTTGCTGCAATTAATTATCCAGGAAAAATAATAGATAAAAGATCCATAGGAAGAAGAAGGCATTCATGGTTAAAGAACTTAAGAGAATGGTACAATTGCAACAACTGCCAACTGTTTAGATCTGCAGTGTCAAAGATACGCATAGCTTTGATGATAGCCAAACTTCGGAACGAGGACGGCACCTAAAGAAGAAGAAGATAAACATAATAAAATTTACAAGATTGTACGCCAAAACGCCTTGGGGGTAGTTATCACCTCCAGTTCAAAACGTAAAAAAATA
Source organism: Diaprepes abbreviatus (assembly GCA_034092305.1). Classification (NCBI taxonomy): domain Eukaryota; kingdom Metazoa; phylum Arthropoda; class Insecta; order Coleoptera; family Curculionidae; genus Diaprepes; species Diaprepes abbreviatus. Next base: position 720,515 of record JASJET010000205.1, on the reverse strand, counting down.
GGCAACGTGTTACAATGTGTAACAGAATGAAACAAATTGGAGGCCGACCTCTGAGAACGTTTCCTTGTAAATTATGCTATATCGCTTATTACATCTAATTATCTTCAAAATTATTTATTTTAAGTCAGGATAACTTGTAGCTTTTTAAATCCGTAAGTACCTTTAAAAAAACATTTCTTTATCATTTGTTTTGAAAGTTTAAATATTTGACTCAAACTGATTCGCTTATTTAAATAATACATAAAATTAACCTATTAATTAACTTAAAATAAAAAATAGGCAACATATGTGATATAAAAACATGACCTTGACTCATATATACAATAATATTTTTTTAGTAATATTGTCGGGTAAATTATCAACTAATTTTGTAATGGATAATTTCAAAAATCGGAATATCAACTAATGAATAATCATTAATTCACAAAATTAAATTGTCAGTTAATGAAATAATTAGTAATTTGATTTATAAAATTATTAATTCATAAAGTAATTAGTAAATTTATTCTTACAATTATTAATTAACAAAGTAATTTTTAATTTAATAATTGATGAAATAATTGATAATTTTAGAAATAAAATTACCCATTATTAGAGAAATCGAAAATTACATTTTCCGAATTACCCATTTCAAAAGTAATTAATAATTTAATTTTCCAAATTATTGAATTATTAATTGGTTATTCTCTCTTCTCTCTTTGTCAACCTCTGTCCATCCACTCCTGGATGTAGGTCTCTTTCAATTGTTTCCATCTTTCTCTATTCTTCGCCAATCTCATCCACTGTTTGCCCGCCACTGTCATTATGTCGTTTACCCATTTTTTTTCTTCCTGTGCTTCTTGTTGTCTCCCTCGGTCTCCATACCAGGATTCTTCGTATCCATCTGTTTTCATCATATCGGGCTATGTGACCAGCCCATCGACACTTCATCTTTGCAACCTCCTTCACGATGTATTTGACTTTCGTTCTGCGTCTTATCTCGGTGTTTCTAATCCTGTCTCTTAATGATATTCCAAGCATGTTTCTTTCCATCGCTCTTTAGACCGTTTCTAATTTTTTAGCGGACTTTTTGGTGAGGGACATGGTCTCTAATCCAAACGTACACACTGGTAATATGAATGTGTAATTGGTTATTAACCGGAATTAAATAAAAAAAATCGTTAAAAAATTCCATCTTTTTAGACAAACTAATGGAAAATTAACAATCCGAAAAATTTGTCAAATACAACATTAATTCTATGGAAAAATTTTAACGACAACTGAAACATTTTTTTCTTCGGGCTAAAACAAATAATGAATAATTAAAGATAAATGACACTACTTCTGTCGACGACGATAACCTTGTGTCTCTTCAAGAGGATTCAAAATTGTCGAAAAAATTTAAATTTAGTGATTTAACTCGGAAATCTCAGAAAAGAAGTCAGTAAAGGGTGACGAAAAATTTTGACTACATGCCTATCTAAACTATTTGCAACAATTTGATGCTTTTTCACACTTTTGCATTAGAATATCTTAAGACTAACACATCAGAGTTCAAGCTACGCTCCTTTTGTTCTCGGAGCGATTCATAATATAAATATGTTTTCATACTTATTCTGGTCTTTATCGTAAGTAAATAATAATCATAATTGCGCATCAATCATCATAGTTATGTTGTTTTTTTATATGATGCTGTATTATTTATAAAGGAACGTCATTAAAATTAACAAAAAAGAATATATGTAATTCACATAAATTACCAATTAATAATTCGATAATTTGAAAAAAAAAATAAATTATTAATTACTCTTGTAGTGGTTAATTAATCCATTACTTCGTTAATTGATAACTGTAGAAATAAAATTACCAATTACTTTATTCATTGATAATTTTAGGGAGGAAATCTCTAATTACTTAATTAACTGATAATCTGAGAAAAAATCTCCAATTATTAATTAATAGAATAACTCTGATAAATTTGATTTACTGATTAATAATTTTCCTGTAACTGGTTAATGGTTAATAATAATTTTTGCTAATTAGTTCATTAATTATATAGAAAAACCAAGTTTTTGATCAGTTCTAACTTATGATCTAGTATACAATAATTAAATCATATCAAAAATTCAGTCAATTTAGTTGTGAGCCCGTTTCCGTATAAATGTTGCTGGATTCGTTAACACACATTATAAAAGTAGGCAATAAATGGGCGTGTAGATTTAAGGTAGCTTCATAAAGTTGAAATTTTTGCCTTACTCAGCCTTATAAATAAACTTTCGCAATTTTCTGGAATTACATGAATAAGGTGTTTAATGGATATTTAAAAACACAGGTAATAATTTTATGGAAATAATTTTGTTATTATATATTTAAATTAAAAGATGTTATCAATGAATGTAATAAGCAGACGGATGGTCAATTAAAATGATAACTTACTACTTCGCGAAAGCCAATCCTTTAAATAAGTTTATGAATATTTAAGAGAAAATAAACGAAGATAAATTCATTTTAAATATTTAAATTATCTGTAAGCACTCGAGCGGCAATAAAACACAACCTTAAACGGCTCCTATACAGCTGATCGAGTTGAGGGTTTTTATGAGGTGATAAATTTATAGGTAAAAATAGTTACTTTTAATTAATTTTAAAGATTTTCCTTTTAAGTCACTAACATGATCTTAATTTAAAGCTAGTTTAAGTTGACATTAAAGGATTTAGTACTTTTTAGTGAATCGAAGTGCTAAGTTTTATTTACAGTACCTATTTGTACTTACTTTACACATCACATAGCAGGAAACATCTTCTATTGTATCAATAAGGGAAACATTGAAACATTTGTAATGTTTACGAGGATAGACGTAGATACTGTCTTTGCTAGGTGCCATTTAAGATATCCATTGCAAAAGTTTGACTTTTTGGACTGTATACATATTCAGTGTAATATACAGTAAGTTTAAAATTACATTTTCCACTCCAATTATTTTTTACTACTGTCGACGTGGTCTATCTCGACAAGCGTACTTCGACGATCTTAATATTTTATATAGTGATTAAGTACCTACAATAACCACAGAAATTGTGGCTGTCGTTTACTAACGGACGAGTAGCGTGAAGGTCGTTTAAAATCGGTTGTAGTGCAAAAATCATCGATGCTATAGGTGAATTTATAACGCAGGATCATTATGAGATGTACGGTGAGATCAATAAATCCCTGGGCATTATAATATATTGCATGAACATTCGACTATCAAAAAATGTTCGCGTTGGATCCTGCATAATTTGTAGGGATGTAAAGATTTTTATCTAAGAGCCGTTAAATGTAATTTTTAGTCTTAGCCCACAGATTTCCTGTTAGTGGAAAACCAGTAAATTTGTCCCTATTTTGAAAACTGCATCCAAGACGAATATTAAAAATTTCAGGTCAATTAGTATTTTATGTGCAGTTTCCAAAGTATTTAAGACAGTTCTTATTGAAAGTATTTAACTGGTTGCATCAAGTTTATCTATTCGGCAGCACGGATTTCAAAAATTTGGCATCTTTTCGTCAATATGTTCATGAGTCGCTTAAAAGAAAATCACAGGTGGATGTTATATAGACTGATATGGAGAAAGCATTTGACATAGACAATGTCAAATTTTAAAAGCTTTAATTGACATTGATGTGCCTCAAATTTATGTCAGCGTCTTGAAATTATACTTGTGTAACCATGAGCAATATATTGAAATTAAAGGGTATAAATTTACAACCTACACCAATACGTCAGGGATTCCACAAGGCTTCAATTTGGGACCAGTACTTTTTATAATAGCAATAAATGGTATTGCAGATATCTCTGAAAAATCAAAAGCTTTGTTGTTTGCCGACGATATTAAACTGTTCCTAGAGATTAACTCTAAAACCAACTGTGATTCATTGCTTTTAAATGGTTTTAAATTAAACGTTAGTATTTGTTGCCGTATGTCTTTGACCTTGATTAGAAAAATTATCCCATATAATTATAATATTAGGAATAATGAACTTAAGCGGGCAGGATGCCAGCGGGATTTAGGTCTGATCCTATAGTCCAGGAGGCACAAAAAACAATGAGTTTTGTTGTCAGAAATATTTATATATTATATATAAACAGTCTAAAACGTTAGTTTTAGACTGTTTGCCCTATACTTGAATATGGTAGTATTGTGTGGTCACCATATTACATATCTGGAAAGAACTTATTGAAAAAGTTCATAGAATATTTTTAAAATATGTTTTATAAAAAATACGGATATTACCAATGTGACCAAAAATACTTACTGAATATTTTTAAGAGAATGTCTTTTGGGAAAAGCCGAATTCGCTTATGTCTTTGCATCCTATTTAAGATTATCAAGGGTGCAGTTGATGCCTTGGAAATTCACTGAGCTCCCGGACTACACTCAAAGCGTGGAATTGATGGGTCATTCATACCATACAATCTTCATGGTAGGAAAAACTCTTTCCAGATTGGTTCAAACGTATGCAAAAATGTATTAATAATCGTGGAAAATATGTTTAAAAACTATAAAACCATGTTGAATAATAAATGTTCGGTTTTGTTCGTTATTTTCAAAATTACTTCAACTTCCTAAAGCGGGTAAGTTTTATGATTTTCAATAGAAAAGCAGAAAAATCTACCTCATATTAATTTTTCATTGTTAGACTTTTCTTTTAGGCTACCGCATTTTTAATTTTTTACTGCTAAATAAATGAAATTTCATATTTGGATATAAATGTATAATCTTAAAACATATTGATTTTGGGCAGAGCCTCTTTACAGTATTTTCATTTTTCTAGCTTTTCTACTAAAATATTGCTCATATAGTGTAATATTTTTGACGGTTATTGAACAAGAAATCAAGTTTAGAACTAAGTAATTCAAAAGTCATATTTCTAGTTTCCACACCTTTGACGTATATTATTAGGATTAAGACACAATTTTTCATTGTTAGACTTTTCTTTTAGGCTACCGCATTTTTAATTTTTTACTGCTAAATAAATGAAATTTCATATTTGGATATAAATGTATAATCTTAAAACATATTGATTTTGGGCAGAGCCTCTTTACAGTATTTTCATTTTTCTAGCTTTTCTACTAAAATATTGCTCATATAGTGTAATATTTTTGACGGTTATTGAACAAGAAATCAAGTTTAGAACTAAGTAATTCAAAAGTCATATTTCTAGTTTCCACACCTTTGACGTATATTATTAGGATTAAGACACAATTTTTCATTGTTAGACTTTTCTTTTAGGCTACCGCATTTTTAATTTTTTACTGCTAAATAAATGAAATTTCATATTTGGATATAAATGTATAATCTTAAAACATATTGATTTTGGGCAGAGCCTCTTTACAGTATTTTCATTTTTCTAGCTTTTCTACTAAAATATTGCTCATATAGTGTAATATTTTTGACGGTTATTGAACAAGAAATCAAGTTTAGAACTAAGTAATTCAAAAGTCATATTTCTAGTTTCCACACCTTTGACGTATATTATTAGGATTAAGACACAATTTTAAAGTGATAAAATATTAAGCTAATAAATTCTTTTACTTTACACAGATAGATCGTGCCATTTAGCTATATATCCATACAAAAATGTACAAACTTAGCCTTTATGCAAAATATTAAGTTCCATCCATCCAAAAATAAAATAGATCTGAATTAAAAGTAAAATAATTTATTTGTAACTAGAAACCATTGTGATTTTGACATTTTTATAAATTACTTACTATCTCCCTCCAAATTATTTTGATTTTACATACACTCTGTAATTCTTTTCATTATATTTTTCTTAGTTAAAATTTCTGTTCAAAAACTATTGTTAGATTTCCTAAAACTTTGATAAACGATAGCTCTTGAGAAATCCAAAAGGTTCAGTGGATTCAGAAATCACACACCTATAATTTCTGACATATTTGACCTTGAATTTGAATTTTTTTTACCTTTAAACAAATTGATAAATAAGCAAATTTAACTGTCTGTAGTATCAGAAGTTACATAAATCTTTAAAAGTACCCAATATTGAACTACCCGTTTTTGTAATACTTTTTTCTTGTTGTTTCAAACGCCCAAAAAGCTGAAAAGAATCGCGTTTGCAACTTTAAAGCTTTTTTGAGGCAAAATAAATGCCTAATTTTTTCGACACGACTGAAAAGCTTAAAAACTCCGGGTTCACATAGAGCTAAAATTTTTAAGACCATAAAAACAACTTTCTTAAGTATTTTTTTTGCTTGAAAAATTGCGAATATTTGAGATTTTTAGACCTGCCACGAGTTTTAAGCTAAAAAAAAACGTCTCTCAAAGACGCATATTCGTTTTCGACTCGTCGAAGTTGAAGTTGTACTTTGCATAAAGGAAAAAAATCTCAAATTTAAGGTTAAATATCTCAAAAGGTATTGATTTTGAAGCTCTCTGTCTACTAGGGTTTAGATTTTGTCCCTTAAGATCTATAGTTTTCCCTAGTTTTAAGAAATCAGACCGAAATACATTTCCCATAAGGATTCTGCAGGGTCCTGTAGTGCCACAAAAAATAATTTATAAAATTAGAACTATTGGACCAAGTTCAAAAAATAAAAGTGAATAGAAGATCATAGATACTAATTATTAAGGAAATTTTAAAGAACGTTCAGTTAGTGGTTTAGCCTGTTAGAATATTAAACCTAGTGAACATTTTTATAGTGTCCCGGGCAGTTTATTTCACCAATCAAATAATAACAATTCAAAAACAAAAACTACGTAGATCTTATTTCCAACTTATTCAATAACCTAATAAACAAAAATTCAGAAATGAAATCAGAACAATTTCAAGAAAATTCTTGGGTAGTTCCGTAAATTTATTTTGGTCTCAAATACGAAAATAACTACTTTGTTTTCGATATTTCCAAATATTTACTTAACTGTGAAAATAAGATCCAATAAATAGATCAGTATACAATTAGGTCACGGACACAATTTTGAGAGAATAGATTTAAAATGGTCCTCTCAATAACTCTGGTAAAGTCACAACAGATATTATGAGAAAAATAGATATTATTACTTTTACAAATAACAAGAGATTAAGTAGAAATTATTTTCTTGTTTGTTCGCTTGAGATATTTCTCTTATTTTATTATTTCGTTTTAGTCATGGTTTTATTTTGCTCCACTATGTTCATTTCAGTTGATAATATCGACTAAATTTCAACAAATGTAGACATCCTTTCAACAACGAACCACATTAATTTTGGTTTGAAAATGGGTAAACAACAAAGGAAAATCTTAGAGCATTGAATAAAGAAATTTGTAGAACTATGATAACACAAAAACTCAATTTAACACTGTTATTATTTAAATCTTTTATTATTCTTAAAATAGCTATTAAATTGAAACACCTTAAAATACAATCTGTTCTATCTGTAATACAGGTTTTACAGTCTTATGTCACACTAAAAAAGTCCATCGCCTTTGTTCATAAACCAGTGGAACAGAGAAACATGCCTAATTATTTCACAGTATCAGTAAATTTGTTACATTTATTTCCAGCAGTGATTCCGAGTCCATTTTTTTCAAAACCTAAAGTTAATTAGAGATATTAATAAGAACTCAAAAAGTGGCAATATTATTTTTTGTAATAAACATATAAATATTGCATGATTATTCTATTGGAATTTTATCAGGGTTACTCTTCGAACATACTCTGCTGGAGGCAGTATGTAATGATCCGCGTGGGTTACACGGCAACAAGACAGAGAGGGCGAATACAGGGTTGTACTATATCTCTTTCTCTGGAGCTCTCAGATGCAACCAGACCTAATATTGTTAGAAAATGCCAAACAATAGTTCTTGAAGATCATCATTTGAAGGTTTCTAATATTAAGCATTAAATAAATCTGAATCAAGTGCTCGGATAATCCTACATAAAAATCTAGGCATATCCAAGTTTTCGCAAGGTGAGTTCCACTTTTGAATAAAGATGGTTAGGTAGCACATTTTTGGATACACACCCCGATTCAGAGTGAAAGCTGATGAGATTTGAATCACTGTAATCATCAAGAGACTAAATTAGAGTCAATGTTGGATCCTCGTCTCCAAAAATGGCCTACACACATTCTTTACCAATTATCATCTTTTAGGATCAAGAAGGATTTATTTTGGCCGTACATGACAACAACAGCAATTACCTACTATAATATATTAAGAAAATTACATTCATCACAAAGCCCATCGTCCACGAATATATTGATGTATATTGTAACAATAGGCCAACAGGAATTATTTTTCTTTTCATTGATATAACGTCAGCACAGATGATGTACATGTATTGAAATTGGGGAAGAATATGTTTAAAATGAAAGATATCAAAATATCGTCTTTTTTTGTTATTATGGCAGAATTTTTTTAGTCACGACTTTCTGCCTATCAGTGTCTGGTATTTTGTGTATTATGTAAAACACCAGATCTCGCAAAATAACATCATCCGACTAAATTACCAATCTTCCAAAAGTGTTTCCCATTCTGACTGGTTTTATTTACCAATTACAAAACCTGAAATGAAAAGCACACAAAAGCACACTTTTGTTGCCAATTGTCACTATATTATTTAATACCTTGACCTGTTTCACCACATAGTGGCTTCTTCGGAAGGTAGTTTGGTACTGAACTCTATTTAAGATTATGAAATTATACACATAAATGAGTTACCTGGATTTAATATTATATTAGTTGGATTCTTCCATTCTATCTAAAAAGACTAAACACTGGGGAACTGTGATAATCCATTTGGTACATTTGAGTTTATTGATTTTTAATGCTTCCATTAAATTTAATTTTTTTCTTTATTTCCAACATGTAAGATTTTTAGGTTTTCGTTGAAGTAATATTTATCTTTTAGTAAATAGATGGTGTATGTTGAGTTTGTTTTTGAATATTCATAATTTATTTTATGATCATTTAAACGTTTTTTGAAACTTCTGCTTATTTGACCGATGTAGACTTTGGGACAAGTACTATAATTAATTTTGAACATTCCTGAAGAATTGTTCTTATTATTTTTATCTTTATTATTTTTTAAATGATCGCTTAACAGGTTATTCGTTGCCCTGTATATTTCGGTATCACCCCCCCCCCCCAAGAGCTTCAAATTCAGGAAAATAGATGCATCCCTCCCATCGACAGCTCGCTTTTTTTGTCATATTGTGTGGTCGCCTCCTCCTCTCCTAAGAGCTCCAAATTCAGAAAATTTAGAAAAATAGACGTACCCTTCCCATCGATAGTTCGCTTTCGCGAGCCATATTACGTGATCGCCCCCCCCCCCCCCCGGTGAGCTTCAAATTTAGAAAAATAGATTTCAATCGGCCTATCATATTGGGAACGTGAATGTGGTTGCAACCCCCCCCCCCCTTGGTGGACAACTGGCTTACCATACTGTACTGGATCCGCCTCTACACTGTGTAATCATAAAACTGGTAAGGTGCATATCAGACACGCATTACGTTGAGCTCAATGGCGTTGTTAATTTTTTTACAATTTACTAATAATTGCTTCTCCTCTATTTTTTCCTAGCCGTTTCTTATAAGCCTCTCTCATATTCTTTCAGGTATCCCTGTTCTGTGTGACCCGATATCAATTCAGTTCCGTTATCTTTTTGATATCGTTGTTGTAGTTTGCCGGTGCTTCTTTTACTTTGACATGGTCTCCACCCTACATATTCGTCTTGCTATGTCCTCAACTTTAATTTTGTTTCTTATCCACTCATTGCTTTTATGGTCTTTAACGGTTATTCCTAGCCTTTTTCGTCCGACTGATCTTTGGTACACTTTTAATTTGTTTATTATTTTTTTTGGTCAGAACTCATGTTTTGCTGGCATATGTTGTTACTGGAGAATGCACTTGTATACTTTAATTTTTATTTTTAGGTAAAGGTTGGCGCTGAAGATGTGTTTCGTTTTACCTTATGAGCGTATTATATGGTTGGTCATTTTTTCCCATTATTATTTCTTGACCTAGATAAATATATGAATTAAACTGTCCGTATAATAGCAATTTTGCAGAGCTTGTTCAACTTTTCAAAATTTACCATTAGAAAGCAAAAAGAGAGTAAAATAAATAGGACTTTATGAAAAAATTGACAAATGAAATACAAAATAGGGAAAAATACCGAGGTAAAACAATAATGAAACATAATTACAAAAAATAACTAGAATTAAAACGAAATCAGAAGACCGTATCCCAAAGAAGGTCTCCAAAACGTATAATGACCCTTAACGATCAAATAATATTTATTTATTCTAAATGAAAGCAAAACTGATAAGGCAACGATAAGTTGTTATGTCAGGGGTCAACAACTGAAAAGTGAATTATTTTAACGTGGGTTACTGATAACAAAATCGAGATTGAAAGGCTAGTCACGAGTATATACGAGTAGAAGGAAATCATGATAAAAGTAGAATTGTTTGAAGTCCGATTTAATCTGTAAAATGCTAAACAAATATACAGGGCGTTAGATGAGTCATAGGGGATTATAACAGTTTTCAATTATTTATTCTTAATATAGAATTTGTCAGCGAAAATAAATGTTAAATACACTCTGCAGTAAATTAGCATATTTTCAGTCTTCATCTATTGCTGTCTACAGTATTGATCTGTGGAAATTAGTGTGGAATGTATAAAAGTTTAAAAATTTGGTTTAGATTTGATAATTCTATTCGGAAATCTGAAAAATAAACAAAATTACTGGACTAAAATTTTTTATATAATTTTGACGATTAGTTTTATTGAAATATAAAGCTTAGTTTGGTCGCTTTTATGTAAAATATAGTGTTTTAAGTTTCTGCAACCTATTGATGACACAATAAATGAACTCTGGCTTCTTTTAAAATAAGTTTGTTTTGTTCAATACGTGTCTATATGTTTTGTATATTTCGTGTATTTAAAGAACTAAATAATGTGGTTCCGGGAGCTCAACAAGTTGAATCACTGGAATCACTCCTTTTTCTGGGGTGCGAGTTATATGCTTTTAAAGTTCTATTAAGTTTAGAATCTGAATAATCAAGATTTTTGTATACTGGCAGCACAATAATTCAGATATTATAGCATAAATGAAATACCAGTCATTTTACCCCATTTAAAGAAAACCATGTATATATATATATATATATATATATATATATATATATATATATATATATATATATATATATATATATATAGTCATTAATTTTATTTTTCTTTGTCTAAACCATATATTCAACGTTTCGACACTAATTCATGTCTTTTTTAAGAAGACTACAATGGCAAAAGAGTAATATTGAAAACAATTTTCCGTTAAAATAGTATACGTCAGGCTTACCATACAAAATATATATCAATTAAGGGACACATAACGCGTTCTCGTTCAATTTTTGACGTCACAATTATACTTTTATCAATAAAATAATTTACAATTAAAATTATTATAACAATACATACATAAATGTCACTTGCCAGAGGTATACTAACTGATTTAGATATAGGCAAGGTTTACGCTATTCTACAATACAAAAATGTTAAATTGCCCATATTTCAAAAATTACAAATTACTCGAATCGATAACCTTATTAAAAGTCAACCTTATTTTTAATACTAAATAAGATAACATTATAAAAATAGGGGATTTATATTTAAAAAAATTGAGTTTGAACGATTTTTTCAAGTTAATATTTAATGTTAGTTTTTAATCACCCTGTATTCTTTTATTATCAAAATATCAACAATGTACACTAAAATAGATCCTCTTCTAGAAGAAAATCATCCCTAATTAAATAATAAAGGCTTTCATATAGGAGAAATTGATAGTTATGTAGAGGCCTGCAAACATAATTTTTGACATAAAATTTAAAATATCTCAAAAACAGTTAGACTTATACATGAAACATATTTATAATTTTGTGTAGAATCTAAAAATGAAATAACATATAGCATATTCTATTTAAAATTGGCAAGAAGTCATCAACTTCTGCTATAATCGGAAGTGACATAATCTTGAAAATACTTTAGCCGAATTCCCCACATCGACTTTAGTAAACTGCCAAACTACAGGCTAGTTAAAAAAAATATATTATAAGAGCTAAAACTCATAGTGTGATAAATGGAAATTAAACAGTAGATCAATTTGCTAAGAAACACTTATAGCACAACAATCAATGATTCTTTTATAACTATCAAGAAAGATAATAAATGGAAAGAATAATGACGCATCCTTTGTGACATCAAGCCTACAAGATACTCACAACTTATGTTTCTAAATACTTTTAATGTACTCAGAGTAGTGAAACTTGAATTCTATTCTTTATTCAACGGTTTAATTTATTATCTAGCTATATGAATGTAAAAATAAAGAAAAAAAAATAATGTGTAGGTAACAGTTGGCAAAATTACTTGGCATTATAAAAACCCAAATATATTACCTAAACCAAAACTCTTGCAGAACAAAATAAGCAAAAATAAAACTCGTGAAGCTACTTTGGTTGCGTGATATTTTATTTGCCTTAAAAAGCAACAATATAATTTATAATTTACCATGTCATCGTGCACGAAACCTTGCGACATAACTTCGCGTATTTATTCACCAAAAATCTGTTCTTCCTGAAATTAGGAGCAAACGCAGAATAACCTGTATAATACTGAGTTTATAACTGAATGATGACTGTAATTTACCTTTTTCTTTTACCTGTACAAACCTGAATATTGTGCCGCTTTACAAAAATTATACTAAACTGAATCGTTTTTTAATAAAAGATTAAACACCTTTAGTTATCTATTTGTTAACCTCAAATTAGCAGAACTAATACTGTTATATTAATAAAATATGTTAGCAAGAAAAATTTATATTTTCAGTACTTACTAATGCTGACTTCTTCTTCTTCTTCAGGTGCCATGCCCGTATTCAGACGTTGGTGGTCATCATGTTTACAATTTCCTGAAATCTTTCTCTATCAGCTGCTACGCGAAATAGTTCCTCCACCGTGCAATCACACCACTGCCTGATGTTACGTAGCCATGAAAGTTTCTTTCGGCCTATCCATCTTTTTCCTTCCACTTTTCCTTGTATTATACGGCGAAGTAGATGGTATTTAGGTCCTCTAATTATGTCGCCGAAGTATTCTGTTTTCCGCCTTTTTATAATGTTTAAGAGCAGTCGATCTGTATCCATCATTCTGGGAACATCCCCATTGGAAGAGTGCGAAAGCCATGATATCTTTAGGATTCGACGATAGCACCACAATTCGAAAGCTTCCAGTGTGTTTAGCGTTGTGGTTTTTAGTATCCATATCTCGCAACCATATAATAGAATAGACCATACATAGCATCTCAGGACCCTCTTACGAATATGCATTGACAGGTTCCTGTTGTATAGAACTGGTTTCCATGTCATAAAGGCCTTACGCGATATTTCGATCCTAGCTATTATCTCTTCATCTGAGTCCCCATTCACATTCAACCAACTGCCAAGGTATCTGAAATGGTTTACACGCTCTATCCTCTCTTCATCGAGCCAAAGTTGACATTTATCTACATTAATCTTCCCAACAGGCATCCAGTTTGTTTTTGAGATGTTGATTTTAAGGCCTCTTCGGCAGCTCGCCTCATTGCCTAGATTTACTAATGTTTGGAGATCCTCGATGCTTTCTGTAAGAATAGCCATATCATCAGCAAATCTAATATTGTTGATTACTTCTCCACCCAGTCTCACTCCCTCTTTTCTGTCATCCAAAGCCTCCCTAAAAATTTCTTTACAGTATACATTAAAAAGACAGGGTGACAAAACCCAACCCTGTCTTTCTCCACGTTTAATGGGTAGGCTTTGAGTACGACTGTTTTCAATTTGGATAGAGGCTACTTGATTGTAATATAGATGTTTTAGCAGTCTTATATCGTAGTGGTCTAGACCTGCTGCTTGAAGACATTCGAAAAGTGTATCGTGTTGTACTCGGTCGAATTCCTTTTCAAAGTTGATGAAACAGACGTAGATTTTCTTTCGGAATTCACAACTTTTTTGTAGAAGAACGCGCATACAAAATAGTGCCTCTCTGGTTCCTAGACCATTTCTAAATCCAAATTGCTCATCACTCACTCTACTTTCGCATAGAAGGAATATTCGGTTCTGTAGAATTCGTAGAAGTATCTTAAGTGTGTGGCTCATTAAACTAATCAGTCTAAAGTCGCTGCATTTGGTGGGTCTACTTTTCTTTGGTAGTGTGATAAACAGCGATTCTAACCAATCATCTGGTATTAATGCTGACTAAACGAAGTTAAATGTTATTTTGGATTTTTCAACCCAACTATAATTTTTTTTTAATGTAGCAAAGATTATTTTTCTCCTTTTCTTTGTTGTAACAATTATTCCTTCTTTTCTTTCATCTTTCTACTCATATGGGGTTTCCTTACGTGTTTGCTTTCCTTCAATAAAGTTTATTTTTTCATTTTTCTTTTCTTCTATTTCTCCTACTTAATAGCTCTTGCATTCATCATGTAATAAAAATTACATAAAGCGTCTGCCTTAATTTCTTTTTCAATTTGAAGATTTGCATCAAAAAACCAAGCATTTTTCTCAAATTTTTTCTCTGATTCTGAAATTCTAAAGGAAATACCATGCCACTTCTCTTTCCTTAATTTTGATATACCAGATTAAACTAATTTCTATTATTTTTTAGTAACTAAAATCTAATTTTTCGTATTCACCACCATACTATGCAACGCCATGGTAACCATCATTATAATAATCGTTGCCATAGCAAACGATTTTCCTCGACTTACAGTGTAATTTTGTTATCTATGTAAAAAATTTATCCTGAGTTTTTCATTTTAGATTTTATTTCGAAATTAAAAGGATCCTCAAACTAACAAAAAATATGGCAAGTGTAAAATCACATAAAACCTTAAAATGTATTTAATTTAATCAACTTTACCTCTTTAATATTACCAGTACCAAAATCATTCCTATTTTCTGTAGCATCATTTATAAAGGGTTATTACAACACAAATCTTCATAATATTAGTGTGTTATCTTGGAATTCCTACCAAAATTTATGCAAATTATTCACATATCTAAATCCTTTTTAAATACAAATTGTTTATTTAAATCTCCTTTTCATAATTTGTCTACACAAATCATTCACAACGTGCTGTCAATGCAATAAAAATCATTTTTAATTAAGTGTAGACTTTATTAATTGAAAACATCCTGATGTTACTGAGAAATATTTACTTCATTTGAATACTTATGTGTGATCATTTGTACGTAAATTACCTGCTTATGTTTGTTTAAAACATCTAAAAAACCAACATAAATGGATTTTTGTAATAAAGCAGTTTCAATTTGCTTTTAAAGTGTTGCTTTCGTTGTGAGAAAAATTTTTATTAGTTATTTCTATTTAATAACTACTGTTCTTCTAATTTATTTAATATTTCTTATAATAAATAACGGACACTCCATATAGTATCACTATATTCTTATTTTTTTAATTATGATTAATTAATTCAGTGCTTTAAATTAAATAAAATCCAAGGCCTTTGTCAACTAAAACATCAAATACGAAACAAATAAATATGACACAATCTTGCTCGGATATTACTAATTAACTATTAACTAATTTATTTATTCAGTAGTTTATTGTTTACCTAATTTATTATGAATATAATTTACTATTTGATCAATAAATTAGATTTGATTTGGTGATACTAATATACCAAATTTACAAGACTAAATCAAATAATTGATAAGCAGTTAATGGTAGTCTGTAACTGTGATCCAAAAGCCGATTGTATTTAGATTGACCTACCGAAGTTTTCTTAATGTATTTTGACCTCCTGAACAAAAATTTTTTGGGAGAAAAACTGTTATTAATAAATAACTTGCAAAAAATTGGAAAAGTGTTTTTTGCAAAAAGAGAGACATTTGGATCATTCTAAACAAAAATGTCTCTTGTCAAATTTTCATCCGACGGTTCTTTTCTGAGATAATTGAGATTGAACTTCCGACAATTGACATTTTCGCGAGATTCTTCAATTCTGCCAACAGTATTTGGAAGTTCAAGTTAAACTATGAGACGAAATGACTCGCAAGGCAAAATAATTGTTTTTTTTATTGCTTTTTTACGCTATAAATAAATAGCTTGTGGGCATGCGCTATCATGTATGCAGGGCCATGGTTGCTTACTCACAGGCTATGAGGTTGCGCACTCTGACATAAGCGAATCAAACGAATACTCTTCGCCTTGCAATTAATGAAGGCTTAATATATATAGGAAACATTTTCAAATTATTATTGATACGACGTTTCTATAATTTAGTTTGGTGCCTACGAACTAAATCGAATGGTTGAAATGGAGTTTCAGTGGTTTTAATATTATATTGCGAATAAGATATGTTTAAGTCTTAATCACTTAACTGCAAGTATAGTTTTTACTTGTCCATTAAGAATAAATTACATTTTCATTTTTACTTTTAAATTTCAAATTCATAATTTAGAGTATGTTTGATTTTTGTAATTTTATTAATGATAATAATATATCATGATAAAGAACGGAAGCTTTCACGGCTTTGGTTAAGTTGAAAATCATGATTCTTGGGTTTAGACCGTGTCAAATTGGAACTATTGTCCGACGTTTCGCCTACGATTGCACGATGCATCTCAGGGCTCTTTACTTCACGAGATTAGAACACTGAATGACTATCGAGGAGCAACACCCCAGTATTTATACCCGACTGGTGCTCAGCGAATCTCTGATTTCCAATTATTTTACTTTTTAAGGAATTTTCTACGAGAGAGAGTTTAAGAGCGGCTATGGGATTTCCGCTATCACCTGTTGTACCTAACATCTTCATGGAAGCTTTCTAAGAATACGCCTAGTCTTCTGCTCCTCTAAAACCTAAATTTTGGCGCAGATATGTAGATGACACGTTCGTAGTTTGGCCGCATGGCGCAGATAAACTATATAATTTCCTGGATCATCTAAATCAACAACACCCTAGCATTAAATTCACTATGGAAACTGAATCAAATGGTGCCCGTCCCTTTCTTGATGTGCTAGTACAAAGGAAAGAGAATGACAAATTAGAACATTCTGTGTACAGAAAACTTACATATACAAATCGATATCTCAATGCAACATCATGTATGTATGGCTGTGAGACGTGGATGCTGACAAAAGCAATGGAAATTAAACTTAGATGTTTTGAGAGGAAAATTCTCAGAAGGATTTTCAGACCCTGTCACGACCCCAATACTAATCAATACCAAATAAGAACAAATGTCGAGGTCAAACAGATATACAACGCTAGCGACACCGTACAAGAAATTAAATCCCAACGCCTAAGATGGGCTGGCCATGTTCATAGGCTCCCTAATAACTGCCTTACCAAGTTAATTTGGGAGGATGCCCCGACAGGGAAAAGACCCTTAGGACGCCCAAGAATGCGATGGAGAGATAACATATAGTCAGATTTAAGAACAATGGGGTTACCCATTGACCCAACTATCATGGACGACCGTGTGAGATGGAAGCAAGTTGTGCAGTCAGCCAAAACCCACTCCGGGTTGTAGGGCTACTAAAGAAGAAGAATGCAACATCACACTATCATCCTTCTCAAAAACAATCCATCATAAACTCTTTGGTACATAGAGCACTTTCAATATGTAACGAACAGCCACTGAAATCAGAAACAGAAAAACTGACTAATGCTCTGAGAGTCAACGGATATTGCGCTGAAGATATAAGACGTTCTATTAACAAAATATAAAACCCAACTCCTCAACAAAATGTCATAAATGAACCTCCTATGGACAGTGTTGTCTTACCTTACATATACGGAACCACCGACAAGATTGCCAGATTGCAAATTGCATTGAAAATTGGACAATGTTTGAGGTCTCCAAAGGACGCAATTCCATTTCAAACAGAAGGCATTTACAATTTACAAGATACCGTGCACTTGTGGTAAAGTGTATGTAGGTGAAACAGGACGGTCTATATTCACTAGATTTAAGGAGCATGAAGGATGCATAAAAAAGAAACAAATTGTACAATCTGCAGTAGCTGAACATCAGCATTGCTTAGGTCACACTTTTAATGTAAAGGAAACTCAGGTGCTAGCGTCAGTGCCTGGTTTCTTTAAATGTAAAATTGGAGAATAAATCGAAATATGTAAATATACAAATAATATTAATAAAGATGCAGGTTACTCTACATCACACGTGGAAATCGATTGTAACGCTGGATCACGGTTCGCTGAGAAGCAGTGGTATATAAATACCGGCTTCTCGATACCTGAACATGCTTCGTGCAATCGTAGGCGAAACGTCGGATAATAATTCCTATTTGACACGGTCTAAACCCAAGAACCATGATTTTCAATATATGATGATGTTTTTTAACAAATTTTAATTGCCTGTGATTATTCATAAAAATACCTATAAAATAAAATTAAAATCTTTTTAACCAGGATCTGTTTAAAATTTTTAAAATACAAAGCAAAAACATCGTGATTATTAGTACAGAAAATGGTTTAGATAATATTATACAAGCAGCAGGTATCCGTAGAGATAAATTATATAATAGGTTGCAGGTTTTGATCGATAAAAGTGAATGTTTTTTATCAATTATAAATATTTGTGAAAATCTTACATTCCAATTTATTTTTATTTATCTTGGTGACTTATCCAAGCTTTAATGGTGTCTGGTTCTGGGTCCATACTCTCCTATTTCAGTTGTTTTGAAGCCACCTGTATGCTATGTAATGGAATTTCTGTTAAGTTATTCAGTGGTATTTCTGTCCCATTCACTTTTACGACTCAAATTTGTGTTGAACTTTTTCATAAAGTTTAACATTTCATCTCGGAGCATGTCCCAGATTCGTCGATTTCTGGATAAGCGCCTTAGTTTTGTGACTTCATCTCTCTTCACCTTATACATTGTCTTTTTCGCCATACTCTCCACAAGTATCTGTAGGTGTAAGGTTTAGGATTACTTCCGTGGGCAGGTTTTCATTGCCCTAATTATACACGCACAGCCAGTCTCTGAAATTTCGAGAAGTTAGCTCTCGTATTAGCCAGATAAAGTTTTTCTTAATAATCTTCCCATTGAAACCAGACGTACAGTCATATTTTTTCCGTTGAACATGGCAGTTTTTTGCTCATTGCAATAACTCTTCATAATACTTTTGTAACATATGGATAAATATAGTATTCACTGCGCCCAACATCCAATGAAGCTCAATAGGTAGAGTTACAGCCAATATTAACTGATCCATATCAGATTCACAATTCTTTATTTCAATCGGTGTAACTCTGAGATATCTTGTCGATCGTTCTTAAAGAAGTTCTCTTGCAAAGATCATATTTGTGAGCAAAACACCATCTACCCAGAAATATATAAACTAAACTTTTTGCAAGTTATGCCATCTCCATGGGAAGATCCTGGACAATTTTTAATTTATTTAGGATTTTTGATGGACTGAATTTATAACACAAGTGTTGAGAAAAACACCTCCATTAATTATAAATTTAAAACTTACTTCATATTTCCCACGTTTTTCTCTTACATATTTTATGAATCAGTACATTCTTTGCAATACATTCTTTTTTGCAGCATCAGAGGTAATTACATTAATTTTAATGTTTTTAAATTTGAATAATTCAACACAATGTAAACTACCTGAATAAACTTTATGCTCAATGGTCATTCTTTTCCTTGTAGAATTATTGATGCTATTCCGAGAGTCTGATTCTTCGAAAGATTAAAGTTTGAGTAAATTTTGTCATTAGTTGATATAGATGTACTACTGACTATATTTTCGGCATTTTCACGTGAAAGTGAAATAAAATTTATTTTTACTACGTTCACGTTTTAGAATATTTTTTGTTTCAAAAGCGATGATGATAAGTATTTTGCAATTCTTTACTGAGCCTGTTAATGATCAGATTGTTTGCGATGATGTCGTTTACTGCGTCGAAGTTTTGCTTGGTAATGGTTGCAAACTATATTTGCTAGACATCGTCTTGGTTTTTCCATTTCCATTAATAAACTAAGAAACATATTAAATATTTACAGCACGCGAACTCTGTAACAAGATAAGAATAGAAACAGAAAAGAAATAAGGAAGAAAGAAAATTTCTTTCTATTAAGCGAACCTACTTGCTAGGATATTTTCCTTACAACTTCGGGCTAGTTCGCATAGAAATAACTATAAACTACTATCTCTAAAAACATTTATCTTTTCTGGGGACTTTATAATTAAAAGAAAAAATACTAAACATATTTATTTAGTAATTTTTTAGATAAGTGACCAAAAATTTTTATCGTGAAATCTCCAATATTATATTTTAAAGTATTTAACTCTAGATTTTTTTTTAATAAATTACCTATTAGAAAATATGGATACGATATTTATATATTTTGTATAAAATATTGAAGAGTATAGGGATATTTTATGTGCTCAACCGACATTTAGCTGAACCTTGCAGAAGTTTGTGCAGCCCAGTAAAACAGAATTAAAGACTTTTTCAATTGGATATATAATATGTATATATTTATTTATTTTATCTTAATTCAGCTTTAAAAATTTATTACTGTTCTGATTCTTAACGTTAAGAAATAAACAGAAATAACAATTATTATTGCTATTTTCATATTTTTTTCTTATATATCTAACGTGTAAATCTATACTTTTTGCGAAATAAAATATAAAAACACATTTATGAACTTCATTTCATTCTTAGAAACAAATATATTTCGCATTCAACATAACCACAAATTCAAAAACCGTAAATCAGGAAAAAAATGAGACAAACTTATGCAGCATGTAAATTGCTTTGAGAGAAATAGAACAACAGCAACAAGCCAAAGACTGTTTCTATTTCTATAGCACGATTGCTTGTTCGGACATACCCGACCGTTGCCGATTGTGCTTATAGAGTTAGTTTTGAATGATTTTCCATAATAGAAAGAAATAGCAAATAAATTTCGATTTTATACTATTATGGAGTTCGCGTGCAGGTTTTCTTTTATAAATTCTTTGTTAATTGTTACATAAGACCTTTTGAGATTTTTGAATTTTTTGAAAAGAATTGTTTGCTAACTATGTTGCATAAGCTTCATTTACCACGTGACTCATTATTTAATTGAATAAATTTCAGTATCTGAAATGTAGATAAATCTGATTGGGAAATAGATTTTACTGAACTCGGTATAAGTTACATAACTAGAACAAGCAGGAGTTGATGAATGTGATTCTAGCATTGTAATCGAATAAAACAGTTTTTATCATACTTTTGCGTTCACTGCTAGCGTATATTTTTACAGATCTTGTCTTTGAATTTCGAGTTGCCTTTTTCAAACGTAATAAGAACAATCTCTCACGATTTTCGTAGTACGTTTCTTTATTTCTCATGGTATCAAAATGCACCTACCAAGAAAAATGAGAAAAGGAGAATTACGACAAAAATAGATATTCATAAAATGGTTAAAAAAAAAAGCAACTAGGCAATAGGAAAATCTGGAAAAATATCGTCTGTAAACGTAGATTTAATAATAAATTGCTAATTATCTGTTTGGAGAAGTATATTTTTGCAAATTCGAGGTATACTCAAAGTAAGATGTAGAAATTAATAGGTTATAATCTGTAGAAATCTCGAATGATACAAAATTAAATATTTATCCCCGAAAAAAATCTTAATTGACTAATCCTCTTCTTGCCTGTCTACACGTACACTACTACAAATTACTATTATCTGATTGAAGATCATATATGAAACACCATTTCATTTAAGATTGATGCAGCCGCACCGAGCAGTACTTAACTTTTATTACTTCAATTTCCTGATTATCAAATCAAACATTAAAAAAGCACTAATTTATGTATATTTTTTGTAATTATTTGTATCTATATTTCCCCTTATAGGCTGTAAGTATTCTCCTAGAATATATTGTTCCCAATAGCCTTGCTAGTTTTACGAAAACGCTCTCAAATCTTAAGAGAATGGTTTGCATTTTTCATCACACATACTTTCAGGATATGTAAAAGTCAGGGGGGTAATATAAAAAATTAATTTTTAAACACCTGTCTTATTATAATAGTGTAATATATTAGCAACAATTTATTATCACGGTAACAAAACTTTTCTTTACATGTTCTGCGAAAGCCTCACTACTAAACCAAAAGTACTGACTTGTAATTTCCATTACTGTAGTGACGAACCGAGTAACCCAACTTTGGTTAGATTTGGATAGGTAAATCTCTTACTAGATCATTGACCTTGGATTAGGGGCAGATCCAGTTTCTCTTCTTGGGGATAAGGAGCGATATCACAAGAGCAAAGAAAAAAATCGAAATTATCCCCACACCATTTGTATGCAAGACAGTACAGTACAGGGGCGGATCCAGCGTCCCTCTTTTTTTTTTTGGGGGGGGGGGGTGATATAAGAAAAGTACAGTATGGCAAGTTGTCGGCTGGGGGGGGGGGGGGGGAATACATCAGCAACATTCCCACTTCTAGTGTAAAAGGCAGGGTTGGGTCTATTTTTCTGAACTCAAAGCTCCTGGGGGGGGGGGGGTAATCGTAAGAAAAACGAGTTGTCAGCGGGGAAGGAGTGCCAGCAGCATACACATTCCTAATCGCTTCTATTTTCCTGAACTCAAAGTTCTCGGGAGGGGGGGGGGGCGATCGCAAGCATACACATTCCTATATTCTATTGAAGAACTAAAGAAAGTAATATAACTGTTGCCGAAACCTCCAACTGAAGACCGCCGTAAATCTAATTATATTTAATTATATTTAAATATTATAAGCTTTTATAAATTTACTGTAACAATAAAATTTCTGATAGTTCATTTTAATTTTTGTCAATGAGCAAAGTACACCTTACAGTGTGTCCTTAATGATTTATCTTGTTTGTGCTTGTATTTATATATTATTTGAGATTATTGAGATACCCAAAAGATATGGTTTCCACATCTATATTTATTCCAAAATCGTTAAACCAGGGCATTTTTTCCTCAACGAAAAACTTATTACGATGAATGTTTATGATGCCTTAAAATATCAAAATATCTAGATAATAATGTTAAAAGTTCTCTTTAGATGTGTTCCAATATGATAGGAGTTGGAAAATCTACTATGTACTGAATACTGAAGGAGAAAAAAACGACTGGAATTGCTAGTACTCCCAAGCCACATTCGATCACAGGCAGACGAACAATCTCGGTGGAAGAAGAGACTGCAATAAAAGGAGTTGCACATACATTTTATTATGAGAAGCAGACCCCAACCGTCGACAAAATTCTAACTAAAATCAATGAAGATCGGAATTTACCTGAAATTAAAAGAACCGAGCTCTGGAAATTACTCAGAGAACCTAATTTTTGCTGGGAAAAACCAGATAGGAAAACTGTAGGTCGTCCGGAAAATATCCGTTGAAGAAGGAGTTGAGTAAAAGGTAGAGTTGCTAGAAATAACACAACTTACAAAATTAGTAATTTAACTGAACTTTTGAAAGGTATTTTTGAATAAAGTTACTGCAGAATATTGGGAAAAATCCATATAATAAAGGAATAAAAGAAAATATGGAAACTTGATCTCATGATTGGTGAGATAGAGGAACCAATTATAATTAATTTGAACGAAGATAGCTTCACTGACTTTGATTACGAATTAGATACGTATTGTTTACCAGCATAAACACAATTTATTATTTAAATTTTCTGTAACATGTGTTTTTAATTGTAATTCTGCAGATAGTTTAAGAAATAAATAAACTGAAAATCAAATGTCCTAAAAATGATTTTAATTAATAATAAAATGACCGATAGCCCCAAAAATATTTTAATATTGTATGGACGAATTTATTTTTTTATATACGTTTAACTTCTTGTATTTTTGACAATGGGTATTTTGTAAATATTTAAATTATTACTTAGAATTTTTTGAGAGAAAAAGATTACGTTTTAGTCTGAATGTGCCTAAAACGATTTCTAAGCCAAAATTAAAAATAATAAAAATTCAGTTGTGATTTGTGTTAAATATATCAAAATTATCTATATTTTCTAATATATGTGAATTATTAAGAAATCATAAGAAATAAAACAATATTATAAAAACTTTTTATTTTAAGTTTATTACCGAAATAATATTCTATGCCATAAATACTTAGTGATAAAATAAACCTCCTTCCAACGCCTATGACAAGGATTAAAATCCTTTTTAACACTTCACACATTCAAATATCTATTGTTATCCAACCCAAATAGTCCATTATTATAGACCAGTATTTTTGATTATAAAATTTCTAACCCATTTCTATGAAAAATATATGTGTCTAACAGATTTTCCCAAAGACATCAGACTAAAGAACACAGGTAGTTTACGAAGAAAAAAAGGATAAAAAATGATTTATTACTCTCTCTAATTCTTGAATAAACTATAGTATAAGAGGCAAAATCGGGTCTATTTTCCTGAACTCAAAGCTCTTGGGGGAGGGGGGCGATCGCCCAAGCCCCCCCCCCCCTTGGATCCGCGCCTGGTACAGTATGACAAGCAAAAGCAAGTTTTCAGCGCTATCCACGTTTCTAATTCCGCAGGCAGACCAGTCTTTTTCTGAATTTGAAGCTCTTGTGAGGAAGAGAGCCCCCACTACTGGGAGTTGTTGGAACAGCCTTAAAGAGCGAAGATATATCAACGTATTCTTTTCACCTTTGTTTTTTGAATTAAAGCCAAACCTTTTAAATACACAAAAGTAAAAACCAATTTCAAAATTGACAGTTTATGTTCAGATCATAGGTATACAAAACTTCCAAGAGCGATTTTCACATGCAGTCTATTGGTTACAGTTTTAAAAATCACACGAATAACACAAATTTGGTCTTGAGATACCTACATAATGAAAATACTTATTATTTCTTTTAATGGGTTGCTGTAAATTTCTGTACAGGAGTTTCAGCAAAATTAAAACATTTTTGGTATTAACTAACGTTTCGGTTTATATTATTTAAACCGTCAAAATAGTTTTTAACTGAAAAAAACGAAAATATGATATTTTAATGAAGAATTTTAGAAGTTAAATTATAATTTTTATACCTCAAAGGTTATTTACTGTGGCCAATTTATTTTAGTTAACTAACTATTGAAATTAAATTTACTTGTTACATATTTCTTAGGTGTAACATTTAAATAAGCTACTGCTTGTTGTATTGATCTAAGCGAACTAAAATCGAAGATTAACAAGAGCTTTAAAAAAGAGTTTGTGAACATAAATAAAAAAAATCTTGTTAAATTTTAATTTTACTTTGCTTAGAGCAATACAACATGCAGTAAAGACAAAATACTATACCTAAGAAAAATGTAACATATAAATTTTGTTTAAATATGAGTAGTTAGTTTAGTTAAATGAGTTGTTCACAGTGAATAGCCCTTAAAAGAAGAAAATTATCATTTAACTTCTAAAATTTTTCATGAAAAATGCCATGCTTTCATTTATTTCATTAAAAAAATACTCTGAAGATGGATTAAATAAAATAAACCGAAACATTTTTGAAAAACAAATTCCATTAATATAAATATTTCATTACTGTGTTAACTACATGGTCAGCAAAAGTAATATGATAATACGATTTTTTGAAACAATTTAGATATAAGGTAACTCTATTATGTTTAATAATTTTTTCCACCAACTTAAATGGTCCGAATTGGTTTACGTGACTTAGACGATAGGTTAGAAGCAAATTATCTTTTTAACTGAAATCTTTTCTTAATAAAATTCGACAATTAATTGGTGTAGTTTTATATCCACACATATCCACTCACACAAAGCGTTAGTTTTGAAGGGGTGGAGGGATGCATTGAACTTGTGAATGTGATGGTGATTTTTGTAATCCTTCGAGATCATGTTTTGCATTATGTCCGTCATCTTGAATACGAAAGATTCGTATTAGTGCGTGATAATGCTCGTCCATATCCAACTAGTATAGTAATTCACTATTTATACGGTTCAGATTAAAAAATTAGATTGACCACCTTATATCCCAGACTTATATTCAAGAGTGTTGCAGCACAATATGAATGAAAAACAATTCCCCATGGATTTATTCAGCCTCCATTTATTAACATGTCCGGAACAATGCAAGCAGTAATTACATCTCGAAGAAAAAATATTCACTAGTGTTTCAATCAAAAGGCTAGTATTTGCCGTTCCAATAACATCTAAGTTTAAAGTTTTAGTTCTAATAATATAGTGCTTTTTTACCATTTTCAAATCCTAAAAATATAATATTTTTCACTGAAAATTTGTAAAATGAGCTGTTCTTTCTGATACAAAGTTTTTTTATGATTTTAGTTCACCAAAATTCAATTTTTAAGAAACGAATTATAAAAATGTATAATTATTTTATTTTGTTTGCGTGTATCTACTTGTTGGAAAAAAATTAATCCAATTCGAATGCTACACGAAACGAAAAAATGTCTTTTTCAACTTTCGGAACCATTAAAATTTTAAGGTAGATCTAATAATTCTGGAATGAACTATCTTGTATGGATAAGGTTTAGCCTACAACGAAAAAAAGTTCAAAATTTTACTTTCTCCTTGCACTTAAAACTTTCTCACTAATTTCTGAATGAATAACTAATTCTGTCAGTGTCTGAAGTGAGCTAAACATTTCACTGACAAGCAAAGTAAAAGAATTGAGGATAATAGCTCTATTTAAACCAGGCAAGGATAAAGGGAAGCCAGAAAGCTACAGGTCAATAGCCCTTCTCAGATCCTATTACAAGTTGTTGGAGAGGCAAATCTACAATCGCATTGTTGATATAATAATAGAGCACGTTCCTTTATAATAAGTAGGTTTCCGGAAGAATTCTGCTGCTACCAGGTTTTCTAAGAGGTTTTATGTTTATAGAAGCCAGTTTTCAAAAATGGAATAAAACAGCAGTGGTTTTTATAAACCTTACAGAAGAATATAGCACAACCTGGTGACAAGGCCTCACACACAAAATCCTAAAAACAACAACCAGTCTTGAAAACTAGCTAAGCAACTGCTTTGTTCCAAATCATCTACATGAATAGACTAGCAGAACACAGTACTCGCCCGTCTGCTTTTCAGCTTGCCTGATATGCAATCGAGAAAGTACAGTTATGCCGACAACATGGTCTTAGAATTTAATCACCAAAATCTATCCGTGGCATAGAACGCACTAAGTGAAGGTTTGATGGCTATGAGCACATCTTTTTTGAAATGGTATCTAAAACTGAAAGCACAGTGCTTTAAATTTAATAACAGAATGGCAAATGCTGAACTTAAATTCCAGCTTATCATTCAGAAAACATCTTACCAATATAGCTGCATAACTTAAAACTAAGAAAAACATCATGTCCAAATTGAGCGGTTCCTTCTTCTAAAGTCAACACACTGCGGTGCTCTGTCGTCGAATTAGTATTGTATTCGATGACACGAGTATTGTTCTCCAGTATGACTGAACAGCTCACAGATGAGGATGATGGATGCCCAACAGTAACTTTATGAGGATCAAACTCACTCTTACTAGGTATCCACATGATATCCTTTATAGAATAACAATTTTTGTGTGCCTAAAATACTTGAAATTGTAATAGTGAACAAAAGAAAACATCACCAAAAAGTTGTTATTTTGAACAAAGTAATCACAAAAACTAAAATAAGAGTGTAAAACTAAATTCTTCTAGTATCTCTCATAAACATAAATGTTATTGCTAAATGAGTTTTAGAAAAAATTATTAGAATATACCCTAACTATGGTATTTTTTTAGTTATTTCTTACTACTAAGTGGATTCTAAAACCCCTTTTTAGATAATAGCAAAATAAACTTAATTTTTTTGATATTTTTTATGACAAGAAGAGCCCCAACACAAAATAATTTTCCTCTCTTTCTGTAGAAAATGTAATCAGTTTGTCTAATAACCTTAATATAATTTTGCCTAGTTATTAAAATATGTTTCCTTCTACAAGACATTTATGTCATTTAAAATTTGCAATCGGGAAGTTTTATTTTTTGTAAAAATAAATCAAAAGATCGCTCTTTTCCTTTCATAGTTAGTAACTATAATAATATAGGCTTAGTTTTGTTCGGATCTTAATGAAAACAAGTATTCCAGATAGACTCAGTTTCGATGCCTCAAGGTGATCTAAGTGATAAATACACATAAGCCTTAATCAGATGCACACATTACTAATTTAAAATAATATTAGCTTGACTTGAACATTTATTTTTAATAATTTATAAGCAAATTACCTATTTATATTCGTTTAAAGCAGCAAAAAATCCGGCGCAAATGGATTTTAGTAATAAAAAAGTTTAAATTTTACCTGTAAAGTTTTGGGTTTGGTGGGAAATATTTTTATTGTATATTTATAATTTTGAAAATAACACTTAACCACCATTTAATAACGGACCGTCTCTAAAATTGTTATTTAGAATTTAGGTTTATAAACTTATTAATTGAATCCGTCGGTTGAAGTCTGTTATTTTTTTGGTAAAGCCGTTATAATAATATAATTAAAGATAAAAGTCTAAGGGTAAACTTAACACTGACTAGCTTTAAAAAATTTTATTAATTAACAAAGTAATAAATAGAATAGGATTAAAATAGTAGGCAACTTATGAAAATCAAAACTGGTTTACTATTAAATAATCCACAAAACTGTAGACTAAAAAATATTTTATTTTTTATTGCAGCACTTTCCGATAAATTCGTTTTCTTTTATTATCGAACAGGAAAAAATGAAAAATCTTGTTTATTTTCAAAATACAACTATTCTAATTACAAACAAAATTATTGCCAGTTTGGTAATAGAAAAAAAAAACAATTTTTCTTTCTTGTATTTTTAAGGTTCGAAACTTGTTTGACCTTTAAAGAATTTTTTTGATGAAGCTATAATAATAATATCATTAACTATAAGAGTCTAAGGGTAAACTTAACATTAACTAGATTTAAAAAATTTTATTAACTAACGAAGTAGTAAATAGAATAGGATTGAAATAGTAGGCAACTTATAAAAATCAAAATTAGTTTACTCTTAAGGAATCCACAAAACTGCAGACTAAAAAATATTTTATTTTTTATTGCAGCACTTTCCGATAAATTCGTTATCTTTTATTATTGATAAGGAAAAAATGAAAAACTTGTTCATTTTCAAAATAAAACTATTCTAATTACAAATAAAATTTTTGCCAGCTTGATAATAGAAAAAAAAGTTTTTTTTTTCTTGTATTTTTAAAGTTCAAAACTTGTTTGACCTTTAAAGAATTTTTTTTTGGTGAAGCTATTATAATAATATTATTAACTATAAGAGTCTAAAGGTGAACTTAATATTAACTAGATTTAAAAATTTTTATTAACTAACGAAGTAGTAAATAGGATAGGATTGAAATAGTAGGCAACTTATAAAAATCAAAAATGGTTTACTATTAAAGAATCCACAAAACTATAGACTAAAAAATATTTTATTTTTTATTGCAGCACTTTCCGATAAATTCGTTATCTTTTATTATCGATAAGGAAAAAATTAAAAACTTGTTCATTTTCAAAATAAAACTATTCTAATTACAAATAAAATTTTTGCCAGCTTGATAATAGAAAAAAAAGTTTTTTTTTTCTTGTATTTTTAAAGTTCAAAACTTGTTTGACCTTTA
This sequence comes from Diaprepes abbreviatus, assembly GCA_034092305.1. NCBI lineage: Eukaryota > Metazoa > Arthropoda > Insecta > Coleoptera > Curculionidae > Diaprepes > Diaprepes abbreviatus. The sequence continues at coordinate 690,841 of JASJET010000205.1, read as the reverse complement.
AAGATTTTTTTTTTGGCGAAGCTATTATAATAATATCATTAACTATAAGAGTCTAAGGGTGAACTTAACATTAACTAGATTTAAAAAATTTTATTAACTAACGAAGTAGTAAATAGAATAGGATTGAAATAGTAGGCAACTTATAAAAATCAAAACTGGTTTATTATTAAAGAATCCACAAAACTGTAGCCTAAAAAATATTTTATTTTTTATTGCAGCACTTTCCGATAAATTCGTTTTCTTTTATTATTGAACAGGCAATAATGAAAAATTTTGTTTATTTTCAAAATACAACTATTCTAATTCCAAAAAAAATTTGCCAGTTTGATAATAGAAAAAGCAATTTTTTTCCTCTTTTAAGGTTCAAAACTTGTTTGGCCTAAAAAGAATTTTTTTATTGAAGCCATTATAATAATATCATTAACTATAAGTGCCTAAGAGTGAACTTAATACTAACCAGATTTAAAAAAAATTATTAACTAACGAAGTAGTAAGTAGAATAGGATTGAAATAGTAGGCAACTTATAAAAATCAAAACTGGTTTACTATTAAAGAATCCATAAAACTGTAGACTAAAAATTATTTTATTTTTTATTGCAGCACTTTCCGATAAATTCGTTTTCTTTTATTATCGAATAGGCAAAAATGAAAAATCTTGTTTATTTTCAAAATGCAACTATTCTAATTCCAAAAAAAAATTTTGCCAGTTTGATAATAGAAAAAAAAACTTTTTTTCTTGTATTTTTCAGGTTCAAAACTTGTTTGACGTTTAAAGAATTTTTTTTTGGTGAAGCTATTATAATAATATTAACTATAAGAGTCCAAAGGTGACCTTAACATTAACTAGATTTAAAAAATTTTATTAACCAACGAAGTAGTAAATAGAATAGAATTGAAATAGTAGGCAACTTATGGAAATCAAAACTGGTTTACTATTAAAGAATCCACAAAATTGTAGACTAAAAAATATTTTATTTTTTATTGCAGCACTTTCCCATAAATTCGTTTTTTTTTATTATCGAACAGGAAAAAATGAAAAACTTGTTCATTTTCAAAATAAAACTATTCTAATTACAAACAAAATTTTTGCCAGCCTGATAATAGAAAAAAACATTTTGTTTCTTGTATTTTTAAGGTTCAAAACTTGTTTGACCTTTAAGGAATTTTTAGGTGAAGACATTATAATAATATTATTAACTATCAGATTCTAATGGTGAACTTAAAACTAACTAGATTTAAAAAAATTTATTAACTAACGAACTAGTAAATAGAATAGGATTGACATAGTAGGCAACTTATAAAAATCAAAACTGGTTTAATATTAAAGAATCGACAATACTATAGACCAAAAAATATTTTATTTTTTATTGCAGCACTTTCCGATAAATTCGTTTTCTTTTATTATCGAACAGGAAAAAATGAAAAACTTGTTCACTTTCAAAATAAAACTATTCTAATTACAAACAAAATTTTTGCCAGCCTGATAATAGAAAAAAACATTTTTTTTTTCTTGTATTTTTAAGGTTCAAAACTTGTTTGACCTTTAAGGAATTTTTAGGTGAAAACATTATAATAATATTATTAACTATCAGATTCTAAGGGTGAACTTAAAACTAACTAGATTTAAAAAAATTTATTAACTAGTGAACTAATGAACTAGTAAATAGAATAGGATTGACATAGTAGGCAACTTATAAAAATCAAAACTGGTTTAATATTAAAGAATCGACAAAACTATAGACCAAAAAATATTTTATTTTTTATTGCAGCACTTTCCGACAAATTCGTTTTCTTTTATTATCGAACAGGAAAAAATGAAAAACTTGTTCACTTTCAAAATAAAACTATTCTAATTATAAACAAAATTTTTGCCAGCTTGATGATAGAAAAAAACAATTTTTTTTCTTCTATTTTTAAGGTTCAAAACTTGTTTGACCTCTAAGAAATTTTTAGGTGAAGCCATTATAATAATATTATTAACTATAAGATTCTAAGGGTGAACTTTAAATTAACTAGATTTAAAAAATTTTATTAACTAACGAACTAGTAAATAGACTAGGATTGACATAGAAGGCAACTTATAAAAATCAAAACTGGTTTACCATTAAAGAATCCACAAAACTGTAGATTAAAAAATATTTTATTTTTTATGGCAGCACTTTCCGATAAATTCGTTTTCTTTAATTATCGAACAGGTAAAAATTAAAAATTTTAACTATTTAAATTACAAACAAAACTGTTGCCAGTTTTATAATAGAAGAAAACAATTTTTTTCTTGTATTTTTAAGGTTCAAAACTTATTTCACCTTTAAAAGAATTAAGCAACTTCTTTTAAGCCCCTGGATATATAAATACTTCATTTTTGAAATTGTTGAATAATAGATACTAGTATGGAAGCTATCCATATTTTCTTCCTGTATATTTTCTCATACGCTAAGCATTTTCTACCAACAATTTACGGATAAAGAAGGATTTCTAGGATTAAATGTTTTCACCAATAACAAAATAGAAAATGGACATTACGATTGGTAGGTTTTTAAAACCATTTCTAAGCTGTAAACTCAGGGTTCCTGCCAGGAAATTAGCTCATAATATAGCCTTCACATGATAATAAGTCTTCTCAATTTGAACATATTTTATAATACCTATATGACTAACTTTATGAACTAACAACAAAACTTTTATATGTTCGAATGAAAGGTCTAAATTACTCTTTATTATATTTCATATTTTTTCTGACATATGTATGTCTTCAATTTTAAACAAATTCGTAACCTAGATTAAGTCCATGTTACAAAATATTATAAACCGATTTTTTTTTCTGCAATTCTTTCTTTAATTATGATACTTTTTCCTTCATTCTTAATCAAATTGAATTAATATCATACAAAAAGTAACCGACCTAAATTTTCATATTTTTTGTCAAATTATGTTACGTCCATGTTCTTAGAATTAACTGCCTATACTATAAATTTCTAATATAAATTTTTATATATTAATTCTCTTAGTAAGTAATTATAAAAATGAAAATGTAAAAAGATTATCTTTATGTCGAATTAATAGCCTCCATTAAAATCAATAAATCCACAAAATAATGCCGAGCTTGCGTCCAAACAGCTACAAAAACTTCACTTCTACTTCACAACGACAAACTACTTTATCTACGTTTCGAAACTTCCAAGAACGACGCACTTACCCAAAATCTCATCAAAATCAAAAAAAAACTCAAACTCAATTTAACAAAAAACAGCAAACCGAAGCAAAAATAGATCCACAAAATCTAAAAATAATTATCTACAAATAAGTTTGGACCGAACTGATGTTCGCTTTAAAGAGAGATGGAACATTAATAGCCAAGATGGCCGCCGATGCTTGACACTCGCAGCATGGATTCACTGGGGGACTTGATTTTAAATTCTCTGGTCCTTCGAGCTGCATTTTATGTAGTTTTATTAAAGTTTTAACATACCTTACGTTTCGGTGTTTTATTCTCTTGGTTATTGTGTTGATTCAATTGATTTTTAAGTATTTTTAATGTGAAAAAAATATTTTAAAGTGAAATATTTGTGTTGCCACGCCTACTCCGCATGTTTTCGTGCTGACAAAAGAGCATCGCGGCGGCCATTAAACTTATTCCAATGCATTCTGGGATAAGGGACGAGCAATGTAGGAAGAAAACGGAGCGATGAGTTTTTTATGAGTTATTTGAGAAATTTTATTGTGAAAATTATGTTTATTTAAAAGGTGTTAATGGAAAGTTCAGTCGTTTTTGGTGCGGCAATAATAAAGTCAAAAGAAATGGCAATTTTCTGGTGATTTTCTCCAATATAATTTAGGAAAAGCTTTATTTATTCACCACTTAACAAATAATAAAATAGGTAATATTATTAAAAATAATAAAAAAATATTCTTATCGTAAAAATTATCAGATAGATTTAACAAAAGCAGGGATTATTTCAAAAATGTACACCTCAGTGCTTCTGGTTTCGTCACTCTTACTATAATTGAAAGGTAAAAAAAGAATACTCACTTAACTTAATTAAATTAAAATCACATTTAAGAAAATTAAATTACTCGCTAGTGAAATATTATTAAAGTTGATGTATGTGGAGTATTTTAGCGATACAAGCTATAAATACATGTAAATTTATCATTCTAATTTTAAACTCTCTCTTTAAAATCTAAGAAAAGTATCCTTCTGTGTTTACTTCAAATATCTTCATCTGGGACGCTGTCGCTCTTTATTTAACTCTATAAATGAATAGCTGGCAAAAATAGTTATTCTAAACCTTTTTTCCTGGGTTTTCAGTTAAATTTTAGTAATTTTTAATGAAACTAAATGTAAAAACTAGAACCACAAAGTTTTTGCATTTAGTTGAGATCAGTTTCAAACTAAAATTTTACCGAAAACCTAGGAGAAAAACTGAAATCTAAAATAAACACCATGCAAAATTTTTGAAAAACATATCAAAGGAAAAAGAAATGCTTAAAAATATTAATCTTGAAAAAAAAAAAAACAAAATTGATTTCTACATTTAATTGCAAGGTCGGGATTTATCTCGAAAATTTACTTCAGTGATAAAGTTTTCTTAATAGCATTTTCTTAAATATTATTATTAATATATTTTTTTATATTGTAATTATGGTGCTTATCTTCTCATTTAAGAAAGCGCTGTCTATATCGGCGGAATGTACGTATATATATATATATATATATATATATATATATATATATATATATATATATATATATATATATATATATATATATATAATATTTTCTTGATTCTTGGACCATAGATTATATCATTTTTTCTTTATTTTGTCTTTTCTTGGGTTTATGTTCTTTATTTAACAAAAAATGCAAAACAATTGACGTTTCGCACTTTATTTAAGGCATTTTCAAAATCTCAAATTTTTTTTGTATTATTTTCCTTCCTAAAAATATTTTTATATAATTAAAACATTTACACAAGAAACATATCTACCGTTTACAAAACAAACAGAACACTTTAAAACAGTATTTTAATTAAAAAAAAAATAATTTTATTGGTGTGTACCGGTTATAGATATGTTTCTTGTGTAATTTTAATTATATAAAAATATTTTTAGGAAGGATAATAAAACAAAAAATTTTGAAAATGCCTTAAATAAAGGGCGAAACGTAAATAGTTTTGCATTTTTTGTTAAATAAAGAACCTAAACCCAAGAAAAGACAAAATAAAGAAAAAATGATATATATATATATATATATATATATATATATTTATACATTATTTAGTAGGTTATTTTCTTGCGTAGGTATATGATTTATATTTATATTAAAACTACATATATAAATTAGTTATACTTATTATATATACTTTATTATTCCAGAACGTTTTGATTCTTTCGAATCTTTTTCAACTGAGTGTATCGGACTCTTCATTAAGAACAGGGATTTTTATTTTAAGTAAAGATTAACTATAAATACAGTCGTATTAATGCCCCTGATGTTAAGAGCATATAACTAACGAAGTATTTGCGACCACCTAAAATGTACGGATGTTTCGTCCCGATACCGGTGGTGGACTCATCAGTGGGATCCACCGGTATCTTTCCCAGACATCCTTGTACCTTCTACAAACTTGGACATCTATTTAAGTCCAGTTTTGCCGGAAAGCGGTGGTAAGATGTTGGTTCTACAACAATACATCAATTATAACCACGCACTCTATTATATTTATATATTAACTTATAAAAATTATTTTTGAAAGTCCAACTGAAATAAAAATACTTTTTATAAGTTAATATATAAATATAATAGAGTGCGTGTTTATAACTGTTGTATCTCGTAATTAATCTTTACTTAAAACAAAAATCCCTGTTCTTAATGAAGCCTCCGATACTTTCAGTTGAAAAAGATTCGAAATAATCGAAACGTCCTGAAATAATAAAGTATAAATAACAAGCATGATTACTTCATACATCTAGTTTTAATATAAATATGAATCATATACCCAAGAAAATAGCCAACTAAATATATATATATATATATATATATATATATATATATATATATATATATATATATATATATATATAAAATATATATATATATAATATATATATATATATATATATATATATATATATATATATATATATATATATATAAATATACAGTCCTCTTGTATAGCGCTTACTTAAATGAAAAGCTAGGCACCAAAAGTATAAACTTAAAATATAAAAGAATATAATAATAATAATATTTAAGGAACTGCTATTAAGAAAACTTTACCACTGAAAGAAATTTTCGAGATAAATCCCGACCTTGCAATTAAATCTAGAAATAGATTTTGATTTTTTTTTTATTTTCAATATAAATATTTTTAAGCATTTATTTTTCCTTTGATATGTTTTTCAAAAATTTTGCTGGCCGTTTATTTTAAATTTCAGTTTTTCCCTAGGTTTTCGGTTAAATTTTAGTCCGAAACTGATCTCAACTAAATGCAAAAAGTTTGTGGTTCTAGTTTTTGCATTTAGTTTCATTAAAAATTACTAAAATTTAACTAAAACCTAGGAAAAAGGTTTTGAATAATTATTCTTTGCCAACTATTCATTTACAGAGTTAAATAAAGAGCGAATAAAGAAAATTTTAAGTAAACACAGAAGGACACTTTTCTTAGTGTTGTTAAAATATGAAAAAAAATCGATTATGTTTTAGATGTACTCAAATTGATTGGTTAATATCGCTAAATCGGATACCTAAAATAAATTTCCATATACTAAAATGTTCATTTCCTACAAATATCAAGTTAAACACGTAACAGCGTTGAACACTACAAAATCAAATAACGGTAAGTTAAATGCAATACATTTTTAGGCTAATAAATAACAAATTATTAATTGACAAATATTGCTTAATTAACACATGAAATTTCCTATAATGTTTTATATCTAAAATTGGGTAAAAACCTTTAACATATGTTGAGAAATAATAATACTAAAACAAAGACATCCCCACTTACAATAGTTTGCTCTAAGAAAATTTTTCCGATAAAAAATTTGATATTTTCACTATTCTAAGGTGTTTCATTTGAAGTGCTTGCAATTATGTTACTACTTCAGTAATTAGTTCTTGATATGGTGACCTTTATGCATTATTTTTTTCATTGTTTTTGAACAAATAATTGAGTTTCGTGGGTTGGCTAAAAAGTATAATAAAAAAATACATTTATCAAAGATAATTTATACAACTTTCCTTATAGCTAATGAAGATAGCCGGATCTAATTATTTCCACATCTTCATAAACAGTACTTCTTCTTACATCGGAAACCTTTTTACGATGTTCGCTGTTAAACTGTTAAAAACAAAACTTGTTATTGTTTTTCGATTTTGGTAAAGAGATAAATGTACTCTTGAATAAGAGCCACTCCCTGTTCTGCATTGTCATTCGCTACTCTTAGATTCCGAATAAGCGCCTACAATTTTTTATAATTTTTATTAGTGGTCCATTTTCTGACATTCTGTTGCAAGGAAGAAACATTTTCAAAGCCAAATATTTCAACAAATCGGTAATTATTTGCTGTTACCAAATTCCCTAGTTTAAAGTTTTTGATGTTTTTAACATTTATTATTCCTCTCACCTCTCTACTTTTTCTTTCAAAATCTTTTGAATGCACTCTATTCTTAGTAAGAGTCAACATTTTGACAATTGATTTGAAAATAGAACTTGATCGACAAATAAAGAGATGCAAATAGTTTCTTTTGCAAGATACCATAAATGTGAAGAAAATCTTGTAATCGACATATTTGCAATATTTTCTTCCAATTTTAGAAACATCAAATTACTTCAGGGTTCTCCAATCATAAATGGTGAATTGTACCATTCAAACATGTAAACTGATACTATAAAAACACAAATTCGCTTAACTGATTCTTTTGATTTTGCTAAAGAAAATTAATTTCGGAAAACAAACATTGTGAGAACATAAATAGTTTTGGCCATACATCTGGCAACCTGCATAAATCAAAATAAATTCAAGCTGCTCTTTGTAGTCGTCACGAGGTTGAGAAACACGGAGCATACCTTACGCCAATTCCTTGAGTTCATTGAATCTTTATGAAAAACATATCAAAGAAAGAAGAAATGCTTAAAAATATTAATATTGAAAATAAAAAAAAAAATTAAAATCGATTTCTAAATTTAATTACAAGGTCGGAAATTATCTCGAAAATTCGTTGAGTTCATTAAATCTTCTTTCGAGTTTTTTCTTAAGTTCTGGACTAATTATGCCGTTTTCAGAATTGAGCTTATTAATACTACCTACTACCCTAGGCATTATTAAATCGTTTCAAAATAGGAGATTCTCGATTAGAGGAAGGCCCTAAATATGCGGCTTTTAAAACAAATTCGGAAACGTGGTTTCTACAAGCAAGATTCACGAAATCAATAAATGATCATTTGTTTTCTATTATACTTTCTAGCGAAATAACCAAACTCAACTAGCTGTTCAAGAATAACGTCAAAATAATGCCTAAAAGTGGATATGTGGCGAATTAATTATTACTAGCAAGTATTTCAAAAGGAAACTCCTAGAACTGTGAAAATATCAAAATTTTTTTTCAGAAAATTTTTTTCCAGCATCTTATTGAAAGTTAGAATGTTTATATATTTGTTAATTACTAATGGTGTTATTTATTAGTGCAAAAATCTATTGGATTGAATTTAACGCTGATTGACTTTGTGGTGATCAGCGATGCTACGTATGAAATTTCAGACGTTTAACTCGATATCTGTCTGAAATAAATATTTTTGTTTATGGAGATGTACTTTGGGAGCGCGATTTAGTGACAACCATCGCTTTGAGCAACCTCTAATAACATCTTTATTATCAAATTTTAAGGAATTTTCTTTCGATGTTTTTAACGATTTCAATGCATTACAATTTATTTCCAATTGTTTTTTTTCATAAATAATTAATTTAATGATACATAAAATACTGCTAGACAGAATAGCAATCATGTCCCTAGATATTTAGAATGAAATATTGCTAATATAAGATGACCAATATTTGCAATTATAAAAATCCACGAAGACAAGGACAAGTACGACAAAAATACAATAGCAAAATTTTGATATTGTAGGTTACGGATCACAATAAAAAATGTTACCACATATTTAAGAATTATAGTAGCTAAAAGTATTATTTTAATTTTTTATAAAGGGTGTTTTTTTATAGAGGTATAAAACTTTAAGTTGGCAACACTTTTTTAACTGGCGGCCATTTTGTCAGCTGTCAAGGGATTTATGTTTAGTTTGGTTTGGCATTTCAACATGAATAGACTGACGCCTGAACAACGCTTCCAAATTGTGAAAATTTATTTTGAAAATCATGGTTCTGTTCGAAATACGTATCGCGCACTACGTCCACTTTACGGTCAATATAATCGTCCATCAGAGCAATTAATTCGATTAACTATGGAACGTTTTCACACCACGTTTACTCTAAAAGATAATACGCATCCACAGAGACATCGTACAGTGCGTACAGAAGAAGTCATTGCTGCTGTAGAGCGTAGCGTAGAGGAAGACCCGAATCAGTCTATCCGCCATCGTGCACAGGAATTGGATATGTGTCCATTTACTTTATGGAAGATTTTGCGGAAAGATCTTGATTTGCGTGCTTATAAAATTCAACTCTTGCAAGAATTGAAGCCACACGATCGCCTAGCAAGGCGGATTCGGTGAATGGGCCCAAAACAAGATTGCCGTTGATCCCGATTTTCATAAGCGAATTTTGTTTAGCGATGAAGCTCACTTTTGTTTGAATGGATACGTCAATAAACAAAACTGCCGTATTTGGAGTGATGATAATCCTCAAGTGTATGTTGAGACACCGTTACATCCAGAAAAACTGACTGTTTGGTGTGCTTTATGGGCCGGTGGAATCATTGGTCCGTACTTCTTTAAAAACGATGCTGGTCAGAACGTTACAGTCAATGGTGACCGCTATAGAGCCATGATTACTGACTTTTTCGTTCATCAATTGAACAACCATGATATGCAGGAGCTGTGGTTTCAACAAGACGGCGCAACATGTCACACAGCTGGTGCCACAATTGATTGATTGAAGGAAACGTTTGGTAACCGCATAATTTCACGTTTCGGACCCGTGAATTGGCCTCCAAGATCGTGCGACTTAATGCCGCTAGACTATTTTCTGTGGGGATATGTGAAGTCGCTAGTCTACGCCGATAAGCCCGAAACGATTGATCACTTGGAGGACAACATTCGCCGCGTTATTGCCGATATACGGCCACAAATGTTGGAAAAAGTCATCAAAAATTGGACCTCCAGATTAGACTACGTCCGAGCCAGCCATGGCGGTCATATACCAGAAGTCATATTTAAATATAATGCCAGGTTATCTTGCGAATAAAGTAAATTTCATGTCAATTTAAAAAATTCATCTTTGTTTTGTTCCATTTAAAAGTTCTATACCTCTATAAAAAACACCCTTTATAATATCCAATATTATTTACTACTTGACGAAAACGTGGCGGCACTGAGACACCTACTTCATCCATTTTAACGAACAGCAATTGTTTATTTGAAAACGTTTGTGTATGAACACAACGTTCTACTCGCAATATCTAGGTGCAAGTTCAAGCTTTGGGATTCTTTTCCCGATATAATGGACATTTTAACTGAGCTTATACCATGTAATTCTGCGTTCTTCAACCTTCTCTGAACTGTCGGTGAGCTAACCCCAATTTCTATAATTTTAGCAATAGTGCGGACCAAGGATCCAAGAATCATTTTGAGAAATTCTTCTGTCGGTCCATATTATCGTTTTTTTCGATCTTCCCGATTTCGTTAGCTCCTCCAAATGTTCCTTTTTATTATGATATGAAATTATTTTGGATACGTTGTATTCAGCTAAAACAAATTGTTCAAATTGTCATTTTTTTATCTTCCAAAATTTCATACAAAATAATTTACTTTTAGCATTTGCTTTTTAAGGAAAATATTAAAAGGGGTGCACTGCTTTTGACGCAATTCTATTCTGAATTTAAAAGTTTACTTTAATATTCATTTGTTTTGATTTTTGAAATAGTTGTCGCTAATAACAGCAGCCTACTTTAATATTTTAAAATTCAATGCATTTAAATGCGATTTCATGCATTACCAGTTAATTTAAGTGTATAAATATAATAATAATAATATATTAAATAAATATGGATACCCTGCTTTTTTAGTTATAAGGGCAAAAATCACGATATACCGTTTTTTTCTTTACCTACAACAAATTTTTAATAAATTTTAACAAATTAATTTGTTAATAACTCACCTTCTTTATTCATTCAAGAGAACGAAAATTGCAGCAATTTTTTTCAATAAAATTGGAGGTTCCGGAAATACGATAATGATACGTAAATTTTCTCTGCTGACAAATTGTGGTTTTATTTTTAAATTTTCCTGATTACTTAATGGATTTCCTGTCAGCAGCACAGATTGCAATATTTCATTAAATTTGTTCTTTTTATTATTAATGATTTTTTGTTATTTTACTGTACTATATCCGCAAATTTTACATTTTTTGATGCTTATTGTTTCATTTAAATTAGCACTTTCTGTCAAAAGTACAAAGACTCCAAAAATATTTTTCCAAAATATAAATAACTGTAATTTTAATAAATAATGCTCATGTTTTTCCTTAAGTCAGTATTTTTATTTAGATTTACAATAGTATTTTTCAGTAATACTAAGGAATTATTTTGATTTATAAGAATATAAGCAATTAGCCACATAGTCCAAGCCACAAATAAAAATTAGTGCTGTTTTTGACGTAAATTTCGAGATGGATGAGACCTATCCAGGGGTGTTCGGGGCAATGTAAGAACAAACCACACATAAAATGTAACAGCAAAAAATAGGTTGCGGCCAAGAGGAAGGGTGGTCAAATTTGGCTAAACAGCTTTTTTGAAACCACAAACCAAGCGCAAGAGAAAAAAGAGTTTCAAATAAATACCAAAAAACCCTTAAAATCGGCTATTTTTTGTATAAATTATTTATTGCAAAATTAAGTTTTTTTGCACTTTTTTGATTTTAAAGGAAAGCCCTTGTCATTTTGAACAACATGATATTTTATAATAGTAAATCGGATAATTTGTTGTCGAGCTATTGTTATTTGTTTATCCCCAGACGCTAAATGACTGCCACAACTTTCATTTGGGTGAACATTTTGACCTCCACAAAGGTTCAATCTCTTCGTGAAAGCCTAAATTTTCATATCTTGTTAGGAGCAAATGTGCCCCCAGATAAAAAAAAAACACCGAAATTGGTAAATTCGTTGCTGAAATATGGCGAATTTTTTCGAACGCTGCTGATTATTACAGTTATTTATATGCACAAGAGCTCTATTTCTTTACAAAAAAAAATCCTTTCCTAAAGGGATATTTAAGGGGTTAAAAATTAATTTTTTCATTTGCCCGTTATAAGATATGAAAGTTCATGCCTTTACGAATAGATCGAACCTTTGTGGAGGTCAAAATGTTTACTCAAAAAAAGTTACAGCAATCAACATTTTGCGTCTTGGGATATATAACTAGCAATATCTCAGCAACAAATTATCTGATTTACTATAATAAGATATCATTTTGTTGAGAAAGACCAGGGCTTCCCTTCAAAAGCAAAAAAGTTCAAAAAAAGATAATTTTGCAATAAATACTTGATATGAAAGAAATGGCCGATTTTGAGGTTTTTTTTGGCTGTTTTTAATAACAAGTTAACAAAAATTATCGCACAAAAGCTCAAATTGTAAGTTTTTAAAATCTCTACAATTTCGTTTCCAAAATATGTTCCTTGGTTTGTAGATTAAAAAAAAAACTATTTTAGCCAACTTTGACCCTCCCCTCTTGGCCCCCACCAATTTTTTCTGCGATTTTTCCGAAATTTTCAGTTTATCACTTACCATCCCAATTAATTTATAAAAATAAATGTTCCAGTAAATTTTTCATTAAATATAAATAGCTACAACTTATTATTGAATGATAATTATCTAAGCATAAAATACAAATTATTTCTGTACGACAAATTTTGACTAGATTTTAACAAATTTATTTCTCGATACCTTATTCCTGTTATAACAAATTTGGAACAGATTTTGGCAAGTTGAAATATTGATACTTACCTTGCCAATTAATTAGGAAGTATGAATATTTCCGAAATATTTGAGCGTTCTCTTCGCTGTTGGAACCTCAGTAATAATTTGTTGATTTTCCCTTGTGAAACTAATTTTTTATAAAGTGTCAAGTAATAATGGTCTGATCTAATAGCATCTAGTATAAAATCATGGTTCTTGAGTTTAGAACGTGTCAAATTGGAATTATTATCCGATTCGCCTACGATTCCACCAGGCATCTTCAGAGATCTTTACTCCACGATATTAGAACATTGAATGACTATCGAGGAGCAACAGCCCGGTATTTATATACGACTACTGCTCAGAAAACCGTGATCTAGCGTTACAAACGCTTTCCACGTGTAATATAGACTGTGACCTACATCTCTATTAATATTATTTGGATATTTACGAATTTCTAGCTGCTAGCATCTTAGTTTCGTTTATATTAAAAATGTGACCTGAGCTGCTGCAGATTGTACAATCTGTTTCTTTTTTATACATCTTTCATATTCCTTAAGCCTAGTGGATATAGACCGTCCTGTTTCATCTACATACACTTTACCACAAGAGCCAAGGTATCTTCTAAACGCCTTCTGTTTGAAATGGTATTGCGTCCTTTGAAGACTTCAAACATTTTCTTACATTGTGTAATTGTCCGAATTTTAGATTTTCGCAGCAATCTGGCAATCTTGTCGGTGGTTCCGTGTATGTAAGGTAAGACAACAGTGTCCATAGGAGGTACATAAGTGACATTTTGTTGGGGAGTTGGGTTTTTATATTTATTAATAGAACGCCTTATATCTTCAGCGCAATATCCGTTGCCTCTCAGAGTATTAGTCAGTTTTTCTCTTTCTAATTTCAGTGATTGTTCGTGACATATTGAAATGCCTCTATGTACCGAAAGGTTTATGATAGATTGTTTTTGAGAAGGATGATGGTGTAACGTTGCATTGAGATATCGATTTGTATGTGTTGATTTTCTGTACACAGAATATTCTGGTTTACCATTATCTTTCCTTTGTCCTAGTACATCAAGAAAGGGAAGGGCACCATTTGATTCAGTTTCCATCGTTAATTTTATGCCAGGGTGTTGTTGGTTTAGATGATCCAGAAAATTAAGGAGGTTATCTGCGCCATGCGGTCAAACTACGAACGTATCATCTACATATCTTCTCCATAATTTAGGTTTTAGAAGAGCAGAAGGCAAGACGTTTTCTTCGAAAGCTTCCATAAAGATGTTAGCCACCACAGGTGATAGCGGTGATGCCATGGTCGCTCCCGAAGTCTGCTCGTAGGAAGTTCCTTGAAAAGTAAAATAAGTGGAAATCAGACATGCTTTAATTAATTGTAGTAAGGTGGAGTCCATGTTGTTATTTCGTAATATGTCTTATATTACGGAAACTGAATGATTTATAGGAAAATTTGTGTACAAGAATTCTACATCAAAACTGATTAATCTGTATTCGGGCTCTAATTGGATGGTTTTTAATCTTTGGACAAGGCGTCCAGAGTTTTTAACAAAGGATTCGGTTTTTTCTGTAAAGGAATGCAAAAGTTTAGCCAGATGTTTACCTATTTTGTAGGTTGGTGAATCTATTACGCTGACGATTGGACGTAGAAAAACATTTTTTTTTATGCATTTTAGGCAGTTCGCAGAGGCGTGGAATCTTGGAGCTGCTTGGTTTACCGGCTTTCTTTCCTTCTGGAGTGAGGCTGGAGGCATTCATGAGAGATGTGAGGTTCCTTTCTTTGGTAAAGTGTATGTAGGTGAAATAGGATGGTCTATATCCACTAGGCTCAAGGAACATGAAATATGTACAAAAAAAAAAGACAAATTGTACAACCTGCACTAGCTGAACACCAGGATTTTTTTAATGTAAAAGAAACTAAGGTGTTAGCATCAGTGCATGGTTTCTTTAAACATAAAATTAGAGAATCAATCGAAATTTGTAAATATCCGAATAATATTAATAGAGATGCAAGTTACGGTCTACATCACACGTGGATATTGATTGTAACGCTGGATCAAGGTTCGTTGAGCAGCAGTCGTGTATAAATACCGGGCTGTTGCTCCTTGATAGGCATTCAGTGTTCTAATTTCGTAGAGTAAAGATCCCTGAAGATGCCTCGTGCAATCGTAGGTGAAACGTCCGATAATTCCAATTTTACACGATCTAAACCCAAGAACCATGATTTTCAACTTGACTTAAACCGTGAAAACGCCCGTTTTTTATTAGCTTTTGGTATACTTAATCGACGTGCGGCGAGCAACACGGGCTGACCGAGTGGGCTCATAACGCGCGAAAAAGGCAAGCAAAATAAAGGAATTTGTATAAATATTCTCGATATCTATAAAGATATGTCATACTTTTGGATTAAAAATGGTAAAGATGATTTTAATATGAATAATAAATACGATTTTAATAGGATTCCGTTAACCTAGGGCTTTTCTTTTATGTTCATTTTCATGGTCTATTTTTATGTGCTTAGATAGCACGGTAAATCTCGGAGTTTTCGCGTATTTGACAAGTATTTTCCCCCTGATTTATTATCCAGATTCAGGATGGTGTTATTAGCACGCTTTAAATTTTTTTCACTCCTAAATCTTAAAGACGAATCCTGTGTAGTGTAATAGTCCTTTTATAACTTGATGTTGCAGATTTTTCTAGAAATATATTCTTACCAATTTTTTTTCGTAACGTTTACTTCATAAGTTTTTTTTGTATATAAAAAAGTTGGACATGTATTTAATCACTTTAGGTGTAACTACTCTATAAATACAACTCTTTTAAATTGAGAAGTAACGAGGTAGATACTTGCATGCCATCACATCCTTAATCGTAAATCGTGACGTCTTTAAGTTAATATGAGGTTTATTATTAATGGGCTATTGCTGACGATGAACAATGGTGCTGTTTACCTTCATGCACATCGTTCTTATCTTGTATTACTGTCATATCAAATAAACCCTTGAAATATTAAAAAGTTCGATTAGTCTATTGGTACCACTCTTTTATATTTTATACAAAACCTCAATAGTAGTAAAATAAGTTTTCCGCAATTATCTCGGAAACTCATTTTTTGAAGAAAATTTTTTATCTTTTAGCTTTATTTCTTTTCGTTTTGCCATTGGTATTATTTTTGATCTAGAATTCAGTTTGTATAAATCCGGTGGAAATTCCTTCCAAAAAAACTTCCATGGAGAAGTATAGAAAAGGAACTATTAGATATCGAGTAATACATCAGGAACAGGGAGCACAAGGATTTGAATATGTTTCAAGTGTTGTTTCTTTGACGTATTTCGGAATAAACAAAACTTTTGATGTTGAGAGATTTTTTTCGAAATCAAGAACAGTACCTATTAGGAAAAAATAATATGAATATTAACAACACTATCACACACCATTTATTATGAATTAGTCCAATTGAGGACACTAGTACTGTAATCCCACGAACTGCAGATATTACAACTTGGTACACGAATGAATATAAAAAAAAGTTACAAGGCTTTTCTAATTTATATAATCAATTTTCTCAAAAAATAGTAGTTTCTGAGAAAATTGTACATTATATTACTCTTTTTCGTTCCTTATAAATTTTCCTTTGGAAGATTTTGTTTAAAACATAAAAATAAAGGTCTAATGAAAATTAAGCTTCTTGATATTTTTATTATAATCAAAATATATGTGAGTTTTATTACGATAACTCCCAAATTCTTATGAAAAGTAAATCCTCCATAAGTTGATTGAATTTTTGGTCTGATATTGTTGACATCATGTTGATTAAAAGTTGGTTTTGTTGCAGTTGAACTCTTTGACTAGTTTTTGAATTATGGTTACTTCAAACTTCAAAAATTGATTTTTGAAATAAAGAATGTAATAAAAGAAGTATTCGAAATATAATCGGCAGATTTCTAACCGACTTCTAAAAAAAGTAGGTTCTCAATTCGTCGATTATGTATGTTTTTTTTTTTATGTATGTACACCGATTACTCCGGAACGGCGGCACCGATTGAAATGAATTTTTTTTTACGTTATGTTGAAGAAGTTGCTACGGTGGTCCCATATTTTTTTGGACGTAATTGGTGTAGTAAAATCCAAGATGGCCCTGACAATATGGCGCCCAAAAAAATTAATTGTATCTGATTTTCTCCAAAATTGGTATGGGGGAATTTTTGGAGTCATAAACAACGAATCTGAAATTATTTTTAAAAAATTCAACATGGCGGATCTAATATGGCGGTCAAGAAAATTTAGTTTTGTCCGATTTTCTCTAAAATTGGCGTGGGGGAGATTTTGAGGTCGTACATAACGAATCCAAAATATTTTTCGGGGTCGCACATGACGAATCAAAAATTATTTTTTAAAAAATTCAATATGGCGGATTTAATATGGCTGATGAAAAATCAATTTTGTTCGATTTCCTCCAAAATTGGTATGGGGGAGTTTTCGGGGTCGCAGTTAACGAATCTGAAATTATTTTTAAAAAATTGAGTATGGCGTATCCAATATGGCGGATAAAAATTTATTTTGGCCGATTTGTTTCAAAATTAATATTAGGGAGTTTTTCGGATTGCACAATACGAATCTGACATGATTAAAAAAAATATATTTGACCAATCCAAGAATGCGGATTAAAGATTCTACATCTCTCAATTTTGTATAAAATTGGGGGATTTTTGTTAGTGTTAATCACGAATTTAAAATACTTTTAGAAAAACTCAATCTGGCGGATTCAATATGACATCCTAAAATTTTGACATTTTTCGATTTTCTCCAAAACTGACTCTTGAAGGTGTAAATTACGAATTTAATAGTATTTTTCAGGATTCAATATGGCGAACTAAAAATTTAATATTTTTCGATTTCGTTCAAATGTGGGAATAAATAAATCAGTTTTGAGTATGTAAATAGCGGACATAAAATTATTTAAAAAAAAATCTAATATGTCAGGTGTAATATGACGGTCTAGAAATTTAAAATTTCTAGATTTCATCCCAAATTGATATTAGGGGGGCTTTGAAGAGTTTAGATTTAGATTATATCAAGACGTTAAATTTATTTTTTTGAAATTCAATATGGCGCATCCAATATGGTGAGTTGAGAATTTTACCTTATTCGCATTTTTTCAGATTTGGTATTAGGGTGTTTTTGGGGTCGTGTATTACGAATATAAAGTTAATTTTTTACAACTATTAGGTTGATAAGATGCAATATGAGGGACTGAAAATTTTACATTTTTCGATTTTGTCTAAAATTAATAATGCGGGATTCTTGGGGCGTATACAAACTCAATATGCAGTACAGAATACATCGGGCTCATAAATTTACGTCTCGAGTTCTTTAAATATCGATATTGGAAGGTTTTGGGGCCTATATTACCAATTTAAAATTAATTTTAAATTTCAAATGGTGGATTTACTATGACGTACTAAATATTTGTTTGATACAATTTCACTAAAAATCAAAGAATTTTTAGTGATCCATTTTAGGGTGGTTTAAAAGTTTGGATAAAATGGATCCTTTTTTTGCCACCTTGGGGTCATTGCGAGGTACAATAATATTGAATATTACTTAGTTCAAATAATTTATGGATATCATAATGAAAAATTGAAAAATATAATTTTTATAAAAACAATTGAACCGACTTCTAAAAGTGAGCTAAAAGTCAAAAATAATTATAAATTTTTATACGAAATTGAAATTTTTGAAGTTGGCGACAAACTATTTCTAAATGACACCAATAACTGCTAATATATACAAATTATGGTAAGAAAGCACTTACAAATGTAGTATTTTTAATCTGTTTATGCGTATCACATTTTGTCAGGTATTAGTATGCCGCCGACTTCAAAAATTTCAATTTCATATTAAAATTTATAGTTATTTTTCCCTTTTTAGCTCACTTTTAGAAGTCGGTTCAATTTTTTTTATAAAAATTTTATTAAGAAATTATTTTCTTTAGAGCTTGATTAAAATATATCTGAATAATATCCTATAAAAAATTATAAATAACCAATAGTGTAACTCTGCTCCACGTCAGCTGAATTTTTTGGTGACTTTTTAAAGATCTAACCTCAAACTTCCCAGTGCGGTGCCGGACAAGATTACCAAAAGCCCAACGACTTTATAAATGAAAAAGATAACTTTTTCGCTATTTTGCTTTTACTCTACTTTGATCAAAGCAAAAATGAACTGTACAGGGTGGTAAAAAAAATTTTCACAGCCAATTCAGTATTTCTTTCTCTCTTCTTGTTATGTTTTACATTTTTATCTCTATTTATTCATAATAATTGATAATTGAAATAGATACATCATTAAACAATGATTTCTTATTAAATTATTGTTCAAGAACATTATAAATTGGAATCAGTACCTTAAAATACCATATCCAAAATCTTCATATATAAAATAGGCTCTGAAATAGGGCCGCGTATTTGAATTATAATGTGCTCAAATATTCCTTTACCACATTCTAGATAAGAGACTAAAAAATGTAGAACACTTTAGTATAAGTAGGTTTTTCTACTATCTCGTCTTTAGACTTTTTTTAAGTAATTAAGCTATATTTAAGAAGCAGCTGAACATTCAAAAACTTGAAAATTTAACATAAATGTGCTATTCTAAGACATTTGTTATCGAATTGAATCTACGGCTGTAATTCAAGAATATTTATAATGTTAAAAAAATATTTTATCCAAATCAGACGAAGCATTTCAAGTAATTTTTTAAAAAAATGGCATTTCAAATTGATCTTAAAGAAACTTAATCAGAAAGTTCAACTTCTAAAAGTCACAAGATTGAATTGAAATAATGTTGACGGTTCTGATGACATCACTGACCTTGTTTCGAACGCAAATTGCCTATCGAATTGGAGTTATGGAATGGAGACTTTTTAAAATTAAATGCGTTTTTACTGAAATAACCTTCATCCCATTCACAAATCTTTATTTCAATTAATTACAATAAAACAAATGTAACTTATTTCAGGTAGGTAAATGTGCCTAATTATTTTTGGGAAAAAAAATAAATAAAGTCACCTTTTTTCTCCTTTATAAATATTTAATTTGAACCAATTTTCAAAAATTCCTTTTTTTGTTTGTTCTGCTCTTTCTGTTTCTGTTTGTGTTATTTTAAAAAATTCCAATAACAATGATAGGTTAGGTTTCAAAATAAACTATTGACCTACTAGTCACATAATTCGTTTACGTGAATTTGAAATTGATGTAACTGTATCAAATCAGTTCGATCTAATCTGAATGCTAGGGGAGAAAGAAGGTCATTAATACTGCAATTTTTTAATATGATTATTTGATTTTAGTAACCTTTAAATAAATATGTTTCTTTTGTAATATGATTGGGCGCTAATAAGGGAGTTTATTTTAATAATGCTTCTTTTATTAATTGGCTTAAAGTCGAAAAAAAAAATAATAGAAATAACAATTATTACTAACACATCTGAGGTTTTGAATAAAAAAAAAAGATCACGCGTCTCTCGATTGATCGCTGTTGGTAAGACTCCTATTCCCTTGTCATACCTCTGGTTCGCACTGAAGGACTTCTATCTTTTTAAATCGGGTAGACGCTTATAAGCCAGTCACGTCTTCAATTGGTTTTTGATGCGATACAGAGAGATTTAAAATTAATTGAATATTACACGTAAGGTATAATAATCATAAACGGGTATTTAGTTCGCTAGGTAGTTTGGTGGTTAACATGTTTTGAAATCGGAATTTTGTTTATAATTTATTTTCGGAAAACTTTCAAGAAAATTATCTGAAGAAGCATTTTAATTTAAAATTTTCATTTTTTTAAATTTATATCGTCGGTTTAAAATTACACTCTACAGACAAAAAAGAAAAAAGGATAAATTATGTTTGCGTAACGTTTTGTATTGAGTATTATTATTAAAATATGTAAGTTTTTTATTGCATAATTTTTTTTCATCTTAAATTTTTATGGCTTTTACTTGATGGGCCTTCATTATAAATTAAGTAAAAGACTGAAGATGTCTGCAATTTTTACTATTTTTATTTTTAAAACACCTATGACGTCTTTCGCTACACTGTAGTTTCATCAGATAGGTTATTTAACGTACACTAGAACTACATGATGTTCATAAGTTAGATGGTGGAGAAGTGACAAGATGATATAAAATTATGTATAAAATTAAAGAAAGAACTATTTTTATATTACAGAAATAGCGAGAATTTCCTACTGAACCTTTATGGTGACAATATTAATCTTAACGAAAAAGGTTTAATAACGGTGAATTGTTTAGGTCAGTTTAGTTTCAGAAGATTACCTGTGATTATCAAACTTTACTCATTTCTAAACATTCTAACAGGTGGTTCGAAAATTCCAGAGATTACGCTTAAAAAGAGACATAGCGTTTTCAAGGAGTGGTATTTCTTTCTAATTTCGGTCAGGTGACATGGATATCCAATAACGTTTGGAGTATTTTGCTTAGCTCCGCCATTAGAAAGACAGGTAGTACTCGAAAACGTTCTCTCTTTTTAAACGTGAGCCAACTTTCTTCTATAGAATCCATAGGCTATATTAATTCTCTTTCATCTATGACGGTATTTATCTCAACCTGTTTTGTTGGCGTCTCGTTTCCCGGCTCGATTTTTTATGTTTTCCGCTATATTTTAGCAAAATATTTTGTAAAACTGTGAGAAAAATGTGCTGCTGTTCAAAATATTCATATGTATTTAAATGTAAGTGGCAAACTGTAATAGGATAGGTCGGAAAGTATACAAAAGTGACAGGGAAAAGTTTATTTTTTTTGTAAAAACCACGTGAGATCGGTGATAAAAAAACAACATATTTGTGTTCTACGACCCAAAAATAGGAATTAAGTAAAAAATTATCGAAAAATTCGAAAAACTGGGTGTTTCCACCGTTTCCAATAATTACCTTGTGTTTATTACTGAAATGCGTCATAGGTGTTGATAGAATTAAAATAGTAGACATGCTAGATATCTAAACTTTTTCATTTAATACATAATTTTTTGATAATAGGTCTACACAGCAAACAAAAGTTTAATGTTAGTTGTGGTATTTGGAATATCTAGTTAAAAAACACTTTTTCTTCCACCAAATGATCAAACTAGGAGATATTCAAAAAACAAAGTCATATCAATTTAAACTTTACTTTTTCATGTCACAAAAGTTAAAGCATTAAAATTCAAAATAAGGAGCTCTGTATTTCAAAATAACTTGCGCATTCACCATTATGCTACCTGAAATGTGTTCTTACTTTGAATCTCATAAACTCAAGTTGTTTTTTATCTTCAAAATCGAAATAAAGCTTAATTGTAGCAAGGAGCATTTTTTGTTTGTACTGTACTCTAATCAAGTAAAAATGGCAAAAAAGTATTCATATAATTTAAACAAATATTTTAAACCACTTACCTTAATATTGTTATTAATTATTGTAATAATTAAAGATTTGCTAGTAATCAACTTCTCTCCACCATATCCTTTCTGTGTTAGAGGTTGCACAGTTAGAATAAATTGTAATAAAACGCAATTTATCCTATTCCACCACCATTGAGATGATGGCCCACCTGTACCACCATACCGAGGTGGTGGAATAGAATAAATTGCGTTTTATTAAAATTTATTATTAACTGTGCAACCTCTAACACAGAAAGGATATGATGGAGAGAAATTTGCATTTACTGTTCGCATTTTACTTCATTCAAACACGGAGCTGCATATAGTTGTGTTTGCTGAATGTGATTTCAGCACTACAACGGCATAATGTGGATATATCCACTGCTATTGCATCTCACACGGAGGAATCCGTGAAAGCCGCATAAACATATATATATATATATATATATATATATATATATATATATATATATATATATATATATATATATATATATATATATATATACAAAAATTGATAAGCAGAGATAGAACTGTTTTCGTAATGCATATAAAATTGGCTATTTTTGGACTGACAGGGACAAAATAAACAACCAGGAATATGTTTGTATACTGTCAAACTATCCTTCTTCTTCCTTCTGCAATATAGGCGAACTGCTTGTTTCCTCTCGTCGTCTCTCGGCTTATTCCAATGTCACTCCATCGTTTTCGGGGGCGTCCCAAACTCCTACGACCTGTCGGGTGCAATTCTGACTATTTTTCTGTCGTCCATTCTATTGATGTGCTCGTTCTATTTCCTTTTTCTACCCAGAACCCACTCATTAACGTTTTCTACCTTGCATACTTTTCTTATATTTCCACTTCTTTCTCTGTCCAAGAGCGTTTTTCTAGTGATTCTACGAAGTTGTTTAGTTTTCGCTGTGTCAGGTCGAGTTTCTGCGGTATATGTCCTAGTTGGTCTCAGCATTGCCTTGTAAATTCTTGACTTTGTTTCTATTTTAATATTTTTATTCCTCCATATTGGATCATTTAAACATCCTGCTATTCTTGTTGCTCTAGTTGTCTGTTCTCTTTCCTCCGCCTCAACATCGTCATAACCTGAGATTTCTATGCCTAAATATTTAAATTTCATTTCTGGTTGAATAACTTTACCTTCAATTTCCAGTTTACACCAGTTTACAGAACAGCTCCCTGTCGCCCATTTTGTATCCTTTCAATAAACGTACATTTCTTATTATTTCGCCCACAGCTATTCGTTCAGTCAGGACCCTATTTATTTTTGCTTCTGATTTGGTTCATATATATATATATATATATATATATATATATATATATATATATATATATATATATATATATATATATATTCTATGGTTTTGATGAGGTTATGTGGAATTTGCCTGTTTTAAAGAAGGTAACGTCTTCTGCACCGGATCGAACGCTTTTTCCAAATCAACAAAACACATGTAGGCCGGTCTGTTGTAATCAATTGATTTTTATGTTACCTGTCTTATGACAAAAACCGCGTCTGTGCAGGATCTACCCGATCTGAATCCTTATTGTTCATCTGCTAAGGGTGTTAAGTTATTAATTTTGTTTGTTATAATTTTTGTTGTAGGTTTCAGTGTAGTGGTTAAGAGATTTATACCTCTGTAGTTGAGGGCAATTTCTTATCTCCTTTTTTATACATAAGGATAGTGATACTAGTTTGCCATTCAATGGGTATTCTGTATTGGTAGAGGATTTTTCGAATGAAAAATGTTAACTGCTGTATAAGACATTGATCGCCATATTTAAGTAATTCGTTTGGGATGCCATCTTGCCCTGGGCTCTTCCTATTCTTTAGCTTTCGAAGAGCTGTATTTACATCAGCTGTCTCAATTTGTACGTTGTCGTTCGTTACTATTTCGAGTGTAATTAGTTCAACTTCAAATTCTTCTGATTTATATAATTCCGTTCAATAGTTAACCCAGGTTTCCCTTGCTATCTGATTTGTTTCGACTAACTCATTGATCTCTTTTCTTTGAATTCTAATAAAGTGCCAGGTTTGTTTCTGAAGTCCATAGTAGACATCATTTTGGATTCTCTATACATGCCATTCGATTCTGGTGTTCGTAATGTTCTGTAGGTGAGCTACGCTGTTTTTCTCTTTCTACATTTTTCCTTCCACAAAACCATGGAGTTTAAAAAAAAAATCAACTATTATTTTTTCTCTAAATACTTCTTCAGAATTTTTTTAACTAAAATCTCAGGCTTTCTTCCAGAAAATTTACATTCAACAGCTCACGTGATAGTTTAACACAATTATGTTTTATGTAATAATAATAAAAGATTTTATTTTTAATGTCAACTAGAGGCCAAACTTCATTTTTTAATGTTCGAAATTGATAGAATATGATCATCCTTAATAGTTTCAGTTAAATTATTACTAAGTAAAATATGAAAGTCCCTGTTCTTAAACTAAATTTTGTTGAGATGAAGAGCCGTGTTATTACGTTTAAATGTTGATTAAATTCGAATTCTTTTTACACAAAAGTTCTAATTTTTTCTTGAAAACTGGTAAAGTGACCTTGCTTTTTAAACTCTCTGTGATTTTCCCATTGAATAGGTTAGAGAACATCCGGCTTGTTAAAAACTAATTATTTTTATTTTTAAATGGATTTATTTAACCATAATTTTAGTACCATGAAACGTAAAAAATTGATAAATTTTTAGAATATTAAAAATTACCAGGATTGTTAACCGATAAAGTTTCAAAAATTTAGCATAATTTATTTTGTCCTAAGCATAATTACTGGTAAGAATAATTTAAAGATTTATTTTTAATCTCTTGTATGTTCATCACTATATCGATGTTACACCGAAAATGTACAAAGTAGGTGAAAAAATTCATTATACACGTACGAAATTCGATTAATGAAAATATTTTGACATTATCCGATAAAACATTAACAAAAATGAAAACGGAAATTTTCGATGAAGTGTTAAAACTTGAAATACCAGTTGACAGCTAACTGAAATGTAAAATTTGGCTATAATATTTAATTAGAATCATAGTCAACTTACATTAGTAAAAAAATTGAAAAATCTTTTTTTTTCAAAAGGTGTGGAAAAATGCAAACTTTCAAATATACTAATAAAAACAATTACTTTTTGAAGCTTTTGTAAATAAAAAGTCATATATATTAAAATATCAGTATTTACCTTGATCCAAAAGCAAAATCAAAAGTGAACTCTAATAACTTAAACTTTTACAAAATTAAAAAAAATTATTGTTTTTAGAGTCGGTGTCCATCCTAAAAACTATATAGTCCTTATTTCATCTATTCGATAAAAGTTAGTAATAAATTAGTAAAGCAATAAATATTTACTGCTATAAAATTTGAAGTACCCAGATAAAATAAATTGTAAATAATAGAAATTTAAATTTATTGTGGAGGCAATTTAATTAAATATTATAATACAGTTAAAATTTTTATACATATAAATCATAAATCAATAAAAGAATATATTAACTAAAACCGAAAAACTAGTTGCATTAAAAACAACATACAAAGTTGAACATAAGATGCTATCAAAACGAGACGCTAGGAAGCTTTTGTTGATACTTAGTGGAAGTGGTTACGGCATGTTAAAGTCTAGTAAAAGAAGATTTTATTAGCTCTAAAATAGAGTACGTTTTGCTGCTTATAGCAAGCAAAATAAAGTTATGAAGAGTCGGTCATCTTTTGCGTTACTAAGAAATATTTATATTCCCTAAAGTTTATTTTCTTTCATATAATATACTAAAAATAACGTATTACCATCGAGGAATATAATAGAGTGTAATTTGTATTATTAATTCTGCTCCATGCAGCCCTGCAACTTATAAGAAAATTTTTTTTTCAGCAATATATCGAACAGTGATTTGTTTTGGGTTTACCTACTACATAAATGACACTTTTTTGACGATAAGTGTACAAAAGTATATATACATACATATATATATATATATATATATATATATATATATATATATATATATGTTTATGCGTCTTTCACGGATTCCTCCGTGTGAGATGCAATAGCAGTGGATATATCCGCATTATGCCGTTGTAGTGCTAAAATTACATTCAGCAAACGTACAACTATATGCAACTCCGTGCATATATATATATATATATATATATATATATATATATATATATATATATATATATATATATATATATTTGAGGAGTTGATTCAACGGTATTATGAAAAAAATGATTTTTAGCACAACAATGTAGTGACGTGAACTGAAGAACCACATAGACTGTTATTTTGGACTGGTAAATGGAAAGGATTTTTTTAAAAACCCGAAAAGTTCAGTGAAATATGGTTGTGTATCATCTGTTTCAATTTCCCAGATATTTCCGTACTAAGACAATCTTCAAGTTTATCGAATTATTTAAAAGAAGTTAGCGACAAACCCTTCTATTAAAGAGATATTTTGAATCCAGCTATGATAGATCATATTTGATTTGACCAAAGAAAAATCTGAGATATTAGGATCGAGATTAAACTACTTTTACAACCTTACATTAAAACTACAACACGGTGATTGAATCACGGTTCTATAACTGTCTTTCATTTAAAATGGGATAATTCAGTTTTCTGTAACAATATTGATGGCTTAATGTCGGTAATAGACCATCATCATTTACCAGAAGAGTGGTACTATTACTATTAATCGATCAAAATTAAGTTTCAAACAGTTTGATATCATATCGGTTACATATTTCCATCTTTAGCAGCTTTCCGCGCACACTTAAAGAAACCTGGAAAAGATCAAATTGTACGCTGTATCCAAATAGAATATATGTTAATTGTTGGCTCCTGTGTGAATAAATCACCAGGGCATGTTCAGAACGCTATGTAAAAACACTAACGTTTAAGAACTGGGTACGTTCTTGGTCACAAAAATATTAGAAATTAACTATTGGTGTCACTTGAGACAATTATTTTACCACCATTGCAAACCAAAAGTAGTGTATCAAAAATTTTTTTAAGAGAACCACCTAAGATGGGCCTGGATTTTAGTTTCTCAAAAAAAATCCTGCGGTAAGTGGTGCCAAAATGAAATAAGAAATTTGTCTGGGGCCATTAGGCCATAAGAAAATTAATAGATGATCCCTCTTTTTTTATCCAGTCTCAGTTTGAAGGTTGTTGACAATGTTATGGGTTTCTCTCGATGTTAAGAAAAATTTTCTCGGGAAGCACAAATCACTGGACTTCCATGAGCAAATATTAACTGGTTGCCTATTATAAACTATTAGAAACTAGGATGTATTAAATTATTAAAAATCAATTTTTTATCATCTCATTTAAGTCTTTTTCCGGAAAATATGGGCTTATTAATGATGAACATGTCGAACGCTTTCACTAGAAAATAACAGAGTTTGAGAGGCATTATCAGGGTAGATTGAATTCAGCCATGCTTGCAAACTTCTGATAGAGAATTTAGAGAAATACTAAGAGGAGTGACTACAAGAGAAAAGCCAAATTAAAATTTTTTTAATGAAAAATGAGATTTTATTTGGTTAAGTTACAATAATTTAAATAAAAATCAATAAATGCACTCACTACATAACCTGACGTGACACGACTATTTTATTTATAAGCCGTAAGTCAGTTATCATGATTACATTCTGTTAATCAAGTGAAGAAAAAAGTTTTTAATTTGGGGCGTAGTGCTATTAAGCCTGTATACTATTTAAAAAGCAAAACTATTATGTATTTAACAAGGTGCTTATATCCTCCTTCAGGCAGTTAAGGGAAAAATATATAAAGAGTTCATTTCCAGCAAATACAACTCTCTCCATGGAAGGCTCTACCAAACAATGATTTCATTAGTGGAACTGTTACGAACCAAGAGTAACATTCACAGATAAATTCCGAGATAGGCAGGATATCAAACCTGCAGACTTTTTCGATGTCAGAATGAAAATTATCGCCAGTCAAACGACATCTATACATACACTGCAGTTAAGGCGAAAAAGTCTGTAGGTTAGATATCCGATCGACATATCTTTAATTTATATTTTATATAGACAGTTGTCGCCTGAAATCATAAGCTGGTCGAAACGCGTATGAAGAGATGACCAGAGTTGTATTTCCAGGAAAATATTTATATATTTCTTCTTTAACTGCCTGAAAGAGAGTATAGGCAACTTGTTAAACAAATTCTAGGGCAGTAAATATTTCTTTATTTCTTACTGAGATTTAAATTTTTAATATGACATATAATTTATACAAACTAATCAAGTCAAAACCTTTATAACAATACTGATATGAACAGTACACAAATAAATATTTATTTAAGGTATAGAGATTATCCATTGTCACTTCTATCTAATAAGGTGTTTTACTTCTCCGATGCTGAGGTGCTCTGGTCTATTCTGTACTGACGAGAACCAACAAGCTCGAAACCGGTCTACAGATGGCGGTGCACAATCATGGGAAATGCTTCCACCCTTTCCTGGTATTCTTGCAATCTGAGATAGTGCTTCGTCTCTAATTGTATTAGAACCGAGAACGTTGATCCTTATAGTATAAGGTTTTTTTCAATTGATTAAGAATTAAGCTAACAAATAACACACAATATTTTCTTACATTTTCACAATATAATACATAATACACATAACTTCAAAATTTTAATTTACAAACAACACAAACCATATTATTCTAGCTACAATAAAATTAGTTAACAAAATAAATAACTGATATTTTGTTTAAGATAATAATATTATGCCCATGCTTCAGCAATACGTGACGTGCTGCAAAATGGATGACTTTTCACTATAACATATTTGTCATAATATGTGATAGCTTTGTGGGCATGTATTAAATTCACAAATTCAAAATTACTAAAAGTGGAAGATCATTTTGTTCATCACTAGATTTTACCTACCGATTTCCCGTTACAATCTAATAGGCTACAATTTTTCTCTCTCTTCAATAAAGTATAATTTTCCAAAGTATTATGCATTCATAAGTTCTTTCTTACTAATTAACGATGAGTCGTATTAAAAAGATGTATAGTGTTTTAAACTTATATTTAAATGTGTGATACCTATTGGCAATATTATAAATTACAAAATGGCCACAAAAATTGATAATAATTTAATTTTTGACACTAGTATGCGTAATTTAATGTCAGGTTTTATTTTATTACCTCTTTGTATGAACGCAATTTTAATATAATTTAATTTACATAACTAGACGTGAAATATAATATATTACCAATAAATGACAATCTAAGAATAGACCACCCGCGGCAAATATTTGTAATAAAAACAAACAACACGAAATTCAAATTTTTAAATGTCGAATTTATATTTTTTAAAAATCTAATGTGACTACTTTAATGGAAAAGGAATTTATTAAAATAATTAATAAGCACAAAACAGATTATTACATAATAATATTAATTTTAATTTTTTCACAAAAATGAAAGAAACAAATCAACTATTTTACTAATTTGTAAAATATATGGATATACTAGATGTTATTTATATCTTTTTACATAAATTTGGTTTAATTTTCCCAATATTGCATACTTTTTCCATAAATTTCGATTTATTTTTTATTTTACATTTAGTACATTGCAAGGCTATATCTAATTCAGTCAATCAGATATAGGCTCAACCTATTATATATATATATATGTATATATATATATATATATATATATATATATATATATATATATAATATATATATATATATATATATATATATATATATATATATAATCATGATTGAAATTTTAATTGCATGAGATTATTGTTTTACCAGCGTTTTCGTAAAATTTGGTCGAAATATTTAAAATAAGATGTATTCAAAAGTTATTCAAAAATTATGGATCTAATCCCACATAGCATGATAGCTTCCACACGTCGCATGAAAGCTTTCGGATACAAGTTTCATGTAAGTTTTCCAAGTAACCTTCCACGAACTTTCCAGGAAGCTTATGAATAAATTTATTTAAGGATCCCAAGTAATCTTTCATGAGAGATTCCGAAAAACTTTAAAAAATATTACATGGAAGATTAACGTTAAATTAACTGTGGAAAATTTTGTGAAACCTTTCTGCAAGTTTCTTCCAAGAAAGGATATTGCAATTTACCAAGTAAGCAAAGTGGTTACCTTAGCGTAACTTTTCAGTAAGATTTCAAGGAAAAAGTTGTTATTCCATATTGATATTTTCAAGAAACCTTTCTGTAATCATTCAGCAACCTTCTTAGAACCTTTACGAGTTGATCTACAACCACCAAGCACAGAGGATACCAAATGGGATTTTGGCGAAACATCTGCAAACCTCTACAGGAAACCAAGCGAACGAACGGATGTTTTCCCAGATTAATACTGAATCACATGTTCCCATCTGTGAAACACTACTTAGCAACATATATATATATATATATATATATATATATATATATATATATATATATATATATATATATATATATATATATTTCTGTAATATTTTCTTGGGCATAGGTTTTTCCATTTGAAAATCAAAAGACAAAACAATTTTTCTGAGGGTCGCTCTACATGGTGAGCTTCTTCAAAGATATGACATATTTATTTTGAATCTACAAATTTACGATTTTTTTTTAAAAAACAGTTATCACAGTAATTGTCCTACATACCTATTACATTTATATTTTTAAGTTAATTAAAATTAATAAAAATATAATAGATTTTAAAACAGTCTTAAAATTAAAACACTACACAGGTTAAAATAGTGAAAACTATAAAATAGTATATGCCTTAAAAGCACCTTTTTGCGTATGTTAAAAATAAATTCAATTATTACAATTTGGTATGCAATTGATATGGATAGAATCTTCTCCAAGAAGTGCTAGAAAAAGTAGAAAAGACCCTAATAATGAACCATTTTCCCCAACTCCTTATAAAAAAATAATTAAACAAAGAACCTTTTTTCATTATAAGAAACAAAAAAAAATAACAATACCACAACACAAAACACTTTCATTGCATTACCGTATATAAACCAACTATCAGAAAAAATAAAATCTATTTTAGGTAAGCATAACATAACGGTATGCCACAGGGCAAACAATTTACTGGGATCACTTTATACGAAATTAAAATGCAAAGTTCCCACCAAAAAAGATCTAACGTAATATATGTAATTCCATGCCTAAATTGTCCTAGAAAATACATTGGCATGACGACACAATATATTGAAAATAGAATTAATGGACACAAGTATACTAAAAACGCATCGACATCCTTACATTAATATGAGCAAACAACTAAGCATGAATTCGATTTTAAAAACACCCACATTTAAGATACTGACAGAAATTATGACAAACTAGTCATCAAAAAATGATACATATAAAAAGAGATAAAATGCTGTAAATGGCAGAAAGATGTCAAAAACCTAAGCCAAATATACTATAATTTGATATTTTAATATGACACTTGAAGCGACTCTATAATAAATATTAGAAATAATGTAATGATCCTTGACACGAGTTCGTATAGACTCACGCAAATCAAAAAATGTTATTTAAAAAAAAATAATAACCTTTTTTCCTATTTTTTGCTGTTTATATAAAGTAATCTATCCATATCAATTTCATACCAAGTATCATAATTGAATTTATTTTTAACATACACACGAAGCTACTTTCAAGGTCTGTACTATTTTATAGTTTTCCCAATTTTAACCTGTGTATTGTTTTAATTTTAAGACTGTTGTAAAATCTGTTTTATTTTTTTTTAAATTTTAATTAACTAAATATTATAAATATAATAGGTATGTAGGACAACTACTGCGATGTTTATTAAAAAAATTGTATTTTTCCAGATTCCAAATAAATATACCATATCTTTGAAGAAGCTTACCATGTAGACCGAAACGTCAGAAAAATTGTTTGTCTTTTGATTTTTCTAATGGAAAAACCTAAACCCAAGAAAATATTACAGAAAAATATTAACACAAGGTTTAAGATACAAAAATAATATATAATATATATATATATATATATATATATATATATATATATATATATATATGTTGTTGCGTAGTGTTTCACGGATGGGAACATGTGATTCAGTATTAATCCGGGAATAAATCTGTTCGTTCGCTTGGAAGTGTGCAGACGTTTTACCAAAATCTCATTTGGCATCTTGTGCTTGTTGGCTGTAGATCAACTGAAAGAAATTCAACGTGCAGCGTGCTTTATACGCGGTCGCAGATAGTAACGGTTGGTTGGCGTTGGCTCTGCCTCCCTCTCGAGCGCCACTGTTGGTGTCAGGTTAAGTGTGACATGCGTGTCAGTACAATAGTCCCGCTTAAAGAGTTTTCCAAGTAGAAGGAAGATTGAGTGCATCGTCTCTCTTATTCAGAGCGTCGTTCTTTTCAATTTCGATGGATTCATGGATCAATCTTGCCTTGTAGTGTTCTATATTAGCGATTTGCTGGCCGGTGTCAAAATCAATTTTGTATATATATATATATATATATATATATATATATATATGTATATATATATATGTATATATATATATATATATATATATACTATATATATATATATATGTATATATATATATGTATATATATATATATATATATATATATATATATATATATATATATATATATATATATATATATATATATTATAATTTTCAGATTCTTGAACCATAGATTACATCATTTTCTCCTTATTTTGTCTTTTCTTGAGATTAGGTTCTTTATTTAACAAAAAATCAAAAACAATTTGACGTTTCGTCCTTTATTTTTTAAAATAAATGAAATTCTCCAAGAGTCTAACAGTTTCAACGAAAAATGACAATTCACGTCCGAAACAGAAAGTAATATTAAAATAAATTTTCTAGATATGACACTTATACGCAGAAGAAACAAAATTTTAACTAAATGGTACACCAAACCAACTTGGTCGGGTAGATATCTAAACGGTTTCTCAAATCACTAAAAAACTCAATAAAATAGTGTTATAATCGATCTGTCTGATCGTGTCATCTCTCTAACGTCTCCAGAATTCCGACCAAGAATACTGCAAAAAGTGAAAAATACACTAATATATAATAATTTCAATAAAAAGATTATCACCGAAATAACAAATAAACGAACATATAAATTTTATAATAACCTTATAACAAGAAACGTAGAACATAAACAGCAAAAATATGTAGCATTACCTTACACTGTAAAGTGTCAGAAAAAATAAAACACATTTTAAAAAAAGCATGATATTATCATATGTCACAGGTCCCATAATAAATTAAATACACAAATAAAACTCCTCTCATGAATAAGTCAAATGTAGTATATTCGATCCCTTGCTCAAATTGCCCCAAAAAATATATAGGGTGAAAAATGCCTCAACAGCGTTAAGCAAACACGCACAAGATGAAAAACATACCTTCGATTATAAAAATACCATAATTAAGAACAAAGATATGAATTAATAAAAATTGCAGGTAAAGGAAATGATAGAAATTAAAAAAGATAAAAACACTGTTAACGACAGAACGGATATAGGAAATTTGAGCCATATTTACACTAGCCTAATTTAAAGAAAAATATTAAATATTCGATCCTCTTAATAAATCAAAAATTGAATATCCTCTTAATAATAAAATTAAATGTATGCCTTCTTTTGTTTTTTTTTTTGGTCCATTGTTAGAATATAAA
Organism: Diaprepes abbreviatus; assembly: GCA_034092305.1. Lineage (NCBI taxonomy): Eukaryota > Metazoa > Arthropoda > Insecta > Coleoptera > Curculionidae > Diaprepes > Diaprepes abbreviatus. Next base: position 656,542 of record JASJET010000205.1, on the reverse strand, counting down.
AAATAAAACACATTCGCATTCCATGTATCCTAAGTACCCAAATAGACGTCATTAAAAATTTCATTTCATTGTTACTAAATAATCAAAATGTCAAGGTGTGTACTGGTAAAATTAAATACTTTTTTTTAGAAATAAGACTAGTTTTTAAATTGTTGTTTGTTTTTTAAAATTGTAAATATCTTTGTGTATGAATGTTTTTAATTATATAAAAATATTTTTAGGAAGATCAATAATTAAAAAGTCAAAAAAAAAATTTTTTTGGAAAATTCCTTAAATAAAGGGCGAAACGTCAAATTGTTTTTGATTTTTTGTTAAATAAAGAACCTAATCCCAAGAAAAGACAAAATAAGAAGAAAATGATATATATATATATATATATATATATATATATATATATATATATATATATATATATATATGAAGTAAATTGCGATCAGTAAATGTAAACTTCGTTCCAATCATATCCTTTTCGTGTTAGAGGTTGCACAGTTTGAATAAATTGCGATAAAACACAATCCATCCCATTCCACCACCATCGAGATGATGGCCCACTTACATATATATATATATATATATATATATATATATATATATATATATATATATATGTAAGCTTACAAAGAAACTTACCTTAGGCTTTCCTTAAATGATATCATGAGCTTAGAACAGAACTTTTCCCATAATATTTGTGTCACGGACATTAGGTAATTACTGGAAGCTTCTATGAAATCTTTCACAAATAGTGCTTGCAAGATTCCAGAATGCTTTCGTGTAAGGTAATAAATACGAAACAGAATCTTTTAAAATCTTACATGAGTCGTGTATTACGCTTACAAAGAGTTTTACGTTATGATTTCCTGAAAGATTATCGTAAGTTTAAACGTAATCTTTCCGTTAGTATTTGTCACAGACATTAGGCAATTACTGGAAGATTCCACGAAAGCTTTCGTATAAGGTTATATATACCAAATAACTAGTAAACTGACGTGGATCTTGAAGTAAGTTTATGAAGTAACTTACGTTGTGCTTTACTGAAAGTTTATATTAAGCTTAGACGTAATCTTTACGTTAGTATTTGTTGCGGACATTTGGTAATTACCGCAGGATTCCACATAAGCTTTTTGTAAGGTTTCAAAACTTTCTCGAAAGCTTGCTGAAAACCTTCTGCAGTCTTTCATGCTATGTGGGAATATAACGGACATTTTCATTAATCGGACTGTATTTGGTTTTGATATGTGCTCCCGATAATTTGGTTAGAATAAAGGAAATTAAAATATGGATTGAATTTGCAACCGCATACCATACAATTCTTTTTTATTTATGCTAAAAAAGAGTTGATGATAGTGATTCGCTTCTATTTGCAATAATAAACATGAAAAATTAAGTGCATTGAAGTTATTTTAGGTAATTACATTTCTGTTTATAAAACATTTACTTTTTAATAACAGAAATCCATTTCAAAATGACATCTCTAATATTATATAATTAAATACTATTTTACAAAAACATCTATTTAAGTCATAAATAAAATTTTAATATTATTTATTTATTACGAAACAAGTATTGGATCATAAATAGTGCAAATATGACAAATACTATAATTTATAAAATAAGTTATGGCTTTTTGTAGTTCTTGTATGCCTCCGGCAAAAAATATTGAATTATCTATTCATAAATACCATCGACCTTATCAGAATTTTAAAGACCGCACACTGGGTGGCTGATATAAAAAGAGAACTATTATAAAGAACAATAAAATTATTGAAAGGTCAGGAAAAATGATAATTGTTTATTTATTGATAGTGCAAGTCTCATAACATAATGCAGAATTTGTTATTGATATCATACTAAATGTCGTTAATTTATATTCAAGATATTATGTTGTCTAGTCTACTTTATATTACGACTGAAGTATTAATTTTATGTTTACATAAATTAGAACGCAAAAGTTTTTTGTGTAAATGTGAACAACATTTTTTGTTTAATTATAATATATTATGCTAAAACAGGGTATCAACGATTGATTTCCTCAATAATTTTTCTGTGACTGTTTGATTGGTCCAGTTGGTTTACTGTATTCTCTTAGAAATCTTGATTTGGTGATGATTTCTTTAACTTGGAGTTCTTTAGTCTACGCCTTCAAGTTCCTAAAAGTAAAAAAAATCCTAAGAAATATTTATGATATATAATGATATAATACTAATAATAATAATAACTGGAACAAATGCTTAAAATTGTAGAGGAGTTCTCCGGGGATATCGGAATGCAATTTGGACTTGACAAGTGCCGTATTTTGAACATCGTTAAAGGGAAGATACAACCGGGGGCTTTTGAAATGCAGAACGGTGAAACTATAGCTGCAATAGAAGCAGACCAAACATACAAATATCTAGGTATGAAACAGGTTAAAAGAATTGACCATGGCACTATGAAGGCCGAATTGATAACCGAATTTGTCACGAGGACACGTATGCTTGCTCTGCGCTAAGCTACTCTTCTGGAATTGTAAAATGGAGCAGGACGGACATACAAAACCTGCAAAGAAAAATAAGGACACTCCTAACTAAAGCACAGAAACATCACCCTCGGAATGCCATTGAACGTACAATGCTTCCAAGATACCAAGGAGGAAGAGGATTGGTGAATATTGGTAAGCAGCTCAACCAACAAACGTTCATATTGCCACAGGTTAGCGAACTCTTCCACACTACATCGAGCAATATGCGAGGCAGACGATTCAACGCCGCTACAGTTGAGGGAACAAGATATTACTTCTCACCACCAAACAGACCAAGAGAAGTTACAAACCTAGCTACAGAAGTCACTTCATGGACGGCATCCAAATGAGGTTAACGGAGGGCTTCTTGTTAGCTATCCAAGATCAGGTTATTCCAACGAAGAACTATCGGAAGTTTAGCATTAGAGATCCCTCAATAGAAAATGACCAATGCAGATATGGCTGTCGAACGTCAGAGACAATTCAGCACATAACTGGAGGATGCCAAGCGTTTGCCGCAACCGGAACGACACTACTTAGCCGCTAAGATACTCCACCAAGAGTTAGCAGAAAAGTTAAACCTATTACAGGTAGGAAAAGTGCCTTATTCCAAATACAATCCAGAGCTTATTCTTGAGAACAACCAGTTCAAGTTATATTGGAACCGAACGGTTCTGACGGATCAAACAGTTGCTCATAATAGACCAGATATTATACTAATAGATAAAATTTCTAGGCGAACTACACTAATAGACATCGCTGTACCTAACAACAACAACCTAAGGCCAAAATACAACGAGAAAATCGCCAAATACAGAGATTTGGAGGTGCAAATCCGAAGACAATGGGCAATGAACAGCGTCCAAACGATTCCCATAATACTGTCAACAACTGGAGTGATACCAAAGAACCTCCTGCAGAACATCAAGGGACTGGGTCTGAGTGAGCATCTGTATAAACCGATGCAGAAAGCAACTCTCCTAGCAACCGCGCGAACCGTCCGAAAGTTCATGGGAAATACAGCAGACAATGTCACCTAGCACCCGATAACATGGAAAAGGTTCCCACAGAGCTTCATACTTTTGGTGTCTTTGTTCGCCTGGTATGAGTGAATAATCTCTGGAGGGAGTGCGAAGTCGTTTGGCTTGTAAATCATAATAATAGTAATTAATATCTTTATTTTCTTTTTTTTTGACAAAATTGCAATTTGTTTAGGAATCGTTACTTAAGTAATTAACTAATTAACGCCAGAAATACAAGCATGTTCAATTATGCACGATTCAACGTAGGCGTAGTAAACAGTAAGAAGCTGTACTTCATCCAGACTAGTACGTAAGTTCCTAAACATATTAGCCAAACTACCAGCTTACCCGAAACATATTCACAGTGATTTTTAAAATTTAGACATTTGTCCATATAGATGCCCAAAAATTTCACCTTTCCACACTGTTCAATAGGGTTGTCCTGAATTAAAATATCTAGTTCCGAACATTTTTTCTGATAATTATAGAATCTAATAATTTTAGTTTCAATTACCATTGAGAAATAAAAAGTTTTCATTAAATTATTTACTCGCATCCAGCATAATGTTGTTACATTTTACTTCCAAATCATAGTTTAATCTTTCAGAAATTAAAAATTATCACCTGCATATACAGACATTGCGTCCGCAAGGATGCATCCAATTTCATTTATATATAATATAAACAGGACAGGGCCTTATGTGGGTCCCTGTGGGACTCCAATATTCACTCTTATATGTTTAGAACTAATACTTTGTTGTGCTCCATTGTTCAGTTCAATGAGGAGTTGCGAATTCCATATTTAGATAATTTAACTTATAAAGTTCTACGATCAATGCAATCAAATGCCCTGCTGAGGTCACAAAAACTATGACACTCGCCCACCCCGATACATTTATAACATGATAAAATGAATTTATCGCAGTAATTGTACATTTTTCGTTCATAAAGCCATGCTGCTCTAAATTTAAAATTTTATTATTCCGCAAAAAATTCAAAATTTTTTAATAGGGATCGTAACTGGTCTATAATTAGATCTTCCTTTGATGTTTTTGTTTTTATAGCTAGGTGTCACTTTGCTCATTGTCAATGTATATGGAAAAATTCTTAAACAAAATGAAAGGTTAACCAAAAAGTAATAGGCTTTATGATAAACTTCAACACTTTCCCTATTAAAAAAAACTGGATATATCATCAGCGCCCGCTAAGTGCTTATTTTTAAACTCAATTTTTAGTAAATCATATAGCTCCATCTCTGAATATAGAGATAATGAAAAGCGGTATTCCGTAGGAGATTTCCCATTGAGATTTTCGCTTACTATGAATACGAGGTATTTTCTTCAAAATGTGTATATATATGGAGTACTTCCAAAAAATTCATTAAAAGCCTTAGCTATTAAATAACGGTCCCTTACGCAATCATTGCCAACATTAATTTGCAGATTTTTTTTTATCCTTATGTTTATTTCTTAATTGAGAAACTACATTCCACATTGTTCTGTTTATATTCTTATTATATTTTATTTTATCCTGATAAAAAGTTTTTTTGTTCTGTTAATTAATTTTTTATCATCATTTCAATATAAATGAAAAATACACTATTTAATTTAAACACGAAATTAAGTAAAATAAAAAATCATATGTACCTTTTAAATTAAATTTATGAATATATCACTACAGAGCTTTTACATACTTCTAACATACTAACACTTCCAACATAATTATTACCTCGAACAAAATTGACATTGAAGTAAATAATACGATTATTTTCTACACTAATTGGTAACTTCTTTTAAAATTCTTACAGAACATACCAACTTCATGTGAAAGTATCCTATTACTGACTACCACCGAGTCGTGATTCGGTATGTATTCTTTGTTCCAGTTAAATGTTCAGTTTAACTGATTATTTTAATAAGATTAAAACTGGACAATAATGGCCACTTATAATTACAGTTTAACAGTGGAAAACCCTATACTTGTAGATCCATACGACTTCTCTCTCTAGCCTTGATTTATCCAATGCTGGACATAGGCCTCCTCTAATTTCTTCCAGGTTATCCTGTTCTGGACTATTCGCAGCGATGTTTCGTAGCTATTATCTTAACATCGTCTGTTTATCTCATCTATTGTATTCCTATACTCCTTCTAGTTTCTGGTGGTCTCCTTTGTACGTATTCTATATGTCAACCTATCTATGCTCTGTCACCCATCTCCACGTAAAATACGCAATACGCTCCATAAGATCTGTTATCTTCGTCTTATCTCAGACTGCATCATTTCGCAGTTTATGTCTGAAAGATACCCCCAGCATGATCCGTTCCATTGACCTATGCGTAACTTCCAGTTTGTCTGTTGCCTTCCTTGTTAGAGCCATCATTTTCAATCTATAAGTAAGCACTGGGAGTATGCAGCTGTCGTATAACAATTTTATGCTTCAATATAAACCTGAGCCTACTAAAGGTAACTAATTTTAAAGACATATAGTCCTAAATATATGTAGCCGGAAACATTTTCTATCATGTCCTTGTCAGTGATAGTATTATTTAGATCGTTATTTATAATCTTGGTTTAATTAGGATCAATCCGCAGTCCCTCCTGTTTTGATTTTTCGTTGAGCTCTGTTAGCAAGAATGTTAGTTCTTGAATATTTTACTTATTAATATCATATCGTCAGCAAATCTGAAATGATTAAGGTATACACCATCAATATTAAATCCTTTTCCACCCCAAGAGAGTGCAGTTAGAAAAGCCCAGATCTCGATGGTGTCAAAGACTTTATGATAGTCCACGAATACAAGGTGTATTGGTACATTGCATTCTATTGACTTTTCGATTAGTGTTCGCATTGTTTGTAGATGATCGACAGTCCCAAAATTTTTTCGATATTCGGCCTGTACTACTGGCTGATATAAATCAAATTTTTCTGTTGGTCTGACATAAACAACCAAAGTCAAATCTAAAATAATATAATCTAAAAACAGTATATCCCCTTAGTAACATCAAAAACGTGTATCCCCTTAAAAGCAAAAATACATTCCGTTCATTTTTTTAGTCATCATGTCGCCGAATATAAAGATAGGTCCTTGGTAGTTTGTTAATATTAAAAATGGTTTTGAAGGTGCGTAAAATTTTACTAAATATCATCTTTTATAATGATTAGTTTTTCAATTGAGGCTTATAGCTCATGGGCGGATAAGGGGGGACCCTCTCCAAGAGCTTCGACTTTAGCAAAAATGGACTCGCCTACCTGCTGCATTGGGACGTGGAGTTCACTGGACTGTAATTATGTGATTTTGGTAGCTTGGGCTTGTGGCACATTGTCATTCTGTCAACTCGTTTTCCCTTATTATATTGTATTGTCTTGTATACCTTATTGGGTAGTGGCAATTGCGACCTTTTCTGTGCTTTTGTGATATCGTCTTCCTCCTTGCCAAAAAAAAAATGGGGGATCCGCCCCTGCTACGGTTTGCATCCTTTCATGTGTAAAAGAATAACCATTATACCACTGTTGATGTTGTTCTTTCTGAAAAACATTCGTTGAAAAGAAGCTTGAGTATTCTTCTCCCATCGTGATAGCATAGTTGGCTAATTCGTCGACTCCTGAAGCTTTATTTCTTTTCATTTTTTATTTCATATAAGGTTATCTCTCGGTATCTTCATTATCTTAAATTAAAATTCTAGGGTGCCTGATGGTTTTCCCAAGTTTTTCGTGTTGTTTGCATAGTTCTACGTAAAAGTATTTTATTATATATATATAGGAATCTACTTTTTGTTTGCAATCATTTAGCCATGTTTGTTTGTTAATTTAAATACGTCCTTACTACTTACTATTCTAAACTGCCTTTGAGACATTTGTTCTTCAGAATAGATGAAAATAAAATGAAATAAAAACGAAATTTCACGAAAAGTTTCAATGTTTTAAATATGCCTTTTTAAAACATACATAAAAATTAGGTTTTCAATGCTTTATTTGCCCCTTTCATAGGATAATATTTTGAGGTATACTGAATCAGGTTCTTACCTATAAAGTCCTTTTAGTTCTGATGGATTAACAAACTTGAAGAAAGTGAGTAGTAAAACTTTGAAGCCTCTTTTTAAAAGGAGTTAAAATTAAAAGCCCGTTTAGTGATGCATCAGCCAATCCCTTTCTGTGGTAGCATGGTGTAATTATTCTGTTGTTGCTATGTTGAGCCTTTTTGAAGTATATTGTTATGGATAATTGTATTTCGAATAAAATATGGCGCGTTTACGATTAGTCTTAGTGTTTTATTTTGAAAACTTCCAATCCTTTCTTGCCTAAATCTGGAGAGACATATCCAGGCTGGAGGACCAAAGGAAATTATGTAGCGTAAAAAAGTTTTTCATGGCGTAAAGAAGTAACTCGATTGTGGGGTTAAGCTAATTAGCTTCATTGAGGAGAGGATACAAAACATGAAGTCCTTTTTTGGCTTATTTGAAAAGACAGTTAGTATTGCTAGTCCAGTTGAGTCTTCTGTCAAAGATTAGTTATATATATTCAAACTCTTTTTTACAAGGAATTTGAACGTTTGAGATGGATATACGATTTTCTGGATTTATTTTTCAGTTCGACATCCATCTCTCGAGTTTATTGATATATCTTTGCAATCTAACAATTATTAACCAGAATTTTGAAGAGAATGTAGCTGTCTCAGCATCATCAGCAAACAAATATAGGCTAATTTAATCTTCGGGATATCGCTTGTGTATAGGCTGAAGAGTATAGGAGATAATGGGGATCCTTAAGGAACTCCAGCTCTTACTGCAATATATGCTTATATCCTGACACCGCGAAACTTCTGTTTAGGATCAATCTTACTAGATGGTTGACAATATCTAAATTGATTAATTTAACGACTAATTTATTATATTGCTTTTCATCTGCTATTTATCCATTTTCAGATCATAAAATATGCCCTTTTCTCTGTTAGGAATCTTAGGAAAAATTCAGGGACTATGGTCGAATATTATATGACTATTATTTTAAGTTTAAGGCGATAAATTCGAAATGTTGAACAACCGTCATTACCTAAAAGCTTATAATTTCTTTATTTATTAAAAAGAATATCTCTAGCGCTATTAACGACGTTTAGAAGCAAGTGAATCGTACTTGAACAAGATATCGCTCAAATTTTTTTTTAATGACGGTGATTTAACATCTTGAATTTTTGACTTTAATGGCGGCGAGGGCGATCGCCTCCTCCCCCCCTAAGAGCTTCGAATTCAGAAAAAGTAGACGCACCTACCGGCTGCATTAGGAACGTGAAGCTTGCTGAACCCCTCCTCCCTCAAGATTACTTTGGTAGTTTGGGATTAGAGCACATTCAATTAATTTTTTAAACTCTCTTTCACATATCACGAATAATGTGGGGGTAATTTCAATCTTGGCTTGTTTCTTATGATTTCGCCCTCTTCCCCAAAACAGGGAGGCTGGATCCGCCTCTGATAAGAGTCAAATTATTTTTAAAATATTTTCATGTTTATTCATAATTATCAGCAGGTAAATTTGAAAAAGAAATAGTTCTAAAATTAAAAGTTTCTGCGAATTTTATTATGTCTTTCTAAATCTACATTCCAAAATACACGTACTTTAATCCTACAAAATTTAAATAAATCAAAATAGTTACATAATCATGTTAATATTATCTAGAAGGCCTAACAACGAACGCGCGCCTATGGTTTATTAGTAATTCTTGTTGAAATTCAATCATTACAGCGCTAGTTAAGGTCATAGAAGTTTCAGCGACCTTATTTTTGTGGGAAAATTTTACTTGTTATTCTGATTTTACTTAGCAACAATATCCAGTGGCGTAAATAATGACTCCACAGATCCAGCGGTGCGGTGGGGGGGGGGGGCGCAATTAATCCAAGGGCGCCTTCAAGTCCGTTAATAAAAATGAATAAATACGAAGGATCAAGATAGGTGCAAAATAGTGGGACACAGTCAAAAATCTGCGTGGGGGGGGGGGCACATACTCTTAGTTACGCCACTGGCAATATCCCAGTCAGCTCCTCAAATTGTATCAATATGTTTTTTAGAACAAAACTGCCTACAAACGACAGAAACGTCGACATTGAAATTATTTTATTAAAGAATCATTTTAGGTCACCATTTTTATTAAAATAATACTCTAAAATGGAAACGAAATATAATTTTTATCCATAGAAAGTATTTTTACAACTAAGAAATTTAATAAGATTAAACGAGCTCGAACGTAAACACAAATTCTTCTAGTACCAATAAAAAACCTACAAAATCTACTCAAACCTTGTAATACAGCTTTATAATAAAGTAAATTTTCCCCTGAGGCAAAAGGAAAGCAAAGGTAAAAGAAACGTCTGCCTGATGGCATATAAACAACATAACCAAAAGTTATTCGGTAACCTTATCGTAAGTAGGAACGTTTGTGCCTCATTCTACAAGCCATTTTCATTCTAGAACGACTGCTTATTGGTCGTAAAACTCCCATCGTATTGATTGTTAATGGGATCTAAAATAAACTCTACTTGCCTCCTCTGAGCATCATTTCATCCTTACCTCTATTAGTAAGTAAAAGAAAGAAAGGGAGATGATCCGACTGTCACCGACTTTCGAATGGTCTAAAATGTAAGTCGATATTTTGTTATGGTTTACTGCAATCCCAAACGGCACTATGTAGTTCAGCTTCTTCATAGGAGGTGGCGCTACTTGTGATTGTATAGCATTTTTGCACATTCAGCTGACTTGGGATGACTTGCATGGATGGAAGAATTCTGAAACATGATATAAATAAAATGTTAAAATAACGTTATGTTGGAGCAACGCTATATGACTACGTTTACATTTTCGAATAATTTATGACTGTGAGAAAGCAAGTTTATCATAGTGTGCGCATTCTTTAATTTTTTTTTTGTTGAATTTGCATGAGTAAATATCCTGCGAAAATTATTTTAAAATAATAATTAACATTGCAAATTTTATCAGAAAGTTTCATGAACCGTAACAAATAAATAGGTTTTTATACGACTTTGACGTCAAATGAAAATCAGAACCGTGTAATATCTTTAATTGGCTAAAAACAATATGAATAATTGCTTTTTGTTTTTTAGTGTGAATTTAAATTTTCACACTTATAATGACTGGGTCTAAGGTTTTTATATACCGCAAAATATTTTTAATTTTATGAATAAATAAAATAAAATATTTAAATATCAACAGAACTTATTCAATTATACGAGGGAACTAGAAACATTTTCTTCCTAGTAATTAAACAAAGGACTTAACGATTAATATTAATTCTGAATAGAAAGAAGTTAGATGGAGTCATATCCAGTGGCAGATCGAAGGGGCTTCGAACTCAGAAAAAATAGACTTGCCTGTCTTGGGATTTTCGTAGCTTGGACGTATGGCGTATCAAATTAATTCTGTCAACTTTCTCTTGCTTGACTTACTCTACTGTCTTGTATACAAGTGGGGAGGGGGTAATTTCGACCTTTTCTTTGCACTTATGTCAAAAGAGAAAGGTTGGATCCGCCACTGTCACATTTACATTGTACTGCGAATAATCTAGCTCAAAAAAGTTACACTCGTAAAGCGTAGATTAAAATTTTGCTGCTTCGTGAACTTCTTTTGTAAACATTGGCATATTATAAAATAAAATTAGGCATTCTTGTGATGCTAACGTACGTAATTTTCTTAATATATTACTGCTGCTATTATACTACCTTTCTCCATGTATTTAATGAGAATAAATCCTGCTTGTCGATGAGCTTCTCAGTAGAAGATTGGGTGCGAGATTTTTTGGGAAATGGAAAACGCTTGTGGTTTCTTTGCATAGCTCTAATTTTGTTTTTGGACCCGAGCGACGTCCCCCAAAAAAAATATTCTTCATTTAAATTTGAGAAATTTGCCGCCTATGGAGTTTTCGCTTGGGAGTCAACACTATTGAAACCTATTCTGCTAAAACTTCTCTAAAATGTATTTTAACCGATGTTTAACTTCATCATCATCATCATCATCATCACACAGCCTGTAGCGTCCACTGCTGAACATAGGCCTCCCTCAATCGTTTCTAATGTTCCCGATCTTGTGCTGATTGAATCCAGTTTGTTGCGATTCTCTTGATATCATCCATCCACTGTGTTGGAGGTCTGCCCCTACTTCTAAATGCCTGGAACCTAGGACGCTACTCTATAATGCGTTTAGTCCACCTAGCGTCTTCCATTCTCGCCACATGTCCGGCCCAGTTCCATTTCATATGTGTTATACTTTCTATAGCTTCCTTGATCCCTGTTCTATTTCTAATAATTACATTTGAAACTTTATCTCTCAGTGTTATTCCCGACATCGACCTCTCCATGGCTCGCTGAGTCACTATAATTTTTTCGCAACTTTTCTTAGTGAGTGTTAAAGTTTCTGCACCGTATGTGAGCACAGGGAGCACACACTGTTCATAAACCTTTCTTTTCAAGCAAATCGGTATATTGCTTTTAAATGCGTCCTTTCTCACCTTGCCGAACGCCGCCCTTGCTAGTGTTATGCGTCTTTGAATTTCACAGGTCTGGTTATCTCGGTTTATTCTCAGTTCATGGCCTAAATATTTATAAGATGTTGCATACTCGATTTCAGATTCGTTTAGGGATATGTTGCTACTTGGAACTAAGTTTGTCATACATTGAGTTTTTGTACGGTTAATTTTTAGACCTACCACATCTGACGCTGCATTCAGTGTCCTTAGTAACTTTTGGGCTTCTTCAAGATTGTCAGAAATCAACATGATATCGTCAGCAAAGCGTAGGTGGTTTAATCGTTCACCATCTATATTGACTCCCATGTTCCCCTAACCTATTTTTTTAAACATGTATTCTAGCAGCATTGTAAATAGTTTTGGTGAGATGTTATCACCTTGTCGTACGCCACGTTCCATTCTAAATGTAGATATTATTTTGGAATGGACCTTCACACTTGCTGTTGCGCTATTATATATGTTCTTAATTAAAGCTGCATATCTGTGATCGACTCTACAATCAGCTAATGCAGCAAATATTTTGTTTTGGTCCGCTGAATCGAATGCTTTCTCGTAGTCCACAAATATTAAGACCAGTGATTTGTTGTACTCTTTAACTGGATATATTTAATTCTTTCGCAATAGTAGAGACTTTCAGGCGTTGTTAATTTGTGAAAAACCTTCCACGAAATCATTACTCCATAACAATTGTTTTTACAAATATTTTATATTAAAAGATAATGGAGCCTCCACCTCCAAGACAGCAGTAATTTGTTAGTGCAAATTTTTGGAACGTTTGATAAAACACCAAATAATGAACGAATAGGCATGATGACTGTAACGAAGAATCACTGAAATTATGTTTTGAAATAATTATATAAGATATACAGATTCTAAAAAATACACTTATTTTTAGATTACAAGCGATATTATATTTATTTTAGTAAAAAGAAAAACAGAAAACATAGAATTCGGCCATATTAGATCGAGCACCAATGAGAAGCGCGTGACGTCGCGCTTTCGTGAACATCACATCAGGCATCATTGTTTATCGCATTTATCCTTCGAATTTGTCTTTATTTGCATCGTTAATTAGATATCTGGTGGATAAAACTATCAAGTGCGTCAGTTTCGTGCTTCCATAAATACAACAACGTCATGGAATAAGGATTTATCAAGGCCAATTTGCCTAGAATCGACTCCTTGATGCTGGAAGTACTGATTTATCAGCTGATTTTAGAAAGGTGGTAGGTGCATGTAGAGGTTCAATTGTGTGCAAAGCTAAAAAATAAGAATAAGTACTTGTGAACAAACTGTAACTATTAACACATTATTATGTACTATAATTTTTGCAACAGACCATAAAAATAATATAATAATAATAATAGCTATCAACTTCTCACCACCAAACAGACCAAGACAAGTTACAAAGTTGACTACGGAAGCCACTTCATGGACGGCATCCAAATGAGGTCAATCAGGACTATGTCGACAACTCAGCGTCGAACTACAGGTTAATTTCAGGAGAGATGTTTCTGGAAACGGAGGGCTTCTTGTTAGCTATCCAAGACCAGGTTATTCCGACGAAGAACTATCGGAAGTTCATCATTAGAGATCCCTCAATAGAAAATGGCCAATGCAGATATGGCTGTTAAACATCGGAGACAATTCAGCACATAACTGGAGGATGCCAAGCGTTTGCCGCAACCGAGTATAAGGAAAGACACGACTAAGCCTCTAAAACACTCCACCAAGAGTTAGCAGAAAAGTTAAACCTATTACAGGTAGGAAAAGTGCCTTATTACAAGTAAAATCCGGAGCCTATTCTTGAGAACAACCAGTGCAAGTTATATTGGGACCGAACGGTTCTGACGGATCAAACAGTAGCTCATAATAGACCAGACATTATACTAATAGATAAAATTTCTAGGCGAATTACACTAATCGACATTGCTGTACCTAACAACAACAACTTAAGGCCGAAGTACAACGAGAAGATCGCCAAATACAGAGATCTGGAGGTCCAAATCCGAAGACAATGGGCAATGAACAGCGTTCCAACGATTCCCATACTGCTGTAAACAACTGGAGTGATACCAAAGAACCTCCTGCAAAACATCAAGGGGCTGGGCCTTAGTGAGCATCTGTATAAACCGATGCAGAAAGCAATTCTCCTAGCAACCGCGCGAACCGTCCGAAAGTTCGTAGGAAATACAGCAGACAACGTCACCTAGGACCCGATAACATGGAAAGGGTTACCACAGAGCTTTATACTTTTGGTGTCTTTGTATGCCGGCTATGAGTGAATAATCCCTTGAGGGAGTGCGAAGCCGTTTAGCTTGTGAATCAGATAGGTATCACAAAGATTGTTTGGAATCATAACTACCTGTAATGTTATGATTAAATGGGCAAAGAGAAAAGATATACTCTTGAATTCAATAAAACAGGGTACCGGTATAAAAAAGCAATGGGTACGTACCTGAACTTTTTGATGAAGTGCCTGCGATTTCTAAATGTTATGTAGGTATTTTTGTTTATGCTACGTCTTTCTCGCTTTCTTCAATTAGACACCTTCTTAAATTTTTGAGAGCATAGGGACGCTCAGTGGTATCAGGAGTTGGTTTGCTTCTGCCTGGTTAGCACTCAAATCTTGTGAGTATACACCCTGACTTCATGCGCACTTGTAAAACTGAACCCATTACATCGTACTGTATATAATTTTTCATATCATTTGGTAACTGGAAAAAGAAAAAGCTTTTAGTTAAAATCTTTAAATATCATACAGTAATAAAGAAATTAAACCTAACCTCAAACGGGATTGTTGACAAATATTTACCTTACATATATTTTGTTTACGAGCTTCGCCACTTATTTATATAAAAAAATGATCTTGGCAGAAATAAATTAATGAATTAACAGATACAGAAGCTGGGTCTCGCCTTACAAGATTTAGCCACATATTTCTGATATTTTTCTTCACGCCATTACTATTCTAGCGTTTTGGTGCGAAAATTAAATTTTATTTCAAAAAGATCAATTTTTCATTCAAAACATTAATTTTTTGCGGAATTAAGATTTATTTTGTATAAAGTAGGTGCGTAAAAACATCGTGGAGGAGGATTTTTCCAATATCAGTCATCATGCTTAATGGAATCAGTTTTGACACCCAAGTAGGAAAATCTATACCTCGCATTTCAACAAAATATTTAGTTGAATATAAATTTGAAACAGCACATTCTATATTGCAAATCCTATCAATACAACAATAATGCTAAACAGAGACTAAGTTCTCGTTTGTAGCAAAAAGTCTAGTTTTGTTTATTTGTCAGGTTTGTGACAAGGCCTGAAGATTTTGACTTGTCACTAATATTACCCACAAACCAATTTTATCATAATTTAAAAAAAAGTTTCTAGCTTAAACTGTACATATTTCCCAATGCTATTTTGTGTTATTTTTTTTTAACAATATTTAAATTGGACAGAACGTTATATTTTCGGATTTTTGTTGATATGAAAATCAAAATAGCAGTACTTCACTGAAAAAAGTTATAGAGAATTAAAGAGCCTTTAAAATAATTTATTACGAAAGTAACCCACCCTATTTTTAACAGAAGAAATCCAGAAAACCACGAAAAAGTAGGCCGAATTGCAAGTTTTAACTTAACGAAATAATAGTTGATAACACACGGACTACGTATGCAAAAGATTAGTGTTCTCGGATAATTAGTTTTGACACAATTATGTTTTGCACTTGGTATACATAAAAATTCACTCTCTTGAAAAATGCTCTACAGTTGATCTGAATTAAATTTTGAAAAAATATTTGGAAACTATATGAAATTTATTACAAATACTATGGTGATCACCTGTATCGAAATGAGTGAAAATTGCACATAAACATAGATATGAGCGTGTAATTTGCACTTGAACACCAAAACGAAGTTCAGGAGGAGTAGCGTCTCCAAATAGTAATCCAGGAAGAGGCGAATAGCAAGGAAATCCTAGGAAAACGACTGTATTTCGAGAACGCAACAACAATACTAGTAGGAGTGAAAATCTAACCTAGGACAAGAAATAACCATATTATGCTCAAAAACATATTGGACATCAAGGCCAAGAAAGAATTACAGAAAAAAAATCGCAGGAAATTTACCACGAAAGTAATCAGACTTATTTTTAACTAAGGAAATCGAGAAAAACACGAAAAAGTAGGCCGAATTGCAAGTGGTAGCTTAGCGAAATAATAGTTGATAAAACACGGATTACGTGTGCAAAAGATTAGTGTTGTCGGATAATTAGTTTTGGCGCAATTATGTTTTGCATTTGGTATACATAAAAATTCACTCTCTTGAGAAATGCTCTACAGATGATCTGAATTAAATTTTAAAAAATATTTGGAAACTACATGAAATTTATTACAAATCATACTATGGTGATCAACTGCATTGAAATGAGTGAAAAATGCACATAAACATAGATATGAGCACGTAATTTGCACTTGAGCGCCGAAACGAAATCCAGGAGGAGTAGCGTCTCCAAACGGTAATCCAGGAAGAGCCGAAATGCTAGGAAATCTAAGGAAAAACGACTGTATCTCGAGAACGCAACAACAATACTAGTAGGAGTGAAAATCTATCCTAGGACAAGAAATAACCATATTATGCTCAAAAACATATTGAACATCAAGGCCAAGAAAGAATTACAGAAAAAAAATCGCAGGAAATTTACTACAAAAGTAACCCGCCTTATTTTTAACTAAGAAAATCGAGAAATACACGAAAAAGTAGGCCGAATTGCAAGTGGTAGCTTAGCGAAATAATAGTTGATAAAACACGGATTACGTGTACAAAAGATTAGTGCTGTCGGATAATTAGTTTTGGCACAATTATGTTTTGCATTTGGTATACATAAAAATTCACTCTCTTGAAAAATTCTCTAGAGATGATTTGAATTAAATTTTGAAAAAATATTTGGAAACTACATGAAATGTATTCCAAATCATACTATGGTGATCAACTGCGTTGAAATGAGTGAAAAGTTCACATAAACATAGACATGAGCGCGTAATTTGCACTTGAGCGCCGAAACGAAATCCAGGACGAGTAGCGTTTCCAAATAGTAATCCAAGAAGAGGCGAAATGCAAGTAAATACAAGGAAAAACGACTATATTTCGAGAACGCAACAACAATACTAGTAGGAGTAAAAATCTATCCTAGGACAAGAAATAACCATATTATGCTCAAAAACATATTGGACATGACGGCCAAGAAAGAATTATAGAAAAAAATCGCAGGAAATCTGCTTAAGAATAGCATCCATCTGTGAGAGGAATTAGATCATAGGTATTATAACAGTAGGGTCCCGATGTCTATGGCTCTCGCCCACTTACCCAGAAAAGAGGATCACATGGATGGATTTAAGAAGATAATGGGCAACAAAGTCAAATAACCCGCAGCAATATAGTACAGTACATCATACCTTAGTAACCCCACAGAATGAAATCTTTTTGGCACTAGGAAAATAGAGAAGTTTCTTCAACAATATAATACAATTCTACAGTTTCGTTCTGCCACTGTTATCCAAGATAGCCTTGTAGAAAGTCCTGAAGCAGACACACCCAGAATCAACAAGTCAACAGAGGATCTTCATCATGCAGGTCTAGTTATCTTAAGTTCATTTAATAATATCATTAAATATTTAAACCTTGCATATATAATATAAACTCATGGGCAAAGTTAATGTCACGGTATGAAAATATTCAAAAAAAATTTATCGAGTATTTCAATAGTAGGCTATGAATATTTCGTTTCGTTGTTAGCAATTTTTGCTATATATTTTTTTCTAATTAAATTGATCATTTGTTTACTTTTTTGAAATTAATACCTTTTTATGGTAGACTGTTTTATTCGTGACTCCGAAAAATTGAAAAAATAAATCGAAAAAGGAATTTAATTGAATATGAAGTAGTGTGATCTCCAGTTTTATTGGATGAGGGGTATTGTCAGAGTTATGTTGCCGATTTGTTAGGCAAACATCGTTCCACAACAAGTCGTATGGTAAGACGTTTGACTTATTCTAGAAGGCCAGGGCAAGGGCGAAAACAATGCACTAACGACCCAGAGGAACGTTTTCTTAGACAATATGCTTTAAGAAACAGGACTGGCACTAGTTCTATGATGAGAAACGAACTCGAAGCTACCCGCAATGTTTCAACTTCTTCTAGAACAGTTAGAAGAAGGTTAAATGAAGCTGGATTAGACAGCAGGAGGCCAGTCACTGAGCCCTTACTTACTAAAGAGCACAGAGATGCCAGAATACATTTTTATCGAAATCGCCAAAATTGGTCTGTGTATAATTGGAAAAAAGTTTTCTTCACAGATGAAACTAAGGCTAGCCTAAAACATCCAGATGATCCTGAGTGAGTATGGCGAAGACAAGGAGACAGGTGTGTTACTTGTAATATTTGTGCAAGAATTCCATTTGGCAGTAACTCTGTTATGTTCTGGGGTGGCATCTGCTTTGACGCTCGCGCAGAATTAATTCCTGTCCGTACGAGATCTATGAATGCTGATTACTATCTTGAGAATATTGTGATAGAACATGTGATGCCTTAATCAATTTGGTATATCAATCACGCAATGGTCACCAAAAAACCCGGATTTGAATATTATCGAATATGTAGGTACCTCAAAAGAAATGTGACACGTTATATACCTGCACTTCGAAACCTGAGGAAACTTGAAAATGAAGTTATCACCAAATGGGAACAAATTCCTCAAGATTTTATCCAAAATTTAATTAGTATCACGCTTAGGCGCATAAATGCTGTAATCCGAAGTAAAGGAGGCAACACACGTTACTAGTGTCCCAATTAAACCGTTAATTTATTCCTTATCAACGATTTTGTTATTACGTCTTAAGAACACCTTTAATTCAAATCTTAATAGACATATTGTAGCAAATTCACTTTTTAAGTATCCGAAAATGTTTTTTTCTAACATTTAGTGCAACCAATGTCCATAAAAAATTATTAAAATTAATTAATTATATTATTATATGTATAATTTAATATGTTGTTGCGTTAATTTCGTCCAGGAGTATAAAACTCTACATTAAAAAGAAGAAAAAGAGTTTGTATGAAAACTGTCTAAGAAGCGAATAAAAAAATTAGAAACCAGAAGTTGAGTAGATGTGTTAATATACCAGCAGTGGAGAGGGTGTTTACAGATATAAAAAATGAAATAGAAATTATTAAAATAATTTGAGTAGTTGCTGAGATAATGAGATTAAATAATTACTTACAGGAACCCACCCAGCTTTTATCTTTCATCACCTTCTACTGTTTCGCTCATGATGCAACTTGAAGTAAAGCGGAGCTATGAGTTTTAGAAAAACACATTTTTTCAATTTTTAGTAGGGCTTTTACAATTATAACGGGTTTTTAATATTCTACAACTTTGTTATATATGTAATTCTCCTTTCAGACAGAGAATATGAAAAATATATGTACAAACAGTTTATTTCCTGCAAATATCGCTCTGGTCCTCTCTCCATACGCGTTTCGATCACCTCATGATCTCGTCAGTGGAGCTGTATCGGACCGAGAGCAACATTAGCAGGAAATAACTGATATATGAACCATAAATTTCAAAGTATGTCGGCAGGATATTACACCTGCCGTCTACCAACTTCGATGTCAGAGTGAAAAATATCGCCAGTCGAACGACATCTATGAATCAACGGAGTAACGTGAAATTTTTAAACAATCAAAATTTCAGTAAGAAATAAAGAAATCTTTCTGCCGTATTTAAATAGTTTGTTATATATGTAATTCTCCTTTCAGGCAGAGAATATGAAAAATATATGTACAAACAGTTTATTTCCTGCAAATATCGCTCTGGTCCTCTCTCCATACGCGTTTCGATCACCTCATGATCTCGTCAGTGGAGCTGTATCGGACCGAGAGCAGCATTATCAGGAAATAACTGATATATAAACCATAAATTTCAAGGTATGTCGGCAGGATATTATACCTGCCGTCTACCTACTTCAATGTCAGAGTGAAAAATATCGCCAGTCGAACGACATCTATGAATCAACGGGGTAACGTGAAATTTTTAAACAATCAAAATTTCAGTAAGAAATAAAGAAATCTGTCTGCCGTATTTAGATAGTTTGTTATATATGTAATTCTCCTTTCAGGCAGAGAATATGAAAAATATATGTACAAACAGTTTATTTCCTGCAAATATCGCTCTGGTCCTCTCTCCATACGCGTCTCGATTACCTCATGATCTCGTCAGTGGACCTGTATCGGACCAAAAACAACATTATCGGTAAATAACTGATATATGGACCATAAATTTCAGGGTATGTCGGCAGGATATTACACCTGCCGTCTACCAACTTCGATGTCAGACTGAAAAATATCGCCAGTCGAACGACATCTATGAATCAACGGAGTAACGTGAAATTTGTAAACATATTTTTTGACATATATTGACATATGATTTTCATATTCTCTGCCTGAAAGGAGAATTACATATATAAAAAACTATTTAAATACGGCAGAAAGAGTTCTTTATTTCTTACTGAAATTTTGATTGTTTAAAAGCTACAACTTTTCTTATAGGAGTTCTATAATCGTTTTCATTTTAGAAGCAAGAAAAAAACAATAAACAAATCATGTTTTATCCACTTTTAGAGACTGTTTAAGAAATAATCAGAAAACTTAGCAGTGAGAAACATGTACACTTTGACATACCAATGATCTTTTAAATCAAGGCACAATTGATTTGTCTATAACATTGTTACAAGAAATTATCTTTTTCTCTTTATACCTGGTGTAATTTGTATTATAAGAAGTCAACTTTTATTTTGGAAAACCTAAAGTGCCGATTCAGAACTTAGATTTGAGTCCCATAGATCACATGATTTAAAAAAAAAATTCTAATTAAAATTAATTATCATTCATTATTATAGTACCAAAAATAAGTTTTAATACGACAATTCACAAAAATTAAAATATAACAAGGTATCTATTGGAGCCAGAAATAGTAGTTTATTCTATAAATAATCAATGGTAATATAAATCATGTCCGTCCATCATGGATGGATATTAATGAGACGGATGCTTTTAGCATTAAGTATTATGACAGGAATTAAACGATCATTTATTTACATAGTTTAGTTAATTTGTTGCATTTAAGCAGTAGCGGAGAGTATTAGAACCATGTTCAGGTCAAAAAAATTGATCGCGCATACGGATTTCGTGGTCTATCAAATTCTCCAAATTACTAGGCTTACTATGTTTAAAATATGCAAGGAAAACGCGGTGTTTTTTTTTTTGCTTCTTTTTGATTGCGAATTATGAAAATGACCTTTATGTATGTTTGTATCAGCAAAACAACAATTTTTTGATATCTTTTGGGACCTGAGACTATTTACATGTTCTTTATTTATTTCTCTAAGTTATAATTTGGATACTGGGTAAAAAGTGTACATATTGAAGTATATAAGCCCGTGATTTCTAAGCTCCGAAACGAAATTCAGGACGGAGTGGCGCCCAACTAAGGGCACTTTTGATTTCCAATAAACAACATGGTCTCCACATAGTAATCCAGGAAAAGGTGAAATACAAAGAAATTCTAGGAAAAGCAACTCTCTTTCTAGTACGCAACAACAGTACGAGTGAATATCTATCCTAGGACAACAAATAATCGTATTATGTTCTCTCAAAAACTTATTGGATAAGATACAATACAATATACACATCTCAAAGAAAGAAACGCTACCACAAATAATACCAAGAGGAATCTTAGAAAGCATTATAAAAAAAGAAATTGAAGGAGACAGACCTGCTTAAGAAGGACTTCCATCCATGAGAGTAATTAGATCGTAGGCGTTATAAGAGCAGGGATAATTTTATTAGTAAAAGATAACTGAAAAACATACTTTACCAATAGTAACAAAATTTAAAGCCATGTTTCTCGACATTTCTGTGAATGTTTAAAGCTATATTTTAATTTGAAAAAATACTAACTTCTATTAAAATAACGTTGAAAGATAATGTTTCAAATCGTAACAGCTACAGAAAAGAGGACCACATATATGGCTAATACTTTCTGATGCTCCACACCAGTGATCGTATATCAGAATTATTTTTGTCTCTATCTCTTCCTTCCTGGTACATTTGAAAAGCTCATAGGGGCATTATAGATAGAGTAAATAGCAGACAAATTTTTATTCTCTATGTAAAATGCTTTTTCGTGAGAAAATTCTGTTACAAATTTGGAGGAATATACTGAAACCAAAAGAGTAAACAGAATAAATAGTATTCTTTTACTCCGTCCATCGGCGTAACGCTTCCACTTACACGCGGATCCATGTCTCCTCTACTCTATATATAATTACCGCAGCGCAGGCCGCTCTCTTCTGAGAAATGTCATTTTAATCTGGGATCACTGCGCTAAGGCAACATCTTTTTCACACTCACAACTCGCAACATTTCGTAGAAATTATACGTGAAATAGAAATACAACCAGAAGACCATTTTAATAGCTTTGACGTGGAAAGCCTATACACCAATGTTCTAGCTAAGAACTCACTAAAAATCATAAGAAAGGAACTTGAAGAAGACCAGACCTTAGCAGAAAGAACATCTTTACCACCGCACGCTATTATGGACTTGTTGGAAAGTTGTTTGACTAATTCCTATTTTCAAGAAAAGGAAAAATTCTACATCCAGGGTGATGGACTACGGATGGGATCTTCTTCACTCTCACACAATACCTTAATTATTCATCTAATCACTCCAACAACACTAAACAAGGAATTATAAGAAATCTCGTAGACAGAGCCTTAACTCTCTGCAACTCCAACGAGAACTTGATAAAAGAGATAGATTACATTAAAAATGATCTGACAGCCAACGGATACCCAATATATCTAGTGGATAAATTTCTTGAACAACGCAGAAATAGGACAATATCGACAACCAATGAAGAACGAAAACCAGTATTGAACATCCCCTATGTTAAAGGCATTTCAGAAAAAGTTAGAAGGATAGGAAAAAGATATAAAATTAATGTTGTTTTCAATTCAAATAACTCTCTGAGAAGTCGGCTCACTAGGGTCAAACCAACAACTCAAAGAGACATGAAGAACTGTATATATGAGATACCATGTGAATGTGGCAATTCCTACGTTGGCGAAACAAAGAGACCTCTTGACGTAAGGATCAAAGAACATCAAAAATGCACATCTCGAGGAGAAACAGAAAAATCTGGGGCCGCCAACCATGCTTGGACTCATGGACACCACATAAAATGGTCTGAAGCTAAAATACTAAACCGAGAACAATATTGGAGAAAACGGAAATTCAAAGAAGCCGCGGTTATACATCAGAACCCGAGTTGTTTTAGTAAATCATCTTTAGATATAAGAGAAGTGTGAAAACCATTTCTTAGTAATTGTAAACTAAAACTAAATGCAGCATAAAAAATATGATTTTGCCATAGCAAGCATGACTGCACCCATCTCAGTCATACTCTACTGCATTTATTTTTAGTATAAATAGTCATGTAGCTAAGGGATTTATTTAGTTTCACTTGAAAACGGCTAGAGATAACTACTAGCCGAAACGTCGTGATATTCAACAAAAATAAAGACAATGGAAGTCCAACAGATATCTACTACTTCGCAAGAAACATCATTGTCTATGACCTTCAAACAAATCTTTTTCACAGTTGTATCACGAGCGTGCTGCCTGATCTAAACTCATATAGACCAAACCCATAAATCTCCAAGCATTAAATTCATCAAGTTAAAATGAAAAATTTGAATTGCTGATATGTTTGTCTGAATTAAGTTGTAAGTAGATCTACATTTTCTGCCAACTTATGATTAATATATACTGAAAAAATGTAGACCGACGTAAAAAATCCTCCCCCACAATTTTGTTGGTTTTGTAAGGTTTGAAACAGCAATTTGTCATGAAAATCTATGCTTAGTTTATGAAATGAATGATGCTAATTATAAACGTTGACAAAGAGAATTGAGAAATTAATTATGAGAGAGGAAAATTTTCGAATGATTAACATTAAGCACATATTTAAAAATTTTACCTTTACTTCTTTGATGTCAAAAGAACCGCCTTTCGCCTTCGTGCTATGAAATAATAGAAAATTAGCACCTCTGACAGATTTGTTAGATTAAAAGCCAAACAGAACCCGATTTCTACGCATCTGCTTTGTTGATTTTGAATATTAGCAATTTGTGGCTAATGGACCTACTGCCAATAAGCATAAAGTAAATAAATAATTTCAATATAGTGTTAATTAATGATCTGTCTGTTTATGGATGATGTCAACAGTTGGCAGTATAATTGTGTTTTGATTTTAATCTATGCATAATGTCGGCCGATTTCATATAATAACCTAGATATGTTACCAAGGAGAGTATAAGTTTGACAAACTATAAAGATATTCAAACCGCCTCATTAAAATAAATTATAAGTAAAGATATTTTTAAAAATGAAGAACCACTGGAAACAATTGTCAATATAAAAATAAATGTTGCTATTGGTTCGATACAGCTCCACTGACGAAACCATTAGGTCGAGACGCGTACGAAGAGAGAACCAGGTTTGTATTTGCAGGAAATAAACTGCTTGTATTATTTCCTGTAACTATTTGGAAAAAAGAGAATAAATATAGGCAACTATTTAAATACGGCAGCAAATAGTTTTTTTTTGTTTCTTACTGAAATCTTAATTTTTACATTTCGCACTACTTTGGTGAATGTATAGATGTCTTTCGACTGGCGATATTTTTCATTTGTTTCCTGCGAATGTTGCTCTTGGTTCGATACAGCTCCACTGACGAAACCATTAGGTGGTTGAAATGCGTATAGAGAACGAACCAGAGTTGCAGGAAATAGACTGTTTGTATATATTATTTCTTTCAATTACTTGGAAAAGGAGAATGAATATAAGCGAAAAGGAGATTTGTTGTGTTGTAATACCCATTTTAGGTAGATTATATTTTTAAATATGTGCCATATTTCCCCACCACTAACCAAAAAGCTCAATTATGATTTAAAAAGAAAAAAAAAAGAAAGCTGATCCCTGGATTTGCTAGTTATGCCTTCTGTTAAAAAAGTTATTTATGTGATCATGATTAGCTAAAAATGATCTAACTGGAAATGATAACACAGGTTTACAAAAAAAAAGTGGATGCCTATTTGATCAGACCATTTTATTCTTATGTAATTAGACCGCCTGAATCCAAATCTGAGATCTACTAACCTCTATCACGTCAGGTACAAAGTTATTTCAAGTTCAAATGGAGTAAAATTCACTAAATAAATCTGAAAAAGAAGATATATAGGTTTTTGAGGTCGCTAAATCTAAATTTGTGGCTGGTTTAATCCCCCAAGGTCAGATAGGGCTCACTTTAGCGCCATCTCAATGTCAAATTGAGAAAATCTACGAAATGGATCTGTTAAAGATGATAGGTAGACTTTTGAGGGTGCTGAGTCTGAATTCGTAGTTTATTTAATATCTCTAGGTTAACCAGAGATCATTTCAAGGCCGTTTCAAGGTCAAATTGAAAAGAAGCTACGAAATAGATCTGCAAAAGAAGAGAACCCACTCGCGGCTAGATCAATATCCGTTACATAACAGACAGGCAAGCGGATCAAGTTTTTGAGCCGAAACTCTAGCTCCTAAATCTTCATGTCCCACGCTCGGCTAGATTTGTGCCCGTTACACAGCAAATATCTAAGCGAAGTTAGTTATTATAAATAGTAAACCAAAACTCAAGCTCCCAAACTCACTTAACCCACGCACAGTTAGATTGATATCCACTATACAGCAGAAGGGAGCGGATCGAGTTTTTAAGATGAATATCAAGCTGCCAAAACCACGCACTTTATGTACAGCTAGATCGATTGTCACTTAACAGCCAACAGGCGATCGGACCAAGTTTTTATAAATATGCCAAAACATAAGCCACATATCCCATGCGCAGCGAAATCAATACCCGTTACCCAGCAGACAGAGGTGAAAAGCAAGGATTTATGAGTGTATGAAATAAATCCCAAGCTCTCCAAAAACCATATACCCCAGGCATAACATGTATGAGAGTTTGGGGTTTGTGTTATGTACTTATAAAAACTCGCTTCGCTAGCCTAGCTGTTATGTAACGGATATCGATCTTACTGCGCGAGGGTTATGTGGTTTTAGAAGCTTTGGTTTCGCCTTGAAAACTCACTCCGTTCACATGAATGCGTGGAGTACGTAGTATTGGGAGATCGAGATTCGGTTTGAAAACTCGATCCGCTTGCCTGTTTGCTGTGTAACGGATATCGATCTAGCTGCCCGTGTTTTTTCTTTTTTGCAGATTTATTTAGTGGATTTTTTCAATTTGACCTTAAAATTACTTTGAAATGGTCTCTAGTTAACCTTTAGTTGTTAAACAAACCACCAATTCAGATTCAGCGCCCCCAAAAGTCGATATATATTCTTTTACAGATCTTTTAGTAGAATTGTCTTAATTTGACCTTGAAATGACCTTGAATGACCTCTGGCTGAACTTGGGGTATTAAACAAACCACGATTTCAGAGACCTCAAAAACGAACCTATCTACTTCTTCAGATTTATCTAGTGAATTTTACTCCATTTGACCTTGAAATGAACTTGAACATGACGTGATAGAGGTTTATCGGACATCATATTTGGATTCAGGGCATCTAATTATACAGGGTGTCTTAAAAGAAAGTTCACATTTAAAAAATCGATTTAAAAAAAAGTCAGGACTTTATTGAAAAAATGTTTATTACATATTAAAATACATTGTTTGGGAATTTATTTTTTAAAATTGATATCGTCCAAATGTAATCCGTTGCGCTCACGGCATTCATTTAATCGAGCACTAAAATTGCCCATGACGGCTCGGCAGGTATTCTCCGTGATGTCTGCCATTTCGTTGCGGATATTTTCTTTTAATTGTGCCAGGGAAGTCGGTTTGTTGGCGTAAACTTTTGATTTGACATAACCCCATAGGAAAAAGTCCATAGGTGATAAATCAGGACTGCGTGGAGGCGAACTTATGTCACCTTTTTTTGAGATCAATTTGCCAGGAAAAATTTCACGCACTCGTGGCAGAGACATGTTGGACGTGTGTGAAGTTGCTCCGTCTTGCTGGAACCATGTTCTTTGGTTATAGCCAGGAAAATTTTGCAGTTCAGGCATGAAGAAGTCGTCTAACATCTCCACATACCGCTCTGAAGTCACTGTTACTGTGCGTTCCCTTTCATCTTCAAAAAAGTACGGGCCGATAATTCCTCGCGCCGATATCGCAGCCCTTTACAGTCACTTTCGATGAATGTAGAGGTTTCTGATGTTTGTGTTTTGGATTGTTTGCACTCCAATAACGGCAATTTTGCTTGTTTACATTACCATTAAGATGAAAATGGGCTTCATCCGAAAAGAAGATGTTGGTAAACGTTGAAAAGCGTTCAGTCATCTGGTTTACGAAGTCAAGCCTCTGACCAGCCTCCTGAGGCTTCAATTCTTGCACTAACTGAATTTTATAGGGGTTCAGCTTTAAATCTTTGTGTAAAATGCGGAATAATGATGACCTATGCACATTTAAAGCAACAGCACGCTTACAAATCGAAACGTTTGGGTCGTCACGAACAGACTGAGTAACACTCTCTACGTTTTCGACCGTTCTCGAAGACCTCGGACGCCCAGATTTTGGTTTATCTAGTGTTGAACCGGTCTCTTCAAACTTCTGGACCCATTTTCCAATAAGCCGAGCGCTTGGCGCATCATTTAAGTGACGAATATGTCGAAAATTGCAGAATTTTCTACGCGCTACGGTCGCCGAATTACCGTTTTTGTAAAACTCACGTACGCACAAAGCACGGTCCGCTCCCGAGAAACGCTCCATAGCGACTAAATTCCCAAGAGCCAGGCTACCGATTGACATACCCCCCGCGCCGCTCGGAATAGTTGCGTTCACGCAATAAGCAAAACAAATGTGTACTTTCTTTTGAGACACCCTGTATAAGAATAAAATGGTTTAGTCAAATAGGCATCCACTTTTTTTTTGTAAACAACTATAATTATCTAAAAAAATATTTTCATCTTCAAAAGCATTGGGACTTCTTTTGAATAGGAAAAATATTAGTTGATAATGCAGAATAGCTGACTAGCGTCAATTAAAAATAAATTACTTATTCAAGAAGAAAACAGTTAAAAATTATTAGCGATCAGAAGGTATTAATAAATTCGATTAATTTTTGTCTTATCTAAGCAGAGTGAAGAAGTATAGTTTTTACATAAAGCAAACTTTTTTTTGAAATTCTATCGAATATATAGTTTGTCACTGAAATACTACACCCCTAGATGGTATTCTAAAAAATCCCATTTGAAAATGAAACCCACTTATTTATAGCGAAACATCTGTTTACCAAAACATCTTGATTTCTTTTCAATTTAACAATACGTACATCCATAGAATTGCTACCGATTGGTTTTAACAAAAGCTGCCCTTTTAAATTCTCACCCTTCAATATGGTAATAAATTGAGTTTTTGTAAGTTTGTCTAAGTATACTCATATACAAAGAAAACAGCTCTAAAAATTTTTGTTAAGGTGTTTGTTTAAAATTGTTAAACAAAGAAATTTTAATAATCATTTAATGATATAAATTGCATCCTTCCAAAAAAGTACTACTGTTGAGCTTTGAGAACATGATTTAAAAAATACGAAAAAGCTTCTTTATGCAAGAAAAAATAAATAAGTCAGTTTGCTGAATTTGCATGTCCAGGGTAATTTCGAAAATAACTAAATGAACGTTGATTTGACGTAAAAAAAAAGTTTGTCGAAAAGTAGATAAAATTTGTTGCCTAGGGGATTTTAAAATTAACTTATTAAAATTTAGCAATGCCGAAACAAAATATGTTAATGAAATTTTGGAAGTGGTAGGGTTTAAGCAGATTATTCAAGAACCCATCGGAGTTACACCTACGTTTACTATCTTCATATATTGATTATATTCTCACGACAGAACAAGAAAATGTGACATCTAATACCCTTCTAGTAGGGGAGGTAAGTAACTATGGTTTGCTCTATGTTTCTACACTGAGACGCGTCATGTCAGTTGCAATTGCAAATTGCAAATATATAAACGCCGACATTTTTCGGCAATATTGTTCGCGAAAAAACACAGTAGGAACCATTGAAACATATTATTAATTGATTTATCATGGCCTTCTTGTCAAAAATCACTAAAACTTCTTGATATTTGGAGGATTTTGTGAAAAATCGTAAATATATTGAAAACTGTTCTAGTTAGGTACTGGAACACCCTATATGGACACATAGCGAATATTTTTGCCTATCTACTGAATAAAGCAACAACGGAGCATCGTATCGTTTTTTAAATAACGTAATGGAGCTTAAAATTTGTTACATTTCCACTTCCTTTTATCTAAAATTTCATTTTCCGATAACTCGTTATCGAGCCCAATAATATCTAAAGCCACAGCTGGAATTCTGGACTTCACTATTTTATTTTTAAAAAGGTTATACAATTTAGGGAACATCCTGTTTAAGGTCAAAATTTAGAAAAAATATTTTTCTCCTCAAAAATGACCAGAATAGAGAAAACATTTTTGAGTAAGAGTTATCAAAATTAAAGAAAGGAATATAAAAATATATATAACATACAGGGTGATCCGTTTAAAATAAGTACATTTCGGACAACTTCCGGTATTGCCGGAAGTCGCACAAGATAGCTGATTATTTCGTCTGAAGAAGGCTTCATCGAAAACCCCATTATATAATACAAATTTGCAGAATTTTTAAAGATCAAAATTTAAATAAGAAATCAAGAAATCTATCTGCCGTATTTAAATACTCGTTTATATGTATTATCCTTTCAAGCAGTGAAGAGGAAAGAATATAAATAAACAGTTTGTTTCCTGCAAATACAAGTCCGATCTTCTCTTCATACGCGTTTCGAACACCTTATGGCTCCGCCAGAAAACTGAGATTTTGGTTTTTAAAAATTTCGCACTACTCTGGTGATTATATAAATGTCGGTGATTGGCCATATTTTTCAGTCTGGCATCGAAGTCGAAAGGTTTTTGATATCCTACTGACATACTTTGGAATTTATATTTTATATAGCAGTTATTTCCTGCGAATATTGCTCTCGGTTCGATACAGCTCCACTGACGAGACCATAAGGTGATCGAAACGCATATGGAGAATTGTATTTGCAGAAACCAAACTGTTTGTATATATTCTTTCTTCTTCTTTGCTTGAAAGGATAATACATGTAAACAACTATTTAAATACGGCAGATAGATTTCTTTATTTCTTACTAAAATTTTGATTTTTAAAAATTTCGCGCTACTCCGGTGATTGTATAGATGTCGTTTGACTAGCGATATTTTTCACTCTGGCATAACAGTTTTTTCCTGCGAATTTTGCTCTCGGTTCAATACAGCTCCACTAAGGTGGTCGAAACGCTTATAGAGAGAAGACCAGAGTTGTATTTGCAGGAAAAAAAAATTTTGGTTTTATTCTTTCCTCTTTTCTGTTGGAAAGGATAATACATATAAACCGTATGCATTTACACATTAACTATGAAGATTTATTAATAACCCAGATCTACAAAATTCAGCTGTTTAAAATGTAGAAAAAGTGCAACAATATTTTGTGCAGAACCTGAATCTGTCCTCAGAGTTAACCCAGAAAATGTCTGTTTTGGCTATATTTGACGCTATGTATAGGAAATTTTTTTTGCTCATTTCTATTGCATAGTCTAGAACAATTTTTCTCCTGCAAAACGTGTTTTTGATTGTTCATCTATAATTTTTCTTAACGGAGCTATGGCCCTCTAAAAATAAATGAATTTAAATGTTTGTAAAAGTCGCTAAATGAATATCAGAGATTTTCAGGTGATGGCTGTTTCACTTAAATAAAAAGTTGTTATACCCATAAGCCCATAAAGTGTAAACGGTGAATTTATTTATTTGCGAAATTTAATAATCCAGTAACAAACCATGCAAACCTACCAAAACTTAAATTTAAAAGCTATAGATAACTTCGATATGGAAAATCGTATATGGATTGCCAAAACTAATTTCGTAGAGGAAAGTACAAACTTTTCCTTACAAAAATGTTTATTTTCTATAGATAACCTGAAATATAGCAAATAAAACATTTTTTGGTCATTTCATCTCACAATCCTGACACGGTGGATAAATTCTGAGATCAGATTCAGATTATTAAAGAATTCCGTGATCAAATAGTTTTACAACCCCCAAATGTGTGATTTATACAGGGTGTCCGGGAAAATGTGGGAAATTTCCTGGATATGAAAGAAACGCGTGAAAAGATTAATACAAGTTCATATAAACTTTTTTGTATAGGCCTCCTCTTCAGAGATATGGGCTCCCAAAGAGCTGCAATGGAATCTAGTTTTTTACACATAATTATTTCAATTTTTTTTAATTTGATGTATATCAGATAAGATCCGTCAAATTACTATACAAGAAAGTGTTGTGAATTACTCACAGCTGCAGGGACGGACTAGTTGTGAGATAACCCCATTTCTTTACGCTCTTTATGATAAGAACTTTGGACAATGTTTTTTACATACCTTTAATCACTGACTAAAAATTAAGTACTCTTCATTTATGTCGCTAATCCTAACCGTTTTCGAGAAAACATCACTTTATTTACACTGCTAGTCTCCTAACTTCTGTCGTGTTGAATATGAAAAAGAGGAATTTTCCCCTGTCACCATAGTTTCAATAAAAAGTTAAACTAACTGCTTAGTTAAAAATTCCATTAGAGTATGGCACGACGACTTGAGGACTGTGTGGTAAGTGCTCTATTAAATCGCGAAAAGCCTTCTCCAAACAAAGTTCTTCATTCAATCGTGACGGTAATACAAATGATCCAATCAAAAATTGCCAATGATTCCTCCCCAGACATTAATTGCTTGGAACTGATGTTGATGATGTGAAACAATAGTTGCATGAGGATTTTCATCAGCCCATACATGTGAGTTGTGTAAATTTACGATACCATTTTTGGTAAACCCTGCTTCATCCGTGAAGGGTATAGTGCTAATGAAGTTTACATTATTTCGTTACTGATCCAATAGCCAGTTTGTAAATGGCATTCTACGTAGAAAATCTTCAGAAATCAGTTAATTTAGTTTTTTCAAATGATATGGATATAACAGTTGTTCTTGAAGAACTTCATGTACTATTGTTTTCGATATATTAAACTATGTCGATAAAAAGAAGTGTCGCCTATAGCATTTAAAATACTTTGCTCTAATTGCGGCTTACGGACTGTTCTTTCCCAACCAGCATCAGTACTTCTTTTCGCAAAATTCCTTAAAATTAGTCAAAAAGTTGATAATATTACCTTATTAAATGGAATCGCCAACCATTCTCCCTTAGACGTTGGTCAACTCGTTGAAATGTTTTTTAATGTGGGACAGTACGATTAGGATATCTGTTGTGATGTAACCTCCTGGCTTCCAAAGCATTGCAAGATACAAGATCATACATCAGATGCATATTTGCATACTCAATAAACGTGTATTCCATATTTCTAATAATTTCACAATTAATTTCACCCCGAAATCCAAAAATAAGTAAATATCCAAGTAAAGAATCAATGTGTCAGCGATGTGAAAGTTGACAATTTCTAAAATGCAGGATATTTATTTCTTTCATACCTAGCAACGTTTGCAACAACAATACTTTGTTTTTAGTGCCGATAAAATAGAACGCACATTTTTTGCAAACCTAGGTCGAACACAGAATTAGACGTTTTTAACTACAGAGGTAAACTCTCATTTTGGATCGAATTTTTTTATCATGAGGTTGAAGGTTGAATATTTGATAGGAATAAAGATGTATCTTTTATCGAAATACGCCAAATATATGATGTAAATAAAATGACGTTTTTTTTTAGAAAACGGTTAGGATTAGCAACATGAATGAAGAGTAGTTAATTTTTGTCAATAGTTATAGGTGTGTAAAAAACGTTGTCCAAAGTTCTTATCATACAGGGCGTAAAAACAAATAGGGTCATGAGTGTCACAGCTAGTCTGTCCCTACATATATGAGTATTTCACAACACTTTTTTCGATAGTAATTTGAAGGATCTTACCTGGAATACATTATATTTGAAAATAATTGAAATATACCTGGTGGTTTAATAATTATGTTTAAAATACTTTATTCCATTACAGCTCCTTGGGAGCCGATATCTCCGAAGAGGAGGCCTATACGGAAAAAGTTTATATGAAATTGTAGTATTCCTTTCACGTGTTTTTTTCATATCCCGGAAATTTCCCACATTTTCCCGGGCACCCCGTAAATGTTTGTTTTAAGTTCTTATTTTGACTTATTTATTACTTTCGAATAATGAAAATTCCATTCTTGGTCGGTCAAAAAGTATTGCCTAGTCATTGTCCAATAATACTTCAGAGTACATCAGAATCAATAAATTCAAAAGTATTAATTAAATTTGAAACTAAACTGTTAATTAGGAACCGGTCGGTATTCAGAACTTTGGGGATTCTCATTCGCTGACCCTGTAACATTCCACCTGTTAAAAATAGAGAATGTTTGAACGAGATAAAAAAAAACTAATAAAGCCATCTGTCATCAGGTAATTCGTTAATTTTTGGTAATTTTTTAGATAAAATTTAACTTGAAATGAAAGAAATATGATAATGTGTGATTAGGAAACGACAACTTATATGTTTTATGTTAAAATGTGGTTGTAGTCGCAGGGTCATTTACATTATTTTTTATCAAATACCGGTTAAAAATATTTCGTCTTGTTTAGATGTAGGTTAAAAGAGTAATAAAGGCACGCAGCCACCAACAAAATACTTAATTCAAAACTGGAACTTCCAATGGTAATAACATATATTTCAATCCTTTACGCAAAATTTCTAAAAACCTATTCAACATATTTAGTTGTTTTAAATTGCTACACAATATTAGTCTTTGAAAAGATTTAGCCTGTCGGAAGTGCTGCTTTTCTATTTTTCTTCTAATCTAATCACTAAACCATTGTTACTCGATCGTCAACCTGGATAGTTGTTCAGTAGGTTATACTGGATGATCAAAAGGCATCCCACAAGAAGATGAATGAATAAAGAAAAGGGGTGGTGATACTAGATCATCGATGTCTAGGCCTCCATTGGGCCCTTTCCATCCTAGCATATCTGCAGGTTATTGGAGGCCGATCGCCTTTGCGAATCCAAGCAGCCTCGTTAGTTCAGGAACTTGCCTAACTGCTTCCGGTAACAAAACTATATCTCCGAAATATTTCTGTCTCAGTCCGTTGAGTGCTGGGCGCCCTCTGAGAACATGGTCAGCAGTTTCATCCTCCTCCAAACATCATCTGCATGTCGGGTCACCCTCGACACCGTTTCTATGAAGATGGCCCCTGAGGTGACAATGTCCTCTCAACAATCCCACCATAATTCTCAGCTCTTTCCTTCCCAAGGAGAGAAGCTCCTTAGTAAGCCGTGCGCTAGGCCCAGTTATATGTTCCTTAGCACACCTCATTCCAGGAGCTCCCCTCCATGATTACATAAATTTGCTTTCCAGCAACGATTTTAATTCCCTTTTGCCAAAAGCAATTGGGACAGGTAATATTGGTTGGGTCCATATGGTTCGAACTCTGAACCCAACTTCCTCATTCTTACGTATGCCCGAGTAACCCAGGACCCATATTGACTGTGCAGCCTTTCCTTATCATACCATTTAGTACATTCTTGCACTCAGACACCAGTCGCGAAGTCACGACACTCGACTTCAGTGCCAATATCGCAGCCTTACTGTCTGAGTATATATTTATTACTCTATTCCTGTTTATGTTCCTCTCACAGAGATGAGCACACTGCAGAATAGCATAAATTTCCGCTGTGAAAATTGCCGCACATTGTCCGAGAACGTAGTACTCTCTAACTCCTGTGGTCCTGCCGAATACTCCGGCTCCAGCTCTTTCATCTTGTCGAGATCCATCAGTATACCACCAGGATCCATTTTTCGGAAGATTTTGTTCTCCCTCGCAATCCTCTATACATGGCATAAGTATCTCCAGGGAGAGGTTGGGTTTTAAAGGCGGCGTCATGTAGTCTGTCCGCATGGGGAGTGATGAACACCTTTCCACCACGCCTTTCCAGACACCTGAGTCGCCGCCTGTTCCAATTCCAAGATGTCTCAGGCAACTGAGATGATAAACAGTCTTCAGGGTCTCGTTCTCTATGTATAAGTGAAGAGGAGGCAGGTTCATCAGGATTTCCAGAGCCCTGGTGGGAGCAGTCCTCATCGCACTCAATATTCCCACACAAATCATTCTCTGAACTTTGTCAAGTTGAAGAATGTGTTTGCGCTTTGTTGTACTACGCCACCATACAATAGGGGCGTTTACAAGCCCACCCACAAGAAAATATATTCCAAGCCATAGGTAAAAATTAGTGCTGTTTTTGACGTAAATTCCGAGATGAATGAGACTTATCTAGGTGTGTTGGGGGCAATGTAAAAACAAACCCTACTTAAAATGTAACAGTAAATAATAGGTTGGGGTCAGCGTTGGCTAAAACAAGTTTTTTGAATCTACAGGCCAAGGAACGCATTTTGGAAAAAAATATTTTAAATAAAAGTTGTATAGATTTCAAAACCTGCAGTTTGGTCTTATGGGATCATTTTCGTCAATTTCTTTTTGCAAAAATTCCAGAAAACCTTTAAAATCGGCCATATATTGCATACCAATTATTTATTGCAAAATTAATTTTTTTTGCACTTTTTTTTATTTTAAATGGAAGCCTCGTCATTTTGAATAAAATGATATTTTATAATAGTAAATCAGATAATTTTTTGCTGATATTACTTTTTGTTTTAGCTAAGATGCAAAATGTGGATTGCTATAACTTTTGGGTGAACATTTTGACCTCCACAAAGGCTCAATTTCTTCGTGAAGGCCTAAATTTTCATATCTTGTTAGAGGCCAATGAAAAAATGAATTTTCAACCCCTTAAATATTGTTTTATAAAGAGGGTGGGCCATATTCATAATTTTTCGAGCTACCCCCGATTTTAAAAAACCCCAAAATTGATCTGTTATTGAAATATGGCGAAATTTTCCAAGCACTGCTAATTTTAAGCTGCGAGTTCAGTTTTCTCGCGCATGACAGCTATATTTCTTGACAAAAAATCACCGCTTTTTTTAAAGTGAGGGGTTGAAAATACATTTTTTCATTTGCAAGATATGAAAGTTTAGGTCTTAAGAGATTGAAGCTTTATGGAGGTCAAAATGTTCAATCAAGACAAAGTTATAGCAACCAACATTTTGATTCTTAGGACAAACAATTAGCAATATCTCAGCAACCAATTATCCGATTGACTATTATAAAATATAATTTTGCTCAAAAAGATGAAAGCAACAAAGTAAAAAGAAAGTTAATTTCAAAATAAAAAAACTGATATAAAAAATTACCGATTTTAAGGGTTTTTTAACCCTTTTGCAATAACAAATTAACGAAAATGATCGCACAAAAGTTCAAATTGTAGATTTTTAAAATATCTATAACTTTTACTTAAAACTTTTTTCCCAAAATGTGTTTCTTGACTTGTAGATTCAAAAAATCTGTTTTAGCTCACTTTGACACCTCCCCCCTCTTGGCCCCAATCTATTTTTTGCCATGACATTTTATGTAGAGTCTGTTCTTACATTGCCCCAACACCCTTCTGTTGGTTTCATCCATTTTAGAATTTACTTCATTATATTTACCTAATAAGGTAGAAACTGGATTTTCTTTTACTTTCTTGGCCACCCCCCACCCACTCAGCCATTGATAATGTTTAGTATTCCTTAACGATACTTTTTTCTGGTATTCATTTATTTAAATATTTGTTGATAACTTGTTTCAAAGTGCTATTATATTTATTGAGCGACAGTATTAAAAATATATTATTATGTTAACAAATCTGACAATTATTAAGAAATGTTTTTGCTGTTGCTTGTATTTATAGTTTTATAATACACTGAAGAAAGCTGGAAGTAGAATAAAGGTAATTTTAATAAATTATGAGTTAAATTTGTATGATCAATCGATAATATTAAATTATAGCCTATATGAATGTTTTAT
This sequence comes from Diaprepes abbreviatus, assembly GCA_034092305.1. NCBI lineage: Eukaryota > Metazoa > Arthropoda > Insecta > Coleoptera > Curculionidae > Diaprepes > Diaprepes abbreviatus. Next base: position 619,302 of record JASJET010000205.1, on the reverse strand, counting down.
TATGAATAATTCTGAATACTCTAATAGCTTTTAGCGCTTAGGTTTTGTTTGATTCATTCATAAAAAGTAAAGACGAATATTATCACTGATATAATCTCCAATTATAATAATTATATTGTGATAATGGTACAAAAAAGGGTTTTCAAATATAGTACTTTCTAAATGATATATAAATAATCTAAAAAATGTTTTTGAAAAAATGCAAAAATCCTCAAGAAAGGTACGAAATTCCTCCTCGGCCTCCCTTTCCCCTCGTTAATTTTTTGATTCTGCGTTTTCTTTATCCATAATAATCCAACTGTTCTTTTTAATGTCATTTTTCCAACGTGTCTGCGGCCTCCTTCTTAATTTTCTTCATATTCATGGTCTCCATTCTTGAGTTTTCTTAATCCATCTATCATTACGTTAATACATTGTGTGTGCTGTCTATTTCTGTTGTTAGATTGCTCGATGTTATGTCTATAAATTTAATTTGCTGTCGTATGTATTCCTTATTTGCCATTCCCCGTCTAATGTACAAGTTGTTTATGTAAAAAATGTTCAATAGCATGTCTCTTTACCAATTAGTCCTTATCATCTGAGGTATGCTTTTATTTTTATTGCAAGTTTTGTAACATTAACTCGTCGTTATTTAGTTTTCTCTTCACTATTATTTGTCAACGGGGCTAGACATATCTTTTTTTCGTATAATTTAAATTATATTTGTCCTAGTAAACGAAAGTATAATTTACAGATCGATATGGTAAATGATGATACTAGTTTAATACGAATTTTTAATAGTCTCCTGTCCACAATTTTTTAAATTAGAAAAAGCTGATCGAATGCTTTGTAAAATTTTTTTCTGATATTCATACCAATATTTCTCTACATTTTCTCGAGCAAATTTAAAATGCAGATGATGAATCAATATTTCGCGTAACCATAATTAAATATTTTCATAAATTTAAGCGCAGTTGTGAACAGTTTGAAGTTTGGGGGTCATCTTTAACAGAGATGTGACTTCACTCGTCACCTATTATCGGACATTTACCTGAATGAAATTCAAAATATTTAGTATAATCTATTGTGACATCAAAAAGTCATTCTTTATTAATATATTATAAAGCAAAAAGCAAAATCTGGTCTATGTACGAACCTTTTCAGCGATCGTGTAGCCGAAATCACTGAAGACTTGCTGTGCAATGCATGGCACTTAAATTTCTCGAAGGCGTCACCTTGATGTCCAAAGAGATGAAGCACTTTCTCTGAGAAAAATAAAAGACTATGTAACCTACAAAAGTTCTTATAAGTCGAGGTGCTGTAGAAGCGCAAGAAAAGCCTTAACGACTTACTCACAATCTACAATCTCAATATATGTATGGAAATAAGCGAAAAAATCCATTAAGGTCGCTCAAAAGGGGTGTAAAACATCATCACATAAGTTAATATATGATCTCGTATTGTGATACAAAGATTTGCAGTAAAGTCATAAAAAATTATAGGCTGGAAAACATTGTGTGTATAGTTTACAAACCTACGACAAATTCTGTAGCATACCAATTGTACATTAACTACTGTCAATTTTCTTCCATGTTCAATGACGTCCATAGGAGCCATGTCTACAGACAATAACTTAAACGAGTCTACTCAAAACTGAATTTAATTTCTTATTACTTTCTGTGCATACAATAGATAGATCTATTTGATTTTCGATAATGCACTCATATAAACTTATTCCTTGATATACTAAGAATACTACAGCAAGTATTAACCCAGACAGAAACAACTTTCTGTTAATTACCTAGTAACGTTCAATAATTTATATATTTATTTACACTGTCCTACAGGACCAGAGTCCCTATTATTAAGAAGGAAAAGAACACAGTTACATAAATACTAAAATTATATACACAATACAGACAGTACAATATATATAACATCGTAAATAAATCAATTACAGATAATTGTAAATAAACGATTTGAAAACGGAATAATTGCAGTAAAATATATCAAATTTGACTTTCAGGCGGTAATAAAGGGAACACATCACACACACGGCAAATAGAAAAATACTGGAGAGCTAGTTGTTCCTGGAATATGAAAGTGAACTCTCGCGAGCCAAGTTGCCAAGAGCTGGTTGTCAGTCAGTTTATACAAAAAAAGTACAAGAGCCCCGTTAATGCGCTTCTCCAGAGTTTTGAAATTAAATGTTGCCACCAGGCTTTCGCGAGGTGTGGTAAGCAGTGGATAAAATCCACTCGATTTAAAGCTTAAGAATCTTAGGAAACGATATTGAATTTTTTCTAATTTTTCAAAGTATACATGGTCATGCGAATGCCAGATAACTGAAACATATTCCAATTTACTTCGTACAAGAAAATAATATAAGGTCCTAATGAACTGGAGCGACTGAAATTCATGACTAAATCTCACTAGAAAGCCCAGCTTTCGGTAAGATCTCGATATTATATCATTAATATGATTGACAAATGTGCGTCTGCAGTCAAACATGACTCCTATGTCTTTAATGTAGTTAATTTGCTTTAGAAAAGTATCGTTGGTCCTATAATCATGCTGCAGAGCGATTTTCCTTCTTGATAATGACATAACATTGAACTTGTTTACGTTCAGAAGCATTTTGTTTTTTAGACCCCAACATTTAATTTCATGAGATCCAGTTCAATGCTCAAGCAATCGCCAGGATTCTGTATGTCCCGGAATAGCTTTAAATCGTCTACAAAAAGTACACAGCTGTTATTCAACTTGCATGTGGTATCGTTAATAAAAACGTTAAAAAGTAAGAGACTCAATACAGACCCTTGAGGAACACCCGACATTACTACAAAACTACTAGATCTATGACCACGTTATTCAACATAGTCAGAGCGATTTAATAGATAGCTTTAAAAAAATCTAATAAAATTGTGTTTAAAATCAAAGTCCGACAATTTGGAAAGTAAAACACCGTGTTCAAGTCGATCAAATGCTTTGAAAAAATCTGTGTAAACGACATCGACCTGAGTGTTAGAATCAATACGCTCTGAGACATACTGCGCAACTGTACAAAGATTGGTCACAGTTGACTTTCCAGAAGCAAAACTATGCTGCTGGTCGACCGTAAGAAATCCTATGTAAACGGATATTTGTTTCTGAAGAACCCGCTCAAATACCTTTGCAAAATTGCACATTGCCGCAATGGAGCAACAATTTTCGACCCTGAATCTATCATCTTTTTAAAAACCGGATAGATTTTTGATTCCTTCCATAGGTCAGGAAAAATACGTTTCTGAATGCATAAATTAAAAATTACAGACAAGGGCGCAGCAAAAGCCCAAGTACAATCCCTTAAGACAAACGAAGGAATAGAATCAGTACCCGTTGTGAATTTGGTCTTCAATTTTTTATAGGCTTTCTCAACGTCTTTAGGCATTATTTTGAATAATGAGATAGGGTAAGAATTGCAACCATGACTAGAAGTAGGTACATAAGGAGTAGAAATAATAGCGGACTCTTTGAATAATTGATGAGTTAATTCCTTACCTTGATAAGATATAGCAGATGGCGGAGTACTATTAGATTTCCTAAGGTTGATGTTGGACTAGAATGATTGGGGGTTCTTTTTAAATTTCGCTTCAACATTTACAAGATAAATATTATAAGACGTACGGATAAAATTTTATTCTAGCAATCCTGAAAGATAAATAGTCACAAGCCTCCTTAGATCTTCTGTATTTCCGCCATAACAACTCTTTATGCTGATAAAATGCTGTCACAGCTTCTTCACCAGCAAGACCCTCACGCAGAAGAGACCTTGATGATAACCTTTTTCTACTTTGGTATCAAATTTTCATTTCAATTTGTTCATTATCTTATATTTTATAAAGTGTTTTGCATCAAAAAATGAGTTTTGTGAACGTCAATATCTCAATGTCATCAAATATTTCATAAATAAACATAATTGTTTGAAAAATATACATTATCGAATGATTTCCTATGTGGGGACGGCGCTCCATCATATTTTAAAGGGAAATACTAGATAATAAGTTTCGATAGGTGGTGGATCTATTCTACTACTTGGATCATATCCAAGTAGTGGATATGATGTAATCAGATGCAATCAATCTTGATGTTTGCAGGAGATCTGAAACAACTATTTTCACAAGGTGTCATTTTAAAGCGTCTATTATTGCTAAAACATTAAATAAAACGTTATGACAGTTGTACATGATAAACTAGGCATGATTAAAATATCAGCAAACAGGGTTTTAAAATTGTTAGTTGACTCCCAAACCATAACACATGAGGCAGTAAATTTCTCAGAATAATTTGAAATTTTAGAATGGCGAACCTGACTTTTTCTCTAAAATAGAGACACACGATGAAACTTGGATATATCACTGTATATATATATATATATATATATATATATATATATATATATATATATATATATATATGTTCATGCGGATTTCACGGATTCCTCCGTGTGAGATGCAATAGCAGTGGATATATCCACATTATGCCGTTGTAGTGCTGAAATCACATTCAGCAAACGTACAACTCTATGCAGCTCCGCGTATGAATGAAGTAAAATGTGAACAGTAAATGCAAACTTCTCTCCATCATATCCTTTCTGTGTTAGAGGTTGCACAGTTAGAACAAATTGTTAGAAAACGCAATTCATCCTATTCCACCACCATCGAGATGATGGCCTACCTGTACCACCATACCGAGAAGAAAGTCAAAACTTACCCTCCCCGCCACAGTGATACGGCAGAGGTACATGTTTCGTCTCTACTAGACTCATCAGGGTACCGACATGCACCTGGCTGTGCAAAGGACAGATCGGAAGGAAGCATGCAAATACTGAACACGGCTTCTCCGACCTCCCGCCGGATGGCGTATATATGTTCATGCGGATTTCACGGATTCCTCCGTGTTAGATGCAATAGCAGTGGATATATCCACATTATGCCGTTGTAGTGCTGAAATCACATTCAGCAAACGTACAACTCTATGCAGCTCCGCGTATGAATGAAGTAAAATGTGAACAGTAAATGCAAACTTCTCTCCATCATATCCTTTCTGTGTTAGAGGTTGCACAGTTAGAACAAATTGTTAGAAAACGCAATTCATCCTATTCCACCACCATCGAGATGATGGCCTACCTGTACCACCATACCGAGAAGAAAGTCAAAACTTACCCTCCCCGCCACAGTGATACGGCAGAGGTACATGTTTCGTCTCTACTAGACTCATCAGGGTACCGACATGCACCTGGCTGTTCACTGTTTTGTGGTTTAAATATGGGCTGTATGTTGTGTTTTCTTAAGATTCTTCCGATTCTGTCTGTTATTCCTTTTATGTATGGTATTATGGCTTTGTTCCTTGTTTGATCTTGGTCTTTGGTCTTTGTTGTAGTCTTCTCTTGTGTTTTTATGGCTTTCTTTATATTTGCTTGTGAGAAACCATTCCGTTCTAGAGCTGTTGAAATGGGTCTTATTTCGTCTTGTTTTGTGTCAAGTTCTGTTAGGCGGAGAGACCTTGATACTAATGTGTTGACTACTGCCTGCTTTTGAGAGGGATGATGATGTGACGCTGCATTGAGATATCGGTCAATATGTGCTGGTTTCCGATATCTCAATGCAATGCAATATATATATATATATATATATATATATATATATATATATATATATATATATATATATATATATATATATATATATATATAAGAATAATACAATTACAGAAGCTACATACTGAAATACGTTAACAGAATTACATACAACCGTTGAACAACAATATCCTGGTTTGTGTCATAAGAATTTTTTCCTTCTTCTGACTGAGGATATGATGATTGTTTTGAAGGACAGGTGACACAAATGCGTTAAAGTTAAACGAAATTATATTAAAAAATAAAATTTTCAAAAATTTTCTAAGATAAATTAATACCTACTAAAGTTTCGGACAAGAAAATCTTATGAGACAAGATTTTTGGTCTCTTTATGCATTTCTAGAAGTAAATAATAGTATAATTTCGCAGAAAAGTGTTTATTTCGAAATTTTTCGATCAGACGCGGTAAAACTGTTAATATCCACAACCATTAATTAGTGATATAATTTAGAACTTGTATTTCATACAAATCTACTTCGTTTCTCTTGACAACAGGAAACGAAATATGATTCTCATAAAAATTTTTTATTAAGAATTTTTTAAATATTTTAGATTTCAAGTTACCAAATAATTTCACACAGAAACCGGTTTAATTTTGCGGTTTAATAAATTAAAATGGCGAGTCAAAATGTGGCATAAAATTTTATATTTACAATGTGTTTAATAATTTAAATAACAAGATATTATCTATTACTAACATTAAGTGGTAATAAAAAGTGAAAATAATTGCTCCATAAATAAAATTCTTAGGTTTATTTTTTAATTTTTTTAACATAAATGTTATCATGTTGGTATAGGAGTGATGAAGGAGCTATAAAAAAATCGTAAAAATTTTATAACAATTTTTTATAATGTTGTTGATTTTATGATATAATTTTAAATTTATAAAACATAACACATCCTTATGCGCCAGTCCTCTATTTATATTGTATATTATTGTTAAAATAAAATACTCTAGCTGCATCATTGAGGATAAATTAACGCCATATCAGAAGAAATATGAAACTAATTAAAAATAATTTCAATGAACTTAAAATAACCAGAACGAATGAATATTTGTGATCCAAAATAAAACTAGCAAAAAAAAAATTACTAATTTATAATTAGACTGATATGAAATTGCCCTAATTGTAACTCTATGTAGTAAAGGATATGCACACAAAGACATCGCATGAAGTCTCAGAAGACGTCAATCTACCATACCAAACATTTTGGAAAGGTATTAAGAGACTAGAAACTTCGTCGAATACTCTCAACTGCTCAAAAGATGTACAACATCTACTGGTAGCCGTTTTTCTATTGCACGTCCAATTTTGGGGTAGACTAGTGACATAGGAATTGGAAACTTTGGTCTGCAGAATTCTAAACTACCTCATTGACTTCGGTTTACTAAAAAATCATTTATAAAAAATTCACTATAAATCCTAATATATTAGCCTGTAAATTTTTATAATTAGGTTACTACTTATATTGCAATTAGATTCATGTCCAGTACTCTATATTGGGTTTTCAATATATCACTGATGGCCAACCGATCCTTTTGCGATTCCCTTAGGACTGATTAATTAAAATGGACTAACCTCAGATTGACTGATCAGTCTCAGAGTGACTAACCAATCTCAGATTGACTAACCAACCTCAGATTGACGAACCCTTATTTCAAGCGGATCTGTCCTATTCTCATTCTGTTTTTTTTTTCCTTCAAGCCAACATTTTACATCCTTTAGCAACCTTGGCTTGCTGCCTTGGTGAACTTACACGATCGATGATCAGTAAATAAACATAATATTTCATAATTGGAAGGTGATAAAATAAATAAAGGTGATAAGGTTTGTTTTTTTGTTTTAATTTAAAATGAAAAATTAATTGAATTTGGAAACGTGGATTTATAAAATACTATATTTTTATGCTTCTTCCTATGTAACACAATAACTAGTTCTATACAAAAACATACTTTAACATCTACGCATGTCAAAAATGAGTTACTAAATGTAAGTGAGATATAGATCAAAAGAAGCGAGTTTTAAATTAAGCCGGTCTGACAAAGTGCCATGTTTTTACAAAATTAGAATGAGAAAAATAATACAAGTCAATAATGTTCTGTTGTTGGGGATCATTTCCCAAGTAATTTGCTTGCCAGAATTGGTTTTGAAGTTATGTACAGGATGTACACAATTTTTTTAGTCTCTTTTTCTAGTTGTGTCATTTGGTACTACTATTACTCTTCACAAAAAGCTATTGAGCGGTGGTTTACGATTTTCTTCATGCGAAGTTATGGCCATTTCAATTATAGGTTAACAGGTTTTTAGAGACCAATATCGTTTCTTGCTATATATATATATATATATATATATATATATATATATATATATATATATATATATAAATATATATATATATATATATATATATATATATATATATATATATATATATATATATATATATATATATATATATATATATATATATATATATATAGCAAGCCCCCCCCCCCCCAAGAGATTTGAGTTCAGGAAAATAGACACGATTTTGCCTCTTATACTATAGTTTATACAAGAACTAGAGAGAGTAATAAATCATTTTTTACGCTTTTTTTTTCTTCGCAAAATATCTGTGTTCTTTAGTCCGGTGTCTTTGGCAAAATCTGTTAGAGACATATATTTTCATAGGAATGAGTTAGAATTTTTTTAATCAAAAATACCGATCTATAATAATGGACCATTTGAGTTGAATAACAATAGATATTTGGATGTATGAAGTGTTAAATAGGATTTTAATCCTTGTCATCGGCGTCGGAAAGAGGTTTATTTTATCACTAAGTATTTATGGCATAGAATATTATTTCGGTAATAAAATTAAATTAAAAAGTTTTTATAATATTATTTTACTTCTTATGATTTTTTAATAATTCACATACATTAGAAAATATAGATAATTTTGACATATGTAAAACAAATCACAACTGTATTTTTATTATTTTTAATTTTGGCATAGAAACCGTTTTAGACATATTCAGAATAAAACGTATTTTTTTTTTCTCAAAAAAAATCTAAGTTATAATTTAAATACTTACAAAATATCCATTGTCAAAAATACAATAAGTTAAACATATATAAAAAAATAAATTCGTCCATATAATTCGAAAAATTTTTTGGGCTATCGGTCATGTTATTATTAATTAAAAACATTTTTAGGACATTTGACGTTTCGGTTTATTTATTTCTTAAACCATCTGCAGAATTACAATTAAACATTAAAAAGGGATTCAAATGTAATTAATTTTTATATGTTAAAAATATTTAAATAATAAATTGTGTTTACGCTGGTAAACATTATGTATCTAATTCGTAATCCAAGTCAGTGACGCTATCTTAGCCCAAATTAATTATAATTGGTTCCTCTGTTTCACGGATTATGAGATCGGGTTTCCACATTTTCCTTTATTCTTTTATTATATGGATTTTTCCAAATTTTCGGCAGTAACTTTATTCCAAAAAATCTTTCAAAAGTTCTGATAAATTACTAATTTTGTAAGTTGTGTTATTTCTAGCAACTCTTCCTTTTACTTGAGAGAGATATTTCCTTCGTCAAGGGACATTTTCCTGACGATCTATAAGAACAGATTTTCTATTTGGTTTTTCCCAGCAAAAATTAAGTTCTCTGAGCAATTTCCAGAGGTCAGTTCTTTTGATTTCAGGTAAATTCCGATCTTTATTGATTTTAGTTAGAATTTTGTTGACGGTTGTTATCTGCTTCTCATAATAAGATGTATGTACAACTCCTTTTATTGCAGTTTACATCTCTTTTTCCAACGAGGTTTTTCGTCTGCCTGTGATCGACTGCGACTTGGGAGTACTAACAATTCCAGTCGTTTTTTTCTCCTTCATTATTCGGTAAATAGTAGATTTTCCACTCCTATCATGTTGGAACACATCTCAACAGAACTTTTAACATTATTATTTAGATATTGATATTTTAAGGCATCATAAACATTCATAATAATAAGTTTTTCGTTGAGGAAAAACGCCCTAGTTTAACGATTTTAGGAGGTTTCGGTAACAGTTTTATTACTATCTCTAGTTCTTCAATAGAGTATAGGAATGTATATGCTTGCGATCGCCCCTCCCCTTCCCAAGAGCTTTGAGTTCAGGAAAATAGACACGATTCTGTCTCTTATACTAGGAATGTGTATGTAGCCCGCAACCCCTCCCCCCCCCCTGTCGACAAATTGTTTTTTCTTGTGATCGCCCCCCCTCTCCAAGAACTTCAAATTCAGAAAAATAGACCCGACCCTGCCTTTTACACTAGAAATGGGAATGTTGCTGATGTCTATTGGTTAGACATCGGACTACTTCTAGAAAACCCTTAATTTTGGAAATGGTTCCTAGAAATAATGAAAACAATGTCATCTATTCCCAATTTAATATAGATTTAATCAATACCATTTATTGCAACATTTTAACACATTAATCTGTCTCTCTTGGAATGTCGCTCATTGGCAATCTTGCGAAAATTAAATAACAAAATGATTAGAACCCTGTCAATGAATTGCACCCAACACTCTATATTAGATATTAAATTAACTTGCTTATCAGCTCATACTAATTTTATGCACCATCTGAACCAAAAGCAAACTTAAGATTTTAATATATTAATAATTATTAATATTTATTATAAAAGTGATGTACTGTAATTCTTAAAAAGAAAATGTATTTTAGGTTTCTTAAATTCCAGATGTAAACAGATCAAATCTTATTATTAATCTATATTTTTTAAGTTTGGGTGTTTTAAGTATATCCTCGTGATGATATCATAAATAAATAACGAAATATAGGGGTTAACAGAAAACATAAGAAACACTTGTCACAGACCACAAACTCGATATTTCATTCTCCTTTATTATTTGTATATATATATATATATATATATATATATATATATATATATATATATATATATGTCTAATATTTAAATTTTTCCGTTTCATTGTCAGAGCATGAAACAATCGAATTTAGTTAAATAAGGTTTTAACGAAAATAGGTACCTCTAAAATTTTAAGTGTCACCCTGTATTGATCTATTAATAACAATGCACATGTGGTGAATACTAAATAGTGAAATAACCTCATATTTCATTACGCTAATTTAAAATTAAAAAATAATCAGGAATAATTGGATCATTAATCAAAATAACGACAAAAATCTGGCTAATTAAAGCATTGTCATAATTAATCTAAAACACTTTGTTTTTTATATTCTGTTAAAACTTAAAACCAGGCCATAAAAAGGTCGTAAAATTTTTAATGTCATTTTTACAACATCAACAAATCGTTGTGTTTTATGAAATCCGTACATAAAAATTTTATTGGATTTGCCACGCTTCTGACTTGTCGAAATTTATTGTGTGTGAAAACCGTTATTTTCTGGCTACCGGTATTGATGACATTTACGATTGTTTAAATACATAACCTTTTAGGCTTAATTTGAAAGAAAGTTTGGGGGAGGTTAGGACTATCAAATAATAGAATAACTCTAGTTTCTTCGACTTCTCCTTCTTAACACTCTCCCTAATGATTAGTATTCATGCTTGGTGGTTCAATAATGTAGTATTTTATTTATTAAAGTAAGACAACGTGTTATATTTTATAATGAAGTTACCCTACCTAACATTTATTCATCTAAACTTTTTACTCTTAACAAAAATTGTGAAAGTTTTCTGTCAAACAGAGGATTTTGTGTGACTTACTTTCATGGATTCTGATGATTTTTTAGCCGCCAAAAATAATACTTTCACTATTTAGTTCATATTTAAAATTTCTTCCTAATACTTGTAGCTTTTCAAGTTTCCACATATATGTCAAAGGATAAATATTACTGTTTTCTTTCCGGAACGAAGAAACCCTCACTCTTTATGGGAAATGGTTGTCAAACTTCCAACGACATAGGATTCTCGTAGACCTTAATGAGTAGATAAAATATCTCAATAGGCGGTTAGTCCTAAAAACTCATATTTTAAAGATATAACGTTTTGAATTTGGGCTGTTCGTGTATTCTGGAGTGGCGTATATCTATTGTAAATCTGTATCTTTGAAGGTCATTACAGGGTCAAGGTTTTTGTCAAAAATAAGGAAAGATTTAGTGATGACCTCTTCGACCTTCAGGGTCAACATAAAGATAATTTCAAGGCCAAGATATTTTTGGTTAAGAATTCAAAAGGTGTTCAATGGCGACTTTCCCGTAGAACTTGACGCTACAAAGGGACTTTTGTGTGCCGTTTACAAGATCTCGTGATAGTACGCAGTATGTGTAACATGTCAGACAAAGCTAGTCATAGGATAACAAGTTATCATAAAGGAGTTATTATATGTATACAGATATACATGTATAAGTACAGAAACACTGACATACCTGCATAAGTCGGGACGCGCATGCAGTCATACAGTAGCTCCTCTCTGCTGCAGAACGCATAAATAGCCCAAATTTGCATTATCTAATAAAATTTTGACTTTGAAGGTCATCTGTAAGGTCATTTCGAAATTATTACCAAGCTCAGAGCGAAGATTGCCATCGAACCCTTATTTGATTTTCAACAAATCAATAACTTGGCCTTGAAAATCCTTTTAGGTGACCTTCAAGGTCAAAGCCACGGCACCGTTAAATCCCTTATTTTTTGACATGAAATATCTAAACTTTGCAATTAACCTCAAGTAACATATAGATGCACGGACTAACTTTAAAAGGATATATGACATTTTCCAGTGCGGAGTCCTTTCTACTTTTTTTTGTTAGGATATACTCAATATTGGCTTGGGCTAAAACGACAAATGATTTTCCACGAAATTTTTGAAGTTTATTGATTTCTATTCACTTTGGTCCTTTAAACTATGCGAAGGACCCCAACTTATCTTCTCCAGGTATACAACTGCCTTGGATGTCCGCTGCCATCTTGTCTTATCATCATTTCGTTTAGTGCAGCTCGGAAAAGTGCAATTATTAATAATGAAAATTGTTTTCCAACCTTGAGATTCGCAATATGTACCTAAATATTCTTTAACATGACTATTGTATTCTTATTCATCTCATTTCTTTGTTGCATATACGATCCCCCCAAGGAGCTGACAAAAATCTAGTGTAAAGCTACATCTCGACTAATATTAATTTATTTATGGATGCTTCATTTATAGTCACTACTCCATCCAGTGATTTGGATTCAAGTCGCATTGGTAATGGAGATCATTTAGCGATTAGACCTAAAGTTTAAAGGGGGCTTGGACCCACTGTCCCTCATTATTTCTTAGCGGTCACCAATCCAAATACTAGCCGAACCTGGCTGCTACTAACCTTGGTGATCAGACGTGGAATGGCCTGGACACCGAAGTGAACGTCGTTCCATTCTATAAAGCAAAACAGAAAAGACACAACGAAGTGGTTCTTATTTTTGTGGTCAGAATGCGGGTGTTTTTAAACGAAAACTACTTTTACAGCATATTATTTCTTGTGACTGATTTCATTTGTGGTTTCAATCCGTGTCTGAACAAGTGTACTTGTTTATGCTCTGTATTCTTAGTTAATTTGTTAGAACGGTCGGAGATGTTATATTATATATTTGGTCTTGTTTACATTAAAACCGGGAAAAATATTTTCGGCTTGTGCAAGCCATAGGGTTCATTAGTTGTTGTATGTTCTCCTGGATATTTTTGATGATTGCGTTTTCCGATTATTTAAAAACAGTATACTATCACGTGTTTTTGCAAATTCTGGTTGGCGCATACTGGTTTATGATTTATCTACGAACAAGCCTTATATACATCCTAATCTTACACTTCTTAAGAAATTCTTCGCTTCGAATTGTTCATCTTCTACTCACACACAAACATATATGTCTAACTTGGCATCTGTGTATTTTTTAATTAATACTTGGATATCGAAAAAGTGTCCATTATAACTATTGCATCTCAAAATCTAAATTGAACCCCCGATATCTCTCCTTCTCATATTTTATATATTATTATGTGAAGAATTTTCAAGAATATGTTTGGCTTCTAACTGGGCATCAATAAAATATTAAAAAAATTGGTTGCCCCTGGTTGGGCGCCACCAGAATATTGAACAAATAAAAAAAGAATTGCCTCTAGCTGGGCGCCACTAAAATATTGACAATTAGTTGCCTCTGGTTGGGCGCCACCATAACATTGAACAAAAAACAGCATTGCCCCTATAGCTGGGCATCACTAAAATAGTGAAAAACTAGTTGCCCTGGTTGGGCGCCACCAGAATATTGAACAAATTAAAAAAAAGAATTGCCTCTAGCTGGGCGCCACTAAAATATTGAAAATTAGTTGCCCCTGGTTGGGCGCCACCAGAATATTGAACAAAAAAACAGAATTGCCCTTATAGCTGGGCGTCACTAAAATATTGAAAATTAGTTGCCCCTGGTTGGGCGCCACCAGAATATTGAACAAAAACAGAATTGTCCCTATAGCTGGGCGTCACTGAGATATTGAAATTCGTTGCCCCTGGTTGGGCGCCACCAAAATATTGAACAAAAAACAGAATTGCCCCTATAGCTGGGCGTCACTGAGATATTGAATTTCGTTGCCCCTGGTTGGGCGCCACCAGAATACTGAACAACAAATAGAATTTCCCCTATAGCTGGGCGTCACTAAAATATTGAAAATTAGTTGCCCCTGGTTGGGCGCCACCAGAATATTGAACAAAAACAGAATTTTCTCTATAGCTGGGCGTCACTGAGATATTGAAATTCGTTGCCCCTGGTTGGGCGCCACCAGAATATTGAACAAAAAACACAATTGCCCCTATAGCTGGGCGTCACTAAAATATTGAAAATTAGTTGCCCCTGGTTGAGTGCCAGCAGAATATGAAAAAATAGAAAAACAGGGAACCCCCCCCACCCGAATTGCTCCTAGTTGGGCGCCAATTCGGAAACTCCTAAGAGCATCTAGTCCCAGAAGCATAAGCAGTTGTAAAATAGGTTTAATTTCTTCAGCAATGATGAAACTGAAAATGTCTAGTTAGGAAAAATAATAACAAAGTAGCTTAAAGTTTTCATAAAAGTTTTTACCAGTTTCTAGCTCTATTTATAGTAGTTGGTGACTCTTAAAATTATTTCTTTTATCCTTTATATAAACCTCAAGTACCCAAATATAGGCAAAATTTTAATCCTTAATTCATTATCATTATTTTTTAAATTGCAAGAACATAAAAATACCTGCATACCTAATCGCCTTGTTATTTTTTTATTTGAGCTCGATATATTTTTCTGTCTAAGCAAAATTTTAAATAGAAATAATAATTTAAAATTATTACGAGTCAACTTACTAAATTATAAATTATGGGCAATTTAATAAAATAAAGGTCATTTTTTATTGCCCCAATCAAATTCAAAAGTTATCGACATTTCAGAAGTATATAAATCAAAGTAACATCAAAAATGTACGAAAATAAATTATATCATTCATAATTGTTATTAAATTATACGAGTTGGCCATAAAAAAGTCGTAAAATTTTTAATATCATTTTTATAACATAAACAAATCGTTGTGTTTTATGTAATTCATACATAAAATTTTTATGGAGTTTGGCACGCTTCTGAGTCACTTGTTGAGTTTTATGGTGTGCGAAAGCCGTAATTTGTTGTTGCTAGTATTGGTGACATTTACGATCACTCAAATACTAATAAAACGTTCCTTTTACAACTATATCTCTACCTCTGTGCATACAAAAAGTGCCGAACTCGATGCTTTACCACTGTGAGTCTTTATGGCTTCGTGCCATACGGTCGGAAATTGTGTGCTCAAATTTTATAGTACTTTTACGATGTTATTATGGCAACCATAATGAAACACTTAAAAGCCGGTGGGTTCGTAAAGAGACTTTATGGCTTTATATAAGTCATTATTAGGCAAATAATCTGTTAATTTTATGACAAAACCCTTAGTTTTACATGGCTATTTAAATAAAATAGAATTTATGGTCCTGTATTTGATTTTATGGCGTTCGGAATTGGTTTGATGTCTCTGTTAGGATTAATAAAATTAAAGGTGTTAAAACTTGATGGTTTTATTACAAGCCATGATTTGTTGTGTCAACAAGAAATGGTTTATTGTGACAGGTCAAGAATGTGAGATAATAAAGCTAATTTTGCATAAAATAAAAACATCATAAAAATATATCGTCCGATAAATTAAAAATAATCGAATAATACTCGGTTTAGAAAGTTTTAAAAATAAAAATTGAAATAGGAAATTTGTTATCAATTATTCGATATTGTAATGAGATTCTCAGATCAGCATCTCGAATTAAGAATATTTAACTAACATTCTTTTAATTAGTTTGATTTAGTTAAAATAGGATTCCAGGAAACTGAAGACGATTTATTGTTACTTTTTTTTGTATCAACTTCCTTCCAACAATTATTATAAGACCAATTTTTATTAACTCGTCTCATCATTAACATTATTTATACTTTCTGATGTAAGAGTAGATAAATATTCAAATTAAAGTGAAAGAGTAGTTAAAGATTTTAAAATTCTTTTACGCTTAATTTATATTTTCCTATTAGTCCTTGGAGTTCAAACTAGTTTTTAAACTAGGTAGGTATATTAAAAGTTAATGCTATAACTTTCAGAATTGGTTGCATTATATCAGATTTTAAAATACGCTACCACTTATCACGCATTTAAATGGTCTAAACTTTATTAAATTCAAAAATTTAGCGCAATTTAATAAAATAAATCACTTTTCTATAGAAATTAGCGAAAATATTACATTGATAGAATTATTTTTCAATTAAACAGCTTAAAAGTTTCAACATTTAAAAACTACCTGATTTTTAAAGTTATGTAGCTATAAACTATCTACAATACCATTTTATTTATAAATTGTTCAGTTTACAAATAATCTTATTTTGATTCACTTAACCACACATACTAAAAAAACTTCAAACGTAAAATCGGAATTTTCCAATTTTCCCACGAAACATCGTATTTATTAAATCAGATTCGAGAAAAAGTCGAAAATGGCAGAAAGTTCATTGGAAACGGCCTCAAGTATTAATTCCAAAGAGAATTTTATCCTTTACGAGCAGGCAATATTCGTTGATGTGGCCCATTCGAACGCTCGAAATAGTCTGCTTTACTTAGTTTGGCACTCTGCAGAGAGAGGGCGCCAACGGTCACAGCAAATCAGTTCAACGCGCTAAAAGAAGATAGGTAGATTTAAGTGGGGCGAATGGTTTGCGAGAATGACGACGTTAGGGGATCCGCTATCCTTGCGCAACATTCAATGTGGGCGCCTACATTGTGACGAATGCCGCCGCCATTGGTCCTTTTATGATCCCTTCCATTGTATGTGGATATTTGCGTCTTTATTACTTGTAATCTTATGACTTTCTCTTTTCCACTCATTGTAATTTAGTATTAATTTTGTAATAATTTATTAAATTTTTAAAATTTATTCATAACGTAGTAAAATTATGATTTCCTTCTTTGGATGTCAACATTTTAGTTCTCTAAAACCCAAGAAAGAAACAACTGAAAACAGAGGAAAGATAGTAGCCCTAAAAGGGATAGTGTACCTGGGGTAAAAGTACTTGAAAGTTAAAGAGGTGATAATAGAGCGTATCCTTTTCGAATTGGGTTTTTGTGAGCAGAGATGGCAGAAAACAGGTAGCGTTATAGCGGCAGGTAATAATAATAGGCTATTATATCTGCCGCGTGCTGCTGAACAAGGGTGGGGAGAGGGGAGAGTGAGAAAGCGCGATGGAAAAGCGTGAGCGCGAATGGGCCGGGAACGTGTGGGCCGGAGTCTGCTCCGGTGCTCCAGTGCACAGTGGGTTTTGATCCATCCGCGATCTAAGTAGTAAACGTAAGCATTTCGGGTCCGACAACCGCGCGGTATACCAGACTCGTGCTCGGGTCGTATAATTCATTTTATTACCCACTTTATTATTATTACGTCGTAACAATAATAATTTTATTTACCATTAAATTGCCGTCTGCCTCCCGTTCGGTGACTGTTGATTGTTTAATGATGTCATTTGCATTTTTATGTGATTCAAGTGCCCAATAACTGCCGGCCAGTGTTTGTTTACTTTTGTGGACTAGTGACAATTTTTATTGTTTATTTATTTTAGAAAAAGGACGTATCCCTCGCTTTGAGGGATCAACAATAATCAGCCAAAATTAACGCCGCAATTATGAACTCATATTTTGAACAGAGTGGCTTCTACGGAGGCCACCACCATCAGGGCACAGGCTCGGTGACGGGGGCTCATCATCATGACCCTGCTGCAGCAGCAGCAGCTTACAGATCATTTCCGTTGAGTTTAGGGATGTCCCCTTATGCCTCCAGTCAACATCATCACGCTGCACATTCCTTACACCAAGCTAGACCTCCACAAGATTCTCCTTATGACGCTTCAGTCGCCGCCACAGCATGCAAATTATATTCTTCAGAAGGACAACAAAATTCATATAGTAACTCGGCTACCAAATCAGATTGTTCAAAAGGCAATGCAGACCAGAATGGTTATGCCGCCGTAGTTGCCGCAGAAGCAGTTAAAAATGCATGGCAAAATGCGACAGCAGGAAGTGGCGCGAATTTGGCTAACAGCTTAGCTGGACCAGTGCGCCCGTCCGCGTGTACACCAGATTCCAGAGTTAGTTACGGATCATCAGGTTTAATTGGAGGCGATCCATCCACAAGTCCTGGAACTGCTTCGGGAACCAGAACATCAAATTCTTTAGCCTCATGGAACAATCCTTGTACGTTGAATACATCTTCATCACAACCCGTTGGAACACAGATCCATCAACAAAGCAACCACACATTTTATCCCTGGATGGCGATAGCAGGTAGGTCAAGACTTTTAATTAATAATTTCTAAATTATCCAATACCCGTGAAAAAAATCTCAGTTCTTCAAAATGATATAAATATTTATTAATAATTCCATTAATATAAATTTTTATAATCTATATAATCTAATTAATTAAATATTGAGTTTTGTTTATATCCAAATCAATCAAATTGAAAAATTTATTTTAAATAATTTTATCATCCTTCAATAACACTAGATAAGGAAATCCTACATTCAATTAACATTTGAAAAACTCCTTTTATCCCGTGCCATAAAGTCAAGTGCGTGAAAAATCAGGGTTGAACGAACCAATTTTGTCTCTGTCAGATGCATCGCTTTGAGTTATGCATTGCGCCTCGTCTCTCGCGTTGCAATTTCGTATAGCCCGGTCCTTTTATGCTCGTCCACGAGGGCGATCAGCTGTTCGAATAGCCTATTTCGTGTTTCTATAGACCCGACCATCTCTGAATTGCTGAACGATTATGTAGGCCAGATGGAGTTTAATTGATTTTGGGTCAAAAGACTGATTGTCGGAAATGAATGCCGAAAAAATGCATATCGTAATGTTAGAAATTACGCTAAGGGATTAAATTGTTCATAGCAAAATGTTTTCAGATTTTTATAATAATACAACAATTTAAATTAAGCTTTCGTCGTCTCATAAATAATATTTTAAACTTTTTCTTTTACTGGATTAAACCTCTCTCACCAAAATTAATTTCCTCTATTTTATATATATTTTTCGATATCGGAATTTTAAAGGTATTTTATTCTCTAACGCTCTTAAATTATAGATACTGTTATATTTACAGTTCTGCATTACTATATTACAATTATTTTCTGCTTGATCTATATACATCTTTAAATAAACAAACTTAAAAGTAGTAAGGTATCTCTAAACACATACTCTTTAAGTAGATGATAAGAAGTATTATTGTAAATCTAAACATCTCTTAATTATCTATTATTAATCACTTTTAGTCTTTCAAATATTTAATCAAAAATAATTTTCCGTTACCTCAGTGAATTCAAGCTGTACATATATATATATATATATATATATATATATATATATATATATATATATATATATATATATATATATATATATATATATTTATATATATATATATATATATATATATATATATATATATATAATATATTCTAATTGATAATAAATTTGATTTGGCTATTACCTATTTTAACAGAGGAAAAAAGTATATAAGTTTTAGTACTATGAAACGGAGTTTTGTATCTAATCTGGTAATTTTGCAGCAATGTTTTTTGAAACCTTGCACTTCGATATACACATGTTTTAATGATTCCTATTACGTCCGTTGCCGATAACTAAAAATCTTCATAATATTATTCTGGAATCGGCTTGAAACATCATCAGTTATTCGTCAGAACAAAAGTGAAAAGTATAAAATTATATTAATGGAGTAATACCATTTTTTAACGCTTTGAACTTAAAAATCCAGATAAATCTATCTTTTATATTTTCCACATGTAAAAGTAAATTTATAATAAAATATAATATAAATTGTTACTAGATTTAGATCAATTTGGTATATATATAAATATATATTCTGTGAATTATTAAAAAAATCAAATTAATCATAATGCCTGCAATACCAAAGCGGTATAAACTCGAACAACTTATCATATTAAAGAAGTAACAATATCTCTATCGTTTTGAGAAGGTATCTATTTTCTTGCCTATAGCAGTGTCAAATTTTAAATTTCATTTTACTTGTATTCAAAATTCTCTATTTAATTCAAATTTTACCTAAAAAAGATTTACTAAATTTTTTTATATAATATTTGAAATATGAACTAAATTCAAATATTTCTAAGTAAATTTTGAAATATTTATATGTCTCTACATAGAAAAAAAAAGATGTTTGAATAAAAAGAGAAATATGCTATATATAAAATATTATTAACAGAAATTAAATGAAAAAACCATCTTTAAATAATATGATAGCTAAAAAAAGATGTGGTCACTAACAAAACTTCTTTAAAGTTAATTTATTTTATCAGTTGTTTCTCTCAAAATGAAACATTTTTCGTTTTCATAAATACACTTAAAACTGATTACAGAACGTATGTTAAATTAAGACAAAAGTATAACGCTAAAAATATATTAAGCATGTTTACCAAGAAGTAAATTATTTCAAGTTCCAGACACAACAACCGTTGAAAACAGAAGGCAAAAAATTACAAGTGCCTTAAATATTGTAACAATGTACGGAACAGTCAAAACTAATGAGGTTCGATGTCTAAAAAATGATTGTAAATGAGAACGTGTTGGTCCGGCTCTTAAACTAACTAATTTTATGACCGAGGCAGTGTTGAAATACGATCACTCACCAAAGTTAAAACAAAATACATTTTAGCTTTTCAAAACAGTGGATTATTTTTGGCCTTTGTAAATGATATTTTATTAAATATTTGCATTCCTTTAATAGCTTTTGAACCGTTAGGAATAAAATTTGTTTAGCATTTATAAATAAACAAATTTAACTGTTATAATGAAATGTCGTTCCTGATTTCTTTTTTAAATGACCATTGTGATTCGATGAGTTCACTTCACAAGGTCATTTTTGACTCTAGCGGTAAAATGGTGCCATCCATGTGACAGTTACGGAACTAAAAGGGCCGTTAGGGTCTTTGAATGGGACAGTAGGTGGCGCTTAAATGCTCTTTAGGTTAGTGTCGGAGGGTATTCTCTACGGAAGGAAGTCTCTTTAATCCAGCTATTAAATTTATTTGACACTTAGTTTTTCTTTAAGGAAAAGAAATGAAAGATTTTTTTCTACAATTAATAAACAATAAATTATTTAATAAGTAAAACTGAAAAAAAAAACGTGAATTATATGACATTAAATAATATTTCCTTATCCTGTAAATTAACAAACTAACCGGAAAAATTATACTCGTACCTATGTAATCACACCACATATCAAAATTTTGTGTTTATTTATAAATAAAATACACCAAAAAAATATGGATATCGAGGAAAAATAAAACACAAATATTTCGCCAGATAATATCTCAAAAGCTGTAGAATTAACTGCAATAAATTTATTTCCAATGAGTTTGAAGTTTTGATTTTTGATTTATACTGTGATATGTATTATTATATTGTTATTTGAAATAAGGGTATTATAATTTACTACTTGTGAAACAGATATTTGTGCAAAAATGGCGTATTAACTTACATAAAAAACATTTGATTCATAATTTTTTATAATCAGTGATGTATATAGACACCTTTTTCTGATTGTGGTAGGAATCTTCATAGTTTTGTCATGTCCATCTCTGTATGTAACAGTCTGATACTTTCGTAAGTTTTTAGTCTCAGGGAAATTTTGTAGACGCATGCGGTCCTGAAACCCAAGAACGAAAAAAAATTGAATACCTGCCCTTGTGTGAAAAGTGGGAATAAAAAAATATTGTTTCGTTCACTTCATCAAGTGGAATATTGCAGGATAGATTACATTTTTTCTTTTATCATTTCATCCGTGAAATATGAACTTGCAAAGTGACTTTTTAAATACCTCCCCCTTTTAACATTCATTTTAAAAATCTGAAAAATTTTGGTATGTTAGCACTTACTAAATATATATAACAAAAATTATCACGGATAAGCTATGTCAACTAATTTATGAGATATAAAGAAATGTGACATTACATATGTCATTTTATCTTTTTTACATTTCTGATCGAGTGGAGTAATGTGAAATAGTTCTCTAACATTTTTTATTTAGTCGGTTCATTTACGACATATAAGCCGGTAAAGTTGTTCACTATTATAAGTGTACATTTTTTTTTGCTAATTTTGGTGAAAGCGCCGGGTAAGGCATTGTTTTGTTAAAAGGGTTGCAGGTCGTATAAGGGTCGTTGATGTATAAATGCCGGGTTGCAACGGGTTTGTTCCCGTACTAATTATATGTTTTATTATTTTACATCCCAATTTTTTTCCATTTACTTTCATCTTAATTTGTTTTAGACATAAATCTGAAATTTTACTGTGCCTCCCATTTAGTTTTCCAACGGTAGATTTGAAATATCTAAAAAAAGTCAACATAACAACACTTCATAAATCTCTTCAAAGCAAAGTTATGTTTATGAATTTATTAGGTTACGTTTACTAATTTATGAGATACAAAAAAATCTAAAAAATACTAAAATATTTCAATATGACAAAAAGCCCATCTTTTGTTATAAAATTTTGCAAGTATATACTTTTAATTAACTCAAAGACAGACGTGCAATAAAACTTCTGAAGAAAATAATAGAGACAATAACTTTTACGGAACACTAAGATGGTGCGTGTTCTACATGTATTTGAGCAATTTTTTTAATAGTATTCTGCCACTGTGCATTTATATTTCGGACTACAAACCCACTTTTAACCATCCCGGAATTGAAATAATAAATTGTTGGTATATAAACACACCCTTTCCGAGCTTCGGGGCTATTTAAGGGGCAAAGGGGGGCAAACGGAAGTTAAAGGGCGAAAATTGCTGCACGGCAATGCCAACGTTAGAAGATTTTGAATGAGGTTAGAGTAGGTCAGGTCTGCCCGTATTCAATTGAAGCCGCAAAAGCGCTTTGCTTGGCAATTATGTTAAACGGGTAAAATTTTCTTTAGCATGAAACTATAAGTGAAAATCTGTATTTATAAATAAGGTTATCGTATTGCAACATATTTTAAATTGTATTTATTTGTTTCGGTATCAATTAAATGTGAGAAAAATTTTGGTAAAAGGAAAAACTATTTTTATGAAATCATATTTTAAAATATTTCAGGCATGTTTGTTGATTATAATAATAATGAAATAAAATATCCTTTTTGTAATATAAAAACTATTTTAATTTCAAATAATGTTGGATTTTTGCTTCTTAAAATTATCAACAAAAGCAAAAATGTTGTCTTGTTTAGGAAGACAATGAATAAAAAACTTTTTATAGGACTGTGGTTAATACTAGGAATACCAATTTTGAAATTATATTTTTCATTCTTATTATACTAGATTGTAAAATTTCAATATAGAAATGTATATATATATATATATATATATATATATATATATATATATATATATATATATATATATATATATATTTAAAAAATAATTTTTGTTATTTCCTTGTTCTCAGGTTGTTGTTAGAAAGTTCAGTAATTTTTGCTGAATTTTTAGGTATGAACGAAGGATATCAAACATATTCTTTGTGTTGTTGTAGGTACGTTCACATTTTCATTTCCGTAATTCTTATGTATATAGACTTTATTTGTATCAAAAATACAAGACGCATGTCTGTGGTGAATTTGTGGAATAAGAAGAAGAAATTGAATCTGACATAAAATGAAGGATATGGTGTGGCAAAATTTGAAGCGCTTTACATCAACTGCTTTGAGCTAATATCTAGGTGCAAAGTAGCCTTCTTTTCACCTCAATTAAAATCAAATCGAAAAATTTTTGGCATATATGATTTTTATAAATTTTAACTTCTGACAGTGCTATGCATTTTCTGAATTTTTTCATTTTTCACATTGAAAATTAAAAAGGGAATTTACTATGTATTTTTCTCGAAGATATTTTATTTTCAATCGAAAACTGAGAATTTTACGTCGAAATCATTAATAAAAAAAGGTACTTTTTTATTTTCTCGAGATATGAAAACCACATAATAACAAACCGTGTGGCGCCAGTTGCGGTAGATCGCGTATTACATACCTTTCTAGCTTTTTAGCCAATAGCTGCCAAACAACTTTTTCATATAGTAAAGTAACTTAACAAGGTGGCTCATTTAAAACAAAAAAAAAACACTCAAATATTTTCCAAAATTCATGAGAAACAGAAAAATGTATAATCCAAAGTTGTAAAGTTGTAAGGAGGACATCTAATAGTGACCTAAACTTTGAGCATTGAGACAGGGCTTCAAGATCATTTCAACAACATAATTTCAAGGCCAAGTTATTTATTTTCAAGTGAATATATCTCTTTTATTGCACAAATGAAAAATTTCAGATTCAACCATCTCACCTCTGAATACATTTGAAGGATTTTGTAAATACTCCTTTTTTCATGTTGTTTTTTTTTCTTTAAAAATTAGATTTATCTTATTTTCCAATGCCTAACCAATCTTAACGTCACCCCGTTTAAATTATTTCAACTTGTGTACATAATATTTTTCTCAGCTGACTTTACACTGATTTATGGAAAAAAGGAAATTTGACCTTTAAGTGACTTCTAGATGACATGTGATCCTCATAATATTTTTATGGCTGAGAGTGAAATTTCCCATTTCTGCAATAAAAGATAGAGGTTCTTATTTACAAACAGCCTGACCTTGAATTTCTTTAACGGTCAGTTTCAAGGTCCAATTCAGGGTCACTGTTAACTGTATTCCTATGAATCCTACAAATTTTGTTTTGAACATTATTCTCCCACAAACTTTGGGGAATGTTTAGTTGGGTTTTTTTAAAACACTCTGTATAAGCTAACGTATTTCTCCTTTACTGCACATGTACTTTATAAGGCTATTCTTTTGAGTCATTATCAGTTTTACTTCTATCACTTGAAGTAATCATGATCATTTCGACCCAATGACAAGTAAATGCATATTCAAAAGAACATGAAGTTATCAGTTTCACTTTGTTCACTTTGATCAGTGATAATTTACTCAAAATAATACAGCCTATGAAAGAAGCTGTTCGTTATCTATTAGGTAAAAAAACTGATAAGGTACCTATTGCGCGATCTAAAGAAGCCGGCGTTGTCGGGCGAACGTTTGGTCGGTCTGCAGGGCTCGAGAAAATACAAAGTCCCTTTTTTATTACTGATTTCTATGTCAAAAACAGCTGTCCATTTAAAAACACTTAAAATTGTTTTGCAAATGGTCATCTCCGAGAAAAATGCACAAGAAATTTTCTTTTCTAATTTTCACCATAAAAATGGAAAAATTTCAATAAGTGTATAGCACCATTGAAAAACAGACGTTAAAATTTATGAAAGCTATGTATGGACAAAATTTTTTTTATTGGTTTCTCGGCTTTCATTGAGATGATAAATATGTTATTCTGTGCCCAAATCCGGGCTTAGGACAGCGCCTAAAACTACTCATATGTGGAAGCTAAAATTTACCTATTATTGCCATGAATTTTAAAAGTTCAAACTCCAAAATATTTGTTTAGTAAAATAAATTTTTAAACGGATATTCATTATGTGAGTGTTTTTAATCGAGATTTCCTTATTGCACCACGACGCAGAACATTGAACATTGAAAGTATCAACCTTCATGCAACAGGCCTTTTTTGCCAAGCAGTAGTTATTTATTTCCCTTCTCCCACTTTTTCCATCTCTCCTCTATCTCTCTTTTTATTTTTTTTCTACTTGTTTAACAATAAACTAAACACCTTTTTATTCTATTTTCTTTTACTAAGCTCCTCTTTCGTTAAATGATTGCCTTATCAGTGCTATATAATTTCATTAAGTTGGTAAAGTTTGCGGAAGCCTACACAGTATCTCTCTATCCAGTAGTCTGCACTCACACAGTCTTTTATTTTCCTATTAGGAAAACTTATCTTCCTACTAGAACCTTAATTATGGAGAATAATGAATTTATTTATTTATATTATTTATTATTATTTTTCATTTCGTTTAAGTACATTTTGTTGCCACAAACTGCTCTCTAAACGCATTTTCATTGAAAAATAAATGTTTGGAATTTAACCATAAAATAAATTTCTATAATATAAAAATTTCGAATTTGACATATCAGAATTTAAGAATATAGGCATATAGCTTTTATTTTTGTTACTTGATTTTGTATCACTACATTGTTTGTATAACCCAGGTTGATGCTATGATTGGAGGAACTTTTTTTAATATTTGGCGGAAGCGCCAGAATATAAAAGGCTCTATTATTTTCTTATGTTATCATTGAGATATACATAAATAACTGAATACGAATAATCAGATTTACTCTAAAGGTTTAAATTCAGATCTTTTAGTTCCCCAGGTTCAAAATATGACTGATTGGTTTAAAACTCTTTACTGTCAATTTGATATAGTTTAAAGCTTACTCCATCTTACTAAATTACGTGTTAAAAATTTTGCAATTATAACAGACTTTATATATGTAATATATTAAAATTTTTGCCCTTTTTTCTTAATTAATCATTTGGGATTTGTTACTATACTTGCTATTACTAATTTATACGCAAATGCAATAAAAGATCACATACTAATTAAAATAGTATTTAATATTATTCCAATTTTATTATTCTGTAGTAAAAGCTAATTTATATCGACGCTAATATCATAATAAATTACAAAATCTTTAGATTATATCAGAATATATCAAATAAGGTAAAAATTTTATAATGAAAATAACTTTAAATAATGATTAGGAGATGGCAACTTCTTATTTTTGTGTGTTATTTCAAAATGTAATTATAGTAGAGGAGATCAAGCTATCAAAAATGGCATGAGAGTATAACGATTACATGTTTTAGATTATTTAAATATGTCAGTTCAAAATATGTTCGTAGCTACCTTTTTTATTAATAATAATATCCGACACTAATTATATTTCCTAACCATTGAAATATGTCTCATATGTTTCTAAGTACCGTGAGCAAGTCGATCCCCGTTTCAAATTTAATAGGTATGAGGTATGTCAGTTCAGGTTTACACAATATATATGAATGTAAAAAAGGTTTTAGAAAGTAGAAAAATGGAAAAAAAATAAAAAAAACTAACCAACAACAAACTCTCAGAATATCCCATATCTTAACAAAAGGGACATTCTTAGTAAACATAAAAAAATTGTAGACTAAATATTTACAATAATAATATCGGAACATTGTTACTTAATAACTCATTTAACTTAATTGTGTCGGTACTTCTCCTGTAATCATTAACTTTAATATAATATTGGAATGAGCACAATTAACCACAATTCACCAACTAAATTCTTTATCTGAATTAAAAATACGTCAATGTGGCAACAACGCCGTACGCAAAATACTCATTCTAAATAATAAACAGAACTGTTTCTTTTCATAATCAAGACAAGTCGAAAAATCAACAAAATTTTTCAGTCTGGCAGTTTTTCCTATTTTTTATTGAAAATTGAAATTTTTCTGCAGTTATCTATATAAATTAAAAAAAAATTATTAATTAGAACGATTTTTTTAAAGAAAACTATGCAGGACAGTAAATAAAACCCTTCAATGTCGCTTTGTTTGAACCAAAAAATAGGGGATATGCAACAAATCTGAGAAAAATTCGGTATTTCCAATATTCTCAATAACAAGAAAAAAAAAGCGGTACAAAGTATCTTATTAATTCAAATGAAAATGATGGGTGTCCCGTATTCAACTTATTTGTATTCCAATTTATTCAGTAATTCCACAAATCAACATTCTAAAGAAACGTATGCTAAACGATCAAATAATTACAAACCACGGCACACTGTGATTGCGGAATTATCTGAATTGTACGCAGTTCCATTCATGTCTTTAACTTTATGCCATAAAGGCGGAGTAATGGTTTTGTTATACCTGTTTGATTACGTTAAATTCCCGCTTATTCCGGTACGTCAATTGCTAATTTTATTAAGTGCCGTTTGACCACTGGTCTTAACAAAACCATCGCTTCAATCAAAACGGAAAGGAAAATCTCGTTATTACAATATTATTGCTCACGTTCACGTTGCCGTCAATCATGCTACGGCTGATGATAAATAAGATAATTGTAGATATCGAAGAAACATTTTTTATTTGTTACGGCATCGTAGAAATGCATTGATTGATAAAACTAAATTTTTTTGTGTATTAAATTTAAAGAGTGTGCCCACGGATGGAATTCCCCACTCTATTAAACTTCTATATTTTTGATTTTTCGAGTAAAAGCAATTTTTGATCAAAAAATGTGCTTCCTTTCGGATTTCAAAAACAATGAGCAAAGTAGGGTAACACAAACATGTAGAATTAATTTCAAATAAAATACCGTTATTCGTATTTTTTTACAAATTTTATTCCGAAATAAAAACGTAGGTTATTAAAAATATACAAAAAAAATATCTTTGTAACAAACTTATACTACTCCCTTTCTATGTCACACATCTGTAGCCCCTTCCAGAGATGTGTGCAACCATGCAGTAGGAAGAAGCAATATATGGGTTATGTAACAGAAAATTTAGTAATGTCAAGTTTCAGTTCAGAAAAGTTTTGTTAATTATTTTTTATTTCTAAATAGTAAATAAATGTAGTGTTGTGTTACGTGTGTTCTCATTATTACATCCAACCTCAAGCGAACTAAAATACTATTGAAAATGTAGTAAATCTAATGGTAGAATCTCGGAGAAATCCCCGCTAAACCTTTAATTTATTTTTTAAGCAATGTTATGAAACCTTAACAATAAGTTTGAAGTAGAAAGAAAATAATTCCACATATTGATTGACCTCCTCCTAATACACATTTTTCTAATCTTTTTCTAAATTCCTCGTATAGAGATGCAATTATATCTGCATTAAGTTACAACAGCTTCCACGATGTTTCCTTCTAGTAGATTAATGTTCTCATTAAAATTATTGTTGTAAACCTTTTACTTTAAGTACCCCATAGAAAATTATCTAAGGGGGTTAGATCAGGTAAACAACCAGACCAGATTATTTTATTTACGTTTAATTCTACATTTTTGACTATTTCGAATACACTCTATAACTTATCATAACTTTAATCACTGCTTTTGAAATCCGAAGGCGAGTACAACTTTGTGTTAAGAATCACTTTTCCTTGAAAAATCAAAAATATTTAAGTTTACTAGAGAGTACTAAATACAGGGTGTCTCAAAAGAAAGTTCACATTTAAAAAATCGATTTAAAAGAAAGTCAGGACT
The DNA here is from genome assembly GCA_034092305.1 of Diaprepes abbreviatus. Taxonomy (NCBI): domain Eukaryota; kingdom Metazoa; phylum Arthropoda; class Insecta; order Coleoptera; family Curculionidae; genus Diaprepes; species Diaprepes abbreviatus. Next base: position 589,842 of record JASJET010000205.1, on the reverse strand, counting down.
TTATTGAAAAAATGTTTATTACATATTAAAATACATTGTTTGGGAATTTATTTTTTAAAAATCATATCGTCCAAATGTAATCCGTTGCGCTTACGGCATTCATTTAATCGAGCACTAAAATTGCCCATGACGGCTCGGCAGGTATTCTCAGTGATGTCTGCCATTTCGTTGCGGATATTTTCTTTAAATTGTGCCAGGGAAGTCGGTTTGTTGGCGTAAACTTTTGATTTGACATAACCCCATAGGAAAAAGTCTATAGGTGATAAATCAGGACTGCGTGGAGGCCAACTTATGTCACCTTTCTTTGAGATCAATTTGCCAGGAAAAATTTCACGCACTCGTGGTAGAGACATGTTGGACGTGTGTGAAGTTGCTCCGTCTTGCTGGAACCATGTTCTTTGGTTATAGCGAGGAAAATTTTGCAGTTCAGGCACGAAGAAGTCGTCTAACATCTCCACATACCGCTCTGAAGTCACTGTTACTGTGCATTCCCTTTCATCTTCAAAAAAGTACGGGCCGATAATTCCTCGCGCCGACATCGCAGCCCATACAGTCACTTTCGGCGAATGTAGAGGTTTCTGATGTTTGTGTTTTGGATTGTTTGCACTCCAATAGCGGCAATCTTGCTTGTTTACATGACCATTAAGATGAAAATGGGCTTCATCCGAAAAGAAGATGTTGGTAAACGTTGAAAAGTGTTCAGTCATCTGGTTTACGAAGTCAAGCCTCTGACCAGCATCCTGAGGCTTCAATTCTTGCACCAACTGAATTTTATAGGGATTCAGCTTTAAATCTTTGTTTAAAATGCGGAATAATCATGACCTATGCACATTTAAAGCAACAGCACGCTTACGAATTGAAACGTTTGGGTCGTCACGAACAGACTGAGTTACACTCTCTACGTTTTCGACCGTTCTCGAAGACCTCGGACGCCCGGATTTTGGTTTATCTAGCGTTGAACCGGTCTCTTCAAACTTCTGGACCCATTTTCCAATAAGCCGAGCGCTTGGCGCATTATTTAAGTGACGAATATGTCGAAAATTGCAGAATTTTCTACGCGCTACCGTCGCCGAATTACCGTTTTTGTAAAACTCACGTACGCACAAAGCACGGTACGCTCCCGAGAAACGCTCCATAGCGACTAAATTCTCAAGAACCAGGCTACCGATTGACATACCCCCCGCGCCGCTCGGAATAGTTGCGTTCACGCAATAAGCAAAACAAATGTGTACTTTCTTTTGAGACACCCTGTATATCATTTTCTTTACTTGGTTTAATAATTCGTCAACTCTGGAATCCAACGATTGTTAGTTAACTTATTAATAATTTCTATAAAAATATTCGCACCTTTCTAATGCTAATTTGGTCTTCTGTACATCGAAGCTTATTTTCACTTAAAATTACCAGAAAAACATTATAAATTAATCGTAATTAGCAATATTCCTAACGATAAAATAACTTCAGATATCTGCTGGAACAATAAAAATATGTGGGTACGTTTTGGCCTCAATAACCATTCCCATAATAGCCTGTAGAACTGGAATTACCCCTTAAGTTCAATCGATTTCGCACTAGCGAAAGTTTTTGATAGTCTTCAAAAGGTCGAATCTCAATTTTATTCTGAAAACAGTTCTGTGTTTTAGTAAATATTGCAGGCATAGGTTCGTTATTTCACCCCCGATTTTTATTGTTTTGAAAAAAAAAATGGAAATATATAAATATTATGATAAAAAAGAAAATGACAAATAAAGCATTCACAGTTTAATCTTATAAAATTGGTAAGGTACGTTTTAAGAAGGAATATTTCAAAAACTAGACGTTTTCTCAAAGTTTTCTTTTTAATTTTTGCAATCTACGTCCTAACATACATCGGCACAGAAAAAATATTATCCAATAAGTAATAATGAAGAACGCATGCTTATGGTGTAATGTTAATTCTCTATAAAGTTCATTCAAAATAGGGCCGGACTTTGTGAATGCCTTTCTGCGATAATAGCTTATTTTTATTTTGATTACAACCTGATATAGCATCACAATTCAGAAATAAAAACATATAACATTTATTTTTTTTATCTCGACGATTTTTCAATATATTAAAAAAAAATCGAATATTTAATTTTACCATAATGAACACACGCCTTTATAAATTAGTATTACTCTGTGAAGCACTATTAAAATTGAAATCGATAATATAAATCGAAAATTTTGCATTAAGTTTGTCTATTATTATTCGTTCTCGGAATTACCAAAATCCCGAGTTCTTATGACTGGATAATATATATCTTACTCCCAATTTTCACCGTCAATAAATTCAATAAAAATATGAATGGTATCTTTTCAAAATAGCGTATCGCTACAATGTAATTTTCCAATTGTTTTGGTTAAAATTAAGTTTCTTAAAAATAAAACAATGGTATTTCCAAAAATCATTATTTTTCTTACTAAATTGGGAAATTTAGCAAACAAGAATTCAAACATTGTTATGGTCTCTTATTTCTTGATCGAACAAAAAATATTCATTTCGGGAAGTTGCAGTTCTTAGATACGTGGGTAGTCGTTTTTATTTCGGGAACTGTCAACAGTGGCATTGCTAGGTGCCATCTGATATGCGATGAAGCCTCTATAAAAACTGCTGCATATCGTTAATTTAGTGAATTAAATAGAGGCCGTTATTCTTTTATAGATGAGTCGCTTGAAAGTCATCGAAAATCGGCTTTAGGATCGTGTCGCTGGTACAAGGAAGCGCCCAAAAAATTCGATTGCGGTGCTTCAAAAAACAAAAGCTGCTCACGCACGAAGCACTTCAAACTAAATGGTCGCTGTTGTTTCCCGAATTGTTAACAGTTATTTGTATTATTTGTTGTATTTGTTTCAGAAATATGAACGCCAGCCACACTCGTATTATGGGAAAAGTAATGACTAATTGAAAACCTCACAATAAAGTATTTGTTCTAACCTGAATTCGCTTACTTATTGGTAATTTTTTCACTAAATTTTCGTACCAGAAAAACCTAAATTTTAAAATAATTCCTCTTTTCATGGTAAACTATACTGAGTAACTGCTTATCTTCCACCCACATTTGTCCTATTAATTATCCGCAAATCATTCCGGACGTTTGTGCTTTAATTCAATTAACTATCAAATTTGGTGTAAGTTTGATACGTCAAATCCGATAATTCCTGATTGCCCCGCTGTATTTACCAAATAATATTTAACACTATACCCTCAGCACATGAATATAATTTCTATATGTTATTTTTGAATATTCCGTAACCACCAGGAACCCTTATAAAGGGTTTTCCAATAAGAGGTGTTATTTTGATATTCAAAGAAAAATGCCATTTTTTAAGATAAATGATCGGATATTTATTACATTATAAAGAGGACGGTATGCCGTTAATGATGGAAAATAACATTAGCCAAATGACCACCACGACCATGCCTACAGGACCATATCCTTTTCATGAAATTTTCCATAACCAAATCGCAAAGTAGCTGCCCTATGTCCTCGATAGCCTCACGAATTCCATCTTTGAGGTCTTGAATCGACGCTGGGCTGTTGGCGTAGACCTTGTCTTTCACGTGGCCCCAAAGGAAGAAATCGCAAGGTGTTACATCACAAGATCTCGGTGGCCAATTGTGATCACCTCTTCGAGAGATAACACGGCCCGGAAACTTTTCCCGTAAAAGATCAATGGTTTCGTTGCTTGTGTGGCACGTAGCGCCGTCTTGTTGAAAGTAAACGTGGTCCAGATAAATACCATCCAATTCCGGCCATAAAAAATCATTAATCATCTCTCGATAGCGCAATCCATTCACCGTAACTGTTGCTCCAGCCTCATTTTCGAAAAAGTAAGGTCCAATGACCCCGCCGGACCATAAACCGCACCAAACAGTCACACGTTCAGGATAGAGAGGCTTTTCAACAATAACTCTTGGGTTTTCCGAGCCCCAGATGCGACAATTTTGTTTGTTGACGAAGCCACCGAGGTGGAAATGGGCCTCATCACTGAAGATGATTTTTCGATGGAATTCCGGATCATTTTCATGCATTTCAAGAACCCAATCAGCAAAGGCACGACGTTGTTGATGATCGGCCGGCTTGAGTTCTTGCGTTAACTGAACTTTATAAGCCTTAAGACCCAAATCTTTATGCAAAATACGGTGTAATGACGTTTGTGGAATCCCTAATTCCAAAGAACGACGAGGAACGGACAAACCTGGGTTTTCTTCAACACTTTCGGCTACAGCAGCAATATTCTCGGCTGTTCTTGAGCAACGTGCACGGGTTTTCTTCTTCACATAACTAACTTGTCCCAACAGCTCGAATTTTTTCACCAATTTCTTTATTGCGCTCCGACAAGGTGCTTCATGACGACCCAAAAATGTTCGAGTTTTACGAACCGTCTCTGCCAAATTTTCACCATTTTTATAGTGAATTTTAATAATTTCAATGCGTTGTTGAAGCGTGTATCGTTCCATCTTTATTTATGGCGTAGTTTCTACTTGTCAAACGTTAAAAACTTACAGCTTCAAAAGTGACATCTACCGAAATAGCGGGCTTTTCAAAATGACACCTCTTATTGGAAAACCCTTTAGTTTCTTTATAATCGATCATTCGTCTGTATATCAGAGTTTTGTAACTTCTTGCTTTTGCATTAAAATTTTGCAGGTATATCTCTTAAGTAAAGCAAAGACAGAAGATGACACAAAACTGACAAAAGGATGTAGAACCCTGTATGTGAAAATTGAAATCTCATCGAGTGGGGTAGCATTATTTTAGCTTTTAAAAATGCTATCAAATATATCATATAACATTTATTATTTAGTCATGTCCTTGTTCGTTCCCCTTTTAATTTTCCGACGGTAGATTTGAAAAATTCCAAAATAATTTCAACGAAAATTGATTGGCTTAAATTCATTCCTTGGTTTATGAGATTAGAAAAAATACTGTTTCAATGTTAATCTCAGATATATTTTTCTAAATAATATAATAATAAAAAAATTGGGTTAAAATTAAAATATTGATAAAACTAATATAACTAACGGGTATCGGCAACATAAACACTATTATTAAAAGTGACTATATTTATTATTCGCAAATAACTTCTTCACTTTCAAGCACCTAAAACAAAAACAATTCGATGATAAAGATATTAAGCGTCTATTGACTGTTGACTGTATCTAACGGTAACCGAGACCATTACAACTGTCATAAATTTAAAAAAGTTCGTTCACAGATACCTTTATATACCTGCTGGAGAAAACCGATAATTTATGGGCTCTATAATAAAATAATAACTTGATTTCCGACTACGAGCCCTGGAATGAGAAATTTTTGGTCGATTGGTAATCGGCAGTGGCTTGGCAAAACTATGGTTTTAGCAAAATATGTTAATAATTTTGTCCCACTTAGATTTGAAGCTTGCAGAAATGAAACTGTAGGAAAACATACATATTTTTTTAAGTAGTAATTTCTTTACAGTATGCTCCCATTGTAGATACAAAGAGAAATTAAAAAATAATTAAAGTATTCTATATTTTATAAAACTATATAAGATTTAAAACAATATATGTTTTAATTAGCCAAAAAAACAGTAATTTTTGACATATATAAAGACAAATACTACACTATTGGGATTTAATATGGGCCTACTATGTATAAATTTTGAAGAATTTTTCGATCGAATGGAGCCCTGAATAATTTAATAATAATTTGTAACGGATAAATAAGTATATTTAGATTTTGGGACTTTTTTAGAGGTGATTAGCGTAATTCTTAATCCAAAATAAATAGAATTCTGTAACATTAAACTCAGAAACTTCAGAACCCAACACACAATACTGTTATTTTCCTTAATAATTTTTTCCTTCTATTATAACTTATAACGATATGTAGAAAAATTTATATTAATAGGAAAATATCCATATAGAGAATGAATTCTATTTTACAAAAAAATTACACCTCCAAACATGCTGAATAAAATGATAAAAGTTAAATACCAATATTTTGTTCGAACAAAATCAACAAAAGACGAGTCTCTTAAACATAGATACAAGTGGTATAATTCTTAAACTAAGAGACCTTCTGGTTGTCGAAAGAAAGAAAAACAAGACTAACGTCATTATTTTAATCCCGCGTTCTGTAAAATTCCATTTTTTGCACATCTGACACATAATCAAAATTTTTCCAAACCTTCAATGACTGTAGAGTTCACTGTAAAATTTTTCATTTTCGCTATCGCTTTCCATGATTCTTCTTTTAATAGCTCTAACTTTATTCCCCTCTCTCAGTTTGCTTTTCGATTTTCATCCTAATTTCTTTCATCTGAAGATTATTTGCTATTTCGTTATTTTTTTGGAAGCTGGAGAAACTCTATAGTGAAACTGCTGTTCTGTCAGAACCATTATTTATAGAGACCGTTGTTTCTGTAATTAAACTACTTTGACTAGATAAAATGACAGATAAATCATTATCAGAGTCAGAAAGATCTTTAGAAGTGATGTATGTGTGGTTAGTCACAACTGGGCATAGAAAAACGGTCTGAGGATATCTTTGTTTTATCAAAATCAGTAGATGAAATTGCAGTTGTTGTTGCTTTGGTATAGAAAATAGTCAAAATTAGCCCGTTGACTTTGGACCACGAGTTAATTTCATTTTAGATGGAGATGTAATGCCAGTGTTGCCAGTTTCCCGAAATACGGCAACCCTCGAATCTATGGTTGAATCTGATGCCTTGAGTGAAGAGTAGGTTAAAAAATAAAAATTTTTTAATTTAAGATTTATGCAAAATTTTTATTTTTGATGTTATTAATATATCTATTTCAAAACAACTATATTAAGTCGTTCAGTTTTAACAATATAATGTGAAAAGGACAAATTAATAATAAAAATACAAAGAAAAAACAATTTTAGTAGTATATTTTTTATAATTCTTCAAATCTATAGACAAAAGGAGACTTGCCAATATACAATATTTAAAAAATACATTTATGTTTGGGAGATTTTTGAACCCTAAATAATTAGGTTACTGAAAAAATCAGTGGCATTGTAAACAACCAGATTCATGTAAAACTTTAAATAAATAGATGCTTGATATTTAACGGCTTCAATGTAGGTTGTTTACCTTTTTCATATATAGCTACAAGGTATATATATAGGAAGAAAAACATCCATATTTCCTCCATTGGGTTACTTTGAAACATTTGGACATCATTGAGTTGTAAGAAATAGGAATTAAAATTTGGAACTTTAGTATTTTTATTCTAGAATATGTAGAGATATGATACTGTGTTCCAATTAAAAATTAAATAAACATTCTCGATTTCTCTTTATAGTTTTTTCTGGCCACATACATTTAGTTATTGTTTTTCTTTATTTACGAGTTGGTTAGCTAATAAGAAATTTTTATTTCCATACCTTACATGCTTAATCTAAAAATAATGTCATTAAGATAAAAACCGATCCAAATTCTAAGAAATTAACATTCTTTAATTAATTAAATTAAGCTAAATACCACGGAATGCTCTCATTTCCTACATACAGTTTAAAAAACTTTTGCACGGCAATTTTCTGCATTACTCTAAATGGCAATGTTGGTTTTCTTGCAAGTCTTGAGAGACAATTTTAATAAAAATGCAATTCTCGAAATCAGAGCTTCTGTATCCCGTCAACGGTTAAAGACAAGTATGGAAATAAAGAAGAAAAAACGTCAGAAAAGAAGTATAGTTGATCGGTATACGCGAGCTTACATGTCATGTTAGTAATGGACTGGTTATAATAGCAAAAAAATTATCTACGATACTTGATTTTTCTTCTTGACTAACGCTAATTAAAAATGCAATCTCGTTGATCCAATCTAATAGCTTGGAGTGACCCAATGTCCTTAAGAATGGGTATACGTTTAGACAAATTTTAAATATTTGAAATGTAAATGTAATCAAATATAAAAAAATATCTTAAACTATGACATATTATCGCGTGAAGGTCAAAATTTCGTTATAGGCAAGCAGGAAATAATTCTTAGTCTACCATAAAACAAATTAAAAAAATTGATCACGTTCTGGTCAGCTACGAATTACGTTAAGGATTTTAATTCGTTCCTTATTTTTACTTTTATGAATTGTTTTGCAATAAAAAATTAGTTTTGCGAAGCTATAGCATTGCAGTGTTCCCAAATATTTAATAAAAGACCATAAATGTCGTAATGTCAGGAGTTTGTAGGGGCGTGTAAACAATGCTTTCTGAATATCATCGTTTGAAAGTTTCAGCAAGGTAGGTTTCAAGTTTGTTGACTGACAAATTTCTCAATTTTTTGGAATCGTTTGATTCAGACCCTAACTTTTTCTCTAAGATAATGCTAAACGATGAAGCTTGGGTTCATCACTGAGATGCAGGCACAAAATTAAAGTCCATGCGATGGGTTATCCACTTCCAAAAAAGCCCACACACAGTCTTTAGGCGAAAGGCTCATGCTCAACGTATTTTGGACCCAAGCACGAGTTAGTACTATTAAATACAAGGGCCGTTCAATAAGAATTTAGAAAATCTAAAAGATGGCGCTCTCGAGAAAGGTTTGCTTTTAGTAAGTGTCATCTCTCGTCAGACTTGTTAAATTTTCATCTATATCTATCAAGTTGTTTCATTTTTATAGTCGATTGAAGTAATAAACTTTTGTTTATTTAGCAGAATGGAAAAAATTGTGATGATTTCTGTCTAAAAGGTTTAGCTCTGAAAGAGATCAAAGCGGAGTTGGAGTAGAAGTTCATGGCACATCTACGTCTGTATTTGTAATTGATCTTAACTGGATATGTCGGAACGAATCAAACTGCGAGAAATAGTTGAGGCCATAAACATATCACATAGTAGAGTGTTTACAATTTTTCACGAAAAATTGCGTGTGAAAAAAATCTCGGCAAGATAGATGCCAAGTTTTCTCTCAATTGTGAATAAACGCATTCGTGTGGTTTATTCGGTGGTTTGGCTCTTTTTCGTCATGATCCGGATCAGTGTCTGAATCTATACATAACTGTGGATGAAACATGGACACACAACTACACTCGAGAGAAAAAGGAACAGTTGGAGCAGGCGATCGGGTTCCGAAGAAGACAAAGACGATGAAATCGGCAGACTATAGTTTTTTGGATTGCATGTAGAATCATCTACATGGATTACTTGGAAAAAAACAGTATTATGCGTCCTGATTGCATTGAATAAAAGAAGATATCAAGAAAACCGGTCTTTATTTGGCAAATAAATAATTCTCTTCCATTAAACACCTGAGCAGTTTTGATGGCGAAAATTATGAAATTAAAGTTCAAATTATTACAACATTCGTAATATTGGCCATATTTGTCCCCAAGTAATTTTTTTACTTCCACATCTGAAAAAATGGATTGACAGGAAAAAGATTTATTTCGAATGAGGAAATCATCAACCAAACAGATGCCTATTTTGAGGACCTCCTAAAATGTTATTTATTGGATGACTTCAAAAATTGGAGAAACGTATGTATCGAGCTGAAAGGAGATTATTTTGAAAAATAATGAAAATATACCCAAATAATTTGTTTTTCTAAAAATTTATTGAATTACCCTCGTTCAATAAAAAAAATTACATGTTGATCAAAAATATGTTGATTTGTATTACAAAAGTATCCTGCTTCTTCACGACAATGTGCGTACCCACAAAGCATGTTCAGTTTATTCTCGGAGAGTGTGATTTCTCTTAGTTGAACTAGCCGCCATTATACGGCGGTTAGTTCAACTAAGAGACCAGATTTGACTAAAGACGTCAGTCTTTAGAGGATAGTCACTTGAAAAAATATTTTGTAGACCAACACGAACATTTTTTTCTGGTGGATTAAAGTCGTGGAAGGGCAGGTGATGCAAATATATAAAAAACATTTAGAGTATCCCATTTAAGAGTGGCTTAAATTTGCAATTACGGGGAAGAAAAAAAATTTTTAAACCGTGAGATATAATCTAAAAATATATTGAATATAACAAGATTGTTAAAAAAGGCATGACAAACCATACATGAATTTTTTATTTTTCTTAGAATTTTAAAATAATTTTATTTAGAGCAATAATGGGTAAAAAGAAACACTACTTGAATAAAACTGAAATATAAATATTTCGCTAATTAAAATTTTTATTTTTAGCTAACAAATTAAATACTTAATTAATATCATGTTACTTTGCTTAAAATAATTTAATCATAGTCATTTAAATGCAAACCCATTAGTATTGCGTCACAAATTAATATATTCTTTGTCTATTAAGTTGATTCCTTATTAGGATCCAGATAGCCCAATTGCGTAAGATCAAAATGTTTCAAAATACAGATTTAAATATTAAAAAGTTAAGGTAGTTGAGTTGATTGATTTATGTCTAAAATTAAGCCTTGTTAAAAGGTTTACTTCGGAAAAAACATGTTTTCAAAAACTAATACTCATTAGAAGCAAGCGGGTAATGTGTGACCATCGGCGATGTAATACTTAAAGCCATTTTTTAATGTTTTCAAGGTCGTTGAACATGAATATGAAATTATGTCTTTTTAAATTTTTGTCATTTATTCTTTATAGTATCATCTAAAAAACAAGACGTAGCTGGAATTCTCCAAGAAATTAATAGTTGAATGACGTATTTTTAGATTTGGGAATCAGGTTTCAAGCGCTCTTACATACTATCGCAAAAGTTCAGTGACGAAGTCTTGAATTTCGAGTAACCAAGTCTTAAGTATCAAAACATACAAGAAAGTTGTATGGAAAGTTTGAGCTCTTGAAGACCAATAGAAAAAAAGTTAGGCAATTTCAAAGTTGAGGGCTATGTCCTGGTACACGAGTTCGACTCGTACTTATCGCTGTAGTCGCGGTAGGCCCAATACAACAGCTTAAAAATTTTTAATTTCTTAAATGGTATGTTTGGATTATACATTACTTATATACAATTATTATTTCTTATAATAGGTTGCGGTCAATATCTTTATGGGAAATTAAGTGAAACTATGCATTTTTATCTTTTCCTTAATGTTGCGGTTTACTTTCATTAAATCATCTTCAGAGAAATTTTTTATAACAAAAAAAACGAAAACAAGGATATTTTAAAAGTTAAATATAATTTTCTTACTTTAAAGATATTTATTTAGGCACAAACTTATTTAACAAAACTAACTATTCAATTATTGTTAAATTTTTCTTAGGTATTTGTAAAAGCTACTGCCTGTTGTATTGCTCTAGGTAGACTAAAATTCAAATTTAACAAGGTTTTTTTTTATTAAAAAAGAGTTTGTAACTATCTGCAATTTTACTCCTTATATATATTATATTTAATTTTCCATCGAAAATATCATGGTTTTTGTTTTTTTAGTTATAAAAAATTACTCTGAGGATGATTTAATAAAAATAAATCGAAACGTTAGTGAAAAGACAAAAATGCTTAGTTTCAGTTAATTTCTTCTAAAGATTTTGGCCGCAAACAATTGAAGAAAAAATAATTGTTTTAACTAACACGGGCAGCGAAAGTAATATATATATATATATATATATATATATATATATATATATATATATATATATATATATATATATTTAATTACTTATATGGTAATGGTGTATTGAAATCGTATATTACATGGTCATAGAATGGATTTAAATAATGCATATACAGTTATGGACAAAAGTTTGGAAATATTTTTATTTTACATATTTTTTCAGAATTCTTCGTCTTCAACAATAATTCGTGCCGTTTATCTTATATATTTGTTAGGATATTGAATATTATCACATGTTTACATTTTGGGTAATACACATTCCTCTCTTATCTGCTTTTTTTGTTTATGTCTAGGACATATATATTTAAACATTATTTCTTCTGTGCATTTTTAATTTAAAATCATTGGGTTCGTATTGTTGTGCCACTGTATTAAGAATGGGCAAAAAAAGGTATTTCCCGAAAGAGTTGCAATTTAGAGCTGCTGAGTTAAAAAAACAAGGTATAAAGCTATACACTATGGCAAAAAATTTAGGTTTAAGTGAAGGGGTTGTTTCGAAGATTCTAAAGAAATTTCGGATACTGGGGAATGTTAATAATCTGTCAAAATGAGGTCGTCCTAGGAAAACTACTCCCTATGTTTAAAAATGCATTAAAAGAATTTTGATAAATGATCCGCATAAGTCATCCGTTCAAATTCATGCAGAAATTCGAGAACATTCGACAAAATGGCTCGAACTATAAGAAGACATTTTTGTGAAGTTGGATTGTTTGGAAGAGTTGCTGTCAAAAGAACTTTACTCTCCAAAAAAAATCGAAAGTTTAGACTTCAGTTTGCTCAGAGGCATTTAAATTGGACACCTCAAAATTGGGGGTATGGTGCTTTAAAGGGACAAAAGTAAATTTAAAGTATTTAATTCAGACGGAAAGTCATTTGTTCGAAGGCGTGTAGGAAAAAAATATGATATTAAGCATCAAAAATCTACTGTGAAGCACGGAGGTGGCAGTGTTATGATCTGAGGATGCTTTTTCAGGTCTGGAACAGGCCCGAGAGTGAAAATAACTGGGAAAATGGATCGATTTATGTACCGAGACATATTACAGAATACTATGTTGTCTTATATCGAAGAAGAACTACCGCTTTTTTTGTAGATATCAACAAGATAATGATCCCAAACACTCATTCCGTTTAGTAAAAAATTGGATTTTCGAAAAAAGCGTTGATTTACTGGAGTGGCTTTCTCAATAGCCAGATCTAAATCCGATTAAGCACCTTTGAGAACATTTGTAAAATGATCTATGGAAAGTTTTACAAGATGAATAACGAAAAATTCCATTTGATGTATGTTAAAATCTTATCGATTTAATGTCATGAAGATGTAGGAAAGTTATTAAGGCAAAGGGGTTTTCAACACAATATTGAACTTTGCTTCTTTAATTTGTGCAGACTTAATTATTTTTGTGGAAATATTCTTCCCATACATTTGTCTAAAATGTTTTTTTATTTATTGTAGGAAGCTTTTGTTTTATTTTACATTTTCATTTGTTGAATAAAAAGTTATCAATTTAGTAGTGTATGTATGTACTTTACTTTTGATATATAATTAATTATTGATAACCAAATATTAAGGATATAAGCAGAAAACAAATCTTTTCACCAATGTTAAAAAGGTGCTGGAATGATTGTGTCATTCTATAAAGCGACTATATTGACGAATAAAGTCGAATTTTTCCAAAAAATTGTGTTAATCTCGGAACTTTTCGAACCACCTGTTAATAGTCAAATGAGGTAGTTGTCATCATTCAAGCGTCAGTGTTTTCGTACCACAGCGATTAGTACGTGCCGAATTCGCGCTCCTGAACACCATTCAACTTTTAAAATGCACAATTTTTTTTCTAATAGACATGGGGAACTGTAATTAAAAAAAAACTTCCTTTTTAACTATATTTGAATACACATCAAAATTCAAATCTTCGTCTCTCAACTTTTACGACAGTATGATGACACAACTTTCAAAATTCGCTAATCAGCTATTGATTACTTTGCAAATTCCTTTCAGAGCTAATTTCTAAGATAATGTCATGAAAAAAAGACGCTAAAATTTCAAAAAGAAATATATCTAATTGCCTGATATATTACGATTTGAATGTAAGATTTTTTTCGTAATTTTTCACTAAATTTTCTTTTTTGTTTTAATAATTTTCCGTTTTTGGGGATAATTGATTTAAAGGACTAAAAGGCCGTAATATTGCTATTTCTAAGCGCTTTTTTGGGTGGGGCCCGGTCACCCATTATTGATCTATTGATTTTTTTGGTTTGTATTTCTAGTCTCAAAAAATTTAAAACATAGATCTGTGGTATAAACTTGTTCTGATTAATCATATATACGCCAAGTATTGTGTTTACAGAAAACTTGAATTCTTAAAATTAATATTTTTGATGCCTTTGTATTAATGTAGTGTTGATTTAGAACTCTGAATCCTACGATACGCTAAAATTGTTAAAACTTTAAGATAAATCCATTTTCTACAAGATATGCAAAGTTCTAACTTTTTAAAAATACATTTTTATAATACTTTTTCCGGCCTAGCTACTGCAACGTAAGTCTCGAAAACCCGAAAACACTTTCAGTGGCCCGGCAAAACAGTCCAGGCCGACGTCGGACGATGTTTTGCGTAATAATGGGTCTATATTGCCGGTAGACCCTACTATTACAAAAGCCAGTTTTTAATGGCGACCCTGAAAGATAAAAAGCCCATATTTATACAGGGGAGACCCATTGAATTTTGGCATAATAGTTGCCCTTGCGCAACCGTTAGTTTTCGACGGCATCCCGAATTGGTAACATGTACTTTTTGTCAAGAGTTCAGTACTTAAAAGTTGGTTCTTGAAAGTTTTTAGGTTCTCGAGTGCGAAAAATATGTAATTTTGTGATTTTTATCGGTGCTAAAATAACGTGCAGAAGGTTGTCAGAGAAACATTGTTGCTTGTCATGTTTTTTGTCAGTTGGAAATTAAGACATTTTCAGTGTAACTTTTTAGTCAAACTTGTGTTTCATCAGTGCTAATTATGTTATAGATTTTAATCGCGTTTTCTTTAAAAACGAAGAAAATTAATATAATTTATTTTAAGAAGATTTTTACAAACTTACTTTGCATATTGTATATACAGGGTGGAAAAAAACGGTTTGGAGTATTAAAAAAAAAGACTGGTGGAATAGATTTTGAGATATTTCTTTATATTTACCCTCTTTCTACTTAATAAATGGGTCGAAATTTCGATTCTGTGTTAAAACTACTTTTTGTCCACTAAAATATTTTTTTAAATATTCTTTAAATTCAAATAACTCATCTTACTGAAAATTATTTATGTTATGTGTGTGTCAACTTGTGACATTATTGTTAAATCCGAGTTGCAGTATCGGTTTATTAAGATTCGAAAGTTGTAGTTATAGAGCACCAACTACACCAGAAATTTTCAAAATCGGATTCGACAATTATGCACACTAGTAATCCCGAAATATTAAATAGATGTCATTTTCAATATATCTCTTAAAGCACTCTCAACGTTAAATTTGCTAGTACTATATTTTATTTATTTTTTTATTTTTTCCATATACGCAGGTAGTTTTTGATAGAAAATCAAAATTTTGAAAAAATTAAATGCCTTTTCATTCAATATTTCACAGTTGCTACCCGTCATTCAATAAATATCATAAAATCTGCCCCCCTGCTGCCCTTATTAGGCCACCACGCTTTTACTTAAATTTTCCAAATATCGCCTTATAACACTTTCAAATCCTCACTCTACACAGGGTGTCTCTTAATTTCAACATATACTTAGGGGTGTAAATACTTGCAGGATTTCAAGAAACAAGTTTATGTTAATATAGATGCGCAATTGCTTTATTTTTGAGGTTGAGGACATTAATTTTTCCTTTTTGAAGTCGATTTTTCCTCGATATATCTGAAAGTGCTTTATATACCTTGTTGAATTTTAATCATGACGCATAAAAACTCATTTTTTCAATTTTTTGAATATTTATTTTTTACTGCTATCGCGAGTCTGTTTTCAAATGTTTTAAAAGAAAAAAGTGATACTTTACTGTTTTTTTCTGAAATAAACATTATTTCTTTGCTTTTTTTTATTACTATTATCTGCCAAACGGCTACGCACTCCCTCCAGGAAATATTAACTCATACCAGGTATACAAAGATACCAAAATTATGAAGCTCTGTGGGAACCCTTTCCATGTTATCGGGTCCTAGGTGACAAATTTTCGGATGGTCCGCGCGGTTGCAAGGAAAACTGTTTTCTGAATCGGCTTATACAGATACTCACTAAGGTCCAGTCCCTTGCTGTTCTGCAGGAAGTTCTTTTGTATCACTTCAGCTGTTCATAAAATTATGGGAATTGTTTGGATGCTATTCATTACCCATTCTCTTCGAATTTGCACCTTAAAATCTTTGTATATGGCTCACTGATTTTCAAGCCAAACGGCTTCGTACCCCTCCAGGAAATATTGATTCATACCAGGTATACAAAGATACCAAAAGTGTGAAGATCTGTGGGGACCCTTTCTATATTATCGGGTTCTAGGTGACGTGGTTTGCTATATTTCCTCACGAACTTTCGAACAGTCCGCGCAGTTCCAAGGAGAACTGCTTTCCGAATCGGTTTATACAGACGCTCACTTAGACTCAGTCCCTTGACGTTCTGCAGAAGATTGTCTATTGCCCATTATCTTTGAATTTGCACCTCAATGTCTCTGTATTTGGCGAGCTCCTCATTGTATTTTGATCTAAGATTGTTGTTCTTAGGTCCAGCAGTATCAATTAATGTAGTTCGTCTAGAAATTTTATCTGTTAATATAACGTCTTGCATATTATGGGCAACTGTCCGATCTGTCAGAACCGTTCAGCTCCAATATAGTCTGAACTCGTTGTTCTCAAGAATAGGCTCCTAGTGGTATTTGTAGTAAGGCACTTTTCCTTCCTGCAATAGATTTAACTTATCCTTTAACTCCTGGTGGATCTTGGCGGCTGAGTCGTGCCTTTCCTTATACTCCGTTGCAGCAAATGCTTGGCATCGTCCAGTTATGTGTTGGACTGACTCTGATGTTTGACAACCATATCTACATTGGTCGTTTTCTATTGAGGCATCTCCGATGATGAACTTCCGATAGTTATTATATATTTTAGATATTATTTCTTTAATTGCACTTTATTTCTTAGTAAAAATATCCTTCTATTTTTTCTCACCAGATCAATGATTTTGAAAAAAAAACTAATTTATTTAAAAGAAATAAATTAAATTTAAAACAACACAACATGAATTTAGTACATAGTTTTACCGCAAATCTCAAGATGTTGCGGTTAACCGAAACATAGTATTAAAAATCATTCATGGCAACAAACCTAAAACATCATTTACGCCAAATGCAAACTGGATTCGTCATTGAACACACAACTCTTGTTTTGTGTATAAAAGTTCAACGAATTGTATCTGTATTTTTAGTTTGTTGCCATAAATGTGTTTAAATAGATTTTGTTTCGTCATCAGAACTGTCTTTATATAAGTAATTTCAAGGATGAATATATTTTGTTATTCTAACAACAAAAAACGGTCTGTACCTCTAAAGTCTGCAAAAGTTTAAATGTCTTGGAATCTAAACGACAAGACCCTAATGCTTATATATCAAAATTTTTGCTAATTGCCGTCATCTAGCATACCATAGAAATGTCTGCATCGTTTTTTTTTAACGCCCTGTATATATAAAAACAATTTTTTTTGTTCTGAGACACTTTTAGTCGAACCACGAATAAGATTTTTTTAGAAGAAAAATATAGTCTGTCTTAAGTTTTTTTTGTATAAAAATTTAAGTATGTATTTTTATTAAAAATGGAAAAATTTCATGTAGAAAAAAATAATACAGTGAAAAATATCGCGAACCGTCAAAATTTTGGTAATTATAACCAATTATTGTACTGCCGTAGTAAAACAAATTCGTCATGAAATTTTCTCCTATAAAATCTTCTTAAAATAAATACAGTGTTTCGGTAGAGCGTGAAAAAAAATCGGACTTATCACCAAACTGATCAATGCATCTCGCAGTATCAATGATTATTTTGATTGTTATGTACCATAATAAGCACCAGTGTGGAGGACGACCAAAAAAAGTGCAAAAAGTGTTAAGTGCCAGCTGCGCGTGTAGTGTTAAGATAATTGAGGAGAAATTACCCATCAAAGTTCTAAAGCGTTGGCTGCAGGGAGTGTGGAAAATTTTATTGTAAACTTTTTTAAGGTAGTTGGATAGGATAAATGGTTATGATAGTCCATTGTTGTAGTTTCTTAATTATGTTTTATTTATTGCAAGTTGTGAATATAACGGTGAACATATTACGCCTGTGCCAACAATTTTTATTTTGTGTCAAGTATTCTTGAATTTTGTACTTATGCTTTATAAGAATAGCCTAATCAAAATTTTTGTATAGGTTTTTTTTTTTGACAAATAGAAAGAAAACTTACTATTTTCGTTCGCTGAATATAAGAAAAGCTCCTTTTAACCGAAGCTTTTTAAGAAAATTCTAGTACATAAATTTAAAATTATAAATAAATATGTGCTATGAGAAATTACATCATTTCTAGCTTTAAGGGAAAACGTAACAAAATCGATTGAATTGATCTCATATGCAAAATTTCTGCTGTACAAGATAATTTAGATTTTTTGCT
Source organism: Diaprepes abbreviatus (assembly GCA_034092305.1). Lineage (NCBI taxonomy): Eukaryota > Metazoa > Arthropoda > Insecta > Coleoptera > Curculionidae > Diaprepes > Diaprepes abbreviatus. The sequence goes on along the minus strand of JASJET010000205.1, from coordinate 571,615 downwards.
AATTTTTTGTAAATTGCACCACTGTTGCAAAATAAGACTCAACGCAACCTACATAAAACTTCTTAGTTTTGACAGTGCTTTATCTCTGACATATTTTGTTTAAAGTAGCGCCATATTAAATGTATGTTTTTCAACAAAATCCAAGCAGGTTATTAAAATATGGGCACATGTGATGCAAAGTTTATTTGTTTGTCACCCTGTATAAGGTAACTTCATAAAATAACTATTTTTGAAAATGTAGTTTATGTCTAAAAGTAATACATATTATAATTAAGCCAAAGAAATACATAGTGTCCTCAGTAAAGTCTACATTAGGTGGAAAATAAATTTTAAATGGGTTTAATTTTTATATTATGATTTTTTTATTAGAAAACTTGAGTTTTTTCAATTATACTATTTTCTTATTATTATTGTGTATTACTTTTAGACACAAATATAGTTATTTTATGAAGTTACCTTATACAGGGTCAAAAAGAGATAAACTTTGCATTACATGTGACCAAATTTTAATAGCCCTATTTGGATTTTGTCATTGTCATTGTCATTTTGCAACAATGGTGCAATTAACAAAAAATGAGCAAAAAATCTAAATTATCTTCTATAAGATAATTTCAGCTGTATGAAATTTTCTATATGAGCTAAAAATTACATTTAGAAAAACCTTTTCTAATAGCGTTTTTCGATATTTCGTGATATAAAACCAAGTATAAATTTTTTTGGAAAAAAATTAAAATATGACAGATAATGCTAATCACGTGACTACTATTTTTTGGTTAATTTTCATCTCGACAGAAACAGAAATTGTTGCCAAAATCAAATTTCGAATAAAGCAATTAATAAAAAAATTCCCATATGATGCGGACTATACTGGTATATATCTATATATATATATATATATATATATATATATATATATATATATATATATATATATATATATACATATGTATACATATACATCATGCAGCCCTCAGAATATTTTTCATATATATGTGCTATATCTAGAGTGCCATAGTTTAAACTTGGAAGTGTCGTATTTTTTATATTATGCCAAATAATTATAAATAATTCAAAAACAGAAAATCAACAAGTTTCATATACTTTCTGTAGGCCACAGTGCACGATTTTAAATTTATGAATTGGGAAATTGGGCAAATAATCATATACATAATCAGAATAACGATTAGGAAATCTCCAAAAATTACAGTGACGTCGACAACTGTCAACTGGCAATGTTACTTTTTTTTTAAATGGGACATTCTGTATGTTATCAGTTATTTTGAATTCCCAACAAATTTAGAAAAGTTTTTGTATTGCATACCTTATGATCATATTCAATTATTTCGAAGATATTGACAATTCTTTTCCTTTCCTTTCATATATCCTTCGTCCCAATCAAAAATTTGAATTTTCATGGTTAGTAGGTGTGTATCTAAATAGGTTCTGAAAGTCTAACAGTAGTAACAACCCTTTTATTATCGAGTAAACTAGTATATATGATGATAGAGGATATTGGGATAGGCGTAGATTCTCTCAACAAGCAACCGACCTTTTCAAACAAACTTTCCCTGAACGAAAACCTTTCCAAATCAACTGCCAACAAGATATTCCATAATTTTTTAACATATTATGGATTATGTAAAAAATCGACCAAAGATAGGGAGTCCCAAAACATGTAACAGTGATAATAAATCCTTATGATTGACCTCCAAGAGGAACCACGGACCATGCCAAAACTTGCTCTTATGTGCGATAATTCGGAAAAATCAGGAAATTCTTCAGGAAAATATAATACACCCTTATAAAGTAATGTTGCTTCAGGAAAGATCGGAAGACGATTCTGATAGATGCATGCAATATTGTCAATAAATAATGGACATTATAAATCTACAATCAGATCTTATTTTCTGATGAGGCCACGTTCTGTCTGAATGGATTCGCTAATAGGCCCAACTACCGATATTGATCTGAACATAACCGTCATTGGATCATGGAACGCTATACGTAACATCCTCAAAAATTAAATGTTTTTTAATCCTATTATAGGAACTTTCTTCCTTCAGGATAATTTTACGGCTAATTCCTATTTAAATTTGCTACGAAATAAAAATATACTCGATTTAATTAATTTATTTCATGATCAACACACCGATCTGCTATTAAGAAACGACATTTAGTTTCAACAAGATGTAATGCTAGCGAATTTTGGTTGACATATTAGACACTATCTAGATAAAACGTTTCCTGGAAGGTGGACAGGTGGAACAGGGTCCATTGAATATCCCCTTAAATCACCCGATAGACTGTAGTATATAATTCAAAGCCGAACTTTTTAGAGAATCTTTAAAACAAAATTTAAAATGCACTTTATGATATTTCTCATCAACATTTGTGGAACATGCTCTCCAGTTTTCAAAGAGGGTTAAACACTGTCACGTAGTTAAAGGAAAACAAGTCCAAGATTTAATTATATGGTTCTCAATTTCGAATTTTGGTTTTTATTACTGTTCTATTAAAATGGTTTTTATGCTTATACCTTTAATTGTCAATATTTTCGAAACAATTAAATTTAACCATAAGGTATGCTGTACAAGAAATAATCTAAATTTTTGTGGATTTAAAATACTCATAACTGAATACATGTAGGATGTTCTATTTAAAAAGTTTATGATATCTTCATTTGACCTCACTGGAAAATGCACAGTCAAATAGAAGAATTTCATTTCTGAAATTTAAAGTAAACTGTATTCGCTAGTACTTCACCCTTAGTTGATTAATATGATTCAGGGAATACGTGCTTTTGTTAGTTTGGTTTCTTTTGGAAACTGGCATAATCTATGAACTGCCACCTAAAACCGAAACCCTTGACGTCGGCCAAGTATTACAAAATGAAATTAATAACTATTAACACTAGATATAAAGTAGCTACAATAAGAAGGCAATCACAAATAAAGTCAGTCATAAACCCATTGCACAAAATTACATATATATGTTAAAATTTGCCAGGTGGCGGGGAATGAAACTATGAATTTTTGTGTAAAGTTGAAGTTTCTAGGGTCTGCGTTAAATTAATACATAAAAAAATTGGTTCACATGTTATTAATCTTACAATACTCAATATCAGATTTTTTAAATAAGGCATGCTGCGAATACAAAGACATAAAATTACACATTATTTCATTCATCGTTTTACCTTCTTAAATTTCTGTAAGAAATTGAACTATCAATCAACGACCTGGTTTATTGCCACTGTTTTGCACATGCCTGAAAGTTCTTAAGTGGAAGACTGGGTAGACTTAAGAAGAATACGACTTCAGTCGGCGTAGTGAATTGAATATTTATGTTTTAAATCATTTTATGTTAAATATTTTTCCTTTCTCGATGAGCTTTCGAAAAAATACACAACTCAAAAATAGAACGATTATTCACTTAAGCAATTTTAGTTTAGAAACGATGGATCAAGTATAATTTGGTAATTTAATCAATATTATATTTATTTGTTTATCAACGATCAACAAACTCAATAATAAATACAAATATTACTAAACTAATATAAACAAAATTTAGGATTTAAATTATATACTAAATGAAAGCAAGATTATTATTTTAAATGTCTTTTCAAACAAGTTCATACTAGCTGTTTAAATTTATTGTTTTGAAAGTTAAATATATCCATAGTACAACATTATCTATTAAAATTTGTGTAAAGTCTTAAAAGTGGTGAGTTTTTGTAACGATTGGTCCTGGGGGTATTCACATAAAATAAATCTTATATCTAGTACCAACTCGACCAACTCTAAATGAAATCCTACCCAAAAACTGTATTATCAGTATCATTAATAATTAATTTGTTCATAAACATACAGCAGTCCCTGATTCGTAATTCTCTGTAGATATATCGAAAATACTTGAAACGCTGGAAATTTAAAAATGATCTTTGTATAATTTCGAAATTAAGTATCCTGTTTGTATATTGCTGATCCCAAACTAAGCATGCATATTGAAGTTTTGCAGCTACTGATAATCTATAAACTGCCATCATTGCATCAACGGTATTAAAATACTAACAATTTCTTATAATAAATCTCAATAACTTCGTAGCCTTGACAGTAAGTAACATTATCAATGTGCTTATTGAAATTCAATCTAGAATCAAAATAAACCCCAAGATCCCTATGTAAATTAATTCTTTTTAAAGAATTTTCTTTATACAGTAATCAAATTGAATTTTTTGAGATTCATATGCAAAGGACATTACTGGACACATTTATTTGTGTTCAGGGACAAGTGATATTTCTCACACCAATGCACTGAGTAAAGTTAATTAAATTTGTAACAGTTGAGTTTTAGAGAAAAAAATATATTGATGGTCAGATATTCAACGCTTAATTAAGAACATTATGTATCTTATTACAAAAATTAACTCAAAAATCTTTGAACTCCTATTACCACTTTAAATTTAAAATGATTTTCCTTTTTTTCTATTTTATCGAATAAATTTCCATTTCAGACATAGATTAAAAATATATATTATTTGTTTTATAAAATATTCGAGACTCCACCTAATTAAATATGGTGGTTCGTTATAAGTGGCCACAGATCTGTTTACTTTTATTTTCTGAATAGATTTCTTCCTTTAATAATAATCTGATATTTATTTGAATATTGAAAAATACTGCCGTTTTTCTCAACTGCTTATAAAATATTACTTTAAAGCTAAAATAATTGATAACTTAGTGAAATAATTTGGTAATGTCGTATTCAATCAACTTAATTAATTAAAGATTTAAGATAGTTAACTACGTGAAAAAAATTTACACCGAAATTCTCACTTTGAATATAAGAATATTTGAAGTAAACACAAGATTAATTCATGCTGATTAAATCACGTATATTATTATATTTATATTTAACTTCAAAAGTACTTTTACAGCGATGAAAATACTGCTTATTATAATTATTTTAAGATTATAAAAATATTCAGTATTTTTAAACAATCGATAAAACTTATTTATATGCATTAAAAAAAATAAAACTTCCTTTTATGTTTTGAACGGGGCTAGAAAAAAATAAAGCATTTGTCCTTAACTAGGTAGATAACATAATATGCATTTATTAACTTTTTATAATAATTTTATCTCGCATATGTATCCGTAATATTAAACAAGGTAAATAATAACAGGAAATGAACTAGAGCAAATGTTATTACATTTTATTTATTTACGTACCTAAAAAATTAAAAAAAAAATTAATTTTAAGACTTAGACCCGATATAGTTGCCATGGAAGTTAGATCTTCTAATTGGCCAGTTTTCGCATGCATATGATTTGTTGTAATTTATATTACATATGTCAACAAATGAACGCCTATATAAGAATGTCACCGAAAAAAAAACAGAGATAAAGTCGACAGATCGACAATAGGAATAGTTTTTTCCAGAAAATAAACAAAATTTTCCATTTTTGCCTGTTTAATAACGATTTTTATATCATTATATTTGTAAGGTTCAAAACTTGCTTGATTTATTGTTGTATTTGTTAATTTAAGCCTCCTACTGTCAGCTTGGACCGGTTTTAAAGTTAGACCTTGTCAGTAAATCTGTTTTAGTAAAAGTGGAGTAAAATTAAAGCAAAAAAATCATATATATATATATATATATATATATATATATATATATATATATATATATATATATATATATATATATATATATATATACTGTTAATGTATTTTATAGGAATCAATTCAATTTCGAACGTCGAAGATATGAAAATGTTACCTGATTTTCTTGAAAATGACCACCTTTTGCTATAATGATTTCGATGCATCTTCATCATGTTTTTCTAATGTTTGTGGTTGTATGTTATCCCACGCATCCTTGAAGCAATCCTAGAGACTAGTAAGGCTTGCTGGTTTTAAATCACGCACTCGCTGGTTAAATTCATCCCATAGAAGCTCAATGAAGTCCAAATCAGTAGATTGAGATGGCGATTTCAATATTTGAGACACACCATCCTTTAGTTTTCGCTCCGAATAATCAGTACCATAGCAAGCAGTGTGTTTGGGGTCGTTGTCTTTTTGGAAAATAAAATTACGATCGATCAATCCAGTGCCAGATGGTAGCGCGTGGCGTTGCAATATATTGTGTTATTGCTCCTTTTTGATGATTCCTTTGATTTTCACAAGTTTAATAATGCCTGCGTGACTGATGCAGCCCCAAATCATCACTATCACTATGTTAATTACACTAGGCAAAATACACTGGTATTTGTTAACTTTTCGGCTAACGTATTATCGTCGATGACTCGCAAAAAGCTCAAACTTCGACTCGTCACTCCACAAAACGGATTTCCACTTATCCATAGTCCAGTGAACATTCTCTCTTCTAAAATCCAATTTCTTTTGCTTGTTTGCTGGACGAAGATGCCTCTTTTTGAAGACTATACGTCCGAGCTTACCTTTTTCTCGAAGTGGGCTTTTGACAGTACACTCAAAGAAAGTGGTGAATCCAAATATTCTTTGATTTCGGCACGAATATTTGACGTAGATTTGAATCGATCGGGTTTGTTAATGGCATAAATCTTGTTGTCTATTCTCTCAGTTGTTTTTCATAGCTGCCCGTGCCTATTTCTGTCAGTATTTTCGCCAGTTTATTAATTGCTTGCTATTGCTTTTTGAACTGCACCCAAAGATACCTTCAGTATTTCAGCGATATCCCGGTATGAATGACCTTCTTTCCGCAAAATAATGATCTGAGCTCGTTTCTCTACAGATCGTTCTTTTCATTTTGCCGTTTTTCACTGTCCATAATTCCTTTTTTTATCAATACATCAACTAAAATACTTACTAAATTGCCCAACATTTTAACCACTGGCAAGTAACTAGACTTCACGTTATACTGTGTTACTCAATTGTTAATCGATTGTCAATCGATTGTTAATCGATTGTCAATTGTTAATTGATTGTCAATCGAGTGTTAATCGATTGTCAATCGATTGTTAATCGGTTGTCAATCGATGACCGAAAACTGGAAAATCTTTAAATGTTAAAACTTTTCAAATAATACCAAAAATTTTTGCCGGAATCATTAATGAAAAAGGTGGTTGTTTTTGAGAAAATCGGTTAAAGTAATATTTTCATACCTTCGATGTTGGAAATTGATTTGATTTCTATAAAATTCTTCAATAATTTTCAAAAAAATATCTAGTAGTATAACAGATGAAATTTGCACATTTTTATCGATAAAACAACTACACCAAATGAGATTTAGAATTTATTAGATACATTAAGAAAAGTTATTCGAATCGACGGAAATCCAATCGGTCAAGAAAAGAACCGACGATAGATTTTTGACAGTTTTGTAACAGAATAATCAGTCGAATGTCTTAGTTTTCAATTGTACAGAAAAAACATTTTTCATTAAAAATAGCGCTGACTACACTTAAATTTAAATCGGCAAAAAAACGAAAACTCTAGAGTGATACTAATACAACATTGTTCGCATTATCCGCTATTTCCTTTCTTAGTCTCTGCTGATCTAAAAAGGCCATACGATCAACTATGTCTTAAATTAGAAGTTGTTTGTAAATATATTAAGATAATATTGAAAAATAACTTAGAGTGATGCTGTAATAACCAACCTTCCAAAATCAAAAAATAATTAAATTAAAATTATAAAAAAGAATATGAATTTGTTACATACGTTTTATCGTGGTAAAATCAACTAGATACTTTAGAAATTAAAATAATAATAAAAAAAGTTTTATTTGTCGTAGAAAAATTATATATAAATTTGCGCGATCATTATTCCCACATTTTTCTCCAAGTTATTTTTAGTAGTGTTTCCCGAATAATTTATACATTATACACATTTTACTTACTGAGTAGCGTAGGCCAGAACATAAACTGTTTATAGCACTTCATATTATTAACGATATAACAACGCTTCCCCATAAACAAAGCCTGAATAATTGGATTTTTCAGTTTGTTTTATATTTGTTGTTTGCAGGACATTGACTTTTAAAGAGGTGCAATTTGGACAACAAATTTTATGTTCCGATGCATTTTTTTGAACTTATTTTTACATATAAAAGTTTCTTCTGTTGTTTCCGAATATTGTTATTTTTTCTTTAAAAGGTATGGTATTAAGGGGCTAATAATATTAGTCTTATAATTTAGTGGTAATTATGGGTCATAAGCAAAAAATTTATTATCTTTGGTATTAGTTATATATACAGTGCTTCCTTAAAGTAGCGGATAAATTCAATATAAACTAAATTGGTATTTATTTGGAAATTGCTCGAACCCGTCGAATTTTATTTTTAATTTAGAGTTTTCTTGAGTGATACCGGAATATACAGGGCAACTCAAGAAGGAGCTATGATGTCATTGATTTTTTTTTCATTGTAATTCACATTTTTTATTTCAGAACAGTCAGGAAGGGTACGTTTTTTACATATGAAAAGGTAAATGTCGATGATGGTTACATAAGGAAATTGTCAAGAAAATTATTGTACAACTTTGAAATAAAAGAAAAATTTGGTCCCGTTAACAATCTAACAATTGCCAAGTCGATAAATAAATTCTTTTTGAACATTGTCGATGTCTGTCGACATCTGCGGTTATGTTTCTTATTTCTGGGCGTATTCGAACTTTTAAGACTTCTAAATTGTTGGGCTGGGTCAAGTATATTTTAGTTTTTAAGTATCCACACAAGAAATAATTAAAGAAGGTCAATTGTGGTGATCTGGCTGGCCACTCAATTGTCTCTCTTCAGCCTATCCAATGATAGAGATAAACCTCATCCAAATATGCATGGACAGGAGTAGCGTAGTGGAGCGGTGCTCAATCTTGTTGGAAAAAAGGTCACGCTGGAGCATTGGTTGGTTCTTGTGGCTTTGGATACCAAGTTATTAGGGCAGGAAGGAGGTCATTTTGAACCAACTCCAAATATTACGCACCATTGAGTGCCCAGTTTGATCATACAATTTTTTTAATATTTTAAAATCTTACAGTAATTTTTCTTGACAATTTCCTTATGTAATCAACATCGACATTTACCTTATCGTATGTAAAAAATGGAGTTTACAATTGACGCTTCTTTACAAAGTCACTATATATATATATATATATATATATATATATATATATATATATATATATAGAAACTGGAATCGTATTAGCAACCATCGTAATATTCATGAGGAATCCTTTATTGAATTTATTTTTTTTTATTCAATAACACATATTTCTTCTTCGATGATAAATTCTATAAACAAACTTTTGACACGCCAATGGGTGCATCTAGTTCTTCTATTTTAGCTGCATGATGGACGACCTGCTGGACTTAGTTAATACCAGTTTTTTTCTTTAATTTACATTTCATTAAAAAATATGTCAATGATATAATATTATGCTTACCTGAAGGTAGTATCAATGAGGTAATAAACAGTTATGACCCATACATACAGTTCACTATAGAAACTGAAGATGTAAAAGTAGCCTTAGATACAAAGTTTATACGTTTTCCTGAGAATATAATCATTATAGACTGGTACAGAAAACAATGCAGCTCAGGTAGATTTCGAAACAACAACTCATACCACAAACATGCTATAAAAGTAAATTTAGTCAAACAAATAAAAATAGGATTTTAAAAATCTTAGATACATCTTACTATAAAAAAAATTCTCAGTATTCTTTTACAACTTTTCACAGATAATTCTTATCCTCCAACACTAATAAAAAACTATTGGTCAGTATATCGTCATCGTTAACAGAAACAATGTTGATGAGACAAACCACAACATAGTCAAACAAATAAAAACAGGGTTTTAAAAATCTTAGATACATCTTTCTATAAAAAAAATCCTTAATATTCTTTTAAAACTTTTCACACATAATTCTTATCCTCTAACACTAACAAAAAACTATTGTTCAGTACATCGTCATCATTAACAAAAACAATGTTGATGAGACAAACCACAACATAGGCATAAATGGTAATATAAATTTAATTAATAATAATCGCCAAACAGTAACAGATGGGATACCTATAAACGTAGCTAAGTTCACTTCATTGCCATACATTAGGGAAATCACATCCAAGCTCTCAAGAATATTTATACAAATAGAAAACATAAAAATTGGTAATAAATCGGTGTTAACAATACTCTCTGTACATTCTAAACTTAAAGACTCAGATGTAGTCAGCATTCGATGTGCCGATTTTTGACAAAGTGTATATAGTTCAAACTTCTCAAACTTTAAAAAAATAGAATTACATTACATAGGAGTGATTGTGTCTTACATCTAGAAGGATGCGCACTTACCGAACATAATGCATTGTACAGGGTAAGTCAACGATTGGATGAAGTAGGTTTGTGCCTTTTCGGTGAAATTAACAAAGAAACTATATTTATTGTTTGATACAGTTTATTTTTACGCAGATTTTAAAAATATTTAGGACTCTACAGGGTGAGCCAAAAAACTAGGACAGCATAAAGTTGTATTTTTTTAAATAGAACACCCTATATACGAATCGTATTTTAGATTTAGCTTATAATTTTAAATCTTTTTTATTAAGGGTTTACTATAACAAAACTTTATAGTTTCTGAGATAATTAAGTTTAAAGAAAAAAAGTCACATTTTCAAGCATCAATTCAATCCTAAATAACGTTTTCAATTTTGTGACAAATATATTCAAATTTGGAATTTAGCAAGGCCAAGGACAAGTTAACATAATTTTTACCTAATATTTGCAATAAAAGCTACAGGGTGTTGAACACATTGGCTCAAATTTGAACAAGTTTAAATGAATAAATATCTTCTTTTTTAAATGGTACACCCTGAGATATTTCAGTTTTTCTTATTTTCCATACTTTTTTACAGAAATAGTCTTCATTATCATAGTAGCCATGGCAAAAACAATGTAAAAGAACATTTTTCTGTGTGTCAAATTTATAACGGCAATCGCTTCTTTTGGTTTTTATGTAGTGTAGTTTGTTTTTTTTTTGCATTCATCTTATATTGTAAAATGAATTTTCTTAAGAATGAGTTAATAGATATGATTTATACAATAGGAGAGGCTCAAAAAAATTGCCTTCTTGCTCAAAGAATTTACAAAATGAAGTATCCTGATCGACGCCAGCCTAATACCCATACTTTTCAAAACTTAATGCAAAGATTTAATTCTTTTGGTACTGTTGATTATCCAAAACGTAAAGTGGTCAACAAACCAGTAACTAATGAAGAAAAAGAACTACAAGTATTGTTAAATGTTCCGGAAAATCCTTATATTGGTAGCCGTCAGTTAGCAGCATTATGTGAAACATCACAATCCACCGCTAATCGTACTACCAATAAATATAGGTATCATCCATATCACATGGAGTTACACCAAGAATTGCATGGACAGGATTTTGAAAGTCGTGTAAACTTTTGTCGTACAATAAATGCGGAGATTCAATTAAATCCAAATTTATTATGCAAGGTAATGTTTAGTGATGAAGCTACTTTTAGAAGTAACGGTGCCGTAAATAGACGCAACATGCATTATTATGCCACAGAAAATCCATTTTGGATTAGAGAGGTGCAACATCAAAACCACTGGTCATTAAATGTTTGGTGTGGTATTCATCATAATCGAATTATTGGACCCCACTTTTTTAATGAACCACTAAATGGCCATAGTTACCTGAACTTTCTACAAGAAGAACTACCCCAACTGCTTCAAGGTCTCGATAGGGATGAGCTCGATAGTATGTTTTTCCAGCACGATGGTGCGCCTCCGCATTACCATCGTGAAGTTCGTGCGTTTTTGGACCAACGATATCCGCAAAAATTAATTGGACGTGGGGGTTTCATTGAGCGGCCACCAAGGTCTTGCGACATCACTCCATTAGATTTCTTCTTAGATTTCTTCCTATGGGGTTATATTAAAAATAAGGTGTATGTTAATCCACCAACAACAGTGGAAGATATGCGAAACAGGATTAGGGATACCTGTAGAACAATAACGCCACTAATTTTGTCGAGGGTCCGAGAAAATCTGCAAAAAAGACTAAATTTGTGCATTGCACAAGAGGGTCGTTTATTCGAACACTTATTAAAAAGAAATAATTAATCTCAGTATTTAATAGGTAATTTTTTTGTTTCAATTTAATATAAAAGTAAATATGTATTTGCCTTGTCGTTATTGTAGTGTTAATTTTTTCACATTATGTTTAATTAAACTATTGCCGTTGTAATATAACGAATAATGTATTTCATCATATTTAACCACATTCTGTTTGTTTCTGTAGTTTCTTTTTATTATTTTACATGGCTACTATGATAATGAAGACTATTTCTGTAAAAAAGTATGGAAAATAAGAAAAACTGAAATAACTCAAAAACTATTATAAATAGGTATAGGATATATTGAACAAAACTTTTAGGGTTTTTATTACTCTATTAAATAACATGAAAATATACAGGGTGTACCATTTAAAAAAGAAGATATTTATTCATTTAAACTTGTTCAAATTTGAGCCGATGTGTTCAACACCCTGTAGCTTTTATTGCAAATATTAGGTAAAAAATATGTTAACTTGTCCTTGGCCTTGCTAAATTCCAAATTTGAATATATTTGTCACAAAATTGAAAACGTTATTTAGGATTGAATTGATGCTTGAAAATGTGACTTTTTTCCTTTAAACTTAATTATCTCAAAAACTATAAAGTTTTGTTATAGTAAACCCTTAATAAAAAAGATTTAAAATTATAAGCTAAATTGAAAATACGATTCGTATATAGGATGTTCTATTTAAAAAAATACAACTTTATGCTGTCCTAGTTTTTTGGCTCACCCTGTAGAGTCCTAAATATTTTTAAAATCTGCGTAAAAATAAACTGTATCAAACAATAAATATAGTTGCTTTGTTAATTTCACCGAAAAGGCACAAACCTACTTCATCCAATCGTTGACTCACCCTGTACAATATGGGTCAGTAATAGAAGAAAAAGAGGCTTTCGCTAGAATTGACCTTTATTTCTCAAGAACCTAACAGCATAAACAAAAAAAAAAACAGATATAAAACATTTAGGCGAAATATATTCATATCTTTTATTATTAGATAAATCATCACCTCTCTCTTTATCTCTTTTTTTTTATGAAAACCAGTATTTTGTTGATCAAGAGAAGTATGTAAATAAAAAATTTTGATTCCCTAATTATAATAATTTTTTTCTGCTAGAATCCTACAGTATTCTGAGAAATCATCATATATAAAATAAACGCACATGGAGTTACCAATGCGATTCCCAATTTCATATAATTAAATTTCGATACGAGAAAAAGGCGACTGAGCTCTCAGGCTCAAATTCAAAACAATATTCGTTTTCAAGTCGTTTTCAATTAGCCAACTGTACCGATATTCGAAATCAATATTCATGAAAACGCAAGGTAACTTTTAAAATTAGTTTTGAACCATGTTTCATTAATTCAAGAAATTTAAATATTGTTGTTTTATTTACCTTTTATAGTCATTTACTAGATGTATTATTTAAACTTGACGTATTTTTTTTGGAAAGTTTATCAAGATTAGCAAAAATAATGCAAATTTTTTGGTTGATGTTCTTAATTAATGGACCTATAGAGAGAAATTTTAATTTAAATGAATGGAAGAAATTTTTATCGCTTTTTCCTTTCAAAATTGCGACGCTTTTATTTTTGACAGGAAATAGGTGAGTTATTTTATTACTAACACATTCCGAAATAGGAAAACAGCTATACTAGTGCGTAGACACTAGATTGATTCAATCGCTCGTAAAAATTTAAATCGAACAGATGAATTTATTTTTAATTATTTAAAGTTGAACTGAGAAGCAACGTATTATTACGAAATATAAATTACGGTTGGTTATATTTAGTTGCTAACAATTTATTAAAATAAAAGACTAGCTGTCAAACCATATTTTAAATGACTTTTTCTGCTGCCTGTATTACAAAAGATGGAAGACGGTAGATCCATATATTTCACTATGCATAGATATGTACTACATAGTAGGTCTATATCAATGACTTGAAGATGGTTTTAGTAGGAAAAAGCCAAATAATCGCGCTTGAAAGCGAGTCAAGTAATTGCAGGTAACCTTAAAATGACATGGCCGTGACTCAAACTAATTTATAATGCAATACAAACAGTTTAAGCTGAATTTGATAATTGATAATTGATAATATTCAAATGAAAATATAATTTTGCCGCGAAACGGTAGTAAAAAAATATAATTTTGCCGCGAAACGGTAGTTTCCATAATAGAAATGAGTCCTAAAGAACACAAAATTTTTCTCTATTTTTGAGGTAATTAATTTTGATTCAATAACCAAATGTAATTGAATCACTCTCAACGTGATAACGAACACCAATCAAAGTGCCTGATTTCACTTGCTGGCAAACATCATCGCTGTCAAGGCTACATTATTAAGTAAACATTATTTTATTGTGATTTCCGTGCAATTTCTTCGAAATTTGCTTACTACTCCCTTTGAAAACGATTCTAAAAGTTTTCCTATAATGGAAAGTGAATTTATTAAGGCAAATAGTTCGAATTTGTCGAGAATTGATTATTTTATGGTAGCCAATATATTTTCAACAAATAGTGACTTCTGCTCTGCTGAATTTAGAAATACGAAGACCTCCATGCAAGTCATTTATCAATAATTGTTATTTCCGCATTCGATAATGAATACAAAATAGTAATAATCGGTGTTTATAAGCTCAAAATTAAAATAAAACGAGTAGTTCCAGGCTAGCTGCAGCCACATCTTCCTATTATTTTCCGAAGATGGAACCTGAATAAATAACTAAATTAAAATAAAACAAGTATCAGACATTATTACCCAACTTTGATTACTTTATTTCTAACCAAAAAATTCCAATTTTCATCTTTGAAAACTTGAAAAATAATGACATTTAATCTAAGAAAAATAAACATATATTATCAAAACTTACATCAAAATAATCTTCAGAAAAATCCATTTTAGATTGTGTAGACTCCAGTGCCGGATGGATCCCTGTGGGATAGCTGAGGCCACATTATTTCCCGAACATGAAAAGTGAACAAAAAACTTTTCAAGTGTTTTAATTGTAGTACTTCTACACTGAGACACCGCAGAACACTTAAAATAACTTAGAACTCATCTTTTATTAAAAAAATTACGAAAATACTTTATATATCTCCTTATAAGTTTACCAGTCTTTGGCAACATGTGACGTCACAGTGCTCGGGTGACAAGTATTGGTTTTTTGGAACGAAATTCGAAACGATATTTAAAATATATGGTTCATAAAATATTAGTTATATTAAAAAATAATATTAAATATTTTGTACTACATTAGGTACTTATGCATGGTTTTAATCACTTTTCTAAAAATAGTCAACATCCCTATTGCTAACTTTAGATCGGTAATCGCGGGACATACGATTAGGAATTTGGAAATTTTTTGTAAAGGTTTTGAACAAAAAATTTATTTATTTATTTTTATATTATGAAAATTAATGAAGCTGTTACTTTAAGTTCAATCTATATACAGTATGTAATACAAATTCTGCATAAAATTGTACATGTAGTATTTATTGAGGTTGAGTTAACACGCCTGAAAATAACTGATTTGGAAAAGGCTTGAAATGAATTTCAACCTAGATTTAAGCAAGGACCTAATAGGGTAGATTTAAAATTAGTTTTTATGTCACTTCATTTCAATTCGATTTAAAACCACCGATATAAATGTACTAAGTAATAATCTCCAAACAGAATTTATTTGAAAAAGTTCGAATCCGATCGAGATTTGTCAATTGAATCAGATTCAACATGTCAGTTTACACATAATCCGAATACTGCTCAGCAGTAAATACAAAGTCTGCCAAAAATTGGACTTTGAAACTCAGTTGCATTTATTGAACAAGGTTTATCTTCTAATTTTGAAATATAAAGTGAATCTGTTTTAAATTAACTAATTGGTGAAAGAAGTGTTCATTTTGTATGAATTAATTTTTTCTTAATTTCAAATTACATAATTTCTATTTGACGTCTAAGATAAACTTATTGTTTTGTTTTATGGCTTGGCTAATCTGGAAACGACTTTTCGTTTGCTTTGTAGGTAATTTTATTGCATGCGCACTGATTAGACAGCAATCCATGTGCATAAAATATTATATAGTACCCAGGAAAAATAAATATTTTTACCAGGTCAAACGCAAATCAATTTAAAGGTGTATTTAAAAAAAATGTAAATGTTCACTTTTCGATTTTGTAAAATTATTCTTTTTAATATCTCTACGATTTTCCATTTATAAAAGTGATTAACATTTCCCAAATATACGATTATTTATAAGAAACTTTTTAATTTTTCATAGACATATTACAATTAACAGTAAAAATTAACTGACCAAAAAATGTGTTTATAGACAACAAGTAACTTAATTGCTTTTATTATTTACAAACTGTATGATACATTCTCAATTGTTTCTATAAATGGCGTTGTTGTCGAGAATAATATTACAAAAAAGAGTTATTTTAAAGCCAAATTAGGCATCCACCAATTAAAAATCTAATTAATCTTTTAAAACATACCGAAAAGATTTATGGTGGTTTTTTCCAACCAACAACCTTCTACTCTTGATGAAATATTAAAAGAACGCCACGAATTCAAGGCACAATATATTAATATAGATATTATAAAACAGTAACATAATTTGATAACCATAAATAAACGTTATAACTTTATATTAACATGCTTATTATCTCTTCTATTATTTGGGTATTTCTCTGAAACATGACAATTTGGAAACCGAGTAAAAATTTAACCTAACATTCTTCATGCGTAATATATTTTAGTAAATTGATTATGATGCATTAGTAAAAACTGTAATTATTAAATATTAATAAATGTTTAATTTATTAATTTATTCATTTGTATGGCAATAAAATGTAGTTGGTAAAGTAGGCAAAGCGTTTAAGAATAAACTTGTCGTTTCAGCAACATAACTTTCAGATTATGAAATTGATGGTAAAAAGGAAATATTTAGAAATAAATCGTCAAATTTCTAGCCTACCGCTTAACACCTATACTATATCTTAAACTCAAAATATTATTTAAAAGAAAACACGATTATTTCCTATTCTTTTTAGGAGACCTAACAGATTGTATTATATCTTTTAATAGGATCATTATAGACCAGGGCTTATCTATACAATATCGGGGTTTCGTGGATGTGAAATGGAACCTGGAGATTTTTACATGAGAGCCTTCAAAATAACCTAAGTAACGATAAATTTGATATGCGTCATTTCAAAAGTTATTAATAAAAATATAAAATTAACGAAAAAAAAAACGTTTTTTTCAAATTTTCTCTCGTGCAACTTTGAAGGTATTCATTTTAGAGGAAAGTTCAAAAGGAAAAAAAAATTGGTAATTAAATTTTCCATAAAACAGAGTTGGTCGGAAATCTCAAAATGTATTTCCCTTATTGCAAAATAGCCATGATAAAATAACACGCTAAAATTCGTTTCGATCGAATCGATAGTTTTTGCACAATAATTTTGCTATCTGATTTTGTTTACAAAAATTGACCGTTTTTCAAGTTTGTCTGAGTCCAAAATATTACGTTACAGTATTTAAATTTATTTTCGACATATAGTAGGTAACTCAAGTTTTCCAATGCTTTTTTCAAAATCAAAATCGGATGATTTGGACGCCCTCAGGAATTGTTTAAAGATATTGTTGATATTTTTGCTTATAAACAAAGAGATTATCTCGGCAGATTTTCGTTGGATTTTTTTGCAATACGTGGTTTGAAAGTACTTGGAAAGACGCTTCTTTTCGTTAAACAGTATTTTAAATCCGTCAATTGGTTTCCGAGATACAAACTGTCAAATTTGACAGCCTGTTATGGTGAATGTATAAACAATACATTCTCTTGAACCAAAAACTTTGTCTTCCTTCATTTTTCAAGCGCGTGAGCGATATTCTTTTCATTTTTTATTAAAGTTTCTGATAACATAAACATTTAAATATTTGTATCAAAAAAGAACTCGGCAGGACAAAGTTTTTGGTTCAAGAATCAGGTCTGCATTGTTTATAGATTCACCGTAACAGGCTGTCAACTTTGACAATTTGTATATCAGAAACCAATTGACGGATTTGAAATTTTTTTTCACGAAAAGAAGCGTCTTTCTAAGTACTTTCCAACCATTTTATTATTTAAGTATTGTAAAAAAATCCAATGTAAATCCGCCGAGATAAACTATTTGTTTATAAGCAAAAATATCAACAATGTTTTTAAACAATTCCTGAGGGCGTCCAAATTATCCGATTTTGATTCTGAAAAAAGCGTTGGAAAACTTGAGTCCCTACTATATGTCGAAAATAAATTTAAATACCTTAATGTGATATTTTGGACTCAGACAAACTTGAAAAATGATCAATTTCTGTAAACGAAATCAGATTGCAAAATTATTGAGCAAAAACTATCTATTCGATCCCAACAAATTTTAGCGTGTTATTTTATTATGGCATAAAGTTTTCTTTGCTCTAATATGAAAGCCCTCAGAGAAATTTAAATGGTCCAAAAAATTGCTTTTTTTACCTTTTTTTTTTAAATTATTGCTGTGTTACAATAAGGAAAATATATTTTGAGATTTCCGACTAACCCTATTTTATGGCAAATTTAATTGCGAAATTTTTTTCGTCTTCAAATTTTCTCTAAAATGAATACCTTTAAAGTTATATGAGAGAAAAGTTGAAAAAAAAACGTTTTTTTTTTCGTTAATTTTATATTTTTATTAATAAAAACAATATTGCCCAACTTTTTGAAAAGACGCGTATCAAAATTATCGTTATTCAGGTTATTTTGCAGGCTCTCATGCAAAAATCTCCATATTCCATTTCACATCCAGCTAAAAACAGATAAGCCCTGGTCTATTAGCAAATATTAAAATATCGTTTTCTTTCAGACTAGAAATGTGAAGTGCATATAGTGCAAAAATTTTTTTTGGTTCTTAAAAATCGAAATCTTTAACTCAGATTTTTATGAAATTTATTTTCCGCAAATGTCCCAAATATATCTTAAAAACGGTATCGCCTACTAAAGAAATTTAAATTCACATAATCACATTTATTTTACGACCCGTCAGCAAAAACTTATTTTTATTATTTTATTGGTAGTTTTATTATTATAAATTTAACGTTATAATTAAAGATTTACCTTTATTTAAATCACTTTCTTTAATAAATTCAAATCTTTTAACCCAAAAGCATAAAATAAAACGGGATAAAACTAGAAGAGAAATCAGTTGAAAACTTGAATTTTACTTAATAAATTATTATAATTTATCACTGCTTATAATTTGGCAACCTCTTTTCAGACATTTATAGCTAGATTCGCTAAGTTTTGAACCGGATCTAGTTGTTGTGGTAGTTAGATCTTCTAGTAAGCTAGTTTTGATTTGCTTATGATATTCCTATATAAAATATATATTATACAAGGTGATTCTTTGCGAAATTTATCGATCGATTGTGGGAAAACTATAATTAGGAAGAATCTGAATATTTGACAATGTACTAATGGGTACGGGAGACAGCCGGATAAAATATTTTCACGATGGCGGCACTTCCGGTTACACCGGAAGTAGATGTCAGCTTGCTTATTTTAAAATAAATATCTTATATATTATTGCATTTTTGATTTCTACATAAGATTGTAAACATATTTCATGTATAATGATCTATACTTTAGTCTCACCGTTCTGTACAAATTAAAATTTTTATGTCAAAAATGACATTTGCGGAGCAAAACAACTATAAATTTTTCCTATAATAAAGTCTTTATTATTTAATTTGGGTTAGTTTTCTTGTAGACAAAGATCGACTTTAGTAGTCTTTTTATGACATTTTGAAAATTATTAGTACAGAGTGGTCAAAAAAGAAGAATAAAAATTATATTTAAAAAATCGTCAAACGTCAATTTTCTCAAATAGAAAGCGCCCATTTTTATAATTTTATCATATTAAGCATTAAAAATAAGGGTAAATTTGTATAAGATTGTCTATTCCAAAAATTTGTAGTTCTCAAAATATTGGCAATTCAACATTTATCTATTGTAAAAATGCTATACGGCTTTTAAGTTTTGTTATTACTTGGCCATGATGGCGAGGCGTGGTGAAAATAAAATAATCGAACCCTACAGAATTGTCACTATTTCTTGCCATTTGACATTCAGTAATAATAAGCATGCCGGAGCGATTAAATTACACGTTCGAGGATTATTTAAAGTTATTTATTATTTAGTAAGAATGTGATAGAGTTATTTCAAGAACATACGATACATTCGAGATCCGATATCCGCCGAAACAGAAACCAACACTACCAACTGTTAAAAAGATTACACTCCGGGTCCGACAGATGACGACAGCGCTGTTTCGTCCTAATATGGGACTCGTCAGGCCACCGCAGTCGGTACAAACCATCATCTCGCTTTTTCATCGTATAAAGCTGAATTTATAATCAAAACACAGAAAATAAGACGACAAAGGCGACATCTCGATGGTCCACTTGATAATACAAGAACCACACAGATTAACAAAGTTTGTAAAAGAACCGTCATATGGTGGCGCGACGGTGAATTAAAACAGACATATGTAAAATCGAGTACACGAAACGCGCAGCCCAAAGGATAGGGGTCGCATTTTTCGGTACTGACAAGCAAGCCTACCGCTTATTTTAGCAGCCAAAGCCACGTGCCGCACCAAACGATCCCACCATGAGAGCATCGTTTAGCGTGTTTCAAAGCCAAACAAGTAAATAAATATGTAGATAAGTTTTTGTCCGTGTAATTTAAAATAAAATAGAATAAAATATTGGCGAAGCGGACGTGAAAATTTGTCAATCTACATGATTCTCGTGTTAAAAAGTGCGGAGCACTCCAAAATATGGAAAAACTCTGGGTCCGACAGATGGCGACAGCGCTGTTTCGTCCTAATATGGGACTCGTCAGGCCACCGCAGTCGGTACATACCATCATCTCGCGTCACCATATGACGGTTCTTTTAAAAACTTTGTCAATCTGTGTGGTTCTTGTATTATCAAGTGGACCATCGAGATGTCGCCTTTGTCGTCTTATTTGCTGTGTTTTGGTTATAAATTCAGCTTTATACGATGCAAAGGCGAGATGATGGTTTGTACCGACTGCGGTGGCCTGACGAGTCCCATATTAGGACGAAACAGCGCTGTCGCCATCTGTCGGACCCGGAGTTTTTCCATATTTTGGAGTGCTCCGCACTTTTTAACACGAGAATCATGTAGATTGACAAATTTTCACGTCCGCTTCGCCAATATTTTATTCTATTTTATTATAATTTATAGACTATAATACAGTTATGGTATGTAAGGATTTTCTTCACCGCACTTATCGTTGAGTGAAGTAATTTTCTTCCAGGCATTTTTTATGAAGGGATTTTTTCTCCGCACATAATTTTGTTGAGATTTTCTTCGTAGCCACCATCTATTTAATACAGTTATTACGAAGAAATTTCGGATAATATTTTCGATTTTTTGAGACTTGCAATGTTATGAGGATTTTTTAAAATTTACACTTTCTGTAACATGATGCTACATTCTGAACATTTGTTTAAAAATACATACAATAAATTTAAATGGCTGTTTAATACCTTTTAGTCAAAAAATTATTTGAACTAATTTAGCTTCTTGTGTTTTTGATACAACGAGAGTACTAAATTTAGCGAATCACGTAGAAAGACCCATATTATGAATAATTAAACCAAATATAGCATTAACATACAATACATGTTAATTGGTTTATAGTAATGTTGACAATTATTCCAATGGCGTTCCACGAAAGGCCATATTTGTAGAGAATCCGATACGTCGAGGGTTTTGATGCTGAATGCATGAACGTTTGTTTACCCATGTAAATGAAATTTGGCCAAATAGAAATTTACTCCGTAATAAATATATCCAGCAAGAGGGTTAATATTTCCATATTTGTAACCATAACTTCAATTAGTTTTGTATTGTACTGTGTATCCGTATAGAAAATATAGAAAAACTCACCATTATCAAAGTTCAGTCTAATATTTCTTTTTAATTTCGAGTGTTAAAGCCGCTTCTCTTGAGGACATCTAGATATGAATAAAAACTAGTACACTGCTTACAGTCAAATTCACTAAGAAAGTTTAAGTCGATCCGATCTAATTGTCATCGAAGTTAGATTTTCCAGTTGGCCAATTTTATTTAGCTTATAATACTGTTGTAATTTGTATTATTTATGTCTACAAATAAACGCCTATACAGAGGTATTAAGAATCAAAACACAGAGATAGAACCTTGATATCAGTAATAGCAATTTTTGCAATTTTAGTAATAAATTTAAATAAGTTTTTTTTTTCGTTGGGTTTTTAAGATATCAAACTTGCTTGTCTTATTGTTGTATTTGTCAATTTAAACCCTCCACTGTCAATCGTCTACCGCTTTTAAATAGACTTTAGACCATGTTAGTGAATTAGAGGATTTATAAGTTAGCAAATATATAAAAAATTTATTAACGCTACGTAAATGTCTGTATATATATATATATATATATATATATATATATATATATATATATATATAATTTCTTATAATAAAAACCAGCAAAAGTTATTTGTTTCTCTATTCTAGGCCAAAGTTTTACAAAAAAAAAATGACATTTATTTTTTTCCCTGAATTTATCAAAAAAAGTGTATTTTTCAATGCATATTTATTCCGAATTTTAGAAAAAGATCGCTAATACTATGTAAAAAAAAAAAGAGGAAACATTTATTTAATTCTAGTAATAAAGTTAATTTGTAAAAAAAATATTTTATATGAAAAGATTTTGTACATTGAATATTTGTTATTCGGTGAAAATGGGTTAAAAATATAATATTTAAATGGATAAGTTACAAATATTTATTTAGTTATTTATGTCGTAGAATGCCAAAAATTGTCAATTGTTTTCTAAGCCTAATTTTAACTTTTTTGAAGTTTAAACATAAACTTAATAATTACACCCTCTTAAAAATTTTAAGAAAATCTAGTTGAAAAAAAATTTTGGGTATATAACTTGTACCAAACTTAAAATGGGTGGTATTTTCTAGCTTTCTTGCTCATTATGACTGAAAAATAAATATTTTTATTATACGAAAATATGAAAATATCAGAGAAAGTCCTCCAGTTTTCTTAATTATCTTTTATTTTAAAAAATATATCCTATTACAAAACATAAATCAGATATACTCTTTTTTTCGAAACAGTATCCGTTTTATCTGAAATATACACTGAAAAACATACTATGTTTTTTTTTTGGAAAAATATGGAAATAAAATGAAAAAAAAAATTATATCAAACTTTGGATTTAGAATATCCATATAAATACAAATAACTTTTTTTTGTCACTTCACTTTATATTTAGACAAATAATGACATTTCCGTATGTTGGAAATTTTAAAAATATCCCTTAAATACGAACCTATAATCAAAAAAAGGTATTTTTTAAAACGATCTCTTTTTTTCATTGGATATCCTGTACATTGTATGAAGAAAAGAAACCTAAGTAAATTTTAAACAAGAATTGCCTAAGCGAAACTCGGAAAATCTTATATTATTAATTACAGAGCACAATGTGAAATTTGTACATTAAATAAGAATAGGAATTTCTTGTAGGTTTTTGGTCGCTGAAATCGATTCCGGTTTAAGAATTGCTCCTTCATATCAGGTTTTGTAAATATTCTAACCTAATATTGCAAAAGATGCCATTTTTGTATATATTTTAGGTTATTTATTAGCGCGTCATTTTCTTTTTCTTAAAAAAACTATACATAGCATCTTAAAGTATAAGTCTTACTCTTTCCAATGCCGTTGAGTTAGTACAAATATCTTTCTTATTCTTCGAGATATTGAATTTTGAAAATTTCAAATTGTGTAAATTGTTTTTTATAAGGTTCGGAATCCTTCACTTTTCGTCACCGATAAGTTTTTAAGCGATAATTTTAATAAGCCATTGATATTTTATGGCTCTCAAAGCATCACTTAATCCAAATTTATCATTAGTTTTGCAAAATAAATTTGTTAAAACAATTTGTTTAAAACAAATTAAAGCACAATTCGTAATTTTTTTAATAAATGCCTCCATTGCATTTTACAAAAATAAATATAGATTTTGTTGTAAACAAAGTAATAAACAATTAGTTTTGCAATTTAAAAAGCCCTCAAATGATCATTAGAAAACAATTAAGAATGTATATCCAACATTTACAAAACTATAATATTATTCAGACACAAAACCTATAAATTCGTTAGAGTTTATATTTAAATTGTAATATTTGTTGTTTAATACTTTATTTATAACAAAATATATCGTAATGACGATAACGACTCTTTTAAACATATTTATTTTTGTAAAATGCAATGGATGCATTTATTGAAAAAATAATGAATTTTGCAATAATTTGTTAAACAAACTTATTTTACAAAACTAAGGAGAAATTCTAATTGAGCGATGCTCTGGTAGCCTTAGAATGATTTATCAGAATTGTTGCTTAAAACCGGTCACGAAAGGTGAAGGTTTTCAAAATTTGAAAAATTCATGCAATTTGAAATTTTCAAAATTGAATACCTCGAAGAAAAAAAAATTGAGCAAACTTGGCGGCATTAGAAAGAGTAAGACATACTTTAAAATGCTATACAGAGTTTTTTGAGAAAAAAATGTTGCGTTGTCACATAACCTCAAATATAGGTCAAAATTGCGTTTTTTGCACGTTTTGGTTATGATATTTAAAAAGCGTGATGTGATGATGCAATTCTGAGGTCGGATTCAGTGCGCTAAAATCCACAAAAAAATAACTATTCTTATCCAATGTACAAATTTCACGTCGTGATGTGTTATTTAACAGAGTGTAATAATTTGTATATCTGTGACTCCCAATATTATGAAGATGTTAGAAAGGCGCTATTCAGAAATATACGCTTAAATGACTGCCTGTTAGAAAATTTGTTTTAAGCACGGCTGTCGGTTCCATTACTAAATAAAAATAAAAATGGAAAATTATTTTGTTAATTTGGGCTTTCCCCAGTGTGGTGTAT
The DNA here is from genome assembly GCA_034092305.1 of Diaprepes abbreviatus. Lineage (NCBI taxonomy): Eukaryota > Metazoa > Arthropoda > Insecta > Coleoptera > Curculionidae > Diaprepes > Diaprepes abbreviatus. The sequence goes on along the minus strand of JASJET010000205.1, from coordinate 546,454 downwards.
ACAGTAACTTATTTTAGAATTTGTTTAGGTATTTTTTCCCGAATATCTTTAAAACGCATCCAGCGGGAAACATTTCTAGGTCTACTAATCGAATATCTTTGACATATTAGTTTTTCTTTTTTTGTTTTCTATTTTCTTGGTTACTTTTTTTTTTTGTTTGTGGGTTTAATAAATATGGATTTAGTATAACCAAAGTTTTCCTCGCATTATCGTTATTGTTTACCTGCCGTTCTAAACAATACACTTAATAACTAGACTGCTGTAGAAGGTCACGAATAATAACTTCTTTAAAAACACTTAGGTTTTTATTTCACCTTAACAATCAATTAGAAATACGGCATTTTGTTGCCCATACGTGCTTTTACCTCTCACAGAACAATGCCAAACTTATTACAAAACCGATAACTGATATATGTGCAACGTTTAAGATATATGTTACTTCAGGTTATTCAGATAAAATTTTAAAACAGTTTAATATGACCATGTTATCGGCACGAGTTTTTCATTTTGAGCGTGAACTGGATTCCTTTTTTTATTATTATCGTAAAAACGTTTCTGTTACAATGCCAATTAACTTTGGCACGTATTTGTTTACGCAAGTGTTGATATTGATTAGTCAAAATGGGTTTTTACCTGGTGAAATAAAAAAAAAAACTAAACGTAATACATTTAGTCTACAAGTCTAATTAATGATCATTAAGATAAGTAAAGTTCAGTACGTTATATATAAGTGAAAAAGCACACCCCATAATTTAAAATGATATTTATTCCGAGATTCTTCTTCACAAATTTAAAACGTAAGCACAAGAAAAATTATAATACTATCAACAGAATTTTTTTATCAGGGTTTAAGGCTGATCACAGGTTGTATGAGGTCGATGCCTACTAATGCACTATTAGGAGAAACAGGGGAAATAGATTTAGATTCCAGAAGGCTCTGGTTAGCAGCCAAATTTTTGTTGAAAGTTATAAGTGTTAAAGATCATCCGATTTTAAAAATTGTGGAATCTCTCAATATATGTGTCGTGAATAAATACAGTTATTGGAGAAACAGAGAGCCCCATTGTTAATTCAAGCCTTACAATTAATTAGACCAACTTTAGATCAATTGAACATTCACTGCGTGCTACCTAGTTTTGATATAGAATGGGTCAATCAGATTACCAAATTAAAAATTATCAATCTTAATCTTAAAAAGAATGATTTCAACACCGTTGCAGATTTCAAGCAGGCTACAGAACCTTATAAAGGAAGATATATCTTTATTTACACGGACGCATCTAAAGATAATAATAGGGTGGGCTTCGGGGTACACATTCCTGAGCTAGATATCAATTTCTCTTCCAGGCTACCAGACTGTATGAACATATGTACAGCGGAAATTGTTGCTATCAACAAAACTGCTACCATATGTTTGGAAAAAAATGTGAAAAAAGCTATAATTTTTACGGACTCGCAAAGCGCCATTTTTAAACTTAACAGAATGGGTACCTCGCCAATAGTGACTTAATTACTTTATTTACCAAAAGATTGTTAATTGAATCAAATGCGAACGACAGGGAGATTTTTCTGGCTTGGTTACCAGGTCACTCTAAAATATTGGGAAATGAGATGGCGGATAATCTCGCTAAAATAGGAAGGATCTTAAACGTTCCACTTAAGGTTAAACTAGATAAATCGGAATTTTTTAGTGGGGTATTGAAAACGATAAGAAATAATTTTGAAAAAACGTGGAGATATAGCTTCAATACTAAAGGTAAATAGTATGGGGAAATTCGAACTGAATTTGCTTACAAACCTTCGTATGGTGACCAAACATTCATAGATAGAAGACATATCACGACTTAACACGAATGAGAACAGGGCATTGTTTAACCAAGGAACATCTCCATAAAATAGGTATCATAGAAAATCCTTTGTGTGAATGTGGTAGCATTGAATCTTTAGATCATATATTTTTTGAATGCCCCATAAATTTTATTCCTAATTTTAATATATATGATATATTAAGAAAAAACAATAGGTTTGGTCCTATAAATATTCATGCTTTGTTGGCAGATACAAATTCGGAGACAATTAAAATCATAATCAAATTTCTCAAATTTGGTTAAACTAAGTTTCGCGTTTTCTTCTTTTAATAACTTATCCTACTTGATTCCGAGACAACTCTAAATTGTGTAATGCTCCTCTGTTGTCCGGGAGTGAGAAGAGTTTTTCCTTTGTTGTGCTATCTGTTTTACTAACATCTCATCGTATCTCCTATCGTTTGATAGTATAATTTAAGTTAATATAATTTGCATTTATATTAAGTCAGTTATAGTATTAGTAGTTCAGAGGGAGCTCAGAGCTCGCAAGCCTCAGTTCTACACCAAATCGTGCTGGAGTACGGCGCTGAAAGCAAAAAAGTGGCAGCCAACTCCATAGAGTGGAAGAAGAAAAAGAAGAAGAAGAAGGAAACGTAAGCAAAATTATAAAACAAAATATTAGTCAATGCGTTACATAATACATTTCTGGGATAACAGGTAAATGAGGCCAAATACATTATGTCAAATAACATTTACTTCCAAGGCTTTATTAAATATCTGCAAGTAAAACTAACATAAAAAATGATATTTTCCCAGTTGTTACATTAAGAACAAAATTATCGTTACAATTAATTAAATCTTATGAAATAACTGGTTAAGTTGAAAGTTTTCAATTAAAAGTATTCGTGAGACCTACGACAGAATTAATTAATGCTCCAGTCTATGATCGAGAAATAGGTCTTTTTATGACCCCATAGGATGGGAAGTGTTTTAAGTTGTAGACAGGGTTAATACAAAAATAGTTTTGAACGCTGACTTCCATTTCGTTGTTCACCATCGAAATTAGTTTATCTTATTATTCATAACATATTGTTTAATGGGTATTAATCTACTGGATACAACTCTGAAACTCGTTACGAAAGTAATCAAAAATAAAATTAATTCGGTTACAACACTGGAAGACGAACAGCAGGGATTTAGATCAGGAAGGTCTTGCGTGGATGCAGTATTTATTCTACGACAGATAGTCGAAAAATCTATAGAATACAATAAACCAACATTTTTATGCTTTATAGACCTAACAAAAGCATTCGATCGCATAAAGCTAGATGACGTAATCCACCTGTTATAAAAGAGAAATATTCCTATCAATATAATTCAGACCATCGAAAACATATACGCAAACAATAAAGTTCAGATTCGCACTAACGGTAAATTATCAACACCCATACCAGTCAACAGCGGTATTAGACAGGGAGACTCGCTTAGTCCTTTGTTGTTTAACATGATAATGGAGGAAATAATAAAGGAGGTGCGACTTGGTAGAGGATATAAAATGGGTGATACAGAAATAAAAATTCTCTGTTACGCTGATGACGCTGCGATATGTGCCGAAAATTAAGACGACCTCCAAAGGTTGTTAAATACCTTTAATCTTACGGGAAGAAAATATAATATGATTATCTCAGCCGAAAAAACTAAATGTATGACAACCTCAAAAGAACCCCTCCGATGCAAACTAGAACTAGATTGTCAAATAATACAACAAGAAATGAGTTTCAAATATCTAGGAATCGACATAACTAGTTATGGCAACATCGAAGATGAAGTAAGAGGGCAGGTGGCCAAAGCAAATAAAGTGGCGGGTTGTCTCAACGACGTGATCTGGCGAAACAAACACTTACAACAAGAAACAAAGGTTCGGATCTACAAAACCACAATTAGACCTATTATGACATACACCTCAGAAACACGGCCAGAGACGACAAAAACGAAACAACTATTGGAGACTACAGAAATGAGAATACTTCGACGAATAACAGGAAAAACGCTACTAGATAGAGAAAGAAGCGATAACATTAGGCAATCATGCAACACAGACTGCATTAATGAGTGAGTCCTACAACGTACGACACAGTGAAACAAACACATAAGCCGAATGACAGAGGATAGACTGGTAAGGATTGTACGAGATAAATCGCCTAGTGGTACACGCAGTAGAGGCCGACCACGGAAAAGGTGGAACGATAATTTAAGTCCAGAATGAGGAAAATCGAAGAAGGAACAGGTCAGGGACCTATTATAGAAGGTAGAAGAAGAAGAAGATATTGTTTAAGAAAATTTTCATGGTTAGTGCATCGCTTTCGTTTTTGCCCTGGACTTCTAGAGTTATTAAAACGTCTTAACATGCTACTTATTGGAAAACGATATATGCCCAACAAATCTAAATATAACTCTGAAAATATCCCTCCAATAAAAATTGACTGCCGCACAGTTTCGTATCTTGTTAAATTTTTTGGGCGATTAGGAGTCATGAAAGCAACAACCTACCACAAAAATAAACTAGCCTTAAAAAAGTAAGAGAAATAGGTTATATGCAAATATTTTTGAAAATAATGGGTGTTCTAATTGTTATTATGAATCAAAGCACACTGCACATGTAGACAATAATTGATATTCGAAAAGTTTGCACACGACAGACGCCACTACGTCCAGAGACAGTATAGCATATTAATTATTATTCACTTACTATCACCACGGCCTGCAATAAAATTATGTGTTTGTTTGTTTAGCTAATTATTTCGCGTGGGTTTATGTTTATTTATTATAATTTAGATTTCACACCTTTATATCTAAAGAAAGTATATACACACTACAAAAATATATAGATTTCAATAACTTTGGATTGATAATAAAATAACCTTCTTAAATATTATTATAGTATTTGTTGATTGTTATTTTATGTTTTATATGTAATTTCGGAAGAATTCATATTACTTCATTTTCTTCATCTTTGTCAGTTGTGTCAGAGAAAATGAGAACGGTCCTGCTTGTGTAACTCCTCTTTAGATTTACCCGAATAGCATATATTTCTACTGGAAATATCGTGGTATGCTGCCCTAGTGGTTCACTTATGTTAAATTTGGACATAACCCGGTACCATGGTCAGTTTTGGACCCGTCTCTGTACCAGCCGAAGTTTTCTGGCTGTTTTACTGTTCGATCAGAGCCCACCATCCAGTCAAGCTTAATGGTGTAGGGTCTGTCAAAGTTGTAGTTGACTGCTTATTTTCAACAAAGGATTTGTTACCGCGCTTTTGATGTTGGTGTATCCAAAGGCAGGTCCTGTCCACCAAACATTGTCCAGTTCCAGCCTGTATATGCTCATACTCGCCTCAGCCTTAATTATGATATCACGGGGGGCGGTTTAGTAGGGTTTCGATGGCTGCTGTTGGAGTGCCTCTCATGGCAAGCGTACTATTATTTTTTAAATTTAAATTGTAATTTTACATTCAATTTTAAACATGTATTTACAAAAATACTCTTGAAGTAAATATCTTTTATTTCAGGTGTTCATCGGGGTCAACATCATGAAATTAATTAACATCTATTAAAAATAACTGTCAACTTTAAATTTATTGGAATGTTTCTATTTGTTTCTGATTTGAGATTGTCTTCCTTGTCACGTAATGTTTTGGTTATTATTGGTGTTTATTTGTTTGTTCAAAAGTAACTTTTATTAAAACAAAGTTTAAATATAGTTATTAATTTAAAATACCCAATTAAAATAATTGCCACCAACACTCATGTGGTGAAAATTTAATGATTTTCTTGTCATCCCTACTATTTTCGAGAATTATACGATGACGGTGACTGCTAATTTTTTTAACCTACTTTTAAGTAGAACATCAATTACTCTGAAACTACGGCACAACATTTTTCCGCAAAAATATTATTTTATAAGATTTCTGTAATATTGATCAAACATATTTAATAAATTTCCTGAATGTTGTGGAAAAAAAGCACGCTAAAAACGAATTCCCTGGTTTAACTTGAAAACTTGCCTAAGTTGCCAAGAAAGGGTTCAAATTGACTAGTGCAACAATAATTCAACTAAGATGTGATCCTTTAAAAAACAAGAATGGAAGAAGTCATGCAGTTGAAGAAAGTTTCTTTCACTAGAAGAAGATCGTTCTTGGATTGAAGATAGCTTCATTTATTGTAAGTTTACTTATTCCAAATTTACTAATTCAACAATTTGTTCAAAATTTAGCACCTATACTTAATTAAATAATTGTTACAGTTTAAGTTGTAAAGCTATTTTAAGAATTTTGAAAAAAGCGACAACGGAATTAAATTTAATTTCCAGGGTGCACCTGTCAGAAAACAAGTGATTTTTCCTGATCTAAATTGACAGTGGTGGGTTTAAAATGATAAGTGGAACAATAAATCAAGCAAGTTTTGAACTTTAAAAATACAAGGATAAAATTCATTTCTTTCTGATAAATGAACCACCAAAAATAGAAAATGTTGTTTATTTTCCGGAGACAATTATTCCTAATATCGATTTTAAGGATATTTCTTTAGGTTTTTATTCTTAATATTCTTGGAAGATCTAATTTCCATTCCATTGCAATCAGATCGATTTTAAGTCTTAAACCTTCCGAGTAAATATGGCTGTTATGACAGAGAACTCTGACAAAATTAATAGAAAAATTCTTAAAACTTAGATAGAGAAAATTCTACTTTAAATTTCACACGCTTGTGTAACTTTAAGTTAGGTTGCGTGTTCCTAATTGATTTGAATTATATATCTTAAATAACACTTTTATACTTTAGTTTTGTTTACGAGCTTAAAATTTCTCCCCCAATATGAGACGTGATTTCTAAGATGAGCCGATGATTGCGAGATGCAAAAAATTGCCAGTGATTGATTATTTCCGTTATTGATTATCTCACCTTACGGATGTGACAGCTTTGGTAGTGTCTTTGAAGTTGAAGAAATTGATTTTCGTGAACCTGTTTGCCACGGGACCCGCTATATTACACTGAGAAAAAGTGCAAAATACGCTGATAGTAGTGATTACAATTAAAAAGAAACACTATAAGGTATATTTTGCCATTGACAAAAAATAAATATAAAAGCTCATTTTTAAAAACATTTAATAAATATATTCATATCTTAGATGTTTGTCATCTAGACAAATATTTTTACACTAAATATTACCTCAAGATTTTGTTGGTAGCTTTCATGGCTACTGTGCTGGCTACACTAATGGAAAATAATGGGCTCCATTTTGTGGTATGTGTATGATTTCTGTACGAGGACATATTCTATTTTTCGTGCTTGTTTCCTTGATTGAGCTCTAACCGACCAGAAAGTCGAGTCTTGTGGTTATGCGTTTATCATGACAGCCGATAGTCGATTAACTACGAGGGCTACCATCAAGGAATGGAGCGAGTTCACAATCATTCTCATAAATTTATAAAGTTTACTAATAATTGTTATAAATTTTCAAATTGACTATAAATTTTGATATATAATATTCAGTATAATTCGATCTTATTTACCAATTTGGCACTTTACACCCATTCAAATCATCTATAAGCCCAGCCCAGTAACGCATCCATGTGAAGCCAACAACACAGAGACCTATCACACACCAATATTACAGTCAGCTAGCAGTGAAATCAAACAAGTAATCCAACAGCAAAACAATCATGATGTGAACTAAGCTTAAGTTACAATTCAACATAAGTTAATCATTAAATTTTGTTAATTTGGGTCAGTACATCGCTTTATTCTTATAATTTTTGACAAATTCAAATGTTTATCTTAAGGGGTTTTTAAAGAATTTAGAAGAGTGTGCGACATACAAGCACACTAAGATTCTCATATCATTTTTAAGAAAAAATATTTATGATAATTTCATACAAAAAAATATAAAATGCAAACAGAAAATAACACGATGAAATCTACATCTTAAAGTTAGGTTCAATCAAAGATTATTATAGCTAACGCTATAATAATCTTTGGTTCAATCCAATAGAAATCCGCACAGAAATTGGTAAAAATGAAATAATCTGTTGCAGTATTCTTTTTAATTTCAGTTTCTCCCAGTGTAATTATAGCGGGTCGCGAGATATGCAAGGTCACGAAATTTAGTTTTGGCGGAAACGCCTTTCATCTCATTCGCAAGATGAAACAATCTGTGTTTCCGTGAGATTATCATATTTTTATCAGCAAGAAGTTTTTATATGTACATATGTGGTCTTCGTAACACATGGAATTATAATATATATAATAATTTATGTGACTAACGATTGTATTATGAAAAAATCTCCCTAGCCGTTGCCTCGTAACATTTAATATTGACAACCTTTTTCTCCTTGCATGTCAAATTGTATTTCTGTTCGTTAACTTTTTAGTATTTTGTAAAGTGTTTTTTAATGAAAAATCAGTTTTTAGAAGTCCAAGCAGCATTTAAGTCATCCTCCAAGAGTTTATCATTTGATGAACTGCACTACCAGCCGTATAATTCAGATTAGATGCCGTCTGACCATTCATATTTTTCTGAATGAAGTGAACAATATTTTGCTTCATTGTTAGGAAGACAACTTTTCAAGTGCCCCTCGTGTATATAAATCGAGTAATATGTTTTTAATGATAATTTTTGATAAGTTATATACAAATAAAATTATATTCTTTTAGTTAATTCTTAGCTACACTCAAGTTTTAAGTTAGATAAAGAGGTAAAGCTTTAGTCAATTTGTTACTACCTTCCTAATAATTTCAAATATTACTTAATTAATGGCAGCATAATTCAATGGTCTTGAAACGTTTTAAGATTATTTTTATCTCTTTAGTTTATGTTCCAAATACATGCGGCAGTAATACTTGACTCCCTGAAGGAACAGTCAATGAAAAATGATCGTGATCATAAATAACCTTCTAATCTAAAATTATCTTTCTTTGAATATACCTACATCACTCATATTAAAAATGAAACATAAGAAAAAAACACTTACTTCGTATTCCTCCAATTTCTTTCTAAAAAATATAGTTATATAAGCTGGGCAGACAACCTTTACAAACTTAAAACCGTGTCGCTAGGCTAGGATTAACCAAAAAGAGTAATAATTTCGTTCGTCTGACAACTGGTTCACTCTAAATCATTCTAGACTTAGAGTAAACGTCCTCCCCGCAAGATGAATTACGCTGTAATCTACGCGATGCGTTCAACGGTTTACTTCCGCGCCTCATGTAAAAGATTTAGGACTCGCTGGGATAAAGAAACTTTTAATATTTGTTGTGTTTTCCATGTTTTTATTGACCTCTAGTATAAAAATGTATACATTTTTATTTTTTATGTAAGTGCCCTTGAACAATGGAAAAATTGAGGAAAATATGTCATCATATATAATTCGTTACCAACCCTTTATGTTCCCGTCCTTTCTACCTTTGTGAATACAATTTTTGAAAATGGAAAAATTTTGCAATTTAGGAATCTCTTTGTTTGGTGTTTATTTCTCGAATATACTTTAGATCTTCGTCGATAAAACTAAAAGGTCAATAAGATATAAAAAAGTTTTTACAGCCTTAGAGTTAGTTTAATAAGTCACAGTTTTTTCTCCTTCAGGCCGTTAAGTAAAAAAAATAGTTTGTTTTCTGCAAATCCAGCTCTGGTCCCCTCTTCATACGTGTTTTGAACACTTACTGTAGCTATAATGTAGCAAGAACAAACTTCAAATCTTTGGAATCACTTTTGTATTTTTGAATCAAGGCTCTCCCTATTGATTCCTGTTTGTTTACCAGAATTTATAAAGTTATAAATGGGAACTGGAACTGAGCTGTTAAGCCTGATAGTGATTGCTTCTAATTGCGAGATGACCAATCTCTGGTGAATCTAAACTGTTGGTTAGATCTAGCCGTTACTTCATGTGATGCTACGATCAGTCGATCACCTGAGCTACGTGCGTGGTTTATATATTTTTCAAGAGTTATTTTTAGGTAGGTATGATGAAGCGTGCCACAATTAAGGTCGATATAAAAATTGAAAGAAAACAACTGTCTGTATAAGATCAAAATCCGAGACATGTCGGTGGGATGTTGAACCTGCGGACATTTTCGATGCCCGACATTAAAATATCAGCAGTCAAACAACATCTATACATACACCGGAGTTCTGACAGGTTTAACATCCTGCCGATATATCTCGGAATTTAGAAATTATATAGACAATTGTTTCCTAAGAATTGTGCTCTGGGTTCGTGAGAGCTCCACTGACAAGACCATTAGGTAGTCAAAAGGCGTATGGAGAGGGATCCATAGTTGAATTTGCAGGATATAAACTGTCTATTTTTTCCTTCAACCACCTGAAGGAGAGGTACCTTATGAATACAATCGACCTTAATAAAATGTTTATAAAAAAATTGAACTGTCTCCTAAAAAAGCGCTGAAATCCGAAAAAAAAAACATTACAAATTTTTATACGAAATTGAAATTTTTGAAGGCTTCATAAAATTGATCCTAACAAAATATGATTGAAATAAAAATATTTTATTTCTGATTCCTTTCTTACCCTAGCTTTTATGTATCTTGTGTTGGTAATGATTTGTTTCACTAAATAACAAATTGTCACCTAGGTAATTAAAAAAGTTCAATTTCACAGAACGATTTATATTTTTCGCTTGTTAGAGCTTTTTATAAGTTGGTTAATTTTTTTTTATAAAAATTTTATTTTTCGATTTTTAGTTTTGAACCCGTTATGATATTTAGAAATTATTTCAACTAAGGACTAAGCGAGATATGTAGTGTACCTCGCAATATTTCTAAGGTTCGAAAAAATATACCCATTTTCTCCATGCAGATTAAATTGAACAACAAAAAGTTCTTTGATTTCGAGAATTCTCCAAATACTAGTATTGAATGCAATTGTGCTAAATAAATATTTAGCCTCTAGTAAATTTTTAATTTAAGAAATTAATTTTAGATTCATAATCTAGGCCTCCAATAAAACCCAATACCGATATTTAAAGAACTTGTAAATTTTTAAATCCGACATATTTTATCCGACATATTGAGTCTGAAGAAATTTATTTTAGATCCGTAATATACGCCCCGGGAGTCCTCCAAAATCAAGATGAAAAATGTAAAATTTTCAGCCTCCTATATTATATTTGCCATATTAAATTGTAAAAGATACCAGTTTTGGACAACATTTTTAGCATGTTTTTTTTGATCCGTCATAGTAAATATTTCAAAGATAATTTTAGATTCGTAATTTACTCCTCTAAAACACCTCAAACCAATATTGGGAAAAATGGAGGTAAGATTTTTTACCCAACATTTGGATCCATATTAATTTTTTTAAAAATAATTTTAGATTCATTATGTGCGACCCGGAAAACTTACCAAATCAATTTTAGAAAAAATGGGATTTTGTCTTGTATCTTGGATTTTACTAATCTAATTTCGGCCAAAATAATATGGGGCCACAGCAGCAACTTCTTGAACGTAACGTAAGAGTAAAAAATAAAGAACGATCGAATTTAGAACCTCCTTCTTTTAGAAGTCAGCTGAAGGGCATAGTTATTCTTAAGATTTTTTAAAGAATCTTTCTAATATTTTGCAATAATTTGTCTCTTAATATTAATTATAACTTTGAATTTAGGCTTTCTTCATATATGTACAGCCAGAAGGTTTAGTTTTCAAAATTTTTGAGTATTTTTATTAAAAATTTCTGATTTAATTTTAATTAAAAAATTTTGTTTCAATTTGGGGATCATCTGAATTTTATGCCAGGAGAGGTAAAATAACTTCAAAACTTTGAAGAGTAATCAGTTGTCGCAATTGAAGCAACTGTTCTATACCAAAATATTTTTGATTTTACACCCACTATAAAATAAACAATTTTCCTAATCAAGAACGAAAGCTTTCACGGCTTTGGTTAAATAGAAAATCAAAATGTACCTCTACGTCCAATCCTCAGCGCAATAGACTCACCAATCTACAAAATAGGTAAATATCTGGCCAAATTTTTACTTACATTCCTTTACAGGAAAAACCGATCCTTCGTTAAAAACTAGAATTAACTAGAAATACTTAAAACATGTCTGATTTAGACTTATTTTACTTTTCAACGAACTTTCTACGAGCAGACTTCGAGAGCGGCCGTGGGATCTCCGCTAATACCTATGGTAGCTAACATCTTCATGGAAGCTTTCGAAGAAAACACCTTGTCTGCTGCTCTTCTAAGACCTAAATTTTAGTGCAAATATGTAGATGTAGAACACATACAAATCGATATCTTAATGCAACGTCACACCATCATCCTTCTCAAAAACAATTCATCATAAACTCTCTGGTACATAGAGCACACAATATGTGACGAACAATCACTGAAATCAGAAACAGAAAAACGAACTAATGTTCTGATAGTCAACGGATATTGCGTTGAAGATATAAGAAGTACTACTAATAAATATAAAAACCCAGCTCCTCAACAAAATGTCAGAAACGAACCTCCTATGGACAATGTTGTCTTACCTTACATACACGAAACCACCGAAAAGATTGCCAGATTGCTCCGGAAATCAAATATTCGGACAATTTCCAACACATGTAAGAAAGTTGAACAATGTTTGAAGTCTCCAAAGGACGCAATTCCATTTCAAACAGAAGGCGTTTACAAGATATTGTGCTCTTGTGGTAAAGTGTATGTAGGTGAAACAGGACGGTCTATATCCACTAGGTTTTAGAAATATGAAAGATGCATAAAAAAGAAACAAATGGTTTCTTTGAACGTAAAATTAGAGAATCAATCGAAATTTGTAAATATTTAAATGATATTAATAGAGATGCGGATAACAGTCTACATCACGCGTGGAAATCGATTGTAACGCTCCTCGATAGTCATTCAGTGTTCTAATCTCGTGGAGTAAAGAGCTCTGAAGATTCCTCGTGCAATTGTAGGCGAAACGTCGGATAATAATTCTAATTTGACACGGTCTCAACTCAAGAAGCATGATTTTCAATTTTCCTGATCTTTTTTGAGTATCCCAGTTTTTATGCTTATTGTTTAGTTATTCATGTGACTAATATTAAAATTAAATGCCAACACGCGATTCTAGAAGAAAATTTAATACTCTATACTATAAAATATCCGAAATTCAAAAAAGTTTTTTTATATATTTACAAGTGACTTTACTTATAAGACATACTGAATTTTTTGTTATATCAATATTTATTTTTCACTTGATGCAAATTTTAGATTTTCTATCTTTGATTTATTTGTATATCTTTAGAGGGAAGAATCTGATATGCGTAAGATCGTTTTTGAGTTCAGCTTGACAAAATACCCAAAGAAGAAAAATCATAATTTAAGTTTTGAAAATTTTTGTTCTTAATAAATATATTTGATATCGTAGTCCAAGGTCATATCATCTTTAATATAAAATGTCAAAAATCTGTAAAAAGTAAGTTCTATATTGTTTAATCCCTGACCTACATTTCAAAATAAAAAATCCATATCCAGCAGCCACGTAAGGCTGACACCCTAAATACCGAGAGCTTATTTGGGTTTTGCTGATTCCAAACCGCAGTATTTAACTACCAGCTGTAACTGTAAGGGCGCGAGAAGGGTGAGGGGCGCTACCGCTCCATTACTGAGCTAAGCGGCGACAGGTCATAATTCAACGGACCGGCCCTGTTTTAGGACATGACCGGCCCGAAGTGTATCCGTTCGTTCATTTCGACTAACTGGATATGTGTACGACAATAATAGTGAAAAACGTAGGAATGTTACAAATTTAAAGTGGTTACACATGTTCACTTAAACTGAAATTCCGTCTTTTATTTTGCTTTCGATTGAAGGTTTTAAGTAATTATTTGGAAAAAAAGGAGAAAGGGTGGCTTCCATATTTAAGGAATAAGTGTAGGATAAAATATTTTTAGATTATAAATTTGGGATATTTTAGTTGCTTTGAAAATATGAATAATGGTTGTTGCGTGACTATTTGATATTCATCTCAGTAAAGAAATATAAAAAATTATAAATATATCTTTATAATATTCAGAGTTGAATTATGTGTTGAGTTTTTAATCAAACAAAATTCGAAAATTCGAAATTCCTAAATGTTTCCAGCACGAACTAATTTTATTTATTTCTCACAAGAATCTATAAAATAATTATTTTTATAAAATACAACTTGGAAGATAATATGCCATATCACTTCTCACTTTACATAATGTTGCGATACATTAATGCCTTATATTCCTATAGACAAAAGAGCCTAATCCATTAATTTGATTTTGGCAACAATTCTGTTTCGATCGAGATGAAAATTAACCAAAAAAAATAGTGATCACGTGATTGGCATTATCTGTCAAATTTAAATTTTTTTCCAAAAAATATTCAAAAGTGGGGTTATATCTGAAAATATGGAAAAAAGTTTTAAGAAAAATTTTTCTAAATGCAGTTTTAAGCCCATATGCAAAATTTCAGCTGAATAACATAATTTAGATTTCTTGTAAATTGCACCATTGTTGCAAAATAAGGCTCAACGCAACCTACATAAGACTTCTTAGTTTTGACAATGTTTCATTTCAGACATATTTTGTTTAAAGTAGCGCCATATTAAATGTGTGTTTTTCTTCAAAATCCAAATAGGGCTATTAAAATTTGATCACATGTGATGCAAATATTATTTGTTTTTGACCCTGATTAAGGTAACTTCATGAACTAACTATTTTTGAAAACGCAGTTTGTGTCTAAAAGTAGTACATATTAATATTAGGTAAATAGTTTAATTGAAAAGACTCAAATTTTCTAATGAAAAAATAATAATATAAAAATTAAACGCATTTACATTATAATTTTTTTATTAGAAAATTTTAGTATTTTCAATTAAACTATTTTCTAATATTAATATGTATTACTTTTAGATATAAGCTACGTTTTCAAAAATAGTTATTTTATGAAGTTACCTTATACAGGATTAAAAACAAATAAACTTTGCATCACATGTGACCAAATTTTAATAGCCCTATTTGGATTTTGTAGAAAAACACACATTTAATATGACGCTAAAATAAACAAAATATATCTGGAATGAAGCATTGTCAAGTTTGATGTAGGTAGCGTTGAGTCATATTTTGCAACAGCGATGCAATTTACAAAAATTAGGCAAAAAATCTAAATTATCTTATACAGCTGAACTTTTGTACATAGACTCAAAATTGCATTTAGAAAAACTTTTTCTTATAACTTTTTTCGATATTTTGAGATATATTGAATTTGGAAAAAAATTAAAATTTAACAAATAATACCAATCACGTGATTACTATTTTTTTAGTTGATTTTCATCACAATCGAGAGAGAAATTGATGTCAAAGTCAAATTTCGAATAAAGTTATTAATAACAAAAAAATCCCATATGATGCAGACTTTACTGGTAACACTGTATATATACATATATATATATATATATATATATATATATATATATATATATATATATATATATATATATATATATATATATATTGTTGTATGAACGACCGCCTATAGGTGCAACATCTTATTTATAAATTCCGTCAAGGAGTGACTTCAAATTTAACATCCAAAAATAATTAAGTATAGTAAACAAGGGTGTCTGGGGAAGGCATCGGTAGAACCCACCACTGGCGAGTCCGCCACCGGTGTCAGGACGAAACACGCCTTAAAAAATTTTAGTGGCCGAAAATCAGCTTGTACTTATGTCGTAATATCGCCGGCATATTTACAACAATATATATATATATATATATATATATATATATATATATATATATATATATATATATATATATATATATGTATATATGTATGTATATAGGATGTCGCACCACATTTTCGTCAGTTTGTTGTATGAACGACCGCCTATAGGTGCAACATCTTATTTATAAATTCCGTCAAGGAGTGACTTCAAATTTAACATCCAAAAATAATTAAGTATAGTAAACAAGGGTGTCTGGGGAAGGCATCGGTAGAACCCACCACTGGCGAGTCCGCCACCGGTGTCAGGACGAAACACGCCTTAAAAAATTTTAGTGGCCGAAAATCAGCTTGTACTTATGTCGTAATATCGCCGGCATATTTACAACAATATATATATATATATATATATATATATATATATATATATATATATATATATATATATATATATATATATGTATATATGTATGTATATAGGATGTCGCACCACATTTTCGTCAGTTTATATACAGAAAATGATAAAACTTTTAAAAATATCTTTAATAGGGGATATGTATGTCTATTGGGACTAAATTTTAAAGTTATTTTGAAATTTTTACAGTACTTAAAAAAAATGTTTCACACCAGAGTTGTCAAAATTTACATGAAATGCTCTGTATATTTTGTTAGCGCAGACCTAATAAGAGTAAGTTGTTCGCATGTTTCATAATTTCATGGTAGATCTAAATTTAAAAGACTTGCCTATTCAAGGTAGATGTTTTAAATTGTATGTAAAATATAGAATTTTTATTTTAATGTGACATTTTCAAATTTAGACATAAATTTTTTACAATTTATTTTTGAAAAGTAAGCATTGAATGAGCTAACGTTATAATTCATCATATATAAAAAAAAATAACAAATAATTTAGTGACACTTCCTGTTAGTTAAACCATCATCGTTGTTCGAGGTTATTTTTTTAAATGAGAACTTAGCCCCAAGAAGGAAATTGCTTGCTAACATCAAGAATTTATTTTCAACATAGATGGCATCCCTACAAGCGTTCATTAGAAAAAACCGTCCGTCAGAAGCCAATTACCGGAAATGAAGAAATTGAATTTGATTTCTGGTTGAATGTCCGCATACAAGTTACCAAAAAATTTATGAAACTGCAGGAATAAGGAGCCGTAACATTGAAATAATAAAAGAAGATACAAAGTTTATCCATATCGTATTCAACTACATCAGGAACTTCTGGAAGTGGGATGCCACCGACGACTCGAATTTTGTTTATGGATTTGAGAAATGTTAGAAATTGATGGAATGTTGTTTTATTTTGTTTCTTTTTTCGGACGAATCCACTTTCTATAACAACGGATTGGTCAACAGGCATAATTTCCATTATTACATTGATGAAGATCTTAGTTGATTTACAACCGTGTATCGTCAGCACAGATGATCTGTCAATGTGTGGGATGGAATAATTGGAACGCATGTGAAAGTTCTATACTTTTTCGATGGCTACTTATACAGTGCCATGTTTCTTAGATTTGTCGGACACAATTTACTCTTTTAGAATGGTCCACTAATTACTTAAAAAGAATGTGACTGCAACTAGACGGGACTTCCAAGTTAACATCAAAAATAAGTTAGATACTTAATATCCCAATATATGGATAGGTTGGACGAACACAGTATTGGCCAGAAACATCTGTCAATTTTTTCTTATGGGGATATATTTAAAATATTATTAACGATGTACCGTTAAGGATACCCGAAAATATGAAAGATTTAAAGAACAGCTTTTCGCTTCATAACACGAAATATGTTAATTAAAGTTAAACAGTCATTTTAGAAAGAGTTCGCTTATGCATTGAAAAAGATGAACATCAGTGTGAGCATTTTTAAAATAGTTTTTAAAATTTTTAAATTAAGTTTGTCATCTCTTTACTATAGTGTGTATTGGTAATTAATCTAGTTATGATTATTTTTTTTCACAGATTAGTGAATACATGTCATCAGGGTAATAACAACGTCAGCTCCTTCAACGCCTATATTTCAACAATAAATTGAAAAAAATTTATGTCTAAAATGAAAAATGCTAAATTACTAAAAAAACCATAAAAGATAGATCTGTACCCTTTTTAAAACGTTGCTACAGTTTAAAATTATAATATAAATTCGATATTAAATACAATGTGTTTCATTTAAAATAAAAAAGGTATTTGATTTTAATGATAATAAAAATCAAATGCAAGTTTTTATCAACCCTGTATTTTTTGATATTATTTTACTTTTCAGTAAATTGTAATAATTTTATTAAAAAGCCAATATAATTTAAAACATCTGGCTTGAATAGGCAAGGCAGGCACGCCTCTTAAACTTAGGTTTAAAATTTTAAGAATAGTTAAATATCTCAAGAACGTCTGGTCTTACGTGTATGAAACATAACAGTAACTTACCCTTGTTTGGTCTGCGCTATCAAAATACGCAATAGTATACAGAGCATTTCATTTAAATTTTGACAAATCTGTTTCAAAATAACTTTAAAATTTAGTTCCAATAAACCTACACATCCCTTTAAAAATATTTTTAAAAAGTGTGAAATTTTTTTGAGTCATTCTGTATACTGCGTAGGCCAAATATGAATTTGGAAAGCAAAAATGGGGAAAATCTATTCTCTTATACCTAGTGGCATTTAAAGTCCTAAAATTAGTCTCCAGATTTTTTTTGTCTTAAAATATTTAAATGCCTTTTAAAGTCTTGTCAAATTTTGTCAAATTCTGGCCTTTAGGCGATAGTTGATCTTGATGTACCTATTCTCTTCTATTAAATTAAAAATATTTTATCACTTTGTCTAAATAAGTCGGCATTTCTTTATTGTATGGTGATTTACGCTTTAATTTAGCTACCATGGTTCGTAAATTTTTTTTCTGAAATTCTACTTAATTTAAAATCATGAGAACACTCTTTTCTAACTTATTTAAATGTATGCCTAAAAATTATCTTTCGATCTTTTTACTTCCTTAATCACCTAAATAGTTAAAATAGAAGAAGATATATTGACTTCGTTTGATAAAACCACCTTTAAGTTCGATTTACATTAGAGAAGAATTTACATTTTTGGAGTTAAAAAATTCGAAGCTTTTAGGTAGCTTAGCTTACTAACACTATGCAGGTTTCATAAAATAGGAACGCCTCGTTTTACTGGTCAAATTTGCATAGCTCAGATTTTTTTTCTTTCTTTTTAGTTTTATCAATTAAAGCCTATAAGTTGTGTATGATGCAGTATTGCAGTTTTTGGCTATATATTGTTTTAACATTAAGAAAAACTTAGTCTCTATACTCAGCTATATTGCATTCACGATTTCTCCGATGATCCCTTGACAATTCTCTTCCATGTTTCTGTTTCTACTGCTTCGATTTTCCACTCAGTTACTTTATGTTTTTCAAATCATTCCTTATGGTGTCCATCCGTCTATTGCATAGTCTTCCTTTTCATTTTTGCGCTATAGGTTTTGTTGTTTAAAAGCATTTTTGTCATTCCATTCTTCTCTAGCTTGTTACCTGCTTTTATGGATGTCGTCATGATTACTTTAGATTCTTATTACGAAGTCTCCTTATTTGTTCTTCTTCTTCATCCAGTTTCTGTATTGACATCGTCATAAATCTATCTAAAGTTTTTCTTTCCCGACGCTCGAATATGTCCCGAACAGACGATTATTTTATTATACAGACCGATCGAACTGAACCTTGCTAATAAATATAAATATTATAATTTATTAAATATAGGCCTTTGTTACCCCATAAAGTTAACCAAATACTCTTATGCTTCCTCCAGAGAAAATTCACTCATTCCAAAAATACTTGGACATCATAAAGGTGGAACTTTATGTGGCTTTTTCCATGCTTTCTGGCTCTAGGTGATATTAAGGTACTCACCATTCTCCTTAAGGTTCCCGACAGTTCAAGATGTTCCAAGTAGCAATTTGCGTAGCATTATTTAGGTGTTCGCTGAGACAATGCCTTGATATTAAGCAGAAAACTGGTACTACGCCCGTTGTCTGAATATTTGTGCCGCTAGGTTTCTGTATTTGAAAATCCTGTCATTATGCTTGTCCCTTTAACTCTTGTTGTTACGGATGGCGACTTCTATTAGTGTTACTCACTGGGATGATTTATTCACTAAAATGGGATCTGGCTTGTTATGTGCAACTGTAAAACAACTAGTTATTCTCTAGTACAGGTCTCGGACTATATATATAGTATGGCACTTTCTCAACCTGTAACAGTTTATAATTCTCTCTCAACTCTTGATGGATGATCTTTTGGGCTGAACCTGTCTTTCTTTGTACTCCGATCCGGTAAATATTTGGCATCCTCCTGTTATGTGCCGGATTGTCTCTGATATTCAACATTCATATCGGCTTTGGTAATTCTGAATCGAAAGGTCACTGATTATATATTTCAGGTAGTTTCTCGTTGGGATGATCTGATCTTGGATAGCTCCTAGGAAGCCTTCGGTTTCAGGAATCATTTGCCCTGACTTCAATCAGTAGGTTGATGCTAATTTGGTAACATTTTACAGATTGAACTCATTTGGTATTGTCCATAAAAAGGCTTTTGTAGCTAGACTTGAAACTTCTCTTGGTCTGGTTGCTGATGAAAAGTCAGTTCATAGTCCCTTAACTGTCGCGCTATTGAGTCTTTTGTCTCACATATTGCCCGGCTTTGCGCAGGAGACTCTGTTAGCTTAGTTTTTAAGTTGTTGATCCAATCGCTTACCAATATTTACTGTGGTATCTTATGGCATTGTCCATTCAGGTTAGTAGCACTACGAGGATAACTTTGCGTGCCTTTGTCAAGAGTATTGTGCCTTTCCTCTGCAAACTTTCTATGTTCTTACTGCTCCATTTCAAAATTCCAAAAGAGTTACTGAGTGCAGAGCACTTATAAATGTTGAGCGCATTAAATAAATTTTTACTATTTAGTTTGGTTCGCAGTACCTGCCTCATTCGTCTTAAGAACTCGTTGGGTTAATTCTTTCTATTTAATTCGTTGATCAATTCTTTGTGCCATTTCAAAAGGCCATTTTTATCATGATTTACAAGCCAAACGGCTTCGCACTCCCTCCAGAGAATATTGACTCATACCAGGTACACAAAGATACCAAAAGTATGAAGCTCTGTGGGAACCCTTTCCATGTTATCGGGTCCTAGGTGACGTGGTCTGCTGTATTTCCCATGAACTTTCGGACGGTTTGCGCGGTTGCTAGGAGAGTTGCTTTCTGCATCAGTTTATACAGATGTCCACTAAAACCCAGTCCCTTGATGTTCTGCAGGAGGTTCTTTGGTATCGCTCCAGTTGTTGAGATTATTATCGGAATCGTTTGGATGCTGTTCATTGGCCATTATCTTCGGATTTGCACCTCCAGATCTCTGTATTTGGCGATCTTCTCGTATTTTGGTTGTTGTTGTTAGGTACAGCGATGTCGATTAGTGTAGTTCGCCTAGAAATTTTATCTATTATTATAATATCTGGTCTATTATGAGCAACTGTCTGATCCTTCAGAACCATTCGGCCCCAATATAACTTGAACTGGTTGTTCTCAAGAGTAGGCTCTGGATTGTATTTGTAATAAGGCACTTTTCCTACCTGTAATAGGTTTACCTTTTCTGCTAACTCTTGGTGAAGTATCTTGGCGGCTGAGTCGTGTCTTTCCTTTCGATAGTTCTTCGTCGGAATAACCTGATCTTGGATAGCTAACAAGAAGCCCTCCGTTTTCGGAAACATCGATCCTGAATTCAACCACTAGTTCGACGCTGAGTTGTCGACATTGTCCTGATTAATCTCACTCGGATGCCGTCCATGAAGTGGCTTCTGCAGCCAAGTTTGTAATTTCTCTTGGTCTGTTTGGTGGTGAGAATTAATATTTTGTTCTCTCAACTGTAGCGGCATTGAATCGTCTGCCTAGTATATTGCTCGATGTAGTGTGGAAGAGTCCGCTAACCTGTGGAAATATGAACGTAAGTTTATTATTTGTTGATCGAGCTGCTTACCAATATCCACCAATCCTCTTCCTCCTTGGTGTCTTGGAAGCATTGTACGTTCAATGGCACTCCAAGGGTAATGTTTTTGTGCTTTTGTTAGGAGTGTCCTTATTTTTCTTTGTAGGTTTTGTATGTCCGTCCTGCTCCATTTTACAATTCCAAAAGAGTAGCTTAGCGCAGAGCAAGCATACGTGTTGAGGGCCTTAAACAAATTTCTACTATTCAAGTTAGTTCGTAATACCCGCCTTACTCTCCTCCATTTTTATTATTATTATTCTTATTTGTTTGGCTAATTACAATCATATAGCTTTTTCTTTTGTTTTCCTCGAGAAATACTTGATTTCATTTACGTGTTCATCATTCCAAACTTACGATTTTTGTTGACAGTTCTTGTTTTTATATCTTGATTTTCTTTACCAGATTCTGTAATGTAATTTTTCGTTTACTATTACTTTTACACCACAGTGCAATAATAAAAAAATTCAAACTTTTCGTTCGACTTCTTTGGAAAAACCAGCATATTTTCATCATTTTAGTTCAACAGAAAATATAAATATCGAGGCACAAACAAAAATCCGCCATTTACAAAATTCAAAGTATACAAAAGTAACGGCAAGAGAAATTCATAATGGGTCTTTAAATTAAAACGAACAATAAGTCAAAAAGTGGCGGCGCGGTGTGGCGGATTTATCAACGAAATTTAACAAGTGAACGTGCCCTAACGAGGATTCGGGCAGTGTTAATAATCGTTAGAAGTGAAACATGGGGCTATTTCATTTATATAAACACGGTGCACCCGGTTAGATATGGCCTATCTCTTCTCTTGTTGATTCTTGCAGAAAAATACACAACCGCAAGTTTTATGATGGCGCGCGAAGAAGGTAAAGGTTCCCTATCTGATTTTGCTGTGATTTATTTTTAATTAGGCTCCTATTTTATATTTCGTTTACTTAACGTCATTATGAAGTAGATAGAAAGTGTTTCAGCACCTGAATATATTTATACTGATTGGTATTATCAATACCTGGAACGAAATAAATTTTTTGTAAGAAATGTAATGTTTAAACAAATAGATAATCAGCATACTGATCTACAGGTGACTGATATAATAAAGGCAAGAGTTCGCATGGGGTATGTGGGTAAATCTTACCATCCTGTTTCATAATTTTACTTCGAAAAAATTATTTTAGAGTGATATTTAGAAACAATCATATTGTTGACACACAGCATATTATCTTAGCAGGCTTTTTGTTACTGTAGCATACTATTGCTAGTACACCATAGTCAATATAATATTTGGAACAACACATAACCTGTCTATAGAAAAATTTGTTTAGAGTTTGCTGAACCTACAATTTCTTCCGAGCTGTTCCGCGCTAAAAAAATTCGTTAAGCTTTTCCCGTACCCACTCGTGGCGACTGCTATACTTATGATACTAATATGATAAATACATTTTTTATGAGTGGAGAAATCATGCGAATTTTTTTTATTTTAAGTAGTTAATTACTTCTTAAGAGATCTAAAACAAAATGTCTTTAAAATTTTCAAATGATTCCTTAAAAGTCATCAAATAGTTTGGCAAAATTAAGTCCAAAAATACAAAACTTCATAATTAACAGTTGTTATGTGGTGCTGTAATTACCTTCAAGGTATCGGTTTCAGCTTCACTTACCACAGATTATTTTATTTATACCTATATATATATATATATATATATATATATATATATATATATATATATATATATAACCTAAAAGAATCATATTTTCTCCAGTTTTCGATATGCATTTATGACAAGCAAACATTTTATATATGATACTTCCGTATACAAAACGTAAAATTACATAACGAAACATAAATAATAAAGCCATCTTCACTTCAACAAAACTCGCATAAAAATTTGGTTTAGGCAGGATAACCTTTTATGGCATCCTCAATAAACCTTCCGATTTTTTCTTGTCCATCGCCTTTTTTAATATATTCTACTAAATTATGTCTATTTTTTAGAACAAATGAGGTTCTGGCAAGACTAAAAACTAATTTTAAAGGTGTCTGTAAATATGACGAGCCGCGCCCTGGACGAGCCTCTATTGAATTTTGCCGACTTCGATTGATTCTTGTCTTCCGCGGCCGACGTCAAAGGAGATAATAAAAGCGTTTGAAACACAAAAAACCAATTTCATCATATTTCTCGTGTCGTCGACCTCGCTGCAAAATAAATGTTTTTAAAATAGCGTGTCATAAAGATATCCAACTAGATAAAAATTTTTTAAGTTCGCACCAAAAATCTCTAGAAATTGGATCACTGCGAATCTCAGTGAAGCTGCTCGCGAAGAATAGAAATTTGATGAAATTGACTTGACGTCAACCGCCGAAGACGCTCGATATCAATCGACGTCTGCAAAGTTTAAAGGATAATTATGGCAGGTTCGTCATTGGCACGGCTCGCCTTATTTATACGCACCTTTAAATGTAAGTTTTAAATCGGATCTGGTTGCCATGAAAATTAGATCTCCAAGTTGGTTAGTTTGATTTGCGTATAAATTGGGTATAATTTATATTATATATGTTTGCAAATAAAGCATTACATAGAAAAATTGGGGACAAAAATTGATAAGAAGAATAGTTTTCTTCCGAAAGTAAGCAGATTTTTCCAATTTCAACAGACTGATAATAATAATAATAAAAAAGATACTTTACGCTTTTATATCTTTAAGGTTATAAATTTGGTTGACGTATTGCCGTACTTGTAAATTAAATCCTTTATTGTTAGCTTGGACCAATTTTAGAGTATTGCCCTGTTAGTGAATTAGGTCAAGTTTGAAACCGGATCTGGTGGCGACGGAAATTAGGTCTTTTATAGTTGGCTCGTTTTGTTTTGATTATCATATTGTTATAATTTGTATTACGTGTATCAATAAGTAAACTTTTATAATGGAAAATTCAAGATTAAAATCTGAAGATGGCGTAAAAGCTTCATTTACCTAATAGGTACATTTTAAAAACTTTAAAAATAGTATGTCTACTTATTGCGCTATTATTTAGTTATCTTGCAGCTGTTTTTGTAACCAAATTATTAAAATAATTTGGAAAAATCTGCGTAATATTGTCTAGCCACTAGAATTTATGATACTAGCATCGAATTATACAAATCAAAGTTTTATAAACTAAAAAGTAATATAAACGGTAGACGACAGTTTAAGTGGATCACAGAACGTGAAAGTGGCGATGCATGTTTATATATTAACGATACGGTGACAAACTACCTGAAACAGTCCCAAACGTAGTAGCCTACGAATATTAACATAACCTATATATTGTGTTTATGATTGGATTAATTTTCGATGACTATATGATAATTTTGTTTCTTTATGTTGACCGTCCAGTTATTAATTAGATTTTACTTTTTTGAGTTTCAATCGTAATATTACTTCATGTATTTGTTGTTAAATAACCGAAATATAAAGAAAAACATGTATTAACTACACATGATGTAATATTATGACCGAAACCCAAAAAACAAAATTTTCATTTATATCAGTTGTCTTTCATTTTATTATGCAGCATTTGGTCTACTGGCCAGTTAGTTCAAATCAGTGCCATAAAATTCAACACACACACGTATTGTGAATTTTGTCGGTCATGTAATGTCAGTTATTTAATATAATTAAATGTGTGAAACAAAAGTGTAAGTTTACTTTTTTACAATATTCACCTTAGCTGATATTTTAAGAAAAAATATTTTCAGTTATTTATACATTTGAACTTTTTTTTTTAATACCATTTAGAGGATAGAATTTGAAATTAAGAATAAGGGAAATTTATTTATTTTTTTATTTTGATAAAATTTCACCTTGATTACCACCGCTTTCACTTTAAAATTAAATTAAAAAAAAAAACCCTTTACAAGCGCAAATCTTTTGCGGTACTTGAAAGGTCGTGCTCAGCAACGCTTATCGTCAGAATCACTGATACCAACCGATCGGATCGAAGAAACAACGTTGGTGGTCGGCCATATATAAACGCCTATTATATTAATAACAACACGTTTGTGAATGAGCCTTATTAAAAATGCATTACTTCTTGTGTTTATCGGTTCGATATGATCTGAAGCGATATACGCAGTGTCTAGTTACAGACTGGAAATTAATGACCGATAATAATCTGCGTTATAATTGTCAATGACATAGTTTTAAAACAACAGTGATTTTCAGAATAATTATATTTTCCACATTTTTATATTAAATCTTTGATCGGTCGTTTTATTTCTGTTGAATTCACTTTTTATTATATTAGTTAAGTAATTTAATACTTAATTGATCAAGGACGACTTAAGGGGGTAGGGCGTAGGTCGAACTACAGCCTAGAGTAGTAGAGTTTGCATTTACCTTTAATCATCGATCAATATATTATGCTATCTTATTTATAAGCTTACTTTTTGATGGCCATTTACTTAACAAGTTTAATTTGGACTAAAATGTGTTTGTCGGACTTGCATTGCCTTTATTTTTATTTATTTTTACGACGTTTCGTTTAAGTTGTATCTCTAATTGTTATCAAGTATAAACTGAATGTCTGATCTTAAGACTACGAGCTTATATAGGGATTGTGTCCATTGAAGTGCAGAGTTTCGCTTCACTATACATACTTCAATGATTTGATGTTACGAAGTAGTGATTGTCAAAGATTAGGTATCTCAACACTCGGTTTACTGAAGATTCCGTTATTCTCTTTAATGTAAGCTACTTCTATAAATTTTCATTTTTTCATGTTGGGTTCCATATATATTGCAGCAGCTTTAAACCATTTTATATGGTGTTGTTTATCTTAGATGTGTTCAGCAATACCTGATCTCGACGTTTCCCCTTTTTGTGTATGAGTTCTATATTCCTTAATTCTAACTTCTAGTGGTCGTTTGGTTTCTTCAATATAATTTTACCACACTCACATGGAACTTTGTAAACATATTCTTTCTTATCGGTAGTTTTTGTTTAAGGAGCTCTAAGTGTATTTCCTGATTTAAAGGCTGTTTTTATGTTATAACTACTGGCAATTCGTCTTATTTTCTCAGAAGTTCCCTTAATGTACGGAATTGTGAACAAGGAATGTGTTTCTTGTTCTAAAGTTATATATAACATCGTCAATTAGTTTTAAAGTATAGCCATTGTGTTGTAAATTGGATTTAATATTTGCCACCTCTTTTTCCAATGAACCGGCATTATTGCATATAGATATAACGCGATCATAGAGATTGCGTATAATTCCTGGACAACAAGAAACACATTTCTTTTTCACAATTCCGTATATTAAGGGAACTTCGGAGAAAATAAGACGAATTGCCAGTAGTTATAATATAAAAACAGCCTTTAAATCAGGAAATACACCTAAAGCTCATTTAACAAAAACAAAACCAAAAACTACCGATAAGAAAGAATGTGTTTACAAAGTTCCATGTGAGTGTGCTGAAATGTATATTGAAGAAACCAAACGACCACTAAAAGTTAAAATTAAGGAACATAAAACTCATACACAAAAATGGAAACGTCGAGATCAAGTATTGCAGAACACGTCTGGGATAAACAATACCATATAAAGTGGTCTGAGGCTGCTACAATATATATGAAACAAAACATGAAAAAAAGAAAATTTACAGAAGCAGCTTACATTAAAAAGAATAATGGAATCTTCAGTAAACCGAATGTGGAGATACCTAATCTTTGGCAACCACTACTTTGTAACATCAAATCACTGAAGTGTGTACAGGGTGAGTCAACGATTGGATGAAGTAGGTTTGTGCCTTTTCGGTGAAATTAACAAAGAAACTATATTTATTGTTTGATACAATTTATTTTTACGCAGATTTTAAAAATATTTAGGACTCTACAGGGTGAGCCAAAAAACTAGGACAGCATAAAGTTGTATTTTTTTAAATAGAACACCCTATATACGAATCGTATTTTCGATTTAACTTATAATTCTAAATCTTCTTTATTAAGGGTTTACTATAACAAAACTTTATATTTTCTGAGATAATTAAGTTTATAGAAAAAAAGTCACATTTTCAAGCATCAATTCAATCCTAAATAACGTTTTCAATTTTGTGACAAATATATTCAAATTTGGAATTTAGCAAGGCCAAGGACAAGTTAACATAATTTTTACCTAATATTTGCAATAAAAGCTACAGGGTGTTGAATACATCGGCTCAAATTTGAACAAGTTTAAATGAATAAATATCTTTTTTTTTTTAAATGGTACACCCTGTATATTTTCATGTTATTTAATAGAGTAATAAAAACCCTAAAAGTTTTGTTCAATATATCCTATACCTATTTATTATAGTTTTTGAGATATTTCAGTTTTTCTTATTTTCCATACTTTTTTACAGAAATAGTCTTCATTATCATAGTAGCCATGGCAAAAACAATGTTTTTGACTATTTCTGTAAAAAAGTATGGAAAATAAGAAAAACTGAAATATCTCAAAAACTATTATAAATAGGTATAGGATATATTGAACAAAACTTTTAGGGTTTTTATTACTCTATTAAATAACATGAAAATATACAGGGTGTACGATTTAAAAAAAAGATATTTATTCATTTAAACTTGTTCAAATTTGAGCCGATGTGTTCAACACCCTGTAGCTTTTATTGCAAATATTAGGTAAAAATTATGTTAACTTGTCCTTGGCCTTGCTAAATTCCAAATTTGAATATATTTGTCACAAAATTGAAAACGTTATTTAGGATTGAATTGATGCTTGAAAATGTGACTTTTTTCTTTAAACTTAATTATCTCAGAAACTATAAAGTTTTGTTATAGTAAACCCTTAATAAAAAAGATTTAAAATTATAAGCTAAATCGAAAATATGATTCGTATATAGGATGTTCTATTTAAAAAAATACAACTTTATGCTGTCATAGTTTTTTGGCTCACCCTGTAGAGTCCCAAATATTTTTAAAATCTGCGTAAAAATAAACTGTATCAAACAATAAATATAGTTTCTTTGTAAATTTCACCGAAAAGGCACAAACCTACTTCATCCAATCGTTGACTCACCCTGTACAGTGAAGCGAAACTTTGCGCTTCAATGGACACAGTCCCTATATAAGCTCGTAGTCTTAAGACAAACATTCAGTTTATACTTGATAATGATTAGAGATACAACCTAATCGAAACGTCGTAAAAATAAATAAAAATAAAGACAATGCAAGTCCGACAACCACGTTTAAGTCAATCTTCAACATTGTCTACAACTTTCAAACAAAAGTTTAATTTCCTTTAAACTTGCTTTTTTCCATCAGAGCTGGAAGAAGTTTAGTGACACATGACTAAAATGTATACTATCGCTCACATGCAGAACAATTTTTAAATAAATATAATGCTTTATAATTGGATCCTATTAATATAGGTTCAATATTTACCCGAAGGAAGTTAACCATCCGTCAAATTGCATTTTGTTTTTGAAGATTTTTGAAGGTTCATAAGTATCGCAACTATATTTATTGTTCAGTTTATTTTATCAAATCTATCGTGCCTCGTGTAAGCAATATTTAAAATAGTTTGAAAATGCTTAGAGGTATACAATTATCAAAGAAAACATAAATTTTGGAAAAGTTTAACAGTGGAGAAAAACAATAGGAAATTGCCAAAGAATTAAATTTAAATAAATCAATAACATCCAGGGTAACTAAATGGGTACATTAGAAATGGTCCCTAAGAGTGGCAGAAAACGCAAAACCGTTCATGCTATTCACAGAAAAATTAAAATGTTATCCTTGTATGAGTCCACCTCATGTAAAACAAGAGAGAACTTTAGTGTCTTTATCTGTAGTACCTTAAAATGAATACTTAGAGGAGTTGCTTTATATGGTAGGAAGGCGGCGAAAAAGTTCTTTATTTCAAATAAAAATAGAAAAGCTAGACTCTCTTTTGCAAGAGAAGAGCGACCGGTCTCATTAAAAATGGAAAACAATCTTATTTTTCAACGAAAGCCCATTTTATTTTAAAATTAAGATGTTAGTAAGAAAGTATGTTGTCTATCAAATACCCTACAAGGATTGTCCATCGAATTATATCGGCCAAACCTGTCAGTATCTGAAAAATCATCTAAATAGACATAAATATGAAAAAAAAAATATTACAGCCCTAAAAAAACACGAAATGAAACTCAAGCACAGCTTTGATTATGAAAATACAAAAATCTTGAAAACTGAAACCAACAAAGGAAAACGAGAATTTTACGAAATGATCGCAATAAAAAAATCCGAATGCCGTAAAAGATAAAACAGACATTAATAATCTAAATCAAATTTATTTCAACATATTAAAATAAACCAATAAAAGGGAATTTCTAAATTAAATAAAACAATAAATAAAAATAATTCTCCGCCTTGAATTCTTCTAAATTGAATCATGATATTTCTTCAGAAAGATATCACTTCAATTAAAAGACCCAAATTTTTTACGCCACTTAAAGTACCTAAAACATACACCATCTGGGTTCCACATTCAGTCAAGTCAAGGCAGTTATAGGGTTAAAAATGTAGTGTCCATTCTTCTAGCTGGACTTTTAAAAATACTATTGAAAAGTTCATATACAATAGAGTATGTGATTATAATTGGTTTGTGATGTAATTAATTTTTATTTAAAACAAAAATCTCTGTTCTTAATGGTAAGTTTTTTACCCGCTATTCCGTATATAATAATATTAAATGTACATTTTTGTAGAATCCGCCGAAACATTCAGTTGAAAAAGATTCGAAAGAATCGAAACGTCCTGAAATATAAAATATATATACAATAAGTATGACTACTTTATATATATATATATATATATATATATATATATATATATATATATATATATATATATATAGTTTCAATATAAAAATGAACCATATTCCCAAAAAAATAACCAACTATATATATATATATATATATATATATATATATATATATATTTGGTAAATTCCACTTCCACTTTATTTTCCAAGTTTTTAAATCAGGCAATAGTCTAATTCTCTTGCTATAAATTTTTTCTAAAGAAAGCGTACCAAGAGAATTCTTTAAAAAACTGACTTTGTTTGACTTAGTAACAAAACAAAAACATATGTCGCTGTAGGAAATAAATATTATGTCCATATTTCGGTATATACATAATATATAAATAAAACTGAATTTAAAATAATTTATTTTTAGAACCACCAAGTACAAATACAACAAACACGAATGCCGAAATAAACAGCTAATGTAATCTGTCACCCGGTAACAAATATGTTCTTCATTCGATTTATTTAATAGTATTCCAATAATTTAGCACATGGCACCAATTTTTTTTTGTCTCTAAACATAGCTGTATACGGTAATATTAATACAAGTTTCGTCTTCATATAAACTCCATTAGAGTTTCGTCTTTTCACTGTGCCGTATCATGATGTTTTCCTAATGTTGTCGATTATAGATAATCCGCACATATTAAGTTATTGCTATGTTATCGCTCCAAATAACTAATATGAAAAAAAAGTACTCGTTTAAGTTTAAATTAAAAGCAATGATTAAAAAAAATGTTTTTAAATATTATTTCTATTACTTCTCTGTTATAAAATGATTTTCGGAATTTATTTATGTTTGCTATCTTTTTTCCTTCTAACTTTAATTAAATCAAAGTAAATACTTTAAAATCTAGGTCTTCTGCTCAGAAAGAAATGATATTTTCTCTGTGAGCGATATTGAAATCAACATTGATTTTGCTTTCTAAATATTTTAGTTTCCTTATTTTAACCTCTCTAATTTTTTACAGATCACAGATATGTAAATAAATTATTTAAAAAGTAACGGCCGTCATTGTGAAGGTTTTTCATGTGGTATCTCACTTGCCCATTTTAAATCTCTATATAAGTAAAAAATAGAAATTAGTTACATTTTTACAATTTTTATAAGTAGTTGGTTGAAGACATCGTAAAATAATTAAATCGTTTATAAAATAGCAACCAGGTCAACCGGTTGTTATTACAGTACTTAAACGTTTTACAATGTTAAATATTCCTGGAGATAATTGCGTCTGTACTCAAGGTTAGTTTCCTGTCGATATATAAAATAATTTTTTTTTGTTAATTAAAACCATGTTTGTTCGCTAAATTTATGAAAAATGGAATGACGTAACCATAGAAAATTAAGTAATGTTTTTGTGTTTTTGCGAGCTTTGAACAAACCTTTTTGGTGTCAACATTTCATTGAATTAATCAATTTATTTGAACATTTTTATCTTTATTTCATATAATTAAGTTTTCACCATCCTACGTCAAAATATCGTTTGACCTCAATCTCAGAATACATCCTAATACCAAATTCTAACAGTATACGCACTTCCTAATTTTTTTTTGCAATAACGTGTTTCATTGTTATTCATTAAACATTCCGTATAATATATTTAATGGTATAATAAATAAGGTGTGTTACTGGAATTTTATTTTTGCATAATACGAACCATAAAATGACAAAAAATAGTTTCTATTACCTAAGCATGTGACAACAAAAATTTAATAATTAAGCAATTTTCTTGTGTTTTAAATTATGCAAAACGTTTACTAAATGATTAGTATGAAAATGAGGAAAAATTAATTTAAAAATATGTCAACCAAGTTTTGAGCGTTAAAAATTAAAGGATAAAAACATCGTTTATTTTAATTACCGGACTGGAAAAAATTAAAACTTCTGTTTATTTTCGATCACAACCATTCTTTTTACTGATTCAAATGCTTTAATTTTAGATGTTGAATCTTGGTTTTTCTATATAAAGGTTTATTTATTTAGATATATAATACACCTTATAACACTATAATAAACAAAATAAAACTGATGAATTAGAATACCTAACTTCAATGGCAACAAACAAAACTGGGATGAACTAAAATCTTTAACTGAATGTAGGTGTAAAATGCTTGTTATGTTTTTTACAATTTATTTTGCCTATTTTTTCTCAATATATTTACAAGTTCTATATTTTCAAAAATTTAGGATTGTAAGCATCTAAAATATCCATTTTCTTATTCTAAAATAACAAATATTTAGTTCAAAGTGCAAAAAAAAAAAATGGAACTGATGCCGCAAGTTAATTTAGAAATATACAATATCAAACAAAATTAAAACAACAGTTTCGACAGTTGTTCAATATACTAAATGTCTGATTCTTATCAGAGATAGAACACTCTTAACACAGAGTAACAAACACACTAAGAATAATAAATATAGGATCTGAGGAAATGCCCAACATCACCAACGAACTAAAACGGATTCAAAATAACAAAGTTGCAGGAGAAGACTCAATAATGATAGAAATAATTAGAGTTGCAGGAGACAGGATGCTTGAAGAAGAACAGATACCACAAAAATGGAAAAATTCTGTAACTGTGCTATAAGTAAGGCAACAAGACCAGCTTGAACAACTAGAGGCCATTAGCATCTTGTTTCAAATGAACCGACATTTCCTAAGGTTATTATGAATAGGCTAAATAATAAATTAAACAAGTAACAATAGAATAAAAAAATTGGATTTAGAAAAAAATATTGACGAACATCTAGTAACGAAGAAAGTCTTCATAGTAAAATTAGTAGAGTACCTAGGGAATTATCTGGCATTCGGATATTTCCACGTATTCGATATTGTTGAGCAATGGGCAATAATAAAAACGTTAAAAATATGAGATATAATAATATGCTTGAATACACATATAGTAACCCAAAACCTCATTGGTACAGATGTGAAATAAAACTAAACCTATTAGAATTAAAAGAGAAATAAGGCAAGAGGATAAATTGTCACTAAAGTTGTTAATTTTAGCACTAAAAGACATTTAAAAAAATTGCCTTTTAGAGAATAAATATATACCAATCAATGGCAAACGACTAAACTATCCTAAATACGCTCATTGTGAGAAACATCCAGGATTTGCAGAATATGCTAACCAACCTTGACAGAGAGAATTTTGTTCTTGAAATCAAAGTCTCTAAAACGATAGCTATGTGCAATGATAATTCGTAGATTTTAATAAGAAATCTATAATTACAAAATGTAAATAGCTTCATATTTAAGCTTTAGACTTCACATTGAAGAGTAGATCTATTCGAATGTACATTCGAGCTACTATTGTATATTACTAGTGCACGCAAACATGGACCTTGACAAAATAATTCACGAATAGTTATAGAACGTCAGTTAATTAGAATAACTCTCACAGGAGTGACAAAGGTGAAAGAAAGGTGAGGCAGAAACTGTCGAAGAACTAAAGTGTAGCTATGCCGGCCACATCGCAAGATATAGCTAAGAGAGTTGGTCAAACTGGGATAATTCTTAAATCCACATTATATGATGAAAGAAGAAAGGGGGGCAGGCTCCTATCGTGAAATCCCAATGACTTGAAAAGGTCAACTGGTTTAATATCGACCATAGAAATGGGGAAGGCTTAAGAGGTGATATAAGATGAGAAATTCGTGGAATGCATTTAAATACTCTGTGTTAGAATATCACAGTAAGTTGCTATTATTGGAGGCAATTATTTCCAGTAAAAGTAAAAGGTCATATATTTTTTTTTGTGTTTTTGTGTGTAATAAACATTTCTGTGCTAAATTAATCATGCAAAAAGGTACTCCAGTTTAGACTTTGTCGTTATTTATAAAATAAATCTTCTAGGTACTGTAATTCATAACCAATTTGTTGAAAGTGGGTCAATCAATAAGTCCTTAGAACAAAATAGATTTATTTTTATTTTATAGCTTGATTTTCTTTTATGTGATTTTCCTCAGCGTTTCTTCAACTTTTCAAGCTGTCTAAAAAGTAGGACTTCGGAAGGTCCTCAAAATGGACGTCCGTTTAGGTGATGACCTCCTTGTTTGACGTAAATCGGAAAGAAAAAAATTACTGGTGACGAAATCTGGTGAATCGGGTGGATGTTATTTTCTTATAGACGAGAATTTTTTTCTTTGCCAAATGAGAACTTTTTTCTTGATTTGTTCACTCAAGTGGTGCAATAAGGACGCACAATACTTTCCATTTAGAGTTTGCCCTTTTTCCAAGTAATCGATCTAGATGATTCCACGTGCATCCCAAAAAACTGTGGTGATTACCTTGTCGGCCGATTTCACAATATTCGTTCTACTTCAGAGTAGGATCGCTTTTAAAAACCTACTGTTTCGAATATGCCTTTGTTTCTGGAATGTAGTAGTATATCAATATATTTTATCCACAATTATATATCGATGCAGAAACCTATCAAGATTGCGGCGGATGAGAACCAAACCAGCCTCCGAATCGACCACACAACTGCATTAATTTTCCATTGAGAGCAAACGCAACATTCATATTGCCGAGATTTTTTTCGTTCCCAATTTTTCGTGTAAAATTGAAAACACAATATCTTGCGATATGTGTATCACCTTAAGTATTTTGCAGACTTTAATTCGTCAATCACTTAAAACCATAACGAGAATTTTGTCAATCATTTCGGAGGCCGTTACTTCCACTGGACGTCTCGAACGATATTTACCATTTGTGGCTATAAGGCCGCGTTTAAATTCATTTACCCATTGTAAAACAATGTTACACCTTCATCCAACTCGGCTTTAATATCTTTCGGTGTTGTCTTTTAAATAGAAATGTTTAATCTCTTCACGAAAGTAATTTTTTTAAATTTCTCTAAATAAACAAGAGTTTGTTGTTTTAATCGACTATGCAAATGAAACCACATGATGGATATAATTAAAACAACAGTCTAGTAAGAGATAACACTTACTAAAAGGCAATTGTTTTCTAAGGACGTAAAATAAAATGATGTTTGTACTTTATTGCTTTACTTTTGTCATACTTATTTCGTCAATTTTTATTCATTATGAAAAAAAACTATATTTTATTTTAAGTTTTTTAAAATGTTGTGATGTATTACCAAGACTGTGAGGATAATATTTTAACGAAATTAGTTTATAATTTTTTTTTTAAATTCATTCATTATTTTCAAAAGTAACACAAAAGTTTTGTTGTTCCGCTTTAGCCCTAAAGTGCAGCTGTTTTCCCTTAAGTGACTCAGTATTAAAGCCTTTCACGTCTTCAGAAATATATTGGTGTTTCCTTCTTGTATTGTATCTTTCTCATAAAATTAATATTGTATCGTCACTACCTACCCATTCACTCTATTTTTATTGATTTTTTACCTAAATTCACTTTCAAGTATCGCATGGCTATTTTACTCTTCTAACGGTACTTAAATTTCAAACTTTTTACAACTTATATACAATAACTATTCAAAAAAGAATCCCATTATGGAATTTCAAAACAAAATAAGTTTTTCCTCAAGGACTTTTTTAGTAAAAAATCTTTTTATGCCCCGAAACTAATACACAGAAGAAAACTTTACTTGAGAAAACGTAAAAGAGCAAGGTCGAGAACACAATTACAGTACGAAACGTATACAATAAACCGTTGACCACTAAATTTGCAGTTTTTTCAACGGTCACTGACTTTTTCAGGTAAAAATTAATCATAAATTTGCCAAGATGATCCGTTCTGTAACAGACCTCTCGGAGTTTTGAATTTTAGGTTGTGTGTCGACTTTTAAAACTTCAAATGAAGTAAATGAACGATTTTCTTCAAAAAGAAATAAGTAGTTGTAAAGGCATGTTTAAGATAGCTCATACAAGTGCGATATATTTTTATTAGTTGCTATTAGTTCATCTTTTAACGATTTTTCTAGAAGATCAATTTTACCACAACGTACAGACAAAACATTGTGGGACTTCCTGGCCTTATATGTTTTTTTTTAAATGAATTGACTCAAAATAGTGCATTAAAAAATTTAAAATAAATTAACAACTGTTTTATAATACAATTAATTTATTTGATTACACTGATTAGAATTTTAAATGTTTATTTATTTTATTTATTTTTTAATATATTGATGTATAATTATTAAATGCAATTGTCTTTGATTTAAGGTTTATATTATCTTAGACAATAAGTGGTTATTTATTTAATAATGAAGATCTACATATTCACTACGTTTTTGAAGTAGGCGCCGAAGTAATTCACAAGGTTATTTTAACTCAGTTCAAGATGATTCGAATAATTTTTTTATTGTTTTTACTATTATATTAATTTATCATTTCCATTATAAAAAGCAGAAGCGCACAGAAAAAATAAATTACAGGCCTGCATAAGATCAGATTTTAGGAAACATTCAAGAACATTTAAAATATTTTTTCATAAAAAAATCACAACTAAATGTAAATTCTTACAATAAGGAAAAAAAATACGAAAATGTAATTAAGAAAGCAAAACAATATTATACCAAAAGTTTTTTTTTCAGTTAGATAATAAATGAAAAACAGCATAGAGAATTATGAGTGGTAATATTGATAACGGAAAAAAAAAGAGAAAAGTTCAAGTTCTAGTATAAATTGTGAATAAGGACCTATAACTGAATGATAAAAAGGAAATTTTAAATTGTTTTAATTAGTATTTTATTGATCTCCTAGAAAAATTACCTAAAAAATGATCGAATAATACTAACGCTTCACAGATTAAATTACTCTTCAACAGAATGATGCTAGGTCCTGTTCATGGCAACGATCACAAAACTAAAAAACACTACTTCTGTCAACTGTATTTAAAGAAATTCTCATATTGCATAATTTCAACTGATTTATTTGATTAACTGGCTGAGCGGGTTCTCCTGGATATCTTAAAATTGACGATGATGGTTCCTCTTTTTAAGAAGGGAAATGAAATTTTACTTGAAATTTATAGGCCTATAGCCATTTTTTGTGTTTTCAACTTTATTAGAACGTATTGTATATGACCAGATTTGTAATCGTCTTTGAACTGATCTAATGGCTTGGCGATTTTTCAATTTTTAAATAATGTATATGAAAACTTAAATAATAAAAATAAAAGCATTGTTGTCAAGTTTAAACTTTGACGTGCAAATGGTAGCCTGATGATTCGATTTCTTTCTGAACTAAGCGACTTTTTAACCGGACTATCCTCTGAACAGTTTTGCGTCTACCAGCCTCTCCACCAGGCGCGGATACAAGAGAAAGGCAGTCGCCCCCCCCCTTCAAGAGCTTCGAATTCAGAAAAATAGAATCGCTCCTACCTGTTGCATCAGAAATATGAATGTGGCTATCACTCCATTCCATCCTCGTCGACAAGTCGTTTTCGGTTGCCATATCGCCGCCCCTCCCAAAGAGAGAGGCTGGATCCATCCCTGCTCTTAACAACACATATGCTAACCACAATTTTTTGAATTTCAGAAATAATTCTAGTTGAGGACTTCCTAGGATCACTTTAATGAATTCTTTAAGTGCGCCGGTCAGTTCATATTATTATCTATTTGGGCCTCTTTCCTTTTGGCAGAATTTCTCAATGTTTCCATTCTTAAAATTTATTTTGAATACGATGTATCTGAGTAAAACCAACAGTCATGAAATTGCGGCTAATTTTTTACTTTCTTTCGGAAAGTGTTCTTCTACGCTAGTATAAATATATATATATATATATATATATATATATATATATATATATATATATATATATATATATACATGTTTTACCAGTAAGTTAAAATTGTATCCCTGATTCCGACTCTGTTTAATCAAAATTTATAAAAATACAAGACTTTAGTCTACCTTGTGCAATAGTCTAAATGACTAATTAAAGAATAATTATTAAATTTGCTAACGAGAAAACTTTGTCCATTAAAAAAAATATACCAAAATTCTCTAAAAGCATTCTGCGGTTTTCCCAAAATTATCCGTCGTATAATTTTCAATTATAATGCCATTTTCGTAAGCGCTATTAAAGCACATATTCACACACAAACCGACAAGGATGGTATTAATTACCCCACGATTTATGTTTTATTGATCCCACTTCTGAATTTCTATCCCATAGGAGATTTAGGTAAAATTAAATTGTTATAATCCTATAATAGCATTCTTTTTTAAATTATAGTATTATAATAGTCAGCTTAAAAATTGGAGGAAAGTTAACTGTCTCTTGTAGAACTTTCAATTTCTCATAGTAATTTGATGGTGATCCAAAAATTATATATATATATATATATATATATATATATATATATATATATATATATATATATATATATATATAGTGAAGCCAAAAATGCCCATAAATTAATGCAATTGAAAACAGTTTATAATTTAGTTTTTACTTTTTAACGTACTTTTTTTTAAGTCAATTTAGTGTTTTTCTAAAAATTATGCAATTTTTCTAAATTAAAATTTAAAATCCAATTGGTACTCAACACAATCTGTTTAAATAATTAGAAGTGTTTTATTTTGTATCTTCAGATGCACAACAGGGGTGTAGATGTAACTTTTTGGAACCTAATAAGTATGTAAGGTTAAAATAATTAGTCTGAATCCCTCTGATGGATTGACATCACTCTTGCGAATATTCTGTATAGTTTTTTTACGCTACAAAATACTTTACAAAAAATATAGTTTCTTTTGATTAGGAGAAGCAAAAAAGTTATAGCACGCTACAACTTATACTTTGACGTTATAAACAAAATGCTTAGTTTTCTGTTAAAGAATTTAAAATCTTTACAGAAAAAATAGTTTTTCCCCCAAATATATAAACACAGTAATAAAACTGGCTTTCAAAAATTTGTCAGAATGTAAAATACATTACAATTATGCGTCCAGTTGGTTCGTATTTATTTAAAATGTAATATGTGTTACTTTATGCGTTCCAAAATTTTATTACTTTCTCAAGCCATAAATCAGTCAATTATTACTATGACTAACACCACCGAATAAATATCACAAATTTATTAGTTTATATAAAACACTATTTTTAAAAAATCAACGTCTCTATTTCGTCTAGTTCCGTAGAATTTTATTAAAGGCCTTCTGTATATACCAAAAATTTTTACGTTATTTGCGAGATCAAAGACAAAAAGAAAAAACTCATAATCTACGCTGATCTCTATAATATTGTCTACATTAACAACACAGTAAATCCTTTGAGCGAAAATTGGTACGATTAGATTTTCTAATTTACAAAATCTTAAAAAAAATTGTTTAAAATTTAATACTTAATGTTTTGATGTAGTTTCTGTCTTTTGTGATAAAATTTTTCATGCTTTCAAGTAACTTAAACATAGGAGTGCTACGAAATTTTAGGAAAAACTAGTAACGCCAATACCTGCTACGGAATACTAACATAATGCGTGGGTCACACGCACTTGATCGATTTTTTAAATAAATTCTGCTTCAATATTGACCCTCGGTAATGCTATTGAAAAATATGCTTCTTTAACATTGTCAGTGAAAAGCCAAGTTTACACTTTTGTAATAAAATTTTTAACAATAAATTTTTTAAAATATCCAAGTCCGAAAATTATGGTTGAGGTGTCATTCGATTTGTAATGGCATCTAGAAAGTTTATGAAAATTTAAACAAATTAGTAAAAAAAAGTGCTTTGATTTTTTGCAAATATCTCAAAAACTTTTTGAGATATCTG
Organism: Diaprepes abbreviatus; assembly: GCA_034092305.1. Taxonomy (NCBI): domain Eukaryota; kingdom Metazoa; phylum Arthropoda; class Insecta; order Coleoptera; family Curculionidae; genus Diaprepes; species Diaprepes abbreviatus. The sequence goes on along the minus strand of JASJET010000205.1, from coordinate 506,318 downwards.
AAATTTGAAAAAGGATCCTTAAGGAGCAGGAAATTTCTTAACAAGGACCCACCTCCCGAAACTGTACCAATCATATTAATAATTTTAATTTTGGGGTGGAAAATTAGTGGCCCTTCCGCGCGTGTTGACTGCATCAGATACTTTAACAATACAAATTATTTTAACCGATTAAATACGAATATTAAGGGAAAAAAATTGGGTATTATTTAGATACATAAATAAACAATAATCCGTTGGAAAAAAATCTTTACCCCAATTTTTCAATTAACTTAGCTTGTGTTAACTAGTTAACTTTTCCTTGTTGAAAATTAACATAAAAAATTAGATAATTTGTAAACTAAAATCATGGAAATTTTTTCACTTCTTGGAGCTATTCTTTGAAGGCTTTAGGAAACATCTCCGTTCTTTTTTTATTACTAATAACTATATAATAATATTATTTTTAATTTTTAACTGCTATTGTTTACAAAATTTTTTTTTTGGAATCTAATCTTTGACAAAAATCTCGATTTAAAAAAAAATCATTTCTAAAAAAAAATTTTATTGCTAAAAATGCATTCATTAATTAATAATTTTTTTATCGATTAAATATTATTATTAAGAAACCATTTTTTTAAAACCATTATTTGCGTGCTCTTTTATGTTAGTAAATTTTTTTTTCATTAATTTTTTATTTGTTGATTTAATTAACAATATGTTCTAAACTAAAGAATTTTTGTACTATATTTTCTTTATAATACTAAAAAAATATTAAAAACAACTACGTATCATTTTTTTTGTAAAAAAAATTTCGAAAAATTTTTATAAACAATAGTTAAAAAATAATAAACAATTGAGATAAAGCTTTGAACAAATGCTCAATGTGTTCATTGATTAACGGAGATTAAAAAAGATCTAAGGTATTGTAGTCGTATATTCAATAGTTTATAAGCTATTTAATAACAATGAAGAAAAACAAAAGGGAAACAGTAAGTATAAGAATACGAATTTAAAATTATGTTAAAAATAGAAACAAATATTTTCCATACAAAATGATACGCAGTTGTTTTTAATATTTTTTTTAGTATTAAAAAAATAGAGCGCAAAAATTCATTTGGTTATAACACATTGTTAATAAATTGTAATAATTGTAAATAAACAAAAAGAAATTAATGAAAAAAAATTTTTTTACTAATATAAAAGAACGCTGCAAATAACGATTTAAAAAAAAACGATTTCTTAATAATAATAAAAAACTGTTAATTAATAAATGTATTTTTTAGCAATAAAAATTTTTTTTTTTAGAATGGATCAAAAACAATAGCAGTTAAAAAAAAATCGAAATAATTAAAAAAAAATTTAGATTGTTTTACATTTATAATTTTTTGATGCTTTCAACTGTTAATAAAAAAGTGAAAAATCGAAATTGTTTCAACGAGTGTCTTTTTTAAAGCCTTCAAAAGATTGAAAAAAATCACAGGTGTTTAGTTTACAGATTTTCGGAGTTATTATGTTAACTTTCAACTAGTAAAAATTAACTAGTTAACAAAAGCATAGTTAATTAATTGAAAAATTGGGGCAAAATTTTTTTTCCAACGTATTGTTATTATTCATGTATCCAGATAACACCCAATTTTTTTTCTAAATATTCATATTTAATCGGTTAAAATAACTTTTATTGTTAAAGTGTCAGATTCGGTCAACGCGCACAGGCGCGTCACTACCCGCTTTAAGCCTAATTTTCACCCCAAAATTAAAATTATTAATATTGTCGGTACAGTTTAGGAAGGAGGAACTTTTTTTTAGTAAATTGTCTGCTCTTTAGGGATTTTCTTTCAAATTTCAGATTCAAATACTTTTTGATATATTTTCAAACAACCAAAGCATTTTTTTTACTAATTTGTTTATAACTTTTAACATTTTCGCCGGCCCCTCTCCAAAATTTTCACAAACTTTCGAGATGCCATTATGAATCAAATGATCCCTCAACCATACTTTTCCGACTTGGAGGACAGGTTTTCGGTAAAACGACACTTGGAAACTAGACTACTGTTTGACAGCCTTGGAGTTGATAATGTTCCAACCTCTGTTTAGAATGTCGCATAATGAATATAACACAATATCATACTATAGAATGATTTTGCTTGGAATCGGCCAAAAAATACGAAAATATTTTTTATTTTACAAAAGAAAAACAATTTTGTTAATTATTAACAATTATTCTGTTAACAAATTACCGGACCATTTTTTGGGACTTCATCCTCTATATTCGTAATAAGAGGATCAAAATATATATAAAAAACTTTGCAATGTGTAATGTGAGGAATTCGATGGTTAAAAAATAAATCAAGTTTCGCAACCAACAATTTCGTCTTTGTTTTTTCAGTTTTCAGTCTCTCTACGATAAACTTGCAGTGGAAATATTTTAACGGAACCTTGTAAGTATTTCTTACAACTTACTAGAACTCGAGTTAAAATATCTCACTCAGTTTTCCATCACCTTGCAATAAACCTTGTATTGGAAATATTTTTATCAAACCATTCTAGAATATTCTCCAGATTATGCTAAAATTTTCGTCAAAATATCTCGCTTCTATCACAAATTGAATGCGAATGAAGTCATAAAAAAATTACCAAACAAATAATTTTTTAAAACTTTTGCAGTTGTCAGTACCCTTGCAATAAGTCTGTCTTGAAAATATTTTTATGAAACCACCCCGGAGAACTTCTTAGAATATGTTGAAAATTTGGTCAAAATACCTCGCTCCTATCAAAAGTTATATGCGAATGAATTCGGTTAAAAAAATTTTTAAGCCAATAAATTGTTCCAGTCTTTTTCATTTTTTAACACTTTTGTAACGAGTCTATTTTGGAAATATTTTTATGGGACGTTGCATTAAAATATCTCACTCTCAATAAAAATTAAGTATGATTAAATATTAAATTAAAAATTCACGCCGAATTGAAACCCTTCTTTTTTTGAATTGGGTTGGAAAATGAAGAATATTTATGAAACAGTAGTACTGGTGTTAATTCCCACCATACACCCTCCCCTGTATAATACATTATTGACGAAGGATAAGCTATACGAAAAATAATAATAAATTCTTAGTATAACATTTTCCGAAAATGTTTTAATATATTTGAGGAAATCATGATAGAAAATTGTACACGGACGAAAAAAACAATTATCGTATCAAAAATAAACAAGATAAAATTTTAGTTCGTACAAAGTAGGTATTCCGTGTTTTCTCCTCGGTCCGTACAGGTTTCGCGATAGCTCAAGGCTCTGTAATTAGGCAAGAATTAAATGATTTATAGTATCCACAGTAACCACCTTAGCGGCCATTAAAATTATAATTCTGCCTGATTTAATTGTATAGATAAGGGATATCGCTTTTGAGGTGTTACAATTAATTTTGCATTATGCGGTGTTAGTTGATTATCGATATAAGAGTTATTTTCAGTGTATGTTAACATAGAATTTAAAGTATTACGCTGGTGGCAGGAGATGGAAATCTGAAGTTATTAGTTTATAAATAAAATTAATACCTAACAATAGAAATAATTTCTAGAGATATAGTATTGTCAAGTTTTTTTGCCAAAATTAAAACCCGTTTTTGTTTCCTGGATAAATCATAAAAATGGTCAGATAATTTGTTATGTAAACAAGAAAATTGTTAATTAATTGGCATTCCTCGGCCGATTCTAGGCAAAAAGCTTCTCTTGTGATTTTTCGGGCAGACGCATAGTTTTTGAGTTAAAAAATCTTTAAACATTTGAGAAATGGCATTTTTTGCCACTTTTAACATGAATAATTTTAGATGAAATAAATATTTTCAAATTCTGCACCAAGCAATTGATAGCTCAAGTCAAGAAGTACAAGGAGGAATTAATCACTGAGCGAAGATGTAACGTGTTGTTACTTTTTAATGCTTTAAAAAATAACGTACGCGCCGCCGTGTATGAAGGGATGTAGGAGTCTATTTGCAGACGCTCACCTAGTGCACATAATCTATTAGAGCTTTCGCTGATTATTGCATAAATACTTTGAACCCATTTTATATATATATATATATATATATATATATATATATATATATATATATATATATATATATATATATGTCTATATATATATATATATATATATATATATATATATATATATATATTTATATATATATATATATATATTATAATGGCGAGTAGTTCTATTCTTGTTTCATATCGTCTTGATTTTTCGTTTTAAAATTAGAAAAAAGTAAATTGCAATTGTATGCCAGTGGAAACTAGAAAACAGAAGTCAAAAATGGAAGAACAAGGTAGTTTAAACCAGATACTAGTGATAATACAATACATGAAAACAAGCTAAGAAGATATGGGGAAAAGCCAAGAAGAGATGAAACAAGAAATAAAAGAAGATATGACGAAAAATCAAGACGATATGAAACAAGAAAAGAACTACTCGCCATTATAATATATATATATATATATATATATATATATATATATATATATATATATATATATATATATATATATATATATATATATATATATATTATAAAGGCGAGTAGTTCTTTTCTTGTTTCATATCGTCTTGATTTTTCGTCATATCTTCTTTTAATTCTTGTTTCATTTCTTCTTGGCTTTTCCTCATATCTTCTTAGCTTGTTTTCATGTATTGTATTATCATTAGTATCTGGTTTAAACTACCTTGTTCTTCCATTTTTGACTTCTGTTTTTTAGTTTCCACTGGCATACAATTGCAATTTACTTTTTTCTAATTTTATAACCTGAACTAACCTCTTCTAAATTTGATCCACTTCCGACACCAATTTGTTCCGGACGGCCGGTCTTCAAACAAACTACACACACACACTGTATTATTTTAATAACATTTTATTGTCAACCTTACTTTTGACACTTGTCAAATTCATTCAACTTGCGTCGACAAACTCTCGAAATATACTGACCAAGAAAGCCCATCTGGACCCTTTATATATCCTTTTGGTCGATACCGGAAGATTCCCTAATTCTCTAGAAGGATTTCCATACTACATGGGGTAATCAAAATAAGAAAAAGGAATAATCCGGCGAGTTCCAGACTTTCTTTCACAGTCGTCTCCTGAGGAAATTAACAAAGGTAAAATTACTTAAATAAATTATGAACTCGTAGAAAATATACCTAAAACCCTACGAACTACAAACACAAACTAATACTATGAAATATAAAATGATAAAAAGTTCGTTACATTAGAAAATATACCTAAAACCCTACAAACTACGAACACAAACTAATACTATGAAATGTACAACGCTATAAAGTTCGTAACAATATATTAATTATCATTATTTGATTATAAAATAGACAATACATTATTATAACTATTTTTGCATGTGTTGGTGCGCTGCATCAGATTTTGTAATTTTAATAATTTCCATATATATTTTTTCATACAATAAAAAGCATGGAGAGTGATACTTGATTTTTAAAGTTATTAATCTTTTTGGTAAAAAAATTAATACAGTTTTGATGTAAATGTGATCTTTAAATAATTTTTTAACACGTGCCCATGATTCCATCTGATGTATTTGAGAATTTTCTTTGTACTATGTTTTCTTGCTAATAGTACATTTGTTAGTATTTATAACATAAATATTAAGAGCTCCAAAACATTGTGTTTGGACACATCAATCGCCTTTCCTGGCATAGAAAATCGTTGATCACGTGGTTTGTTTTTCATGTACGGAAACAAAAGGAAACTATTTGGTACCAAATCAGGTTTCTATGGTGGATGTATCATCAATTTCACCTTTTGAAAGCTCAAAAAGTCACTTGTTGCAGCGGTTGTAAGAGCTCGTTTTTCATGGTAGAGAATGCTGTTGTATCTGATTTGTTTTCTTCGATTCGCTGGAACTTTTCGGCAAAGAAATGAACTATTTTCCATGTTTAGATTCAAAAATACTGCTACAGGAAAACAAATTTACCCTATTTCTTCATTTTTTAGTACAAGATTTTAAATATGATGTTTAGATGGAATGCCTGTTAAATTCTCTTTCCGAAATTAATTTTATAGGCAAGTGTGGAAATGTCTTTAAGATTATTAATTTTATTTAAAAAAAAACCTGCATTTTCAATTCTTTCGTTAGAATTTCTCGAAAGAAAATAAGATTATAGTGCTAAAAGTGAAACAATCGTTACAGTTACAGTATTTCTTCACAATTCGACTCTATTTACCCAGTAATGATCTGTATTCAAGATTTAAGGGCGAATCCCAATTTAAATGCTGGACATAGTGGTAATTTATGCGACTTTTTTAGCGATCCCTATTTGCGAAATCAATGTAATTCTTTTTGGGGTATATAAATACAATATTGAAGTATATGAATAAACCGGCAAGTGCCTCCTAATGTTTCGGAAGCATACAGGGAAGGGCACAATAACCCTAGTTCGTCATAGAAAAAAATACCTAAAGTACCCCTTAAAGGAGATACAGAGCCATAAAGGGATACCCAGCGATTTATCTTATCAGCTCTAAGTTTTGAATCTACCTGTATAATTTAATAAAATTTTAATATTTTATGGAGGTCATAAAGACTCATTAAACCATACTATAGTGGATGTTTTGGATCATCAGAGAAGTCAGGAACGTACTTGTAGTCATACTCGTTGAGCCTAATTTTTGACAGATGTCATTTTACAGAGCTGAAAACTGATTTTTTTAATTACTACGGTCATTCGTCTTCAAAAAAGGTATCAGAACCTTTCAAAGGGTTGATGAGGGCTCAATTAATTTACAATGTTATTAAAATGTAAAAATAGTGAAAACGTTTAAATGTTATTTTGGCAAATATTCAATATAGGCTGCACACAATAATATTCCGGCATTATGACGAACTTTGATAGAATGCTGTGTTATTCTCGCTAGTAGTTTTTTTTAGTATTTAATCGTGTTGAATAAACTAGTTCTTTTAGATGTCCCCAGAAGTAAAGGTCTAAGGAATTGAGGTCTGAAGACCTTGATGGCCATAAAACAGGTTCACCTCGAGGATAAACGTTAATTAAGTGTTGATGTACTATAGGGTTAAAATGAAATGGAGCATCATCATGCATGCACCACATTTGCATTCTGCTATCAAGAGGTACGTCTTCCAATAAATTATTTAAATTTTGTTGCAAAAATTCTAAATAAATCTCACCATTGAGTTTTCCTTCCCAAGGAAATGAACCTATAAGGTTATTTCCGATGATTCCAGCCCACACATTTACAATAAAGCTTTATTGGTGCTTGTTTTGAATTATAGCGTGCGGGTTTTCATCAGCCCAAAAATGTAAATTTTGTGAGTCTATTACGTCATCTTTTGTAAAACTGGCCCCATCGGTAAACAAAATAAGATTTAAAAAATTTAGATTTAGGATATGTTGCTGTATAAACCACTTAGAGTATTGAAGTCTTGCAGGATAATCAGCTGGAGACATACCGTATACTTTTTAAACGTGGTATGGATGAAGGTACTGTTCTGTTAGAGTTTTGTTTGAAGGGTTTTCAGCAATATCTTGCAAAATTTATTCCTCTACGTGAAGGTCTCGTGCTCTCCTGAGAAAGCTCTCATCGCGGCGAAAATGGCCCTGAATAGAACATATAAAAAATGAATTCGTTAACTCTAGTAATTATTTTTTAATCATTTTTTATCTGTTTCCCTTAGGCTTCGATTAACCTTTTGAAAGTTTTTTGGATTTGGCAATGTTCGAGCTGGAAATCTTTTAGCATAAAGTCTTCTTGCCTTCGAAGAATTTGCAGCACTTCACTATAAATTAAATGCATATCAGCATACTCTGCGTAAGAATATCCTTCCATTTTTTAAGATTATTTTTACTTGAAGATGGTTTTGACAAGTTCCATTAATAGTAATTCATTATGTTGGCTTTAACAATAACAACCTGATTTTTACTTGTTTCTGTTTAGCATTGGTAACTTTTGAATGTTCGCATAAAAACTGATATATCTCGAAAACCGCCAGTTTTATCCAAATTAAATTAAGAGTACTTTTTTTGAAGAAGAATGACCAAAATATTTAAAGAATCAGTTTTCAGCTCTGTAAAATGACACTTGTCAAAAATTAGACCCATCGACTGTGGCTGGTGGTCCGTTCATGACTTCTCCGATGATCTAAAACATCTACTGTAATATGGTTTAATGAGTCTTTGTGGCATCTATAAAATATTAAAAATGGTTTTTTGATGTTTTGAACTACGACGGATTTTGGACGACCATCACGCGACAAGTCCATGAGCGAACAATGGCCACGACTTCATTCTCCAAACTAACGATCGACAGTGATTTTTGTAGGTGCTACATCGCAATATAAAGATTCAGGTTTATTGATGCGTCCTTGTTGAGGTAAACCACTTCGAAAGTTGTTAAAAATCGCACGAAAATGTTTATAAGTTTTTTGGCAGACATGAAATTTTGAAGTTGCTTTAAACAACAAAAAACAAGTCCGTATGTCAAAACGCCCCAAGTACGTATGCCGTTTAAAGTGTTAAAGTTTTCCAAGGGTATGCCATATGGCAATTAGCAATTTAAACGATTATCCTCGCACCACAAAACGATATATTTTTGGTAATTTCTGCCATTTTTTTCCAATACAAATTAACATCAATATTGTAAATTTTAGAGATAATTCCATGTCAAGAACGTAGATCTCCTGTAAATAATGACCAAGCTAACTCAATTAAAGCCTAATAAAATATGAAAATTAATATGGTAGCTGTATAAAACCGATTACCATTTAAACGCCGTTAAATTAGACTAGTAGTTATGTGACGAATGTAAAATAAAAGCTTTCAAAACCATAATGATGCTGCTTTATAACTCATAAACTGCCGTGGAAATTACGTATAATTATCCACAATGGCAATTGAATTCAGAATCGTGCTGCGCGAGTTTAGATCTGTTTATGTTAAACGGACCGATAATTACTTTTTAATTATGTAGTTTTATGTTTAAATGTTCAGATAATGAAAAACTATAAAAAAAAACACCTTGGTCAACAGAAATTTTTTAAATTTACGAAGATTTGGCTAGGCAACCAACATACGTAAATTTTGGCCTTCATTAGCTACACTATATAGGCACACAATATACACAAAAAAGTATTTGATGAATAATTTTTAGTAAATAATTTTTTTTTTCAACTGAAATACTCCCTTTATTTCAAGAAACGTTTCAGATTTTTCATATAGTGTACCAAATAAAAATTCTATCATACTTAAAACCAATAATTATGAATACATTTTATTTCTTTTTAAGATTCTTATTTTGTTTCTTTTATTGCCTTATTAAAAAAGAAGAATCTAAACACAATATTATTAGAAAATTGATATAGATGCATCCCTAATTGCTTGATCGAAAGCAATGCGCGTCTCAGGTTAAGAAAGTAAGATACCGGCCTAAAATCAACATGATCAGTTTTGCAATTTCGACAAAATAAGGAATTTTTATCTTGATAGTGGTAGTTAAACAAAGAGGGTTTGTTTTGAAACGTTCAAAATATTTTCGAAATTGTCTCTACTTAAATGTTTTTTAATGTAGGAACAGACAAAGTTTATGTGTTTTAATTGCTCCTAAGTAAAATGCCTTATATGAGTTAATTCTAAATATAATCAAAATAGTATAATATATTACACTTGATCAAAACATTTAGAGAAATAAAAAATATGAAAACACTCATCTGTCAAAATACTTCTGAATGCTATAAAAGCTTTGGAATATCAATTGTTTGAATTACACATTTTTGTATATTAAATATGCGAATTGCAGAGTGAACCCAGAAAACCAAATCATATTTTTTTTATACGGCTATAAAACTGAGCATAATAGTAGTAAAAAATAACATCCATTGTTGAAACTTGTTTTAACCGACATATAGCATGTAATGTGATGGTTAATTTCCTTCAAAGCTCATCATCATGCCTTTCCCAACAAAGTTCAGATGAATGCTTAAAATTTTTAGTTCTTGGTGTATTGATCTATTAATTTTTAGCAGGTCCGAGTTTGAGGGGTAACGCACATAAAATCTATTTTATCTACATTTAAATACAACGTATCAAACCAAATATGAAATTTGTTAAGCATTTCTTGTGCTATCCGAGTAGTTTACCCTATACTGTCATTTGTCAGTAGATAACTGCTATCCTTCTCAAAGAAAGTAACATTTCTTTTATCGCAGATATCAAGCAAATCGTTAATAAATATCAAAAACAAAAGAAGATCCAGGACGGATCTTCGAAGCACACCACCATGATTTTTAATTTATCAGATTTAAATTCAACGATTATACGACAAATGTAACAACTCATGAACTTTGCTCCTTACACCCAACTCAAAAAGCTTTTAGAGAATATGAGTATGCTCAACAAGATCAGAAGCCTTGCTGTGGTCCATAAAAAGACGGATGCATTTATTTTTATTATTTAAGTTTTCATAGAAATTTTTTAAAAATTCAGAAATTGCCGTGCACGTAGACCGGCCGCCGCAAAACTCATGCTGGCAACGTTTAAGAATGTTAAAGCGTTCAAGAAAGGTTTAAAGTTGATTTAAATACAGCATTATCGGCAGTTCGCGGCATTAGTAATATTTGGGTAAACGTGTTTTTTTATAGTTTCGATATGTTAGTTTCCTTTTGTTATTCCGAATGACAATTAATATATTCGATCTAATATATTACGAATTTTTAAAGGATTTTATACAACTCTTGTGGAAAAAAAATCCTGAACTAAACTTCTGACATGATGTCCTGTTCAGAAATTACTGTTGTCACAACTCCATATATTTATTAGCCATGGTTTATCAAAAATTACATTTTGTTTTACTTTTTATTATATAATTTATTAAAGCTCTTGAAGAGAAAACTATAAAAAAGTATCTGTAATTTTTGAGATTTTTTTTTGATAAAATATATGATATAGGAGATTTGATCGAAAACGTCCAGCGTTTAGTTCTTTTAAAACAGCAGCTTTTCTAAAGTCGAACTATCGTTCCTTAGTTGAAGACTATAAAGTATCAATTAAAAAAATATATTTTTTAATAAGTTTTCATTGCCTTCCATGAAGAATAAAATATGTAACACAGGCCGCCAAAATTTCCCCTAACATCAGACCCGGAAGCGAGACTATACTTTCCAAATGTGTTTGACGCGCTGATATCCTAACCAATAAGTGCAAAAAAAGCTGTTTTTTTGTTAAATGCGATGTTATGTTTCAGTGTAGCATGAAACTTTTCGACTTGCCAAGAAGCGGCATTTGAAAGTACCATTCATTGCCTTCAAAATACATTTTGAATCGTCTCAAAATCTTTTTTCCTCTCTGAAATATCACCGGCAGAAATTTATGATTTTGCCAGATATTTGCACCATATGGGTAAGTCAAAAAAACTTGCGTAATACCGAAAAAATATTAATTTTTCGAAAAATATTTTACAAGTGAAGTTGTCTGGAATAATCCAGAGGAATCGGCGGTTTTTAAGGTCCCTAATCACAAATCTGAGGTCAAAATTTGACAAATTCGATATTCAAAATGACGGTTTCAATATGGAGGATATGAAAATCGAAGAATCATAAAAATGGATGAACCCTGCCGAATCTTGTTATTTAAACCACTAGAAACAAGATTCGGCCGGAATCATCGATTTTTTGCAGTTTTTGCGATTTTCACATTCGCTATATTATATCCGCCATCTTGGATATTGAAATTATCACATTCTGACCTCAGATTTATGATTAGCGATCCCAAAAACCCCTAATTTTCCTGGACCATTCCAGACAAATTTTCCTATTATACATTTTTTTAAAAATGAATGTTTTTTTTTTTAATATTTCGCCAGTTTTTTTGCCTTTGCATATGGTGCAAATTGTTGGCAAAACCATAAATTTCCATAAGCGATATTTTAGACAGGAAAAAAGATTATGGGAGAATTCAAAATGGGTGTTAAAGGCAATGAGTGATACTTTCAGATGCCTCGTTGTGTCACGTTACCCTGAAACATAATCTTCAATATAACAAAAAAAAATAGCGTTTTTTTGCAATTTTAGGTTAGGATATCTCGAAAATCAGAGCTGGTGGATCAAATTCGGATTCAGCACGTCAAGAACCTTCGGAAAAGTGTAGTCTCGTTTCTGGGTCTGAAATGTTGTCGGCCTGTGTTACTTTTAAGATAAAAAAATATTTAAATCAAAAAAAGATATTGCCTCGACATTACCAATCTTTGAAGTAAAAACACATGTTATTTTTTTTTGTGGAAATCGTTAAAATGGTAATTTAGTTTTGCATCAAGGTAATCAGCATTTTTTAATTATATATTTTTTTGAAGAAAATATTGATTTGGTGATCTTCAAAACAGATATTGTTTTTATAAAGGAAATTTTCATGAAATAACTTTTATTATCTCAGCTAAATTTGATAAAAACGGACAAGCGAATGCCGTGCATCGACGTACCCTAACAATTTTATGCAATATTATCTATATCTTTAACTTCTTTCCCTGCTAAGCCGAAGGAGATTTATGAACTCATTGCCCTATAAAAATTGCATGCTTTCATCTCTACGCATTTTGGAGGTAAAGCTTCAGAAAAATAGCTCACTCCTTAACTCGTCAAAACTTACTGGGAACTTTTCCTATCCTTCACGAGCATAAAGTTTTTGAGCTAGACCATCTGCCGTACAGACCATAGTTTAAAAGGTAATTTTTTCTTGTAGCAAAACTTAGTATCCATTTAAAAATCACTTCTTTTGCCACCGAAGCAAATTGAAATACTTATCTTCTTTTTCACACAAATTTTTTTGGCGGCGGAATATAATTAATTTTAAATAAAGAAGTTTAACAATTTTTCATTTTTAAAAGACATTTTAAGAATGGCAATTAGTCCTGCGCTTGCTTCCAATATTTAAAGTTTATACATAACTCTAATGATTATTATATTTTACAGCAATGATATTTTGCATATTTATTTCATAATTTCCATACTTTATGGGTTTATAATTGGACTTAAAATATTATTTATTTAATATTATTAAATAAATTGATTTATAATAGATTTAATCCGTAAATTAATATCTAAATAATTTTAATTCAGCACGCTTAATTTTTTTGCGAATCGAGTATATACGTTATTAATGGTACCATGCAAATTAATATCATTTTCGATTTAGTAGTAGTGCTACTTTAATGGATGTTATTAAATTAATTTTCTTAAAAGAATTCCGCGCTACCAAATTAACTATTACTTCTGTTAAAAGCTACTTCATCATCCTTTTAAAACTTTTTTTGAACCGCATTTTCTTGGTTTTAAGTAACAAATTTACTACAGTAAAACCTAACATATCAAGTTCAACCTTTCTCTTTTTTGTAATATTTTCTATTTTATTACGATAAAAAAAAATAATACAAAATGAAATATAAATCTTAATATAGGGACAGCTCAATGGAATGAAAACTTATTGCATTATGTCGTTATCTGAAAAAACATGGCTTAAATAGGTACTGCAAATGCTTGCTTGGCTATACGCGACAAGGTCCAGTAATATTATACAATATGCGTCGACACCAAAATAGTGCCCTAAAGTGAAACTACACATCGGGACCTTGCCTTGCCTTTTGTAATGAAACTATCATCACTTTATATATTTTGGTTCATTTGTAACAAAACGGGGCCCCTGAAAAAACTAGAAAAGTAGATGAAAATCAAATAGAACCAAAAATTGAACTAACACTCAAAGTGACAAATTTGCCTCAGGTTGACAAAACAGCATTTGAGATGCAGACCGGTGAAACTACAGCTGCAATGGAAGCAGAACAAACATACAATAACTAGGTATGAAAGAGACGAAAATAATTAATTATCGCACTATAAAGGCCAAACTGACCACCGAATTTGTCAAGAGGGTATGGCGGGTATTACGAACTAGTTTAAATAGTAGAAATTTGTTTGAGGAGCTCAACGCGTACGCATGCTCTGCGCTTAGCTACTCTTTTGAAATTGTAAAATGGAGCAGGACGAACATCCAAAACCTGCAAAGAAAAATAAGAACATTCTTTAACAAAAGCATATAAACACCACCCTCAGAGTGCTACTGAACATACAATGCTTCAAAAACATCAAGGAGGAAGAAGATTGGTGAATATTGGTAAGCAATTCGACCAACAAATAATAAATTTACGTTCATGTTTCCACAGGTTAGTGGACTCTTCCATATTACATCTAGCAATATGCGAGGTAGATGATTCAACGCCGCTACAGCTGAGGGAACAGGATATTATTTCTCAACACCAAGAAGTTACAAGCCTGGCTACGAAATTCATGGACGGCATCCAAATGAGACCAATCAGGACAATGTCGACAACTCAGCGTCAAACTACTGGTTGATTTCAGGACAGATGTCTCTGGAAACGGAGGGCTTTGTCTTCGCTATCCAGGACCAGGTTATTCCGACGAAAAACTGTCGGAAGTTCATCATCAGATATCCCTCAATAGAAAACGACCGATGCAGATATGACAGACATCAGAGTCAGTCCAGCACATACCTGAAAGATGCCAAGCATTTGCCGCAACAGTGTATAAGGACAGACATGACTTAGCCGCAAAGATATTCTACCAAGAGTTAGCAGATAAGTTAAATCTATTGCAGGTAGCAAAAGTGCCTTACTACAAATACAACCCGGAGCCTATTCTTGAGAACAACGAGTTCAAGCCATATTGGGACCGAACGGTTCTTACAGATCAGAGAGTTGCTCATAATGAGCCAGACATTATATTAACAGAAAACATTTCTAGGCAAACTACATTAATTGATATTGCTATACCTAACAACAACAACCTTAGGTCAGAACACAATGAGAAGATCGCCAAATATAGAGGCTTTGAGGTGCAAATTCGAAGATCATGGGCAATGAACATCGTCCAAACAATTCCCATAATTTTATCAACAACTGGAGTGATACCAAAGAGCCTCCTGCAGATCATCAGATCATCAGATCATCAGATAAATATGTTTTATATTAGTTTAACAAATAATAGCTTAAGCTCATGCCTTGGCACTATAAGAAGGTGTTTATGTATGAAATATGGAGTCTCGAATGAATGAAAGATCTTCGATGCCTAGGCCTCGTTGGTCCTTTACATCCCACTATAGCTGTAAGTCATTTGAGGCCGATCGCCTTTGTAAATACAAGCAATCTCGTTGACTAAACTTGCCTGGCGGCTTTTAGTGACAAAATTGTATCTTCGATATCTCTATCTAAGTGCTGGACACTCTCTAAGGACATGGTTAACAGTTTCATCCTCCTGCAGACACATCTGCACATTGGATCGTCTTTTACACCAATTTTATGAAGATAGCCCCTCACGTGTCAACAATCCCATCATGATTCGCAATTCTTTCCTTCCTAAGGAAAGAAGCTCCCTAGAAGCCAAGCGCTAGGTCCCATTATATGTTTCTTGGCATTTCAAAAGCCTCTCTCCACGATTCAATACATTTAATTTCCTCCAACAATTTTAATTCCATTTTACCGACGGTAATTGGAATAGGTGGTTGGCGTTCATTTGCTCCAACGGCAAATCCCATTTTTGCCAGACGGTCCGCCTTCTCATTCCTGTATATATATATATATATATATATATATATATATATATATATATATATATATATATATATATATATATCCTGTGACACAGGATCTACACAACTCTGGTTGTGCAACCGTTCCTTGTCAGACTATTCAGTAGATCTTTGCACTCACACACCAATTGTGAAGTTAGAACATAGACTTCAGTGTCAATATCACTGCCCCACTGTTTGAATATGTTTATTATCTTTATCCAGTTTTTGTACCTCTCACAAAGATGGCCAAACTGTAGAGTAGCATATATTTTTGTTTTAAAGATCGTCGTACGTTTTCCAAGAGAATGAAACTGCAGCTCTTTCATCTTGTCGACATCCATCTGTAAACCACCCGGATATATTTCTTGGAAGATTTTGCTTCTCCTCCTAATCGCCTTTACTTGGCAAGAGTATCTTAAGAGAGTGATTGCCTTTCAAAAGCGGCGCCATGTCATCTTTTTGCATGGGGACTGATGAACATATTTCCACCACTTTTCCCAGACAACTGAGTAGCCCCTCGTTTCAGTTCTGAAATGCTTTAAACAACTGAGATGATAAAAAAAACTTCAGGACCTTGTTCTCTATATGGAAGTGGGGGCAGTCTTCATCGCACTCGTTATTCCCACACAAGCCATTCTTTGAACTTTGTCAAGTTGAGATGGCGGATTACCATAGTGTATATCCAAAATAGCACTTTCGATGTCAGCTCCCGTGTATTTTAATCTTATTTTTATTTAATACCAACCCCTTCGAATTTGAAGATGCTCATGAATAATAGCAGCAGCAGCAATAGCAGCAGTAGTCTTCCAAATGAAAAGTATAGATATCTGCGTACCGTCCACATACTGGTGGAACAATAATTTTTACAAAGTTTCTAAAGTCAGCCGTATGCACAAAAAATAAATGGGAATAAGATATTTCTCTGTGAAATGCTTTTATTAACCGGAAGAATACCTGAATTAGAGTCTCGCAAGACAACGCACTGCGACCTCCCTGAAAGACAGCTTCCGAAAAAAATGATATCTGTGTATTTTTACTTCATTACTCACCTAATAATTTAAAGCAATTTTCAAATTTAAAAACAATTTAAATCGGGCAACGTATAAGACTCACTCTTCCAATTAAGCCGGAATTAACCAAAAGAAATTAAATTTAAGAAACACAACACGGTGCCCTGAGCAATTAAATTTGCATTCAGCAATGCATCTCAATTTGGTCGGGCACTTTATCAACGCAGATTCTTGCTGTCGTATACAATGACAATGCATCAGCTTTTATTGTCTTACAACCGTTCGTTGGTGAGAAAACCTAAGAAAGTGCCGATTGAATGAGCTATAAAACACCGGGACGATTGTTTCCTTGGCCGTATTTTAACGCAGTTTTATTTCTTGCCAATGCCTATTGCCTAATTGATTCCTTTTTAATTAACTTAACTTTGGAAAATAACTGCACAAAATTCTATAATTACGTATTGAATTCAAAATAAAATTCGGTTACCTATTACTGCATTTTCTTTTTAAAGATAATACCGTGGGCGACATTGAAAACAGAACATGTAAATGTGATATGTTTCTTGGCACTCTTAAATCGAAGACTTAAAATTATTTAATTTTGAATAATTTTCTTTCTTGAAATTACGTTAAATTGCGGGATATTATCGGAAAGAAAAAAAAGTTAATAATATAGGATATGAAATTGGCGGATACATTGAAGATACAATGTTGCATACCTTTGACCTGATTTAGTATAGTCGTAGTTTTAAACATTAAATTGTAGGTACAGATACAAATAGAGTTTATACGATATTTTTGATGAAATGCATTTAAATGGTAATTCCAGCTCTTAAAACAAAATTATTATAATATTATTTTAAAGATATGGTCATTTGAAAAATTTGATTTCTTCAGGAGTGGTTATTCTTTAGACCAATATATTTTAAGGTCAAAAATAACAATAAAGTCATTTTACGCTATAAAGTTATATGTGCAATATAAAATATTGACACATAAAAAATATCGTAACAAGAAACAAATTACAAATTAAAAAAGTACCGACATATTTCAAACCAATTCCAAACATTTAAATAAAAATTATCGAAATTCACAAAGAATTTGTTATATAATCATAATATTCACAACAGAGGCGTAACAAAAAATAGTATCCGAAACTTGAATTAAAGGGATTATTTGACCATGCGATATTCAGCCTTCCTAACTGAGTTAGGATCTAAATTCAGTGTGGTGTAATAAGATTTAGGGCAGATGGGAATCTAATTAGATTGGCTGGGCACTGCAGATCTTCCTTACCTGAAACAGCGAGCATAAAGTCATTGGAGACAGAATGGAGCCGCATGTAAATGAACGCATTACGCCGATTGAAAAAGAAAGGAGGGAAAATAGAAGAACTTTCTCTATCTCTCCTCAATATGTGCGCGGGTTCAAGCCGTCGTGTAATGACTTTTTTTCTTTACGTGTAATTATTCATGTAGAATAATAAATATTTTACCTAACTTTATATATTTGTTATGAAACAATTTTTTTTATAATTACTGCTTAACACATAAACATAATATTATACTATAATATCTCTATAAAAAGGTATCGTTGTCGGTAAATAACAAATAAGGAAAAGGAAGTTATGCCATACATATGGAAAGAAAATTATAGGGATTATTTAAATGAAAGTATTAGATACGATGGTTATACGGTGCTGTTCACCCAGCACGTTTTTTTTTATTTTCATACAATCAGCCACAAGAAAAAAAAAACAAAACGAACCTAGTTTACAACAGATGTATTGCTATTGCTAACTCCGTTATTATTATAGATACAAAATCGTTCAAATTAGCCTCTTTTGTACTGACTAAGATAGTGAAAGCGGAAAACATTTGAACATGGAGTTTCACCCTGTATATTTTTGTCGTTACTTTAGCAAATCATCTACAGAGCAAGAAGGGTCATATGTAATATTGGCCTAATATTGAAAATCTTCGTATTATTAGCATAATTATCTTTTAGAGAAGCTGGCTATGTATTTCTGAAAAAAAAACTAATTTATACTGGGTGATACACCACATTTCGTCGGTTCATATACAGAGAGCGATAAAGTATTTTAAAAATAAGGGATGTGTCAGTTTACTGGGACTACATTTTAAAATTATTGTGATGTACATAGATTAACTTAAAAATGTTTCATACCAAATTTGTCAAAATTTGCACTATATATTATTACATATTTTGATAGTGCGGACCAAATAAAGATAAGTTACTGTTATGTTTCATATACCTTGAGATACTAACTATTCTTGGAATTGTAGACCAAAATTTAAGAGGCTTGCCTACCTTACCTTACCTAGATGTTTTAAATTGTTTTGGTTTTTTCGTAAGATTATTAAAATTTATTGTAAAATAAAAATAATCTCAGGATTGATGTATTTTATTTTTATTATAATAAAGGATTGATACAGGATTGATGTATTTTATTTTTATTATAACAAAACAAAATAACTTTCATATTTTAAATGGAACATCCTGCATTTTTAATGGTCTTTAAAATTGTACTTATGTTTTTCTTTACCTATCTTTTATGGTATTTTGGTAATTTAATCTTTTCAATTTTAGACATACAATTTTTGAAAAGTAGACTTCGACAGAGTTAATGTTATTACTTATGTACATAGATGATCTGTAATCACTAGTCAGCTTAAAAAGCAGCCATAATTAGGTTAATAGCAAATACATCCTTTTTTAAAGAGATAAACTTTTGGGATATGGAGTATTTAATTCATTTGTGGCGTTAAATTTGCAGTGCGTCGAAGTACCGTCTAGTTGCAGCCACATTAACTATCGAAAAATTATGGACCCAACACACGCGTTCCAATTATTCCAGACGGTTCTAAATAAAAATAAAATTTGCGTTTTTTATTATTCTTTTGATACTACGGCTACCTATTCATGTAATTTCAATTTTTCGGTGACTTATATACGGATTTTTGACCAGAGATCTCATAACAAAAACTTCATTCTCTTCATTTCCTGTGTGTTCTTCAAAGAATATACTGCAAATTTTCTAACCAACGCTTGTAGAGCTAGCGTCTATTAGGATATTTTTGAACATAAATTCTTGATTTTCTACGCACTTCTTAATCACTAAGATCATATCAATCTTTTCGTCTTGGGGGTATGTTCTCATTTTAAATAATTAGAGTTTTCAAATAACTTCGAACAACGATGGTAGTTTAACTAACAAGAAGTCACTAAATTATTTATCAAAAATTTTTTGTAACAATATATTATTACGTCACTCAGTTAATGCCTTATTTTAAAAAATAAATTTCAAAAAATTAATGTCCAAAATAGAAAATGCTAAATTACGTAAAAAAATATGAAAGATAGGTAAAAAATCTTAATACAATTTTAAAACCTGTTAGAATATAGAACAAAAATTCGATAATTAAAATAAGAAATTTATTTGCCTTAAATATATATATATATATATATATATATATATATATATATATATATATATATATATATATATATATATATATATATACAGTTTTTCTTCCACCATTCGATTTATGTATAAATATTCTTTTTTGTATTCTTGTTAAAAGAACAACCTCTTTTGACGTTTCGCCTTTTGTTCAAGGCATTTTTAAAAACTTTTTTTTATTATATTATTTTCTTTAATTCAATAATAATGACATTTTCCTTAGTCAAACAATTTTGAGCTTGCTATTTCTATTTCGATACTGTTCAGTATCGAAATAAAAAAAACTTTTTGAAAATGCCTTGGACAAAAGGCGAAACGTCAAAACATGTCGTTTTTTTAACATCCACGTATGTACCTAGCCTCAAGAATACAAAAAAGAATATATATATATATATATATATATATATATATATATATATATATATATATATATATATACATATATATATATATATATATATATATATATATATATATATATATATGTATATATATATATATATATATATATATATATATATATATATATATATGACAATACACAGAGAAAATAAATTAAAATACCTTTGTTTTCTAATGGCTTACTAAAACGTTGGAAATTAGATAAGATGAATTTACTGGCAACCGTATCAGAATCGTAGTGCCGTAATCTTATCAAACTCGCATTCAGTTTCATGTTTTCATGCGGCATTTATTTTATTGGAAATACTTCTGTCAATATAAAAATGGAAAATAATTATTTAGAAATAACGTTTATTTAGAACCAGAGTTAATTCGACTTAATTGATCCAAATATCGTTGGCATCTTACTGTAAAAATAAATCGTTTGCAGTTTGGTGTAATGTAGGTCATGCCGTTGTAAGACTAGTGGTGGTATTTTCTTGTAAATTCCATTTTTGCTTCGATATAGCTCTATGTACGGTACTATAAATAGATAATTTTTTAATGTGTTGTAACAGAGAATATTTATTATTTATATAAACGCTGTATGCATTATACTATTTCATATTTAAATAGAAAAACACACCTTAACAATAAATATTATTTCATTAGCTCTTGTCATCTACGCATCTAATAATATTTAGGAAATATCTTTACTATAGAGTCGGTACATAAGCATCATTTGCCTTTGACGGTCCCACGCACGAAAAAATATATAAATTTATTACGCTTTTCCGAAATTAATTTTTATTTTGAATTCTTGCTGCCTACATACGATTTTAAATTTATGATACACTTGATCTACAGATAAGTTTTATATAAGATATAAAAGATTTAATATAAGTGTGTAAATTATTTACACTATTTTTTGTCAACTTAAGAATTATGGATCACGCATTTTGAGATATTTACAACGACGTTATTTTTAGTTTTATTGCTATTCTTAGATTGTACAAATAATAGCTAAATTAATTGCCATCCAATATAGGATTAGAAAAAAAAAATTAATTGTCTCTGTTACGTCTTGCATTCTGTTTTTCGGAATCATCTTATTTACTCCTAAACGATTTATTTTTGGCTCAAAGATTACATTCTATTTTCCATCATTCTATTCAGCAATAACCATTCATACTTCTTATGACCCATTGACAAGATTTACTACACAATTACAAAAAAAATCATTCTAATAAATATGTTTTATTAACACTTAGAAAATATCTTAAATAAATGATGCTCAAATTTTATTTTATCTTATCACGAAGAAAAAAAGAGAAAAATAATTGTCTTCAATATCTCGATATACCCTAATGTAAAAAGAAGCAGAACAAGAAGACCATCTGTTTTTAATGTGACAGAAAGAGATAGAAAAGTGCGGTGAGTGGCCTAATGGTCTTTAGTGTAACGTATACATTGTGTAGTGAAGGGTCCGCCCGTTAGTCTTATGGCGGATATGTCAACCATTAATTTTGAAGGCCGTTAGAATGATGGATTCCTACTTTCATTTAAATTAAGGTCAGGAATGTTATCCGTTTTTTAGAAATTATTTTGGGTGATGACAGATACTTATATAAATATTTTATTTTTCTATTGACGTCTTTCTTGAATGTAAACTTAATTCTTATTAATTTCCTAAAACTAATTAATTTTATTATATCTTCGTTTTTACAGAAATGTTACCCATAAAACTCGTATTTTTTATACAAAGAACAAACTTTAATTAATTATATATTTTTCATTTTATTTAATGGCTTTTTGCCATCTTTCTTGCAGCCTCATAGAAATTTTTGTCCTTATCAGCAAAAATCTGAACCAAGTGCGATTTAAGGTTATCACCATTTTTGGAAATTTTACCATTCAAAGAGCTTTGTAAACTTCGAAATATACGATAATCACATGGTGCCAGGTCAGTTTTGCAGGGTGGATGCTATAAAACTTCCCAGCCAAGCTCCAATAATTTTCCAGTTATGATTTGGTTATCATCAATTTCAGTAAGTCGACCAGAACGTCCTTTGAGTGACAAATCTCCAGAACAAATCTGGTGCTGCGTTCTGTTATGAAATCGACACCACAAACTTCACATATCTCGTTATGAACCGCAGGAGCTTTCTTTTCTTTACGGAAATAAAAATATGATAATATTTTTGCACTCCATGTTAAAATTGATCCTAAACTAATAGCTACAAAAAAATTGCTTATAAAGTAACTTAAATGTGACTAACAAATATCAAATATCAAAAGAAGAAAAACCATAACACTGACAAAAGTCCTTCCAAACAACTACAACGCTCCCTATGTGTGACAATCAAAATTACAAAATCAAGATATCTAAGAGGTCATTTTCACTCAAAAATAATTGAACTAACCTGAACACATTGTCGTTGTGAGGATAAGCAAACTCCTGTATCTGGCATCGTTCCCAAAAATTAAACTTCCACCGCAGTACTCGAACGAATTTTCATAAAAAGTTTGCACCGTTCTGCCTACGAGATCGGGCTGATTGAAGAACTGCAATTTACTGACCATGGAGTTTAGATGCGGCGAATGAGGAAGCGAATGAAGGTGTTTTGGTACATCATACAGAAGCCATTTTTTAATTAGGGTCACGTTGTGCTTTGAGTCATGGTCCCATTGAAAAATTTACTCACTCCAAGTATCAAATGTTTAACCGAAGTAAAACATTTTCGTGCAAAATTTAAAGGTTTTGACGATTCATTGTATAATCAAAAAAAAAAAAACATTTCTCAAACCAGCCGCCATACAACTCCAAATCATGATAATACTTTCTTCATGTTTAATTGTTGCTATTAAATTCTCTGATTTTATTTCTTGGTTAGCTTTGCTCCATACCAAGAAATTTTTTCCCCTGAGCTCAAACCCCTTGCTAAGATATTGTTTCAAAAACTCAAGTGGTTTTTGGATCTCAATACCTTTCTTACACTTTCTTCACTAACATGTTTTCTAATTAATAACGATACTTTTGGGAGCAATTATTCTTGGATTAGATAGTTTTTAACGTCTCATTGATTCAGCTTTGCTTGTAATGTAACATGATTTAGACCTACGGTTTTGGCTGCAGTATTGTATAATGGATATTCTCGTTGAAATTTAATTACAAAACTTCTAATTTCAAATAAAATATCTTTACTTAGCTACTTAATAATAGTTCTAGTATTAAACTAGTATCTAAAGAGTTGTTTTAGTATACTAAAACGCAAATTTGTAAGAGCCTGGCATCTGCCATTGTTGTTTCACTCAAGATAATAATATAGCAGAGTTATTTTCGCATAATATTAAATTCGTGTTAGCATTCTACGAACCTATGTATAGCTGTGTATATTATGAATTGAGTTTCTTGTTAACGTTGTGTTCTTTACTTTAGGGATGTTTTCTCGAGATGAAATATATCTATAAACCTTTTCGTTAATGCCGAGAAACATGGGTTGTGATTGATTTAGTAGTTTTTTTATTTATTCCGGACAACCTATAAACCTTTTCTTTTTGATACATGGCGCTGATTATGTTTTCCTTTACATTTTAATACATTTAATAAAATGAAAGTTATATCATTAAATTAGAGAAATTTAGAAGGTCTATGGTTGATTTTGGAACTAACGGCTTATGTATTTTTTACTTGTTTTACTGGCAACCAAATATACAATTATAACATACCCATTTTTTGCTCTCCTTCGCTTTTTCTGTATAAAGTAGCATCTAAAGAACTTTGACATCTAATACTAAACTCGTACCAAGAGTTAATTTTCCATAACGTGCTTCAATAGACCTAAAAATGATTAAGTTGTATTAGAAATTAATCGACATTTAATGAAACTTAATTTTTTCGTCACAAAATGTCTTTATGTGATAAATAACTTAAATTAGTTTTTAACGATATAATGATCTAGGAGGTGAAGTGTAAAGTGGCAAGCAATTACAAATGATCAAACCCATTTTGTGTTATATTTAACAACCTGAATGATCAAATAATAGCTTACTGAAAAACTGATTACAGTGGACCAATAAAACTCACAATATGACCAACAGCACAAACAATACGTAACATATCAAATTAAGAAGCATAAAACATCCAAGAAAATGATCTAAAAAAATGGCCAAACAAGAGGACTCTAGTTATCTAAATTATTTTTGCCGGGCCTTGATGACGCAGCGATACAACTGATAGATTTGGGAAACAAAGGGCGAACTGAAAGGTATAGTTGATGAGACTTGCAGAATAATGAGGAGTTTAAAGTTATATATGAATTTTAATAAAACCAGGTATATGACAAGCAGGAATAATTTGGAAAAGGCAAAGACTCTTGAAGATAAATAACTAGAAATAGTAAAAAAGTATATTCTGGACAGATCATTACAATGAAAATAACAAATCAAGAATAATATACTTAAATTAGATATATATAGTACTATATACATGGTTATTTGGGTATTTACCTAATAAATTGAGAAAAAAATAGAGACGAAAATTATATAAAAGACAAGAAAGTCAGTTTTTAGCCAATAGATAAAACAGAGGTCCAAGACATCATCAGAAAAATAGCTACATTAAAATCCAGAAAGCTGAAGCGTTAAACTGCCATGCACACAAAAAAGCAGTATTGACCGACCATGCACGATGGCCCGGCAACATTAAGAACAGTAAGTAGCGGGATTCAGTTGGCACCTGTTGATATAAAATCGCCACGAGTGAAGTAAGATATGGCTGAAGAAAGAAGATGAAAAAAATTCAGTCACACTATTTTTTGGAAATATACAGATCAAACTTTTGACTTTATCAAAAAATATTTAAAAAGTGAAATAAATTAATATAGGGTTAAATGTCAGCAATGTTATAAGCTACAATAGATTCAGTTAGAACATTGTTTTATATTATATTTTTAATACATTTTTTGTCATTATCCAAGTTATCATGTTGCTAGTTGCCCTCTACATTATTATCAGATAATTTTGCTAGATTATTGCACCATTTTACGTCACTGACCGTCCAAATCCTATAAAGAGCCAGAAATAATGCAAGTGTATCGGAAAATTGAACTTTGGACCTTGAAAATCTAGAACTATTGAATAATGCTCCAGACTTGAATATAAGTGTCACTGAAATTATACGTCACATTGAAACTGCGACCAAAGCGACTAAAAGGTGCTAAGGTTTGCAAAAGGAATTTTCACCATCCAAGATAAGACCTTTACCAAAGGCGCCACCAAGGAAACAAAATACTATAAGTAGACTTTGACGAATACACCTGAAAAGGAAGCCTTAAGGATGGAACATGAAGGAAAAATGAAAAAGAAACAGAAAAAGGACGATAAAGATAGAGAAAAGGGAGAAGGAAACTTTAAAGAAGAAGGGAAAGGAAAGGAAAACGGAAACTGAAAGGTGACAGAGAAATGGAAAAGCAAGGGCAAATCAGCTAAAAACAAAGAAGCAGAAAGAGTTAAAAAAAGAATTTTAACTTCCGATTCAGAATCTGAAACTGAGAAATGGTATTGTCGAGTTTATAGTGAAGCCTACAGTGATTCAAATAAAGACGAATGGATAGAATGCATTGTTTGTAAGATGGAGGGATATACTGTTTCCTTTGTTTGTATTAACTGTGACTCAGTCCAAGACTGAATTTATTTTTAATGAAACACAAAGGCTAATTATTGCATAACATATATATGTAAGGTATGAAAAAATTATAATTACTAGAGTTTCTAAAAATGTACCTAATTTAATTTACTGTGAGTGCCATGTTGATTACAAGTAGGTGTAGACTTACGAAATAAGATAAAACTTAAATATTCATGTTAATTAATTGTTTGGAAGTTTATTTTAGTTTATTTTTTGACTAAGGTTACAAATTATGTAAAGATTTTAGTTCTGTAACTGAAAAATATAAGTTCAAATGTTCGCAATTTCGATTTTCTTTACTATTACTACTTACCCCTAGTAGATGTTGCAACTAATCCCACAACCGGGATAAGTTGTAACATTGCACTTTCTGCGAAAAATAATTATTTTAAAAGAACTACTAATAATGTTGGTGTTTTTTCTACTTGATTTAATAAAGGAAAAATTAACGTATGAATCAGTGTTTAATAGGTAGTAATTCAGCTGATAGGTGTCAAAAAATATTAGTTTTTCTAAAAATCGTTACAACTAACCCCTCGCTCCCCTATAGAAGAACAAACTCGTTCGATATATCTTTGATCATTTTTCTTATTAGACCTAGATACGCTAAATTTTATACATATTTATTAAAATGTTAATAAAGAGATATTAATATCGAGGTTAATAATTTATATGGCTTAATTCTATATGTATAGGCTTTATTTTAAAAAAATAATAATAAAATGTAAATTTAAATTCAAAACAGATCGTCACAAATTCAGCTCTGAAATGCTCTTAAATCATTCATTCAAATTTAATTTTTTAATTTTAATTAAATCGTTAAATAAAAATGGTACTGGCGTTAATTTATTGCCTTAAATGATTTATTACTTACGATCTGAATATATGTGGGCGACAATAAATAATGATAGATGTATGCGTACTATTATGTAGCTATTAGAGCTATTTGCGCTGATGCATTGGAATCATAGGGATATTTTAATACAGCTATAATGGACTTTTTTTTTGTTCAGTCCGGTTCAATCTTTCACTATTTTCATAATTCTCGATTTATTTTTGTCATATCACTGTCTAACCAACAATTATTTTATATAATTCTATTTATTTATTTTACTATGGCAATAACTCGATTGCAGCGATATTAAATACGACCCAGGACCGTACTTTCTGATAAATTTATTTCTATATAATAAGAGGACCTGGAAACATTATTGGGCATGAAGATTCTAGATACAATTCTAACAGAAACTATATCGAAACCGAAAGACTTCATGTTTATAAGTTAACTTTCGTTAGATCGATTCCCATATTTATTTTATGGGCATGAAGTGGGGGAGGGGGTCGCAGTAGCAGAATATAAATCTATAATGAATATGACAGATCTAGTTAGGTGAGCTAAAGTTGTTAAACTGGCTTATAATTGAAAAACCTTTAAGGTACTTCATTATAAAAATACTTATAAAAATTAATATTTATATTTTTATTATGAACTGTTAGTTTTTACGATTTGTTGGCATAATGTTGGATTTCCTAATAGTATCCTGCGTTAAAGCATTTGTTCAATTTATTTTTCTTGGCTAACACTTTTTGTCGTTCAAAGATATCTTCTTCTTCAAATGTATATCCACTAATGGATGTTTGCGATTACAGTTTCCATTTCTTCCCTACTTCTCGCGGTGTGTATCAGTGTCTGAATATCGTGCAACCCCGTCCACTGTCTGATATTATGGAGCCAGGACATCTTTCTTCCAATTCCTCTTTTGCCCTCGATCTTGCCTTCAATCATCAACTGTAGGAATTGGTATCTCTCATTTCGAATGATGTTCCCAGGATAGGCCGTCTTTCTTTTGTTAATTATATTGAATAGTTCACGTTCTTTCCCAATACGTGAGAGAACTTCTTCATTGGTCATTCTCGCTGTCCATGATATCTTAAAGGTTCTTCTGTATATCCACATCTCGAAAGCCTCTAATTTATTGATAGCGCTTGTCTTTAATGTCCAAGCCTTCACACCATAAAGAAATATTGACCATATGTAACCTTTCATGAACCTCAGTCTTAATTTCAAGTTAAAATCCGAACACGTAAGCATTCGCTTGAGTTTTACAAAAGCCTGTCGCACCTGTTCAATGCGATATTTTACTTCATTGTTAGAAGTCCATTCTTCGAATATCCATGTGCCCAGATATTTAAATTTGGCTATTCTTTCTATGGGTACTGCATTGAATCTTATGTTGGCGTTTTGGAATAAATTTGGATTCCTTGAGATAATCATGAATTTTGTTTTCCTCGTATTGATGTTCAAGCCCATTGATTTACTGCGCTCTCCTATTATGTTGATGAGTTTTTGGAGGCGTTTATATTGTCGGAGATTAGAACTGCGTCATCCGCATAACGGATGTTATTAATCCATATTCCGTTAACTTTAATTCCCATTTCAATATCTTCCAAAGCCTCCTGGAAAATTGTTTCCGAATAAAGGTTAAACAGGAGAGGGGACAGCACACACCCTTGTCGCAGTCCTCCTCGGATTTGTATCGGGTTGGATACATTATTGTCTGATTTTATCTGCGCGGTTTGACCCCAATATGAGCTTTCAATGCATCGGATGTCTTTCTGATCTATGTCCAGTTTTCTAAGAACCAGGATTAGTTTATGATGTTGGACATGATCGAATGCTTTTTCGTAATCTATGAAGCATAGGCACACATCTGTTCTCTGGTCATAACAGTTCTGAACAAGCACCTGTGCTGCGACTTTCGCTTCTCTCGTACCTAGGCCCGATAACGATGATAATTTATGCTGCCTGGAGTTGCAACTTGCAAATTATTTGCTGAAGTGCAAACGTTCGGGACAAATATGAGTTTCCTTTCTTGAGATTCTATTGTGTGTTTAAAAGAATAAGCATTCTCTGAGGTTTTTAATATATTTTTAGTTTTCATACTTCGGCACACCCAAAAACAGTTACGCCAAGGTAAGATAGAGTTGCATTATTTCTAGCTATAACTGCACCAAATATCAGCTCAAATGATCTCTGAAAAAAAAATACGGTAACTTAGCGAATGAATGTACTTAATTCCCTAGTATTGTGCTTTTCTCACTAACTAACTATCACAAAAATTTGACTATTGCTAATTTCACAATTAAAATGACGCACGGATTAAGAAAGTTCTCTTAAGTTTGTTGATAATAAATTTTTATTTCAGAATTCAATTTTCGCTTTCTTTTTCAGAAAAATACCCCAAAATTTCGAGCATATCGTAACTTCAAAAAGAAGGGTATAAAATTTTCAAAATTTGACACACAATTTTTTTGATAGCAAACATCTCTATTTAATATTATGGAGAATATAAGTCAAGCGGTGTAATTGATGCATAAAGTGTGCTTAATTATTTTAAATTAGATACTTTCATGCATTTAAATATAGATCACAACAGTAATTAAAAAGGTTAATGGAAATATGTAAATTTCATACAAGCAAAATTTTTATATTAAATTGAGCTTCCCCGTAATTTCTTATACGTATTTATAATTAAGCCATTATTTTAATAATGTGTTGCGAAGTTATTAAACCTAAAATTTGTTTAGTTAGTAAAAGCTAAGATATTTTTTGTCACATCGCATTCAGTTTGCTGAAAAAATATTTATTTTTTTATGGTCATATAGTTTTCTTTATTAAAAAGCAGATCTTTTAATAAAATAAATAATTAATTCAGTTGTCTTATTTACAATTGTAAAAAACACTTTTGTTTCTCAATTCGTATTTATTTCTTATTTTTTTCCTTGCGATTTGGCCTTTAACTTTGCAATTTTTTATTGTTTTCTTTTTTAATATCTTCTTCTTTTTACCATTATTTTACTCACTGCCCTATTCTCGTTCTGACTGCAATATTGTCTTCTGCTGTAGTTCAGTATATGTTTAGTATTCGTGTGAGAAAAAAGTCCGTGCTCAACATTTATAATTTGTCATTGATTAACAATTGATTTTTGGAAAATGAAGCTTCACGTTTTGTGTGTCGAAAAAAAAAAAAAGTTCTTCCTTTTACATTCGAGTGATTTAAAAACCTCACCAATATGATCGCATTTCGTCATCATAAGAATCATAAATAAATACGGTCATCTTAGACAAGTGTTGTTCTACAATGGGGTACTATCTTAAATACTACAGAAAAGTAAAGGATTTATCTGAGTTGTTTTTACGGTTTTATAATGCGAACAGTAGCCAGGATGCTGCCATGCACCAGAAAAACAAATCTTAAGAACAATTTCTGTAAATAATATATGGCAAAACGCCATAAATCCTTATTTCATTTCTGTGTTTCCAGAAGAATATGGCTGGCTTTTAAACGATAATATGTTGAACCGTTATGATATACGAAAAATGTCTTCCCAACATTTATAGGTGTTATTCTGGATAATCCAATGATCAGATGAGGAAGAAACACTGAATATTGTTTACGATTCAGATAATTATTCTCTTGAATGCTAACGAAAAGTAATGGATTTATTTGAGCTGTTTTTACAGTTTTATAATGCCAACCACCTTGTGACATACATTAGGACAACAAATATTAAGAACAATTTCTGTAAATAATATGCGGCAAAACCCCACTAATCATTGCACTTCACTTTGTCCAGAAGAATGTGGTTGGTTTTTAGACGATAATATGTTGAGCCGTCATTATATATGAGTAATGCATTTTCCAAATGCTTATAGATGTTTTACTGGATGAAAATACACCTACAGAAAAAAATGGGTATTTTGTAGCGAGTACGAAAAAATCCAATTGTTCATAAAAAGTAACCATTGCTGCGTTTCGACAGTCTGATCCGGTAAAACAATTTTTTTCCAAGAAAAACCTTATTTAATACAAATAGATAATCGAAGACTTTATCGTGGAACAGAAATAATTTCTTATTTTAATTGCTTTCATGTAAAAATCGATTAAAAGTGTTTTTTTTTTCATAAAAATTGTTTGTGCGACACAAGTCTGTCATAATAAAATACTTCTGTTTCCTAAGAGACCAATTTCTACAGATAAAAGATATCGCATTCTTTATTTTAAAACAAGAAAGAAAACAAAGTGTTTTGTCGTCCCTCTAAAAAAAGTGAATGATGCATTTAGAAATTTAATTTAACAATGTAAAACAAATCTTTTAATCGCCAGCCTAATTATCACTAATAGAAACGGTATTAAACTTAGTTTTCATAGAAAAAAACGCAGTTTTGGAAATATTTTCCTACCATTTTCTCAACAATATCCGCGGAGTCCAAATATTTAAGCTAAAGTCTGGCACATTTAATTTAAAAGAACAAAAAAAGAGGTGTTATATCACGTAATATGCATAATAATCATAATTAAAAGAAGTCTGTTAGAGGGTAATTAACAAAAACTTCCAGACAGACTAGCTTTTTTTCAAATATATATATATATATATATATATATATATATATATATATATAAAATTCAAAAGTCTGACGGACATTCCTTATTTTCGGTATGGTCAGTTATTGTTTTAACTCTTTTAATTCGAGGTATTTTGTGACGTATGTTTTTGTGCTATCAGAGAGCTTGGACTATAAAGTTTTAGTCAGTAACGTTGACCAACAAATAGTAAAAAAGCAAGGTATCAAATTTTATTGACACAAAAGTACTTAAAAGCAATAACTGTGTGTTTTATTTATCCCGTTTATTATATATTGCAAACGGAAAACAGATACCACAAATAAGAATAAAATAACAATTAAAAACAAAAAAGAAAATTCCGTATGTTCTTTTTCTTCTACACAATGAAACCCATTAAAATTTTCTTGGAAATATTTCCACCATAATAAGCCTTAATGAGCCAAAGAATATTTTTATTTCACCTTGCAAAAAAATTTAAACCACATTTTTATGTTTATTTATTTGTGCCTAAGAAATATTATTGCTTCTGACATGCAACTAAATACTTTTGAAATATTTTTCTGCAGTGAGTCACAGGGAAAGATAAAGTCCGGCAAAAATATATAATCGGAATTTGAAATATAAATATTGTTGGTTCATTTGTTTATTATTTTTAATCAGCTATGCATTTTATTAGAGATACTAAGTGCCAACTATAAAAAAAATCCCCTTTCAAAAAGTTTTGTATTTCAGATATGGAAAAGGAAGCAATAAATTTTAGCAAGCACAACATTGTCTTATCAAAAATATTGATAAAAGTGTACAAGTAAATTGATATGTGTGTTTAAAGATATATAATATAGTTTTATCAATGCATTTTTAATTTTAAGTTACATTTTTTGCATAATTGACAGATATATGATGGGACATAAATCATGAAATTCAACTCAGAAACTTCAAATTTTGAATTATTTTTCTTTATCTTCTTGTTCTTTAAATTTTTTGTTTACATAACTCAATAAGTTTCCGGTCTAACTAAGAAAAACAATTTTTTTTTTGAAAAACAACAAAACCGTAATATTTCATTCAGTAAAATAAATACTTTCATGACAAATTTCGACGTCAACAAAATTTTAGCTTATCAGAAAAATTATAGAACATTATATCAGTCTTCTAAAATAACTGTAAATGTTGAAAATCCTTACAGAGGACTTATTAAGTGATTGGTAATATATTTATATAACGATCATATTTCGATTGATAAAATAAATAAGTGTATTTAAATGATAAATTGTCATATTTCTCCCAAAAATCACTTAAATGAAACCAATTGTCTTAAAATCTATTAAGTCCATTTGGCTGCTCCAAAACTCTGCTACTTAATCTTTATTCGGGAACTTATTATCTGTCAAATTTGTTAAAAAGTTTAACTTCCAATAAAGAGTCTTTTTTGATCGGTTGTTGCTGGCTTTATATCTCTTTAACTGTCCTGCTGCAGTCATGGAAAGTTTTTGTTTTAATTTGTCGAGGCTTTGTTGGGCAGTTTTGTTTATTGGATCATGCTTTCTTGTTATAACACTTTCAATATACTCTGTTAGCTGCCCTATTTCTTTCCGAAGATTTTCGACCTAATTGAAGTTCATGCATAGCACTTTCGGCGGGTGGAGATCTTGGCGTTGTTTGGCTCTTGTGCCGATGTAGTTGCTGTTGTTGCTGCTGTTGTTGGGATTCAAGTTCCCGCGTGGCAACTTCGGTGAGTGGAGGTCTTGGTGTTGTTTGGCTCTCGCGCTGATATAGATGCTGTTTGTTGCTGCCGTTGTTGCTGAGATGTAGCTTTTACGCGACAGGAGTCCGCCTTTTCAATCTCTTTAAAAATGGAAGAATATCTCCCCCAAAATTTTTGATACAGCCTCGGCGGAGGAATGGGATGCTCCAGTTTCCAGTCTATTACATTTAATAAAATTATTTGGCATCGTAATGCCATATTTCGGTCAACAACTTTACTTGCAAGTATTTACATTACAAAAATACACAAGTTTATCCATTTTATGATAGTCGACAATCAATAAATAGTAATTAATCTCCACCATTAAAATTTTTCGTTTTTCCAAAAACTTGGCACAACGATGTTATAAACGCTACCTATTCAACAGTCCTGTGAACATTTTCTTAAATTCTAGCTTTATCAAATATTTTTGATATGATTGTGAATCATCCTATCATTTCTGTTTCTTAAAACTCCCGCAAGATTGCGGGTGGTCTCGATATTAACATGGCATCATGGAACCCCTAGTGTTATATAAGATTAATTATTATTTGTGTCGATATATGTATCTATATCCTTTAATTAATAAATCATTGGAGAGTTGATAAAACAAGAAAAAGTACAAAATTTATGGACTGTTATTCGTAAAATTCTTTACTTTTAAAATTCTGTTAAATTACGGATTTACGTTAGAGAACAGAATGAACTACAACTGTTCGTTAGTTTGGTTTCTTGTGTTCACCTTTAATTTTTGGAGTATTATTATAAATTTTACTCTGAATGTAGATATTTTAATCGTCCCAATATATTAAGGAGAAAAAATAAATTAAATTATTTTATTATAAAAAATTCGCCATTTTTTCTTGGTAGAATAATCTAATATAATAATTCTGCCCATTATGTACTTATGATTTCTAGAGTAATTTGCGATATTTTATTCATTATTCTTTGCCGGAGATCCTCAATATTTTCAGGTTTCTCTACCAAAATTCTTGTTTTAAGGCGATCCCATAGAAAAAACTAGAGGATTCAGATCTGCCGAGTTGGTAGGCATTTGTTATAATTTTACGAAAGCAGAACTTTTTATAGAAAATGGTCTTTCCCGTAAAATTAATACCCCTTAAAATGAGTTATTAGAAATAGACTTGCATCTTTAGAAAAACTTGGTTTTACTTTGAAATATTTTAACGTACACAAAATAATTTTGTGTACATTAATTGTATAAGTTTTTATTGAAAATCTTTCTCGTGAAACAATGGAGAAAATTGAATCAATATTGATTCCGTAGCTTTCGAGATATAAACCGACGCTGTTGAAGAAGTTTCTTTTATACTGATGTAGCGATAATAATATTTTTATGTAAATTAAAAAGTATTTAAATTTATTAACAAAATTTTCATAAACAATTAAATTCATTTACGAAAAAATATATATACAAACACTGGTGATATATGATTTATTTCAAAGTTTATAAGGCAAGTAAAACCTTTGCCTAAAAGCAAACCACTAAATAACGGACGTCATGCCTAATAAAACTTTTTGGTCGTAAATTATCTATAGTGCGTGTAGAGAGCGGGAACAACCGGTTGACCATCTAAATTTTTCAGATACTTTTCTTAATGAGGGCCAATAAAGAATAGTTATACTAATTTAGGCATCAAACCTAAACTTTATTGTTCCATAAGGGAGGTACTGCGTATTTGCTTAGACTTTCGTTGCCGTTTACATGCTTGGGTTAGTTCAGGTTGGTGTTGACTTCATTATTGCAATTGTCTTTTTAGACCCTTTTTTTTACCAGATTCACTAAAATATTTTAGTTTTTGTATTTAATTGCCATTGAAATTAGAATTTCAAGTTTATCAGTTGTATTTTGCTTGTGATATTTTTATAATTTCTATTATATATGTCAACCAACAAACCAAAAATTAAAAATATAAACCTGGAGACAAAACCTAGAAATAGGTAAAAATAATAGTAGAAAATGAATTTTTTGATACTCGTATTGTATTTTTAGGATTTAAAACTTAGTTGATTTGTTGTTGCAGCCAGATTCACTAAACAGGTTTAAGTTTTAAACCGGATCTGTCGTGAAAGTTAAATTGGATTATTTTGCTTTAGATATCGTTATAATTTGTTTTATAAATTTATAACTTGTGTATAAGAAAATTGAGAATAAAAATCCAAAGGTAAAGCTTTGGAAACATTTTCCATTTTTGGCTGTTAGGAAATGAAAGAAAATGATTTTTTAAATCTATATATTAGCCTTAGGTTTATAATTTTGTTGAATGATTGTTGCAGCTGTCATTTTATATCCTTTATTATCAACTCTGGACAGTTTTAAGGTTTGATTAATTTAATGAATTAAATCTTAGTTTTTTGGGAATTTTATTCAAAAAAAAATTCATCCACTTCCCATTATGCTTGCTTTTTGTCCTATTTATTGATCCACAAAGCAGAATTTTTTACTACTATTTCTTAGAAGAAAAACATCAACGAATATATGTCCATATAGATTCGTTCTAATGAGCGCTCACTAATTTGATGCTATCTCTCTCGCACGCTGCCCGTACCATAAGTATCTCTCTTCTGCAGTTCTTCCTCACTACAAGTTCCCATTCTAGATGACCAAGTGAAAGAAATATTGCTACCTTATTCCAATGTATTCGTAGCTATGTGGTCAGCCGCTTTAGCACACATTTTGCCGTTATATATGGCATAGATTCAAATCCCGACAAATATTTCCGAGAGAACAATAAAATTATTATTTTTTATTGAACCCTTTCAGCCATGAATTAAAAAAAAAATTTGAACATAATTTAAAATTCATGTAATAGTAAAATATCTAATGCAACTTTTTTTCTTCGAAAAAATCGATCAATATTTCTATGAAAATATGTTATTAAAATTCATATAAAAAAGCAAAAAATTCTGTGTATATCGAGATTCGATCGTACACTCACATAAAATGCAAAATATAATTTTCCAACACTCCTGACCTCTCGGCAATGAAGACATTTAATCTACATAGTTTATTTTCACATTTACTCCTCTGGGAAACTTGGAAAAATATGTGCGTGCCATCTGCTTTGTGGGTACCAGAACTAATCTTTGCAAACATTGGCATCCTCGACTGGCGATTCTATCTAACCAATTACGGCGCTTCTATATGGAATCTATATTCATTGAAAACACCTAGATTAAAATGCAAAACTCTGATAAGATTTCCCACAAAAAACGTCTGAATTTTATGATATCACACAAACAGGAAAGCCAATTCTGCATCGCTGTATCATAGTTTTTTTTATTGTAAAATATTAAACCCTATATATAAAAAAAATTATTTCTTGCACGAAAATGCAGACTAAATAAAATCAATTAGAAAACAATCATACTGTTGTCTCCAGTTCCTTTTGCATATTATTAATAAATTTATATTTGCCAGTTCAAAGATTTCATTATTTCAATCCGATCACTTTAAATAACCAATAAATTCGCAAAATGAAGAAAGCCATTCGTATTTATTAAGAGTTTCCCTACATTTAATTCATAATCCAGTAGCAACATGAAAACTAGCATAACAATTAAACAGACTAATTCGGTAATTAATAACCATGGAAGGCAGGTGACAGTATACGATTGCATGGTCGGCATAATGCCGTTTCGTTTAGTCTGTCTGTCCACCCGAGGACAACAGTAATACGAACCCACCTCCTGTAAATGTTTCTGATGGCAATAACTCATGCCGTTACCGAATGGTGCTGTTGTTTGTTGAGGGTTTGAGATATACACAAAAAATATTATTGCTTAATATTTAAAAAATGATTTTTTGAAAATTTTACAGAAAGCTTTAATTTTGTTATTAAGAATAAGGAATGTCTTGAATTCTTAAAAAATATAAAAATTAAACCCTTCTCTATGTCTACGTTTCAGCTAAATTTGTGTAATACCGGATAAATATTTCTTTTCTTAATCTACATTGACTTTGTTTTAATATCAAAGAATTGTCTCTTTTCAGCTACCTAGTATTGTTCTAATTTCAGTTTTTAATGATGTTTGAATAATAAGAACCAACATCAGAGAGTTTTTTTTTCTATTATTGTAAGCATAGAGTCCAAACTTTGATCTTGCTTTCTTCTTAAGTTCTAACAATAGTTTATACGCGGATGGTTCGATAAGTTTTCGGCCTGAAACAGAAAGGGCGCTAGTAGGATCAAATAACTATAATATTTTGTAAGCATTAACCTTGAGATGACGCCCTGTAAAGTTCCAGATATTTGCGTTCAGTTGATTGTTTGTGGCTATCGAGTGAACACATAAGGTTCGATATTTTGTGAAAGATATATGAAATTGAAGTTCGAGCGGTTAAAAAGTACTACGGACATTAAAAATGAGTTAGATTCTACTTTAAAGGATTCTTCTCCTTCGTTTCCGATAGTAAAAGAATGGGCTGCTGAACTTAATTGTGGTCGTACATCAATTCAAGATGGTGAGCGCTCGGGACGCCCAAAAACAGCTACCACTGACGAAATTGTGACAAAAATTCACAATGTCATACTTCATGACCGCCGACTGAAAGTACGAGAGCTTGCTGGTATAGCAAACATCTCGACACATCGTGTCCACTACATTTTATATGATGTTCTTGGCATGAAAATGCTTTCTGCCCGGTGAGTGCCGCGTTTGTTAACAGTCGACAAAAAATGCCTTCGAATGAACACTTCGCAAGAGTATTTAGACCTATTCAGACGCAATCCTACTGAGTTTCTTCAACGTTTTATAACTATAGATGAAACATGGATTCACTATTACACGCCAGAGACAAAGCAGCAGTCTAAACACTGGGTGGGGGTAGGTGAAAGTGCGCCAAAAAAAGCAAAAACGGTTCCGTCTGCAGGAAAAGTCATGGCAGCAGTTTTTTGTGATTCACCTGGCGTAGTGCTTACAGACTATTTAGAACAAGGCAAGACCATCACCGGGGAGTATTACGCTTCATTACTGGATCGTTTGCAGCATGTGATTAAGGGTAAACGTCCACATCTTGCCAAAAAAAAAGTGCTCTTTCATCAGGATAATGCACCTGCACACAAATCTATGGGTGTTGCTGCAAAACTCCAGGAGCTACGTTTCGAAGTGCTTCCACATGCGCCATATTCGCCGGATCTAACTCCCAGCGATTACTTTCTCTTCCCAAACTTGAAAAAATGGCTCGCTGGACGAAAATTCCCTTAAAATCACGAGGTCAGAACAGAGACAACCACTTATTTTGCAGAGCTGGACAAATAGCATTTTACTACGGGTATTAAAATATTAGAACATCGTTGGTCTAAATGTCTTGAAGTACAAGGGGACTATGTTGAAAAATAAATAAAAACATTTTCAAAAATCTTTTGTTTTCTTTATCAGGCAGAGAACTTATCGAACCATCTTCGTAGCTATACGCATAACATTTAATGGAGCTGTTGTATTCACAAATAGAACTTTTATGTCTTTATACTTGCAGCATATATTTATGTTTCAAATACTGCATTGGTAATGTACGGGTGGATTCCTAAATAATGAATTCATTACTACACTACAAAAAATTCGATATAAGTCACGTTTCTGTAATTTTGGCACATTGCAGAAATAGAATAATATCATTTTGTTTCCTAAAAATATTTTTTAAAAGTGTAAATGAATGTGTCGAAATTTTCAGCACTAAAAAATATGTTTTCCTTAAAGTCATTGCAACAAAATCATAATTTGAAAAACTTGCATCAAATGTGTTTCGATAGTTGATAATTAGTACCTGTATTTTGTGCTTCGGCCAGTTTCGGCTGAAAATATGGGTTTCGGCTGAACTTTTGGTATCGGACAAAAACAATCTAAACCTTCGGCCCCTGCCGAAACTATAATTGTGAGCTCACGTTCAGTAGCAACTAGCTGTGGAACGTGGGCATTTGTTGATCTCACTGCTTGCTGCTGTTAACTAATGCCAAACTGTAACCATTTTATTCCATTCTTTTTTACTAGTTATCCTTTCCAAAAGTTTTGGTTTTTGCCAAATTTGGGACAAGAGGGAAAATTCGGTTTTCACATACTACTATTGTTTTGACTCTGAAAAGTACATCACACCTTCATTTCTCATACTGGTATTACACATGAAACAAATGATGTATGAGTATGTACTGACAATATACAAATACCGAATTGACATAGGCTTTTAGAAAAGGTTGTGTACCGAAACTGAACTTTTTAGGGAATACTTTATTTAGCGAATAAACAATTATCAAAAGGAGTTTCGGAAATCTTTAAGAAAGAAATAATCACGCACTAACACCTAATTTGTTTAAATTTTTACTGTTTTTGAGCTTTATCAAAA
This sequence comes from Diaprepes abbreviatus, assembly GCA_034092305.1. Lineage (NCBI taxonomy): Eukaryota > Metazoa > Arthropoda > Insecta > Coleoptera > Curculionidae > Diaprepes > Diaprepes abbreviatus. Next base: position 466,598 of record JASJET010000205.1, on the reverse strand, counting down.
TAGATTGGCTTTTGAAAAATTTGTTATCCAATCTCCGTTTTATTTATATGGCTTTCTACGTTAATTTATATGTGTTTAACTTTTTTTATAAGAATTGTGACTCTTCCTTTGACCAGGCTAGAGAAAATGTATTGATCTTGAAAAATATTCAAGTTATTCTGTAAGTTCCAAACAAACTTTCCTGAGTTTAAGCAAGTTGATGGTAGACGCAGATTTTAGTATTCAGTATAATGTGTGCGGTGATATACGTCTATTTATCTATAAGAAGAGATGTAGTTATTCTGTCACGTGGCTTTAACTGTAAGTTGGAAACTGAAACAATAAGTCAATGAAACTTTAAACTTAAAAATTACAAGAAGAAAATGATCGTTTTTTATTACCCAATCAAAGGAAAATTAAAGATTAAGGTCCACAGGAGCCAACACAACTGCAGGAGCGGTTTCTCACAGGATTGTCAGATGCAGATTTGAAACTTGCCCAAGTTGAATTTTTTACTTTTCCCCAAGATGATACTTTTCCCCAGCCGTAAATTAAAAATAAATATTGAACAAGATATTTTAAGTTAGAAACTTTCGGCCACGACGAACGAGGCCTATGGTGTTTTTTTTATTTGTAGTCTTTAACTCTCTATTACAATATAATTAAACAATATTTTTAAAAACTCATATATTCTGCTCAATGTTACAAATTATAAATATATCATCATACCAACATATTGAAGGGAAATGGCGGCAGATGGAATTCATTTCTTTATTGATTTAACAGATGGGCCTGTTGGCAGTTCATCCAAAGATTTCCCCATTCTTCTATTTTTCCCAACAATTTGCCACTATGTACTTTCGTTTTCCCCAAAAATTTCGCAAAAATATTTTTTTCCGCAAAATTACGAAAAAATGCAATCTGTTAACTCTGGCTTGGAATAAAAAGCACTATAAGAGCAATGCGGCGCGTCACCTAGCGACTGGAATGAGAAGTGTATTCATGAACCTTTTTATTATTTGCTTATTTACACGTTTCAATAAATGATGCCACCTAACGAAGAATAAACATACTATACAGCAATGAAATAAAAATTAAAAGTTTTCGAGATGAAATATAGCTTGAAAGTTTCTCAGTGATTTCAAGAAACATGGACGATTATCTATAATAAAGAAATACTCTCTTCTTCTTTATATAATAGTATAGATTATACACAAAACAATACTGGAGCAACTAAAAGATATAACTTTCATAGCAAAAGAATCGGGTTAAAACTTTTTAGTGAATCTGGCTGGCTCTTATCTGTCTGTTGAAGCTTACACTTCTTGCATGTGGGGCTATAATTATTAAGCTAATTTTTTCCAGCAAGGTTATTTAATTACTGACATCCGATATTCCACTTAATACTATATTCCTCAAATGGTTTTCCGTCTTAAAATTAACATTAGCTCGTCCCGATTTTTCAAACAATTAAGGCAAAAATTTTATTTATGCAAAAAATAATTATGTTATATTTTAATATTTATTAAGTGAGAACATTATTTTTAGAATAAATTCTTGCTAATTAATTTTTAATTGCGTGAATAAAGCTTTTAAATTAATTTGTTAGAAATCTAATAAGCATAAAATTTAACTTTTTATTTACAGTTTGTTTAAAATAATAAATTAATTATCTTGGCACAAAATGTGGTATTTTTTAAAACGCAAATAAAAGATAAAATATAATAATGATATACAATAAATATAAATATTGGTTCATAGCGTCTTGTGTGGCTGTTCTATTCCACTTCTTTCTATTATTCCACTATCATTGTTTCAGATTTTTGGCACTTATTGTTTTTTTGATACCAGCTTTCTATGATTTTCTTGCTCTTGCCACTCTATTTCTCTGTCTTCTTTTTGGATTTTCTCTATTCCAAACTTCCTTATTAATCTCCTTATAGCATCTATTTTCACAGCTCATATTCTCCTCTTAGGTATTTCTGTACTTGTCCAGGTTTCCGTCCCATAGAGCAACGAACTCTTAATCTACTATTTCATATGTATTATACTTTCACTTGACATTGACTTCTTTATTCCACAGAATACTATTTACACATGATATAGCTTTTTATGCTTACATTAAACTTATATCTATCTCCCTATCATCTGTACTCGCATTTGTAGAAGTTATTCCGAAACATTATAATCGTTACATGTTGATTTTCGCCATTTTCCAGTTATAAGTTTCGTTCCTCCTGTTTTTTCTTTATTTTAAATTCAATTTTAATTGTTAAATTTGGCATAATTTGGTCTGGAACTCTAGTTTTAATCTCTTTTGTGAATGTATAACATCCTACAACCTTTTAACATCTTAGTGAACAACCTCAAATAAAGATGTAAGTTATTTAAGATTTTAAGGAAAATTGTCTTACTAATTTATCTTTTTTGGTAATTATTGTAGTCTCCCTGAGGATAAAAATGATATTAAAGATTTTCGAAAGCCTGGATTAAATTTAAAAAGTACTCCTTCCCTTGCTGCACATGCACTTATTCTCATTAAGCTGAATGTCCATATTCTAACCTTTCTTTTCCAGTGTAAAGTACCAGGCTACATAAATTTGAAATAGTGCTGATAATACACAACATCCCTGTTTTAGTCCCCCCCCCCCAACAGTTTATTATTCTGTAAGAATACCTTCTGAATAGTGAGCCTTTATATTTTTTAGACGACTAATTGTCATTTTCACTGTTTATAAATCTACATTCGTTGTTAATCCTCCAATTTGTGTTGGGGTATTTGCGTTCTGGTTTTGTATTCTCGTCTAATTTCCGTTACAAAGTTTTTAAAATATTATACCCATTCTTGACTTTGTATTAGGTTTATGTGTACTTTCTCTCTCTCATTTGTTTTGATGGCTCTAATAAATCTCCATTCTTCAGTGCATTTTCTATCTCCTGTATAAGACTTGATTTCCTGACATTTCTTGTACCAAGTGATATTTTTCTTTCTAACTATTCTCCTTATCAGCTGTGATATTCGTTTGTATTCCTTTTTGTCTTCTTCTTTTTTGTTCCAAGCCCATTGATCTATTTTTTTTCTTTAACTAAATTGTCAGTTTGTTCATTCCACCACGGTTCTTGACTTTTTAGTTTTTAGTGGCTCAGTGCAGCATTTTGCATTTGTTATATTGATGTATATCTGTTCAAAAATTCGAATGCTTCTTGTAAACTTTCATCTAGTCTTTTCTGATTAAGTTTCTTCACGCCATGTTGTTAAAACTTACTATTCAAATTATACATGGAAATGCCGAGTGGACTGCATTTCCTGCAATTTACGTAGACATTCTTACATTACTATTATTTTAATAGACGATGAACAATAAAATGTAATTTGCTGTTAACTTTTTATATTTAAAAGCAATATTTTTTGGGACTATAACAATCGTTTTCATTTTTTGTTTTATAGTCTAAAAGATTAGAGACACCCTATACTTTTAGGGAACTTTTCAAAGATTTCTTGCTTTTGACATTTGGGAATCACATTGATGAATTAATTACCTGTGCTAGTTATCGTGCGGAGAGTATTGAATTGAAACAAGAAAAAATCCTAAAATATCAGTGCTCTGTTTCAAATACACTAACGTCTTATATCAACCTTAGGTAAAAAAATATATTATTATTAATATCATCAGCTGAAAACAAAAGCTTTTGTCTTTTTGATGTCGACCGCAAAAGTGCAGGTGAATTTATATCGTATTCCTCTTTATGTTAAGGGCAGGGGCGGATCCAGCCTTTCTCTTTTGGAGGGGGGGGGGCGGTGCTATCACAAAAGTACAGTATGGCAAGTGAAAGCAAGTTGTCGTCGGTGGGGGGGGGGGGAGACACCAGCAGCATTCCCATTTCTAGTGTAAAAGGCAGGGTCGGGTCTATTTTTCTGAATTTGAAGCTCTTGAAGAGGGGGAGGAGCGATCACAAGAAAAAATAAGTCGCCAACAGCGGGGAGGATGCGAGCAGCATACACATTCCTAGTATAAGAGACAGAATTGGGTCTATTTTCCTGAAGCACTTGGGGTGGGGGCTATAGCAAGAAAAACAAGTTGTCAAAACCTCCAACGTACCTGCTCCAGTGCCGCAGATAACTGAGTACTGCCGTAAATCTAATTATATTTAAATATTATAAGTTTTATAAATTTACTGCAATAATAAAATTTCTGATAGTTCAATTTAATTTCTGTCAGTGAGCAAAGAATACCTTACAGTGTGTCCTTAATGATTTATCTTGTTTGCGCTTATTTTTATATATTATTTGAGATTAGTGAGATACCCAAAAGATATGGCTTCCACATCTATATTTATTCCAAAATCGTTAAACCAGGACATTTTTTCCCCAACGAAAAACTTATTACGATGGATGTTTACAATGCCTTAAGATATCAATATCTAGATAATATTGTTAAAAGCTCTGTTGAGATGTGTTACAAACATGACAGGAGTTGGAAAATCTACTAGTACCGAATACTGAAGGAGAAAAAAACGACTGGAATTGTTAATACTTCCAAGCTACATTCGATCATAGGCTGACGAAAAACTCGTTGGAAGAAGAGATGTAAACTGCAATACAAGGAGTTGTTTTTGTTTAATTGTAATTCTGCAGATGGTTTAAGAAATAAATAAACTGAAACGTCAAATGTCCTAAAAATGTTTTTAATTAATACTAAAATGACCGATTATTTAGATATGTTTAACTTCTTGTATTTTTGACAATGGGTATTTTGTAAGTGCTTATATTATAACTTATAATTTTTTGAGAGAAAAAGGCTACGTTTTAGTCTGAATGTGCCTAAAACGGTTTCTATGCCAAAATTAAAAATAATAAAAATACAGTTGTGTTTTGTGTTAAATATGTCAAAACCATCTATATCTTCTAATGTATCGTAAATAAAATAATTTTATAAAAACTTTTTATTTTAAGTTTATTACCGAAATAATTTTCTATGCCATAAATACTTAGTGGTAAAATAAGCCTCCTTCCGACGTCTATGACAAGGATTAAAATCCTTTTAACGCTTCACACATTCAAATATGTATTGTTATCCAACCCAAATAGCCCATTCTTATAGATCGGTATTTTTGATTATAAAATTTCTAACCCATTCCTATGAAAAATATATGTGTTCAACAGATTTTGCCAAAGACACCGGACTAAAGAACACAGGTAGTTTGCAAAGAAAAAAAAGGGTAAAAAATGATTTATTACTCTCTCTAGTTCTTGAATAAACTATAAGAGGCAAACTTGGGTCAATTTTCCTGAACTCCAAGCTCTTGGGGGAGGGGGGAGCGATCGCCCCCTCCCCTTGGATCCGCGCCTGGTTAAGGGTCAGATTTGAAGCCATAAATTTAAGATTCAAGTTTAAATTTTAATTTTAGACTCAGTTTCAAATTCAGTTTCAAATAATCAGAGCTGTAGAATGTGAAAATAAAAGTCAAGTTTACCAAATGGAGATTCTAAGATCCAAGTTACAGATTGCAGATCTCAGGTTTCAGGCTCATTTGACTTTTTGCTGTTCTACAATTTTTTTCTAATTTATTTTCGCCAAGGATTTTTTTTTTCTAAATCGATAGTTACGTTAGTACGCGTTTTATTTAGACATCTTGCATATTGCAGTTTATCCGTATGAACAAAACATTGCTGATTCTATTTTATGTCTCATGCACTACGGATAATACCTAGAATTTAATCCTAAATTTAAATAAATTCAGGAGGTTCTTTCCGGTTTGTGCAATAAAACCCTTTTCATCAAAACTGCCCCGAAAACAGAGCCTGATAACTCGGGCACTATTGATTTGTCCTCAAATAGAAATTAGCAACTAAACTGAACTGACTTTCAAACAATTTACCATTCAATATTAATAAGCCTGATTTCAATTTTATAGTATTATTATCCATAATGTACCTAAATACAGCTATTCTCCTAAATACAAAAGTCTATAGCTGTGAAAAAATTTCTGAATTACCATTACTAAAAATAGCTTTCAAGCTAGCACTGACATGCTAGCTAGCAGTTGGTTGTAAACAGGATGCGTTTTTCCCTAATCGATATAATACAAAAATATGGATTAACATGGAAAATAGTCCCCGTTATAATAAAAACGAACAAACAATTAAAAAAGCAAAATAGTAACTCAAATCTTGCTAAACTTTATTTTTTCAAGCGGAGCAGGAACATATTAATTTGATGCGAAATATATTTTTTAATGTTTTGTTACTGAAAATCTTTTATAGGAATGAAATCTTTTGATGCTGTTTCAGTATACATCAAGGGGTGTTTTCAAGGGGGTTGAATTGTGAAAAAAAATACTTTTTAGCAAAATTACGCAAAATGTTATAATTTTTTTTTTGTATGAATTACAACAAAATTACAACTCAAATAAATTATGATGCTTAACCTGCTTGTATCTTACTGTATATGAATTTGTATAGATAGTAACAAGATTTCAAAAAGAATAGTATTTACATTTAAGGCTAAAAGGTCTGATGATGATTCTGTATTTGCTACGATCAAAATTTTTGTTTTTGAATAATAACGTTAATACCCAGAAAAAAAAACAAGAAATTTCACGCGTTGAAATCATAATTATTACCCCAAAAATAAAATAAATTAACAAACATCTAAATTACCAAAATGGTTACATAAATTATCCTTAATTTTACGTCGTTAAATATACCAGAATAACAGAATAACATTTTACTGTTTATTAAAATTATTTATAGTAGGCATAAAAACAATTTGTAAGTTTTAAACAACTTTAAAACAACAACTGTCAAACATTAAGAAACTTTTAACTGAAAAAAATGAAATATGTGGCATTTTCGTGCCGGAAAAACATATCCCTAAATTAAATCAGTGCGTACTTATAATTAGAGGCGACATTAAATCGATATGAAAGACACACTCAACACGCGCTTTTCCCAGCCCCAAAGTGCCGCAGCTCGGCTGAAAACTGCTATCTAGCATGCCATTTGCACTAGATCGGACACAATAAAAATTGAAGAGGGATCAGTGGCAGCCCATCATTTTTTATTTTTGTGTCAATTAACACCTTCAATTTCTAGTTTACCACCTGAATAAGCAAATCTTCATCAAGTTAAAAAAGTGCCCTTATGTATCTTATATTGTATTAAGATAAATACAGAACATGTTCCTAGAACTCTTGGAGAAATGCTATATAACGTTGACTTATAATTTTGATATATATATATATATATATATATATATATATATATATATATATATATATATATATATATATATTGGCGAAACGTCGCGAAAAAGATTTTTTGAACGAACGGATTGAAACCCGGAATAACCAAACTATTCATTCTACCATCCGTGAAAATCTACGATATAACATATATATATATATATATATATATATATATATATATATATATATATATATATATATATATATATATATATATATATATATATATATATATATATATATATATATATATATATATTTATATTTGTGTTTCTCTCTCTTTTCTTGGGTCATTAATAATAATTCTTCTATATTTGAGTCATATAATTAAAAGATTCTTAACGGGCTAAGTAACGTTTCGGCCTTAGTTTTCAGCCTTCATCAAACTAAAAAAATGGATATACAATATATACAAAAACTACAAAAATCGAAAACCAAAAACATACCTTGTAATGTTATTGGCAACTTTATTATTTTCTTAGATATATTGATTAAAAAATAAAACAAACACTCGGATCGTCATGGTTTGCATGCACATATTACATAAAAGTTAAAATTAAAAAATTTAAAAAATTAAAAAACGACTAATTCCAAAAATTTCTTTATTATTAAAAACATTTTGATTTGCCCAGTCGTTCGGGTTTATCGACGTCAAACAACTGATATTTTGTATTAAATTAGCGGAATGTATAATCTATTTAAATATTTATATCTTTTTTGTCATTTACTGCAGATTTTGATCTTTGAATTTCTACCATTTGGTAAAATTCTCTTTTTTTAAGTTATTCTCTGATTTTAAAATTTTGGTGTTATCGAAATTAAACCGGTTTAATTACTCTCATGTTAAAAAGTGCGGATAACTCCAAGATCATGGGAAAACTCCGGGTTCCAAAAATGATGACAGCACTGTTTCGTCCTACTATGGTACTCATTAGGCCATTGCATCCGGTACAAACCATCATCTCGCATCTGTGTCCTATAAACAGAGTTCACGGTTGAAAAATAGTAAATAAGACATAGTAGCGACATCTCGATGGCTCACCCAATAACACAAAAACAACACAAACCAACAATGTTGTATAAAACCGCCATGTGGTGGCGCGACGCTAAATTAAAAAGATTATATCAAAACTCGAGACATGAAATGTGCTACTCCAAGGATAGAAGTCGCATTATCCGGCATCGGCAACCAAACCAACTACGAATTCCATAGTTTAAGTAAAGTGTCGTACCAACGATCTCCCCAAGAGAGCTGTTGCGTGTTTTTTAAGCCAACAAATATAAAAGAGAGAGAAGTTATCGCCCGTGTAATTTTAAAATAAAAGAGGAAATTCTCGGCTATGCGGGCAAAGACCGATGATAAATATTACTCTCATGTTAAAAATTGCGGAGAACTCCAAAATCATGGAAAAACTCCGGCTCCGAAAAATGACGACAGCGCTATTTCGTCCTAGTTTGGGACTCATCAGGCCATTGCATTCGATACAAACCATCATCTTGCATCTGTGTCCTATAAACAGAAATCGCGGTTGAAAAATAGTAAATCAGACATAGTGGTGACATCTCGATGGCTCACTCAATAAAACAAGAATAACATAAACCAACAATGTTCTATAAAACCGCTATATGATGGCGCGAAGGTCAATTAAAAAAGGAATATATCAAAACTCGACACGCGAAACGTGCTACTCCGAGGATAGAGGTCGCATTATCCGGCATCGGCAACGAAACCACAAATTCCATAGTTCAAGTAAAGTGTCGCACCAACGATCTTCCTAAGAGAGCTGTTGCGTGTTTTTAAGCCAAATGAAGTAAGAACCTACACCCAAGAAATTAAAGAATTAGTATTCTGAAATAGTTTAAGAAGAAAGAAATAAACAAATATACCAGCATTACCCAGGCACGGGGCGCAGACTTTGGAGGGAAGCAGAAATGACCAGACCAGAAAGACTAGAACATTTTTCAAAGGCGCAATTATAGAAGCTCGCACCGGGCGCCTAAAAGGCTAGTTATTGCACTGCTTGTTCAATGGCTAAAAAACTTCGAACAGACTTTTTTTTAATGCACAGTTAATGGTATGAGATATTCTATGTATTTGGTGTATTGTGTTTTCGTCTAAATCCAGATTGAAAATCTGGGACCAGGTAACCATTATCCATTACCTTTACAGTAGCTTATCAAAGAGCTGTGAGATTACTGGTAGTACAGATGTCGGTTTATATGATTTAGCATTGTCTGGTTTTTTCCTTGGCTTTAGCAACATGAACACGTCCGCAACTTTCCAGCATGTAGGAACATGTTGTAATTTCCATTAAAAAGGTTAGTGATCATGACTATATCTTTTCTGCAAAATAGCGTTAAGATTTTCCCTGTTATCAAGTCGAAATCTTGTGCTTCATTTAGGTTTAGGTTGATTCTTATCTCTTCAGCTACTTCTTTTGGACTGACAAGAGGAATCTTTCCAAATTGAGTTGTCTATATTATTTAAGATATGGTTCATGTGTCCTTGTTTAGGTATAAATATTTTGGTTAGGTGTTCAGCAAGCAGGTCTGCTTTTTGCTTATTATTTCTGGCCCATCATGCTGCTGATAGGAGGAATAAAAGTCATATGTAGGTCTTTTCATTCTCTCGGTTGCATTTCAAAGAGAATAATTCGTTGCTTTATTTGTACGCAATGTTTCTATTTAATCTTCTTTTTTCCCTCATAAGCTTCATAAAGAAATAGCAATAAAACTCAACATATAGGGTGAATTCATTCTGATTAAATAGGGTAAAAACTAGAAGCTCAATTTGCCTAAAATATAACAGCAATAAAATTTTGAATTGAGCCACCATTTCCATTTTGCTAGAAGCATTTGTGCTGTCTGTCACATAATTCCGCGATTTTTTTTAACAAATCATATTAATAGGTTGTCAAATACAAAAGTTGTAGGAATTGCAAGGTAATGTTAAAGCTGACCTTGAGAATGACCCATGGAGTCATTTCAAGGTAAAGTTAATCTTTTGGAATGGGAACTCATATGACTTTTGTATGGTTGAACGTATTATCTTACTTGTGCGACGGAAACGTTCGAAATGTATAAATTGGCTTATGATGGATCTGTTATGTCTCGTACTACTTGAATTGTGCAAGTTAGGCTCTAGTTGTGAAGAGATCGTTCTTTTCTCTCCTTGCAAGAGAACGCACCAGCACGTATCGCGGCGATTAACACTCAATGTTTGGTGAAAAAAATGGTTCCCGCGCCTGATTTGAGTTTTCCTGATTACTTCCTGTTCTCCAAATTAAAAATGGAGTTAAAAAGGAACATTTGGCGCCGATAGATGAGATACAAGAAGCCTCGACAACAAAGTTAAACAGTATTTTAAAAGAGGAGTTTGTGAAGATCGTGCCAACATGTATATTGGTTCCAATGGAGACTATTTTGAATCAAATATTTGTTCAAAAAATTTTTGTAATTTTTAAAGCCACAGTCCTAAAACTTATGAGACACACTGTGTATACATATATCTATATATACTTTCACTTAGAAATAAAAATTTTAAACCATATTTTTGTCAGTCTTAAGGAGCGATATTCAGGGGTCTTAAAATTTTCATAAAATAATTTTTTTGGAATCCAATATGATTAAAATGTTCTTCTTCTTGTTCTTCTTCTTCTAGGTAGAACCAAGTTCTGTTATCTACACAATGCCTCATCGATCCTCGTTTGACGTCGAAATCCAGCTGTCCCTCCAGGCGGCCGTTTGGAGTTTGGTTTCTCTTTCATCACGGTTTTTGCTAGTCTGTCATCGTCCATTCGTTCCACGTGATCTCTCCACTGCCTACGACGGTTTCGAACCCACTTCACAACATCCCCCACTCCGCTGTCCTCGCGTATTTTTGCGTTTCTTATTCTCTTAAACTTGTTCCCGTGGTCATTCTCAGCGTTTTCATTTCTGTGGTTCTCATAATTTGTTTTGTCTTTGTTGTTTCATTTTTTGTTTCTGCGCCGTAGGTCAGTATCGGTCTTACACAGACCTTGTAAATTCTTGCTTTGTTCTCAACCGTCATATGTTTATTGTTCCAGATTATGTCCCTTAGTTGGCCTGATATCATGGCCGTTTTGTTGGCTTGTGTGCGTACTTCTTCCGTTACTGCCCTGTTACTTGTTATATGTGCTCCCAGGTATTTAAACTTCCCAACCTGTTCGATACGTTTGTCATCAACCATTAGTTTGCATCTTACCGGTTCTTTTGGTATTACCATTGCTTTGGTTTTCTCCACAGATATTTTCATATTATACTGTTTGGCTGTTCGATTGAGATGGAAAAGCATTTTTTGTAAGTTGTCCTCGCTATCTGCTGTTTAAAACGATAAATTCGTTTAAACTGTGATTTCTAAGTTTTAGGTTATCAAAACAAAAACTTATATGAGTAATGAATCTTTTACCTCAAGGACATCTAAGAGATAAATAATGTTTGTTATATATTTTGTTCCAGTGATGCGAAAATCAACTTGAATAGTGAGTTTTCTGAGGCCTCTAAATTCAAACGTACGCTAATGACGTGTAGCCAAAAACACCTGACAAATGAAATATGGCACTTATGATTTAGTCTCCCATAAATTCATGCTATATATTAAAAACGTACAAACAGGAATTATTAAAACGAATGCTTTTTTAGTTACGCGTTCTAGAACATTATATTTTCATATTTTCACCTATTTTAGTCAGTATTTCTTGTCAAGACGTCACGGTAAAAATTTATTATTTGTAAAATTGTTTTCGGCTCTAATAAAAATTGCCACTAGATTCAAAAAATTATGTTTTAATGGCATTTTAAGGATAATTTACATTATGATTATACAGGGTGGTCAATATATAGCTGACTGATTTGTTTTTAAATATTTTCTAAGTGAAATAAAATAATAATTTTGGACTTGGAGTCTTTCATTTTATATTGAACTCATTTTATATTGAACATTAAGTGTGAGAAATAAAATTATGGTTCAAGAAATTCTCTTCTTCAGTTTTAAACAAAGTTCAGAGTTTTGGACAGTTTTTGTGAACTTATTATTGAAAACTTAACAAAGTAGAGTATAGTTGAAAGGTAATAGTATCGGAAAAAGTAATTTCATTTTGAAACTTAATTCATGTTTTCGGGATATATAATTAAATTTATCGAAATTTAGAAAAAACAGCCAACGATAAAAGGATCTTTCCTCATAAAAGAAATATTTTTTCGACATAAATGATGATACGATATTTGAATAAGATTAAGTTACGGCTAAATTTACATAATCGATAATAAATCAATCTTCTTGCTGTAAAAGAGCAGAGGAGTTGATTATTATAATTATAGGTTCTACTGTAGCTCGAAAAATAAGTTGCACTAAATATACACATTCACATGAATATTCAAATTTTGGCCAAATTAAAACTTGATCCATGAAATTAAAACATTCTAATAATTAACGGAAGTATTTTTTAAGATAGTACGAACCACAATAATTACATATTGAATTAATAAGAGAGAATTTTTTTAATACTAAGCAGTAGTGATACAAACTTAAAATCTAAGAAACGTATAAAATATCCCATACTATAAGTGGGTTAATGGGCTGGTACTATGGTGTTAAATTAACAAAAACAGTCAATGTTCATCTCTTTTCCACGTGTTTTATGTAATAAAAAACAGAAAATTAAATGATCTGACTTTGAAAGAATTTAAATTGTGCGTTGAGTTCAACTAGATGGCGCTGATCTCGATACATTTTACTTACAATTAAAAAAATCAAAAATATTTAGAGATGTTGTATTTACTCTCTTTTAACCCATAAAGAGATCTATATAATAAATGAACTTTTTTTTGTTCTTTGATCATATTTGTAACAAACAGAATTTTCATTTATATGAGAGAATTATTTTAGTTCTCAACCAACTGAAAAAAATGTTATACTATAAGAGTAGACGTACTTTGTTCTAACAGAGTTAGAAAAAACGTACTATCTATGATCTCTGCGAAGTTAAATATTTAGATAACGTGGAAGGCTGAGAGATGGCGCTGCTTGTAATAGACTTCATGTTTTGTCTGATATAAGATGTGTAAAGGATTCACTTTTCCTATGTTTGGGTGCACTGGCTATCCTGTATCGATGAAAACCAATGAGTTCAAAATCAGTCTGCAGATGGCGGTCGTATCCGAGAAAAAATATTGATTAATCGAAATATTGCTATAAAAGTGTCGATATTTGAAATACCGATGCATTAAGTATCGGTCATTTTTCATTCTTGTTTTGTTTTATAATATTGCCTTTGAATATGAACAACGTAGTTGCTAAAAATCCGCGAAATTAAGCGATACCCAGCAAATACAGAACATGGATTGCAAACCACAGAATAATAAAGGTTGGCTACAAATTTAACGCATATTCAGTTGGTACTGTAAATTAGTGCCTTCTTCTTTATTATACAACTAAAAAGTGATATAATACATCCCTGTCGCCCTTGTTCTCCTAGTTAAATTCTCTACAATAAATATTCAGTTGCGTTAGATGTTCAAAAGAACACAGTTGCCGTACGTTTAACTAACATAATCGGATCTGATTAAAACAAGGACACGATACGATATTTATGTATTTGTATGAATACCTACAGATTGTAATATGTGTAAATATCGATACAAAATATCGAATATCGATGTTGAATGTATCGATATCTTAGATTATCGATATATACCGCCAAAGTCTACCATGAAAGATGTTTCCACGCTTTCCTGGTGTTTTTTGCTATCTAAGTTAGAACAGAGTACGTCTACCGTTATAGTATAAGGTTTCTTTAGTTGGTTGCAGTGTTACCATACATTACAGTACCAGCATATTTTTTGTGTTCAGTGAGAATGAATCCAAACACAAGAAAAATAATCCACATAATAAGACATATATCATATTCGGAGCCTTTTAATTGCAATATAAATTTTTTCGTATTTTAAAAGGCAGATTTTCTATTTTTCTTTCTTTCTTTTAATTAAACCAATTAAGGGGACAATTTGATATGAGGTACGTATTTTTTTTACACATTTCAGATCATTCTACTGCAAACTGGTACACTGTGTAATTTAAAATACAGATTGAAAATTGCAGCAATTTATTGCCAAACGACGGCTGGTAAAATTACATTGTATATACATATATATTTCTGAAATTTCTTGGGTATAAGGTTTTTTGTTTTTAAAACAATCTAATTAAAATTTAACGTTTCGCCCATTTTTTTGGGCTTTATCAAAAATATATTGTCAGTCTATGGATAAAATCTGCAAAATGTACATTTAACACTTTCAAATTTAGAAACACAGGAAAAACATTTAAATGTTTGCATCTTAATAGGAAGATTCTTCTGTTCTTCTACTTTGCCAGTCTACTGCAAGTTTTAGAGAATGCTTTCATACCCAAGAAATTTCAGAAAAAGAAATATAGATGGTTTAAGAAAACAAAGATATTATAAAGAATTGCATGGGTGAAAAATGCAAACAACACCACGCCGAACGTTCCTGGCGACAAGAAGGGAAATCTATGGATTACAATGTGCGGAAACTATGAAATCATTCTATATATATATATATATATATATATATATATATATATATATATATATATATATATATATATATATATATATATATATAAAATCGCAAGTAAAATTCTATTAATTGTACTCAACCATAAATAGTTGTATATACATATGACATGAACTAAATAAATTCTTCGCATTACTGTTTCAAACTTTACACAATAACACTAAAATACTTAAAATTATTTTCAGTTTAGACTAACACCGCAATAATTATATTTTTTAGAGATCGTAATTAAATAAAAAAGATTTCAACTTTAACATGAATAAGAATTCTTAACCATAACTAAACACTTCTAATTTTGAAAAATACAATTGTGAGGTATTTTCGCTATGTGATTATAGATCGCGTAACCTATTACAAAAAAATTTAAACATTTTTTAAATACTTACTTAAAAGAAAATTGACCAAATATGCCGATTTGCTTACAGGAGGGAGGGTTCGGTTGGACTGAAATTACCTTATGTGTATGGAAATTACCGTACGGTTGGCAACACTGGTTTTTTGAGAACTTCAATATTTATCTAATATAAAGGCATTTATACACCCAACTGCAAGTATATGGTACCCACTGTTTATAAATATTTATTTCATTTGCCTTTAAAATCACATATATATTAAAACGTCATATATAAATATTATAAATATGACAAGAAAGCTTGCCAAGAGCAAATACAACACAAATTAACAGAAAATATCTATATTCCTAAATTTTTATACATAGTTTAGATAGTTTTATTTGCATTTAAAATAGTTTTATGCTGTACTCATCTGAATATGACTTCCACAAAATTTACATTAAAATAAAAACGGCAAAAATTTATCGATATTCACCAAAAATTGTTGGCACAGCAGCGAATCGTTTTGCTTCTGACGGAACAATGTTTTTCCGTGACAATTTATAGTAAAATTTGTTTTCCCTTGTCCTAAATAAAAGATTCTATTTATCTAATTAATATTGAAAATGTTATTTTAGGCTAAAATTGTAAATATAAAAAAGGAATACAGGGTTTCATTTTATGTAGCTAGTATGAATTCAGGAATTTTCGTTTTTGTTATAAGCAAAGAAACTTTATTTAATATTCAGACACCCTATATATTACTTTTCTATTATCTACATAGTTGTGCAAATATATTATATGTAGTTGTAGGTAGTACTTTTAAAACTAATTGTTTTTGAAATATTGGCATCTGGAATATTCGATTATTATCCGTTATTAGATATCAGCAATAATACTTTTATAGTAATATTATTGAATAATATTATCAGTGACTATTAATTATTGAATAATCAATCATTAATTCACAAACTAAAATTATCAATTACTACATCAACTGATAATTTCTAAAATAATATTATCATTTAATGGAATAATTAGTAATTTGATTCCTAAAATTATCAATTAATAAAATAATTGGTAATCTTATTTAAACAATTATCAATTAACGAAGTAATTGGTAATATTATTTTTGAAATTATCATTTTAAGACGTAACTAATAATTTTAGAAATAAAATTATCCATTACGAGTAATTAATAATTTAGTTTTCCAAGTTGTTGTATTATTTTTTGGTAATTTACCAGAATTAAATTAAAAAATTATTTTTTATTTAAACACTCCATATTTTAGGTAAAGTAATGGAAATTTATTGTACGAATTTCACGTCATGCTGTTTAATTACAGTCATGATAAATATTCATTGTGATGTTACTATTTTATATGATGCTGCATTATTTGCGAAAACAGGTCATTAAATTATTTGTTAATTTAATTCAGAAAAAATTACCAATTAATAACTTTATAATTGGGAAAATTAATTTTTTAATAACTCTTGTAATGAGCATGTTGAAAAATGAAATTTTCGGCACTTTGGTAATGAGTAATTTAATTCCTAAAAAAATTAATTACTTCGTCAATTAATAATTCCTAAAATGAAATTATGAATTACTTCATTAATTGATAATTGCTGGAATAAAATTACTAATTTATTAATTAATTTATAATTTCAGGAACGAAATCTCCAATAACTTAATTAATTGATAATTTAAGTTTAGAAATTATTAATTAATAGGGTTATGGATAATTTTGATTTGCTACTTTCCAGTAGTTGATCAGTGATTAATTATAAATTTTTTCGGTTGATCATTACCCTTTAATATTGTATTTCATCTTAGGCACCCACAGTATTTCTCACTCCATCTAGATATGGAAAAAAATATTTTCTTTGGCCTCTTTTGAATAGTAATAGAATTTTCCAGATGATAAAATATAAAAAATTAAATATAAGAAAATGTTTGAAAATCATTTTGATCTTACCCAAAAAAAATTAGAAGAAACTATTCTCCTACAATGTGGTATGTGCTTTTTATAGTTTGTGTAATTGTAAAATGCTCAAACCAAAACTAAATTAATTTTTGATAATTTTTATTTGTAGATGTAAAATTTAAATTAAATAATAAAAGATAGGAACTGAAAACATGTCTTTAATTTCTACCATTTAATTTAACAGTACTAAAAAAAATAAAATAACAGTTTTTTAAAAATTAGTACCTTGTTCCAGTTACAGTTGTACTATTATTTATACCATTTGCCATGTTATTAAAAAATTTAAATCGTAGTGTGTGGTATATTTTGTGATAAATAAAAATAAGGTAAATTTATGTAATTACATAAATTACATTCTTACCTACCCAGAGTATGATGAATTAGTTTATTGCGTGCAAGTTGTTTTAAGCATCGTTTCCGTTGAAAATGGAAAACTATATTTATCCAAAATATATGCGCATTATTATTTAAATTTTAAGAGGATTTTAACGATATCAATTTAAAATTACAATCACTTATTTCGGAAAAAATTGTCTATTAGGATTTTTTAATGAACACATTACTCATGCAAAAATTTAATTATTCTGATTAATATTTACAAGAGTAAATTAATATATTTATATAAATTTTAATATGTTTTTAATCCTCATTAGAGTATATGGTAGGGAACATTTGATCTCCTAGGTGGCCAGTTGTGTTTTGTTTATGACATCGTTATAATTTGGATTACAGATGTCAACAAATAAATACCTGTATAAGAAAATTAAGGGCAGAAAACCTAGAAATAAAGATTTGGTTATGAGAGGAATAATTGACTCCCGAAAATAAACACAGGTTTTTATTTTTGACGGTTGGATAATAGGAACCAACAACTTTTAATTTTTGTATTTTTAATGTTCAAAACATGCTTGATTTATTATTGCACTTGTCAGTTTAAACTCTCTACTCTCATTTCAGAGCGGTTTTAAAGTTCGATCGTGTTAGTGAATTAAGAGGTTAATTTTTAAGCCATAAAGTAGCGGTTCGTAGCTACTTAGACATTTAATACTCATATGGAAAAAAATATAGAATAATTTTAAAACATGTAAAATAAATATTCTTATATTCATGGTAAGAAATTTAATTGTCTTTTTTTGTCTTACCAAGCATGAAAAAGCTAAAAACATTCATGTAAATCTAAGATACTTCACGAGTTTTTAATTTATCTCATTTATGAACAAAATGATCTGCTCCTTTTTTCTCGTTACTTCCAAACAACAGACGTACAAAACAAAACCCCCAACCAACTATTTTTAATATAACTGTATATTTCTATTAAAATTGCGACAGTGAGATTTTTATCTACTTCTACTTGGTTTCTCAGGTTTTTCTTCTAAAAGGAACATTAAAAGAGTTCTTAAAAAAGTTAAATTTATTCGTAGTCATAGCCGCAAACAAAACGACTTTTAGTAACAGGACAAAAATACACAGTGAGGTAGAAAAATAAATTTTAAGTAAATAGCTCGATAAATGCACAATAAATAACTGAAACTAAGTCGAAATAATTTTTTTTGAAATTGCGAAGTGCAAACAAAACGCTAAAATAAAAACTAATATCACCTGTCACCCGGAAACAAGTGTGTTTTCTTTGTTTCATTTATTTAATAAAATTCTAGTCATTCAACTCTTGGCATAAACGGATTAACATCGGGACAACATTACAACATAGTTTCGATCTTTCTTGCTAACATATCGGCTCTGTTAGATCTTCGGATTCTAAATAGCACTATTCTGTGTTACCGATTATAGAAATATATATATATATATATATATATATATATATATATATATATATATATATATATATATATATATAACTTTATTACCAGATGTCCACATAATTAATATAGAAAAGAAAACGGTGCTCAGAAAATTTTAAGGTAAAAATAATAATAACAAATGTTTAAATGTGTTATGGAACTGTAGTTGGCTAGTTTAATTTATATTCCAAAATAAAAGCCATTTATCATGCTGTTAATCAACAATTTGTCCCTGTAATAGGCAATATATCCATATCGCATAAAGAAACATTTATTTAATTCTTATTACTAATGTTGAATTAGCATTATGCAAGTTAATGCTATTGATTTTTTAATTAAGGGAATAGCCTGAAGTTGCGGTTTTAAAATAACTTTTTTTACTTAAATTGTCTGTATTTTACGTACAGAACATCCTCCAGGAGCCCTAGGGATGGATATATGGCGGAACAGAGTAAAATGAGCTCATTTAGTGCGCATATAAATAAATAAGTATGCTTTTTTATGTTTAGCTTCAAATTATACTAAGTTTTTCAAAACTTTTTATTTTTGTTATTTCTAACGATTCTAATATATACTAGAAGGCACATCGTGAAGAAGAAATTTTTGAAAATACCTTCTTATGTTAACATTCAACTGCCATGTGCCTAATATGCATACAATGGATGGTGAAACCGTAAAATTTTAATCGTACAATTTCATTATAAAAAATTAATCAAAAAGGATGCCTCCTTAAAAACCATTCCTCGAATGAAAAAAATGCTAAAGAGCATTTTTACTAAAAAATGAAGAGCAATGCGAAAATACTGTTATTTTGTAAAAAAGACAATTTTGTTCAATTTTTTTGGTAAAATATTTCAGAAGCTTTAAGCAAGTATGGCGAAGGTAGAAAAAACCCTGTTATTAAAAATAATTAATTTTTATACATAAACAATAGCATTAATAATATTAATTTATTTAATTTTAATCATCCAAGCAATCATATAAAATAAAACACACAAGGTGTCCGTTTTTTTTTTATATGATGTACACCAGGTAAGACCTTTCAAATAGCTGGGTAACTCATGGCCCTGTTTTTTTACGCCCTGTATGATAAGAACTTTGGACAACGTTTTTTACATACCTTTAACTATTGACTAAAAATTAAGTACTCTTCATTCATGTCGCCATTCCTAACCGTTTTCGAAAAAACGTCATTTTATTTACAGTGTTAGTTCCCTAACTTCTGTCGGGTTGAATATGAAAAAGTCACCATAATTTCAATAAAAAGTTAAACTAACTGCTTAGTTAAAAACTTCGTAAGAGGGTTCAACATGGGCTCCGTGAAGTTCGATACATTCTCGGGCACGACGAATAGAGGACTGCTGTAGCCGCCACATTAACTTAGCATTGTTCCTTATTTGCTCACAGTGAAACGTGGTTCTCCGTAGAAGTTCCTTCCTACTATCAACCGGAGTAGAATGCACTAAGACTTTGAAGTGTCCCTACAAGTAAAAATCCAACGGTGTTAGGTCAAGGAGGTTAGACAATAAATCCTCCTCTACCTATCCAACGGTTTGAATAGACGTTATTCAGGTTGTCTCGCACAGCAACACTGAAATAAGGTGGTGACCTATCATGCATCTAGTACATGTTTCCGTGAGTTTCAAGTGGTAAGTGTTCTACTAAATCATGAAAAGCGTTCTGGAATAACTCCAAATAAAGTTCTTCATTCAGTTGTGCTGGCAATACGAATGATCCAATCAAAAAATAGGAAATGATTCCTGTCCAGACATTAATTAATTGGAATTACATTATTTCATTGCTGATCCAATAGGCAGCTTGTAGACTGCATTCTACTGGAAAAATCTTCAGGAATCAGTTCATGTACTTTTTTCAAATGATATGGATATATCAGCTGTTCTTGAAGAATGTCATGTACTATTGTTCTAGACGTATTAAACAGCGGCGATAATTTTCGAATGCTTGTTGAAAGAGTGACATCTACAGCATTTAAAATATTTTCCTCTAATTGTGGCGTAAGTACTGTTCTTCCCTGACTAGCATCAGTACTTCTTTCTCAACCATTGTCCCTTAGACGTTGGTCCACTCGTTGAAATGTTTTCTGATCTGGAAGAGTATGATTAGAATATCTGTCGTGATATAACCTCCTAGCTTTCATTGCAAGATAAAAGACTATACATCAGAAGCATATCTGCATAATCAATAAACGTGAATTCCATATTTCGAATTATTTCACAAATAATTTCACCACAAAAACCAAAAATCAGTAAATGAATATCCAAGTAAAGAAACAAGGTGTCGGCGATGTAACAGTTGACAATTTCTAAAATGCAGGATATTTATTTCGTTCGTACCTAGCAACGTTGGCAAAACAATATTTTGTTTTTGGTGCCGATAAAATAAAACGCATATTTTTTGCGAACCTAGGTCGAACTGCAGATCACAGAATTGGATGTTTTTCACTAAAGGGGTACACCCTAATTTTGGATCGAATTTATTTTATCATAACGTTGAAGATTGAAGATTTGATAGGAACAAAAATGTATCTTTTATCGAATTACGCCAAATACATGATGTAATTAATATGACGTTTTTTCGAAAACGGTTAGGATTAGCGACATGAATGAAAAGTACTTAATTTTTAATCAACAGTAAAAAAGGTTGACCAAAATTCTTATCATACAGGGCGTAAAAACAATGGGGTCATGAGCGTCACGGTTAGTCCATCCCTGCAGCTATAATTCGCAACACTTTCTTGGATAGTAATTTGGAGGGTCTTACTTGGCATAAAAAAATTGAATTTTATCTGGTGGTTCAATAATTATGTGTAAAAAACTTGATCCCCTTGCAGCACTTAGGGAGCCCATATCTCCAATGAGGAGGCCTATACGGAAAAAGTTTATATGAACTTGTAGTATTCCTTTCACGTGTTTTTTCTCACATTTTCTCAGACCCCCTGTATATACTTTTTTAAATTCTACCAAAAATGTAAGTCTTATTCTTATATTCTTACTAGGAAAAGAGCGGTTTTTCAAATTTTAAATTTATTTTTTTAACTAATTCACAAACAAGTCCAGTTTACTTGTATAAAATTTGTGAATTAGGTGGTGAAGATTTCCAAAGAAACACAGGTTCCACAGTTTCATTTCCGGTAACTTGTGTTTATATAATACTCATTGATTTACTTGTGGTGAGTTCTAGTTCTTTAAATTCCGGATGCCATAGAATGAATATGTGACTCATTTGAAAGTACTGTATTTACTACCGAAGTTGAAGGAAGAACAGTATAGTGTATACCAATATTTAGACTTGCTTTAAGGTCATCTACATTAAAAATAATCCATCTATGAAGCTACATTGAAACTGTTATTATAACTAAAAGTTTTAGGGAAATTGGCTTTTTGGCTATATGTATGAGCAGTGGCGTAACTAGAGTACGTGCGCTCCCCGCAGATATTTTTTACTATTTTGCACTCCTTCGTACTTATTCATTTTCACTAAGGGACTTGAGGGCGCTCCTAGATTGGCTGCCCCCCCCCCCCGCTAGGTCTGCGGGGTCGTTATTTACGCCACTGCGTATGAGTGCTGATTATGATAATTTTTTTTGGAAATCAGTTTCTGTTGAAATAAAGAGTTTTTTGTTAAATGGTATTAATTAAACCATTTAAAAATTGACAAAGTGACAATAAAAGTAATTCTTCCTACTATTTTCAAGCAATAAATTTTAGCATTCGACGGTCTGTCTGGGTTATTGTTATTTCTTTAGCAACTTAATAACTCGACTAAAAAAATTCTGCTATTTTAGCTTTATAAGTGCTTTTATAGCTGAAAATAGTAACATATAATTTTCATTCATTTTATTCTCGTGGAAATAGAAAGGTAAATTCAGTAGGTAAATCGGTAGCAACCTATTACGATAATTACTAAAATTGTTATGGTTTTTATGGGTATATTTAACTGTTGTTTAAAAATGAATAGGCACGCAAATTCACAATAGATTATTCTAATAGAGTTAAAACAAGAGCTGGCGTTTATGTGTCCCGCTTCTTTATTAAAACATTTTTCAAAATTAAAAAAAAATGTAGAGCATAAAGTAGAACAAATTTATGGCATTTGGATATACAAGTTTGTGACGAAGTTTACTTTATGAAAAAGAAATATTTTGAGAAATAATTATAAGTTGAAAGATTTTTTCACCTTTAAACACTGAATGTCTGCAAAAGCGTGGTTTTAATATTTTAAACATGGTAACTTTACTACATATTGATGTCAATTTCATGTAAGTCAATAGAATCATAGTCACAACCATAAAAATGGATATATATATATATATATATATATATATATATATATATATATATATATTATATGGGATTTTTTTTATTAATAGCTTTTTCAAAATTTGACTTTGGGATTAATTTCTGCTTCGATCAAGATGAAAACTAACAAAAAAAAAGTAGTAACGTGATTAGCATTA
The DNA here is from genome assembly GCA_034092305.1 of Diaprepes abbreviatus. Classification (NCBI taxonomy): domain Eukaryota; kingdom Metazoa; phylum Arthropoda; class Insecta; order Coleoptera; family Curculionidae; genus Diaprepes; species Diaprepes abbreviatus. Next base: position 443,161 of record JASJET010000205.1, on the reverse strand, counting down.
TCTGTCAAATTTTAATTTTTTTCCAAAAAGAATTCAAGAGTGGGGTTATATCTCAAAATATCGACAAAGTTAAGAAAGAAAGTTTTTCTAAATGCAATTTTTAGCCCATAAACATTTCAGTTGTACAAGATAATTTAGATTTTTTGCCAATTTTTTGTAAATTGCACCACTATTGCAAAATAAGACTCAATACAACCTACATAAAGCTTCTTAGTTTTGACAATGCTTCATTCCAGACATATTTTGTTTAAAGTAACGCCATATTAAATGTGTGTTTTTCTACAAAATCCAAACAAGCCTATTAAAATTTGGTCACATGTGATGCAAAGTTTTTTTTTTTGACTCTGTATAAGGGAACTTCATAAAATAACTATTTTTGAAAACATAATTTGTTTCCAAACTTAATACACATTATAATTAAGACAAACTAGTACACAATGTCATTATTAAATTAGGTGGAAAATAACTTTTTATTTAACTTTATGTAAAGTTGGCGCTACTTTAAACAAAATATATTTGGGATGAAGGATTATCAAAACCAATAAGTTTTATGTAGGTTGCGTTGAATGTGACAGTGCAACAGTGGTGCAATTTACAAAAAATGGACAAAAAATCTAAATTGACAGATGAAATTTTGCATATGAGCTAAAAATTCCATTTAGAAAGACTTTTTCTAATAACTTTTTTCGGTATTTTGACAGAAATTTGACAGATAATGCTAATCACGTGACTACTATTTTTAAATTAATTTTCATCTCAATCGAAGCAGAAATTGTTGCCAAAGTCAAAATTCGAATAAAGCTATTAAAAAAAAATCCCATAGGATGCGGACTTTACTTAAAGTTTTCATACACTTGATGGTGGCCTTGCATTTAACCGTGGTCTTATCCTTCAGGAACATTTGAAGATCAAATTATTTTTTTTTTTAACTGAAACCCTCATTTTTTATTACATAAATTAGAAATGGGAAATTTCCTGGTCAACGTTATAAATAACATAGGGAATACAAACCGCTACCAAAGGTCATTGTCAAAACCCCTTAAAGAGCAAGCTCAAGGTCAAATCCACCATTGAATGCGCCATTTTCTAAAACTTTTGTTAGAAAAGTTTTTCTTCGGCGCCCTTGGTTGTCGAGTTATTTAATAATTTACTCCAATTCATGGCATAAAATAGTTTTCCTTGGCTGCTGTAAATTATCTGACAAAAACTCGACAAGCAGGGTACAGGAGAAAAAATTTTCTTACAATGGTTTTAGGAAATCAAACAGCCCATCTAATGGTGACTCTAAACGTTACCTTTCGCTTGCCTTTTAGAGACATTTAACCTTCGAATGACTTCTAAATGTGGTTTGTATCCCCTATGGTAATTAGACCACTGGATAGGAAATTTTCTTCAATTCTGTAATTAAAAATGTGGGTTCTTGTTTAAAAAAAAATCAACTTGACTTTCAAATGCCTTTGAAGGACAATCCCAAGGTCGAATTTAAGATCACCGTTTACTGCTTGTTTAATCTTTTGGAACCTTCAGGTGTCATTTTGATATAACATTTGATTACATATTTGGGCAGGAAATGGTCAACAATTTTTATGGCCTATATTAAAATGGGGATTTACATTGCGAAAAATCAATTCAATTTCAGAATGATCTTCAAATCGATCTTCGAGGTTCAGATGATCTTTAGATGTATCTCTTCAAGCTCTAGATAATTTTTTTCTTGCTTTCCTCGAGAAACTTTTGCTTAGTAGAGTGGCTGTAGTTGCTTGACCCTCAATTGACATATAGAAGTCATTATAACTCATAACTTAGTTACCCTATTAGACGTTGGATTTTCCGTAATTTTCATCTTAAAGATCAAAAATGAGAGTTTGTGTTTAAAAAAAAATCAACTTGACTTCTGAGCAATTTTGAAATTCGACTTCAAGGTCAATATCAAGGTCAGGAAATATTCATCGCTAGCTTGCTTACCTGGTAAGATATTTGTGTGTATTGATTAAAATGATCCGCCCTGAGATGTATAAAATATCATCTGGAAATTTGGAACTTCCTGAAATGCGTTTTATTCTATCCGAATAGAGAATAATTTTTTCTCGAACTGTTAAGTATATATATTTATATTCCAAATACGAAATTTAAGGAAGGAATTTGAACTTCGTCATTTTTTAAAATGTTTTCACAATTATTAACTATTGTTTGTTCCGTGTACTTTTTTTAAACTGATTTGTCAATAAACATTTTATCCTAAATATGTAAAAATGTTCCACTTTTGTCGAATTGGTGTCATCCCATTCCTTTTTGAAAGAAAATAACAGGATTCTTCAACTAATCTTAGTATTTCCAATATAAATAATAATACAGTCCACAGATTATTTAAGTACTAAAAGCTAGTGACTATTAATATTTTCTTCAAGATACAAGGTTGGAGATTTTTCTAAAGTATGTTAAAAATTAACTAAACTTTTTTTTCCGTGTACCTTTTCTTCACGGCTCCTAACGTGCTTTCGAGCAAAAAATTTAAAATGTATTTTCACCTTTTCATCTCATTCCACCTCGGCTTGTAATTAAACTGTTATATCTCGAAAAGAAATTACACAAACTCTTTTACTTATATTTAGGATGTACTTGCGTTTGTAATATTAGGTAATAGAGTTCTAACCGCCCGGTATAATAGAATTAAGCTTATTGAAAGACAGCTTAAGTCATTTATTTTATTTCTTATATAAACAAATTTTCATAAACACAATAAGTATAATATTTTTCTTATTTTTGATACCCCATTACTTCAGAATAAAACTATCCGCTCGTTTAGGGCACGTTTAACATATCGCCACCTATTTCCAGCAGTCCAAACTAAAATACAGTTTTGCTAGCATAACACCATCTGGCGTAAAGAAGCTAAACTGACTGCGTAGCTCCACATGCTGGCAGCATGGTTTAAAGAAGGGAGGAGCTAAAAGAGTTATACGTTGTAGGGGGGAATTGTAGGGGAAGAGGCTTGAGAGAGATAGACAGTTGTTTTGGTTTGATCGGAGGGCATGGACAGAGTTGGAATCCGCACCAATGGTTTGAAATGGATTCTGATAATTGTTCCAGCAATTTTACACTTTTTTAAAAACTGAATGAATGTGTTTTTGGAGGTTTTATTTGCGTTTGGCCTTTGTATTGTTTGATGTTTACATCCTGAAGAAAGTATAAAATGTTTAAAAAAGGGCGGAATTTAATGTAAAAAAAACCTTTTAAAATTTTTTATAACCACTAGCATATAATTGAATATTATGTTCAACATGAACTCGACTTTTGTTTTTTTAATTTTATCCTTGATTTAGTAAGATAAGGCCCATTGAGAAAGGTCAAATGCCTTTTGCAACATCCCATATTCACTCTCGTATTTTCTAGCCCTAAAAACACCCTTTAGACTTTATTTTTTATCTCGAGATCTACTTAATCGGCAAATCTGAATTAAATCAGACATATACTAAGTGGCCTTGAGATTTCGCCTGAATTTTTTTTAGAATTTTTTCCCAGGAGGATACTAATCTAAAAAAATTATTTAAACTATCAAATTGCCGTAACTTTTTTCCATGATGTTGAACAAAACGATTTTTTGTTTGAAAAATCTCCCGAATAACATAGATAACACTTCTCATCCTACGTCACCCTCAAAACCGTTTTTGATCGATTTCCATGAATTTTGGTTCATTTTTTAAAGGTTTTTGTCCAGTGGCGGAAAGTTCTGAAAAAATCAGTTGAATACCTAACGCCAGGAAGTATATAACAGATTTTATTCAGATTTTTCGATCGAGTAGATTAAGAGATAAAAATAACGTTCAAAATAGGGTGTTTTTTGATGAAGTTTGATGCTTCTTGTAGATCTAGGAATATGCTCATGTGATTAGTTTTTCATCTAATGAGGGTTTTCTTTCTGCGTCAACAAATAAAGTGTAGGTAATTTGACGAAGAACTATCGAAAGTTCATCATCAGAGATCCCTCAATAGAAAACGACCAATGTAGCTATGGATGTCGAACATCAGAGACAATCTAGCACATAACTGGAGGATGCCAAGCATTTTCCGCAATTGAGTATAAGGAAAGACACGACGTTGCCGCTAAAGTACTCCCCTAAGAATTGGCAGATTAGTTAAAACTACTGCAGGTAGGAGAAGTACCTTACTACAAATACAGTTCGGAGCCTATTCTTGAAAATAACGAGTTCAAGTTATATTGGGGCCGAACAGTTCTAAGAGATCGAAGAGTTGCTCATAATAGGTTAGCCATTATACTAACAGATAAAATTTCTAGACGAACTGCACTAATCGACATTGCTGTACCTAACAACAGCAACCTAAGGCCAAAATACAACGAGAAGATCGCCAAATACAGACATCTGGAGGTCCAAATCCGAAAACAATGGGCAATGAACAGCGTCCAAACGATTCCCATAATACTGTCAACAACTGGAGGGATACCAAAGAACCTCCTGCAGAACATCAAGGGACTGGGCCTTAGTGAGCATCTGTATAAACTGACTCAGAAAGCAGTTATCCTTGCGGACCGTCCAAAAGTTTGTAGGGAATACAGAAGACCACGCCACCTAGGACCCGATGACATGGAGAGGGTCCTCACAGAGCTTCATATTTTTGGTATGTTTGTATACCTGGAATGATACAAGAATCTCTTGAAGGAGTACGAAGCCGTTTGGCTTATAAATCTGATACATGTCGGTAATTTCTACTTTACAATTTTTTTTTAATCTAATAATGTTAAAGAAAAATTGCTTCATTCTTGTTTTGTGTCATAAATTATCCTTTATCGCCACAGCATGGTTCAGGCTAAAATCACAAAAATGGAAACATCTTTTTATGAATTAAAGTAGAAGACCTTTACCTGAAAATGTTGTGCATTTTGGTATACTATAATTTATGTTAGTTTTCAGTGTTAATAAAATAGATCGCCGCCACTGGCAATATGATGAAATAAACGCAAATGATATTTATGTTACTATAATCACAGAACGTAATGACTGCCTTTTTTATAAACTAATAGAGTAATTTGTTTATATAACATTAAACGTTTTTTTAGCTATTCAGCAATCATTTCACAAGTGCCACATACAAATCAAACAAAATAAATTTTAATGACTCCTCTTTACCATATATAATTTCTTATAATTGTTATTACTTTCAAATAATGGTTTCTTGAACCATAAAATGAAACATAAGCTAATTTAAATCATGTAAAATAACCATGGATATATCTATTTTAATTGATGGTTAATTGGAAAGTAATGTAAGATTATATTTTAATTAAGTACTTTTAATGAAATACAATTTCTAATATGGACGTAAAGAAATTTATGGGCGTTTAAGATGAAAATCTCGTAACAGGTCATGAAAATTAGTTCGGTTGTCTAGACGTAATTAAAATATTTTTGCATATGGTAAAAAATTAAAAATAGATTAATGTGATTGCAACTTGACAAGTTTGTATCTATTCAATTTAATAGTTGATTTACCAGCGCCTAATATTGAATATATGAATCGATAATTTAAACTAATTTGAAAAACCGTATTTAGAAAAGACAACACAATATTTTAATTTAAAAAGGACCCCTAAATTCGTTTGCCATTTTGAAAACATGTGATTCACGTTGTCCTGATTGAAAGGTGGTATGGAATTACCTCGATCCTATGGCTTGTATTGTACAGGGTGTTTTTTTATAGAGGTATAGAACTTTTAAATGGAATAAAACAAATATGAATTTTTTAAATTGATATGAAATTTACTTTATTCGAAAGATAATGTTCTGGTATTATAATTTAAATATGACTTCTGGCATATGACCGCCACGGTTGGCTCGGACGTAGTCTAATCTGGAGGTCCAATTTCCGATGACTTTTTCCAACATTTGTGGCCATATATCGGCATGGCGAATGTTGTCCTCCAACTGACCAATCGTTTCGGACTTATCGGCGTAGACTAGCGACTTCACATATCCCCACAGAAAGTCGCACGATATTGGAGGCCAATTCGCGGGTCCGAAAGGTGAAACTATGCGGTTACCAAACGTTTCCTTCAATAAATCAATTGTGGCACGAGCTGTGTGATATGTTGCGCCGTCTTGTTGAAACCACAGCTCCTGCACATCATGGTTGTTCAATTGTTGAACGAAAAAGTCAGTAATCATGGCTCTATAGCGGTCACCATTGACTGTAACGTTCTGACCAGCATCGTTTTTAAAGAAGTACGGACCAATGATTCCACCAGCCCATAAAGCACACCAGTCAGTTTTTCTGGATGTAACGGTGTCTTAACATACACTTGAAGATTATCATCACTCCAAATACGGCAGTTTTGTTTATTGACGTATCCATTCAAACAAAAGTGAGCTTCATCGCTAAACAAAATTCGTTTATGAAAATCGGGATCAACGGCAATCTTGTTTTGGGCCCATTCACCGAATCTACGCCTTGCTAGGTGATCGTGTGGCTTCAATTCTTGCACGAGTTGGATTTTGTAAGCACGCAAACCAAGATCTTTCCGCAAAATCTTCCATAAAGTGAATGGACACATATCCAATTCCTGTGCACGATGGCGGATAGACTGATTCGGGTCTTCCTCTACGCTACGTTCTACAGCAGCAATGACTTCTTCTGTACGCACTGTACGACCTCTTTGTGGATGCGTATTATCATTTAGAGTAAACGTGGTGCGAAAACGTTCCATAGTTAATCGAATTAATTGCTCGGATGGACGATTATGTTGATCGTAAAATGGACGTAGTGCGCGATACGTATTTCGAACAGAACCATGATTTTCAAAATAAATTTGCAGAATTTGGAAGCGTTGTTCAGGCATCAGTCTATTCATGTTGAAATGCCAAACCAAACTAAACATAAATCACTTGACAGCTGACAAAATGGCCGCCAGTTAAAAAAGTGTTGCCAACTTAAAGTTTTATACCTCTATAAAAAACATCCTTTATTACAGCAGTTAAAAAAACTGCCAAACTTCATATTATGATGAAACATTAAAATTAAATTTTGTTTTATTTCAGGTTAGCAATACAAGTGGTCATAGCATAACGACGTAGATGGTAAAGTATACTTTTTATATATGCTGAATATTGAAAAAAAAAAGAACTAAGAATTCCTGAAACTTTAAATATATTACATTAATAAATAAAGCCAGGGAGAGAGCTCAAGAATGTCTTTCTGAATTAAGAATTAACACTTTCAACTGACATTATTTTAGGAGATTCAGTTGTAAGCTGAATCAAGGAAGTGCATTATTTAGAACTCATCAATCTATTATTATTGTAACTCTTACACTCGTAAAAAGTGTTCACAGCACAAACTTTCGAGTCAATACTTCGCAAGACGAACGTTCTGCATTCAAGATAACTAACGACGTCGCTCACTGCTTGGGAACCTTTGTTGTTTTCTGTTTTTAGAATACAGTATCAAAAACTGATCGATTGTCAATGCTATTCTATTTTGTTTGCCAGATCAATATCCATTTTATCCATTTTTGAGGTACGGACTAGTCTGTCCGAAATAAATTTCACCTCCGTATAATGTTCCTCAAGTTTATCTTTGTACCCATTTTTTTTATTCGTTCCTGCTTCATTTTATCCAGTTCTTCCAGGCAACTGGTTACTGTAACTATATTGTCCGCATACCTCAGATTCTTGATATACGATCCCTGAATCTTGTGAGTATACCTTCAAGAACAAGTCTAAAGAATTTGATTGATAAAGTATCACCCTATTTCATTTCTTTTTCTGGATTAATTCATGTCGTTTGTTCTTGATGAATTAGATAATATATTACATTTGCTCTTTTCATGCTGTCATTGATTATATGTATCTACCATCAGTTCTGCTATTTCGATGTGCTTCTATTAAATGCTGATGTTGAATTGAAACAAAGACCTTTTCGTATTTAACGAATTCATTAATCAAGGGAAAATGGTATCCTTCACATTTCTCAATCAAGATTTCTATTGCGTCTGCAGCTGAATCAGTTCGATTCGCATGATTGAACCTCTTATGATGGCTCCAAAATTACTGCTGGTAATTTTTCCAAATCTTTAAACACTATTTCGAACCTCGATTCTCGAAACTCAATATGGCGGATCCAGTGTGATGATCACGGATTATTTGGTTGATTTGGAGAGCTGATTATAAAACCTGCCAGCAGATTCCCAAAATTTGGAAATGAGGATTCAGGAAAACCAATCCAATATGGCATGTACAATATGGCAGACGTAAAATTAAATCAATATCCATATAAATTTACATTCAAAAGACTTTTGGGGCACTGATTATGAAATCTCTGTAGGATCATCTAGATTCAAAATAAATGTCAACTAAGTCATCTTGTACGTCATCAAGAGAATTTTGGTATTACAAGTGAATAGGTATGTCCTAATAGATATTTTGAGGCATCATATGTCTTATTATTTTATGGTAATCTTTGATCAATGGGTGCTCCTGCTCAAGTAGAATATAACCAATACTCTTTACATATGAATAAAGGATATGGTAACCATCAAAAAGGAAACACATACAGTAAATGATAGAACTGACATAAACAATATTAGTCAAATCTACAACAATATAATTTAGACGCAGTATATCCTCTTAATAACATCAAAAATGTATGTATCTCCTTAAAAGCAAAAACAAATTCCTTTAATTTTCTGCTCATCATGTCCCCGAATATAAAATGCAAGTCCTTGGTGGCTTGTTGATATTAGTAATAGTTTTGACGAAATCTCAAGGTGCGTAAAATTTACTGAAGACAAGCTTTTAAATAATCATTGTTTCAGTTTTGATTATTGTTTTAAATGTTATATTATTGTTTTAAATGTTGAATTTTAAGTGTGTGTCATGGTTGTATTTATATTATATTCATAATTCGCTTCAAATTTTAGACGATTGTTTCTGATAATGTTCTAAATAAAGAACGAAACGTCGAAGCGATGAAAAACATATTTTAATGTGAACCTTATCCCAAAAAAATAATAAAAAATAAAGATATAACTAAGTTGGCTTAAATCGACCTATTTTGACACGTATTTCCTGCCACCCTATATATATATATATATATATATATATATATATATATATATATATATATATATATATAGTAATGACGATGGTTTTAAGTTAAGTCGGAGACTAAACTAAGGTCCAGGCGCTTCCGTGACTAAATCTTTGAGATACATCAAAAATTCGGGACGCCATAGGTCACTTAAGTTGGCTGAAAATTACTGTACTTGTCATTTTACCACAAATTAGTGACTATGGTATCGAGAAATTAATTAAATTGATATATAAATTGTATTAAGGACACACAACTGAAAACCATAAACTAATACAATTATTTTTCTTATTTTCAAGCGCATATGTGTAATATATTCTCGAGGAAGACTTAATACGTTGATAGGCAATGCAAATGTAATTTTAAAGTCATCATTTAAACTTGCCAGAGGGCAGTGCCGTTTTAGCAACGAAACCAAAGTTGCATTAATGAACTTCTCCAGAGTCGGACGGACATGTTTATGCCCACGCGGAGTTGCACGCGCTCCGGACCATATCGCTTATTTATTAGTACAACTGCCCGTACTGAACGTGACCTAGACTATGGAAGAAACCTCTGAATTATTACGTATCTTTTTTTTGCGGATTGACCAATTTATAGTACGTCATCTCAACAGGGATCCGAATGTCGGTAATTTGCAGCTTTCGGGATTTATTTCTGATTTTTCTTAGCGAATTTATTTATTTTTGGTTAGAAAGTAATATGTAAAATATTAGGAGCAATAGGGAATTAACATTACCTACTACAATTAATTATTATATCCTCGCTTTACTGCTAGTCATCTACAAATTATTTTTTTTTATTTCTTTCAAATACTAATTAAATTTTGAAATAATATATTGTCATCTTTTGTTATATTTATGTTGGTAATAAAAATAGAAACCGATTAAGTGCGGATATGATTTGCGCGCTGAGGGTTCCGTGTCATCCATTTCTATGCTATTAAAGTCATGTTTCTTTTTCCAAAATGTTAAGATTTTAAGATTTTTGAGAATACAAAAGGACATATTTTGTCTCAGAATCATAAATTCTAGGCTTATTGTTTTATTTTTCCGGTAATCTTTACATTATTGCTTATTAGGGTGAAATATTTCAAATTTATCTGTCTACCAGCTTATAAGATAAGGAGGATAGATTTCTTTCATACGTTTATCAATCAATCAAATTTCTTAAATTGAAAGAAAAACAATTTTAGAACGACAACATTCATATGACATCCATCTTGCCTAATTTTTCAAAAGACAATATTTTTGTTCCTATTTTTAAAGCGAGAACAATTATTTTGGTTGCGATTCTGGACTGGATTCAGGCAAGCAAGTTTTATAAATGAACTGTCTTGTCAAAGGCACGATAATTTTCGTTTATTCAATGATTTTTACGCGAAAAGACCGTTATGGCTGTACCATACTTTCGTATGATTTGTTGAAAAACAGTTCTTAAGAAAAACCGGTAGAACTTACAGGCACCGAAGCCTCATCGTAAGGGTTCCTTTCATACCTTTTTCATATGTAATCCTACTTAATAACCAGAAACCAAAAAATGTGTGTGTATTAATAATGATAATAAAAATTGTGTAGATTGTAAGGGGGTTTTTAATATTTTACTGTCTTCTTTATAGCACCTTAACGTATTAGAATGGGCTTTTGTGCATTATGTATTTAGACGAAGTCTATTATTTTTCTGGTGCCTTATTTCTTCGGGCGCCAAGGTGATACCTTCCACAAATTTAAGTCTCTTATAGGACAGTACTAGGCATTGGCATAGCAGATGTTCCGCTGTTTCAGTTGCACGATGCGTTGGATATATTTTTGAGATGGTATTTCGGAAGGCGGTGTCCTGCGAAAAGATTCATTCTTACTCAAATTTTTCGCTTCTCCAACATCAACTGTATTGTTTCACCTTAACTTCTAATTTTGTCTCCAGTTCAAAAGCTCCTCTTTTAAGAAGCTCGCACAGAAAACTTCCGAGCCGAGAAAAGGAGTCTTCCTTGATTCCTTTGTGCATGGGAAACCACATCGGGGTTATCCTCTTGTTCTTTGCCAATTACTTTAGGGCATGGCTACAGTCTCAACTTGAACTCATGGGTTTTTGACTTGACAGCTTGGCTATCTGACAATATGTATATTTTAGCCTTTTTAGTTTTTCTATTCAGGCATTTGTCGACACAGATTTAAATTGTATGTATTTCTGCTTGGAAGATGGTCGGGGTGTTACCTAGGGATTTTGCAAGTCCGAAGCCTGGAGCTAATACTCTTACCCCAACCCCTTCCTTCATCTTGGATCCATCAGTAAACCATACTACTGAACCTTTCTTTAGTCAAGGTAATCCTTCTCCGTTCGTTTGATATCAGTCAGTTACTACTTCATAGTTTACATCAAAGTCATACTTTCTAGACATACAGTTCTTCGAATCTGATATGGATCCTGTTGAAACTGTATCCAGAATCTTCTAGTTTGACGTTTTCTATTTGAAACAGTAATAATAAAAACAGTAAGTACCAATTGCTCAACACACGCAATAGTTTTATTTCTGATAAAACAATGTGTATTACTGAGTGGGTCTCGCTGGTCTGATTATAAAGTGTCATCCAACTGGTTTTAGATAATCCTCCTTAACCCGCTGATAAAGTTCCTGAGAGAGTGAGTCTCTTGGATATATTTTTCCCTAAATCAATATTTTGGTCGTACTTCGTTTAGGGACACGTAATTTTACTACTTGTAGACTTATATAGAGACAAAGGAAAAAAATGAATAAAATAAATCCTATTAGAATTTTAAAAAATGGTTAAAAAGGTGGCATTATTAAAACTGGTATGCAAATTCGGATTGAAAATACGGAAAGATCTGAATATCGCTACAGTGAAACGAGTGGCTTTAAGTACGAATGCTTTGAAGACTTTTTGTCAACGCATTATCTCGCAATATCATACCATAATAGTCAAGTTTTTAGATGCGAGAGAACTGTATAGAGTGTTTAGTCCATATATTTTCTCGGTTTTTCTTTTTTTATTAAGTTTTAAACCGGATCTAGTTATTGCGGAAGTTAGATTTTCTAGTTAACCAGTTTTCTTTTGCTTATTATAATGTTATAATTGATATTATGTATGTGAATAATCAAACTTTTATGTCAAAAAATCAATACAAAAATGTAGTAGTAAAATCGTAGAATAGATAAGATAAATAGTTGTCTCTCCCAAATAAATACAATTCTTTACACTAGACTCATCGATAGACAACAATACGAAATTTTCTAAGATTATTTTCATAAATAGCTAATATTTTTAAAATTTTATTTTTACTTTTTAACTATTCTCCCTGCTTTTAATATAATTTTTAGAACGCAAAATAATTTTCATTTTTAAATTTTAATGCTATTTTATATTTTAATAATGACAATAAATTAAATGCCAAAACGTCAAATTGTCAGCTTTCAAAACATTGTGCTTCAGTTTTTTTTTGTAGCGAAAACCTCTTAACATAATTTGATCTTTTCACACACCATAAAAACAAGAAAAAATCCATCAAGCCCCCTGCCAGTCCGACTATTTTACCGAATTTAATCGAAACTTTCCATCTTGCTTCATAAATCATCTGTCGCATCTCAGGTAGGTAGGTGTTTTTAAATACCCATGTTTTCTCTTTGTCGCACTCGAATAACGCCCTTATTTAAATACGTTTTAGGGTCATATTCGTTTATTGGCCTGATGAGTTATGGAGGAGCTTTTACACCCTCTTTACAGGTGAGATAAATCACGGGGGCAACCCCTGGACGGAGCAATATGTCAGATGAAGACACCTGGGGTGAGAGTTGGTGGGTGGTAAATAATATGGCCGATGGGAGGTTTCTTCTTATCGACAACGAATTTTTGCGAGAGAGCTTTTAAATCAAATGAAAAGCGCAACAGAAAAATTTAATTGAAGATATTTAACAATACCGGGTAGTAATTTGGGATACATATCATCTTTATTTTAGGGTTGTAGAATATGATTCAAACTTTTTTGCGATCCTAAATAGTTTTCTCACTTCCACCGAAACGCTTTCAAAAATCTTGAAGTAGGTGTATTTCGCAGAAGTAACTAACCAACATTTGGATAAAATATAGCAGAAAAGCCTAAATAATCAAACCGAAAATGGAACAATAAACAATACCGGAGAAACTGTGAATTGTAGCCATATATTAAACTACCATAAAATTGTACTTGTTCTAATATCAATTCAGTAAAGGAAGTCCGATTATTTGAAAGGTATTACAAAAAATACCGACAATGTCACGGAAACTTGAAAGTGGTAACTATTTAGCGGAACCACAAAGACATGTTTGTTAATACAAATGAGCAGTCATCCTGTTTTAAAAAGAAATCAGTTTGGATCAATTTATGTTAGATTTGGGATGTATAACGAAATGGCCTATAGTAAAACGGACTAAAGACGTATAGAAATAAGAAAAACTAACCATAAATAATCGTGACAAAACGTTAGAATAGTTATGTATATGGATTATCGTTTCAATCAGAGAAAAGGAAAGATTATATACAGTTTGTTTCCTGCCAATATAACTTATGGTCTCGTCAATGGAGCTGTATCGAACCGAGAGCAACATTCGCAGGAAACAACTGCTATATAAGATATAAATTCCAAAGTATGTTGAAAGGATATTAAAAGCCTGCCGACTTCGATGACAGACTGAAAAATATCGCTAATCAAACGATTACAATCACCAGAGTAATGCGAAATTTTAAAAAATTTCAGTAAGAAAAAAAGAAATCTATCTGAACTAGTCCGGTGATTGTATAGATGTCATTTGACTGGCGATATTTTTCAGTCTAGCATAGAAGTCGGCAGGTTTTTAATATCCTAGCGACATACTTTGCAGTTTATATTTTATATAGGAGTCAAAACGCGTCTGGAGAGAGGACCAAAGTGGAATTTGCAGTAAATAAACTGTTTGTATATATTATTTCCTTTTCTCTGCTTGAAAGGATAATACATATAAACAACTATTTAATATGATAGACTCATATTAAGGATGTACAAACATTTTGATATAATACAAGAACCATTGGAGTGTCACGTGCATTTATGAAACTTTATTTGTAATATTTCATGCTACAATCAGTATTGGGTTGCATATAACTATCCACAATTTAACTAAACCTCAGCGTTTCCCAACTTTTCAATTCTTGCGATCCAAGTTTCCATTCCTATTTTAATCGCTCCCCCATTTAGCGGTTTTTGGAGTTTTAACTGAATTTTATCAATATCTTCTACAATAAGTAAAATAACGACCTCGTTTTGTTTCTAACAACTAAGAAAAGCTCAATTAACTTTTTCGTTCACATGAAATAAATGTAAACGTGGCAACACCGCTTTCGCAACGTATTCGATTTGAGTAATAAATCTGTTTCTTTCTATTGTTTACCTAAAATAAATACAAATTGTTTATACTGCCATTTCTCCTTCGATTGTATTGAAGATTCATGTTTTTCCGCCCTTATTTATGTTAATTTTGTTAAAAAAGTGATTATATATTGTATTTTGTATATATGTTTAACGGAAAGTGGGAAAATTTAAAGGTATAGATCGGAAAATACGACTGATATGTGTGAACTTAATTTTGTTCGGAAAAACCATGTGAGACCGCCGAAAAAGATTCAAAACTGGATTGGGGTGTGCGCGAAATGCATATCTTCATTATTTTGCACGTTCTGTGGCAAATCATCACAATTAGTGGATCTTATGAAGTGTATAAAAGTTGTAGAATTACTTTGTTGAGATGAATAGCAGAATAGGAAGTATTTCTGGTTTTATATACCTAAAGTATGGAGGGAATAGATTTACAAAAAAAAAAATGTTTAAATCTGACACTGAAAATAAGAAAACTATCTTATATACTGATGTTTTAACTGTTGTGAAACCAATTTAGCATTCGGCCAAATTAAAAGAAGGATTATTTGTGAGTCCACAGACAAGTAAAGTTATGAAAGGCTACAAATTTAAAAATTGTTTATTGCTGCAAAAAGTCGTTCGTTTAGCATATGAGAGTATGAAGAATTGATAATTTTTTTCCATTGTATAAAAACCTCGTTAACAAAAGAAATCATAGTTTATAACTTTAAGATCTAGGTTTTTAAAGAACTATCAACCTGTATATCTAATTATAGCATGTGTTACAATTTATTGTATAATAATTCTCTGAACTTACTTCAAATTATTGTACGTATTTTCTTACTTGCCAACCTACAAGGCACCTTTTGTTATTTTAAACAAGTTTTTTGTAGTTTCAATTTAATAAAGGAAAAAAATAATTGGTATTAATAATAGGCCTTTGTTCGAAATTAAAACCCTTTTTCCATTTTATAATTAAACTTGCTTTGATGCTCTCAAAATTGCACTTTATTAACTTTAACATTGTATTCCATAATAATTTTCCGTATTTTTTCGATTTTATTTTTAATGTTTATCTTGCTACTCTTTTATAAATTTAGTCATTATAATTCTTGAATATGCCTTTTCTGTCCGAAGCAAAGCGTGTACGGATTATAGAATGATAATAATCAAAAGTTTTTTGCATAAAAGTCACTCAGCGGTTGAACGCAACTCCCCTGTGTTTATCACATTATTTTATAAAGTGTATGCATATTGTTTTTGAGTGTAGTACCACGTAAGTATTTTAATTTACTCTTATTCGATGGACGAGATTAAAATAAGCTATTATATTATTGCAAAAAATACCAAATGGTCACGACTTATATGAGTGTATACTCAGTTATTACATAAAAAAAATATAGTATCATCAATACATTTCATGTACGCTGCATTGTAGATTATTAATCAGTTATGATTAATTTCCTATCGCACATTTACAGGTATAGATTGGTTGATAGCATGAGATGAAATTTATACTTTTATTTATTTTCTCGTAATATTACAAATTTGAGTCAAAAACGATCGAGATATGATGAGATAATTGACTCATTTTAGTAACCGACATCTACAAGAAGGAAGTTCTAAACTGGACAGCTTTTTTATGTGTGTACGTCGATTATTCTGGAACGGCAGGACCGATTTGAATGAAATTTTTGCATTATGTTCTGGAACTTGCTGCGATGGTCCCATATTATTTTGGCCGAAATTGTTAATTAAATTCCTAGATGACGCTGATAATATGGCGGACAAAATATAATTTTATCGGATTTTTTCCAAAATTGGTATGAGGGAGTTTTTGGGGTGGTACATAACGAATCAAAAATTATTTTTTTAAAATTCAGTATGGCAGATTAAAAATTTTACATCTCTTGATTGTACCCAAAATTAGTATAGAGGGTTTTGAAAGAAGTAAATTACGAATATAAAATTACTTTTAAAATATTCAATATGGCGACAATTTGAACTATCACGATTCTGTCTATAATTGGTATAAGGGAACAAATTTTTATAGTGTAAATTGCAGATTTACTATAGCAGACTAAATATTTGTTTGGTGCAATTTTCATTCAAAACTGGTACTTGAATTCTTATAAAAAAATAATTTTTTGTTGTTGTTCAGTTTAGTGTGGTCTACAACTTTGGATAAAATGGATACTTTTTTGCCACTTTGGAACCTCACCTCAAACCAAATCAGAAATTGAAAAATAAAATTTTTATAAAAACATTGACTCCTAAAACAGCGCCAAAAAGTGAAAAACAACAATCTAAATTTTTATATGAAATTGAAATTTTTGAAGTCGAAACATTACTATAAGAAATAAATAACTACTAACAAGAGATACATACAAGATTTTTATATGATCACATTTTGTTAATTAGGAGCCGACTTCAAAAATTTCAATTTAATATAAAAATTGACATCGTTATTTTTCGCTTCTTAGAGCTTTTCTAGAAGTCGATTAAATTTTTTTTATAAAAATTTTATTTCGATTCATGTCACCTGTATTTTTTCTCTTATCACATCTCGATGTTTCTGGTTCTGATTCCTGCGATGAAGTTATAACCAGATGAGATTTAAATTTTTTTCTGGTCGACGATCTTATGTGTGAATTTTGACTTTATTCTAACAGAAAAAAGAATTCTGCAGAATAACAAGGAAATCACACGGAACAAAATCTGGCTTGATCTGGTTATAAGAAATTACAATCCTGAATAGGAATACAATTATGGACTATGACCTAGAATACTTTTGGTCAATGGCTTTAAAGTCCTTCGACAGTGTTTAATAACTCCTGTTTGATTCTTAACGATGATAATATGAGCTTCCAGCTGAAAATTGTATGCACAGTATTTTTTTGAAGGCTTAAAACGCGTATGACCTTATGGCATGGAATTCAATTTTATCCCTGGATTTCAATGACATCTCCTCATTGTCTTAAAGAATAACTTAGAGTCTGCATCCAAAGATTCCAAACGATTTTAATAAATTTGATATCTAAACAATTTTTATCGGAGAGTAAACAATCTTGGAACTCACTTTGATGAAACTTTACTCATGGTTAGTTCATTATTTAGAATAGTGAAAATTCTTGCTCAGATACATTTAATGCTTTATCTAATAAGCACTTTCCAATGACAACCTTTCAGAATTATTATTTCTAATTTTCTGCCTTCCACATCTTGAGCCGGTCTTATTGCATTCAAAACTCTTTTGACTTTAAATTATGAAGAAACATATTTTGTCTCAAAACATTTCATGAAGAACAAAATAGTGAATAAATTGAAAATCAATTCGACAGGCAAGTAAAAAAAGGTTATCATCAATAAATGTTACTTGGCTAGGAAAATATTTTTTTCTAGTATCAGTCGCAAGAGTTAGGTTAAACGCAATTAATATATATCAAAAGGAGACAATAACAAATGGTAATAGTAGTAAAATCGCTTCACATATTTTATTGCATTTTGACCCAAAGGAATTCACTCCAAAGAATTTTGGATGAGATCACATTACAAATTTTTATAACTTGTTTTTGCCTTTTCAATCTATTTACCTTTCTACCCAATAAAAATATATATAGGTTTAGCAGTGGAAAGTTTGATTCTTATTTAATAAAACACTTTTGTGCAATAAGCGATAACAAAAGAAGTGTAGTTTGCAAATTAAGGCAGTGTAAATAAGATATCAAGAGAACCAGATATACTGGGAACCAGCCTTAGTGAATTTGGCGTCCTGGCTAGTATTTTTCGCCGCTCCCCTCCCTACCAAATCATTAGTTTTTTAAACAAGAATAATATTTTTAGAAAGAGTAATGACCTGTGTAATCACTTGTTTTTTAAAATTTTATCCATAAATACCAAAAAACTTACATGGTTCCATCCAACTTTTGCCCATCATCCATCTATTCAAGATGGCGTAAGCTCAATTTTCTCTCGTAATTGCGTAATAACATAATTCGGAACGGGCTAGTAGCATTGACCTTTAGGAATTTAAATACTGGCCGCTGTTCAAAATCGTGAGGACCACAAGTAATCGTTAAGGATGCTATAATAAGTAATTTGAAGAAGACCGGTCAATATTTTCTTTTGTTTTTGTTGAGAAGTGTGGTTCATGATACCTATCTGTATAAAGAGGCTGCTTTAAAATGTTTTTGTGTTACGAATCAAGAAGGAGAAGTGATATATAGACAATAAAAAGTTTTTTCTCTCGATTTGGATGATTTTTGACTATTAAAATTAACTTACATTTTTGTTTATAAGAAGAGTTTTAGTATAAAATCCTGTTCTTATTATAAAAACCAAGAAGAAACCAAGAAATATGCTTTTTGGATCCAGAAATATTTTATTTTTGTTCCTGCGAATATCCGCTGATCGGAAACAAAATCGCAGTAATCGTCCTGAAATATTTATACATAAATATTTTTATTTGTTGCATGAGAACATACAACAGTAATTTGCAAGTGGGAGTTTTGGAATTAAATATTCTATGCACGAGATTTTGGATTACTAATAATCGATTTTTACTCGTTTATTTCATTAGTTCCTGGTTCATAGGGATCCAACAGGAATAATA
Organism: Diaprepes abbreviatus; assembly: GCA_034092305.1. Classification (NCBI taxonomy): domain Eukaryota; kingdom Metazoa; phylum Arthropoda; class Insecta; order Coleoptera; family Curculionidae; genus Diaprepes; species Diaprepes abbreviatus. The sequence goes on along the minus strand of JASJET010000205.1, from coordinate 424,061 downwards.
ATTATTCATAATCATCTGTTTATACCGTTATGGGTGAATTTGCATTTTTTAATGATCATTCTGAACTGCACGTAATTATGCGTTTTAAAATGGCGTTATATATGGTTCTTTTTTTGTTGATGTTCCGCAATACTCCCTTTAGGAAGAATATTTAATTGTTTGGTCTTACGTTCCGTTATACAAGAGGTTCATTTCAAAATATTTATCGTTGTTGTTCTTGTACTCATATATACTTTGTTTTTGCCTCACTCTCACTTCTCAACCATATTTTATGAATTTTTCTATAATGTTATTTACTCTAGAGCGGAGAACTTTTTTGTCCCGTAGACCACTAGCCAATTTTTTTTTGGTTTTTCGTAGATTCTTATCTTCTTAAGAAGGCAGTCTGGATTTATTGCACAAAATTTGAATACTTTTTTTTTATAAAAGTATTTATTCAAATGTTTCAAAACTTTTATTCGTTTATTTATAGCGACAAAATGGCGGTCATAACGGAGCCTTTTAAAAAATTGGTTGACATGATATCTTGCATCAGGTACGACAATAAGTTTTTCGTTGAGGAAAAAATGCCCAGGTTTAACGATTTTGGAATAAATATAAATGTGGAAGCCATATCTTTTGGGTATCTCACTAATCTCAAATAATATATAAAAACAAGCACAAACAAGATAAAATCACTAAGGACACATTGTAAGGTGTACTATGCTCACTGACAGACATTAAATTGAACTATCAGAAATTTTATTGTTGCAGTAAATTTATAAAAGCTTATAATACTTAAATATCTAATTGATTTACGGCAGTCCTCAGTTACCTGCGGCACTGGAGCAGGTAAGTTTGAGGTTTCGGTAACAGTTTTATTATTCAGTGTAGTTCTTGAATAGAATATAGAAATGGGTATGCTTGCGATCCCCCTCCCCTTCCCAAGAGGCTTGAGTTCCGGAAAATAGAACCGATTCTGCCTTTTATATTAGGAATGTGTATGTTGCTGGCATTCCCCGTTGACAATTTATTTTTCTTGCAATACCCCCCCCCCCCATGAGCTTTGAGTTCAAGAAAATAGACCCGATTCTGCATCTCATACTAGGAATGTGTATGCTGCTCGCATCCTTCCCCCCATCGGTAACTTGTTTTTTCTTGTGATCGTCCACCGCTTCAAGAGCTTAAAATTCAGAAAAATCGACCCGACCCTGCCTTTTACACTAGAAATGGGAATGTTGTTGGTGTCTCCCCCCCCCCCCCCCTCCAAAAACTTGCTTTCTCTTGTCATACTGTACTTTTATGATTTTACCGCCCCTCCCCCAAAGAGAGAGGCTGGATCCGCCCCTGGACGAGATATTGTACCGTTAAATATTTTAATAGAGGCAACAGGCCAGGCTTTAAAACGAATGTGCGTTGAAAATAACAAAAAAGTGAGCAAAAATTGCTATTTGCAATTATAAACTACTGGATTAGTTTGTAATATAAAATGGCAATGATTGAACTCGATTACATATATTTGTTACAGCATGATAAAAGGATATAAATGCCAAATGAGGAACGGCATAGAATGATCAATATTATAGGTATTTGTTTTGTATCTCTACTCAATAGATGGCACCAGGCAGTACCTAATATTTAGATATTCATTTTTAAGAAGACATAATTCTATAAATAATAATTTTGGGCATACGACATTACATTTGCAATTATAGACAAAAATATGTTTAGAATTAAAAAAAATCGATCTTTTAGAGAAAGTTTTCCACCAATGTTTGCCTCTGGCACTTGTATTATAATTGACGAATTAAACAAGTCCGTAAAAGTCTGCTCCATCTTCCTTGCAACTTTGGTTCAAGTTTAGATATGTACCCTTAATTTTCTTTCCCGTTGACGTTGATCCCTTACCGGTCACTGTCGATCCCTGGGGGTCCATAATGCACCAATGTGGTATTGTTATATTATGGTCAATACCATTTAAAGTATAATTATTGAAGTGTAAACCTATATTTCTCCATTTTATTTTCCAATAATAACAATTATTGAACAAATTAGATATGTCGGCTCTCGTCAACAAAACAGCACAGGGATTGTTTCTTTTTTCCATATAACAAATTTCAATTATGGTATCGCTGTATAGCGTATCTTAAATTCTCTAATCTTATTGATGTTACTTTCTTTACAGACAATGCCGATATTGTCGCAATGCCTCATATTGAATAGAATCCGCAAATCAAAGCCCATTGTACGCAATCCAAGAAATTCTCATTCCGGCATCAAGAAATACGAGAAAATTTCCTTTTCTTTTATCCACGAGCCAAGTACAACAATAACTTAACCCCGCAGCTAATGAAATATGAAGTTATAACTTACACAAAGTAACTTCCCGGGCTTTTCCTCCATATACGCTCAAAAACTTTTCACTGGAGAAAAGAAAAAGTTTAATCAATAAATATCCTCTGCGCACAATAACTCCAACTTTGGAAGTTTCAAAAGAGCCAGTAAATTTTCGTAAGCTCACTAAAATTCATATAAGCTAATTTACTGCGGGTTTAAATTTCAAATTAGTGTCAAGGAGACCCTAAAGCGCCACTAACTTCTAATTTTGCATTTCAAGTTTTCTTACTTTAACACTTGTCGGCTGGGCAAGATACGCTGCGAGTTTCGCCATTCGAGGAGGGTCAGACTCACAATTAGAACACCATACGTTAAGGTTTTGAAGATTTATGGAGGCAAATAATCTTGCGGTGGGAAGTTTATTAACGGCCATGTTTATTATTGTAAGAAGGGCTCTAATTTACGAATTTCGGTTGGTTCATTGAGGCAGATAAACAACAGTTGCTCAAGAAAATTTTACACAGTATTTGTTATCCACGTAATAAATTTTAAAGTATTGATAATTTATTTTGTTGGCTTATAAAACTTGAAAATATTTTTTAGCTTCATAAATTTATTGTGACTAATTTTTCGAGATCAGGATTTGAAAAAATCATAATTTTTTTTTATTTAAAATTCAATGATTTTTATCAAAAAATTTTTAAAAATCATGATTATTTTTTAACCTTCCTTTTCGGATTAATACTGAAAATGACTATACTAATAGTAGATGAGTACTTTTTATAGTCTACATAATTGTAAATAATATTAACAATCCTTCAAATCAGTTATTTTGCAACAAGTGCCCACGACCACCGCAATCAAGCGCTTAAACAATCCACTTCATGAATGCGAAAACCGGGGAAGTCCCTCGTCGACCGTGTGGAAAACCCACACTGTTAAAAATAACCTTAAATTTTATACAAATTTAATGTACATTCTACATTAAATTAAATGATTTTGTACGTTAAATCGTGAATAATTTACATTTACTTCGAATTAAAAGCAAATTTATTAAAACATCAATTCATTGTACATTAAATTTGATTAAATAGTATCTTAAATTTTAATAAAATAACTGAAAAAATATTTAACCTTTCTGTACATTAAAATTAATTCACATGTATCTTAACATTAAGAAATTTACATTAATATTAGTGGTACATTGCATGAGATTTCGGGAGATGGCGCAACTTGTATTGAACGTTTTATTTATTATGATAAAATTTGCTTAAAGGATTCAATTTTCTTACGATGAGGTGTACATGTCTGCCGGTACCGACGGAAACCCATGAGTTCAAAACCGGTATACAGATGACGGTACACTACCTATGGGAAAAATTTTCACCTTTTCTTGGTGGCAGAATTTTTGGACCTCATATTAATATTGGTGCATTAAATATGTGATAACATATTAGAAATTCAATAAACACTGGCTGTGTATTTAATGTACATAGTCACCTTAGAAACTTTAAATTTATTATATGATTACACTGAATTTAATGGAATTCATTAATTTAGGTTAATGTAAAAATTACTAAAGTTAATGCATTAAATTAATTGACTTTCAGAAACGGTTTATGAAATTTGCTTTCAGCACATTTACCTTAAATTTAAAAGCATGTAGATAAAGATTGATTATAACCGTAAAATTTTATTGTCAGATCCTACAGTTTCTAAATTCAAAACAAGTTGAAAATTTTCTTTATGCGATTTCTGGTGTGTTTTAAGATTCAGAGTGTGCAAGTAAAACTTAAACCAATTTTATGTCATATTTTAATATAACTCTTTAGTAACTAGCGGTACTCTTGTTCTATATTGAGACTTTACAATTATCATATAATTAAATTATGAAATTAAGTGGCGCCCTCTAAATGCAGGAAAAGTGAGTTTGAATTATCAGTGACGGAACCATAGATTCGTGATTCACTAGCATTCATATCATGATGATTTGCGTTAAGCTTCGTACACGTTGCTGCACAAACTGTTAAAATCAAATGGCGCCCAACCTGAGCTTGAAAAGTCTCAACTAACTCAAATATGTAAGTCCCCTCAGGACCACTCAACTTTTGTTATATGATAAAACATGATGCAGGAAAAGAGAGTTTTAATTATCAGTGACAGAACCATAGATTTCCGATCTACTAACATTCATATCATGATGACCTGCGTTACGCTTTGTACAGGTTGCTATACAAACCGCTTAAATGAAATGGCGCCCAACATGAACTTGGAAAGACTCAACTATCTATAATATGTAAGTCTTCTCACAAAAATACACCTTTTGGTATATGATAAGATTTGGTGGTTAAAGGCGCGTCGGTATCTAGGACCATTTAGCTTATATGATAAGACGTGATGCAGGAAAAGAGAGCTCTACATGGACTTGGAAAGCATCAGCTATCTGTCAATTATAAGTCTTCTTAGAAAAATCCAACTTTTGTTATATGATAAGATTTAGTGCTTGAGGACGCGTCGGTATTTCAGACCATTTAGCTTATATGATAAGACATGATGCAAGAAAAGAGAGTTTTAATTATCAATAAGAGAACCATAGATTCGTAATCTACTAGCATCCATATCATGATAACCTGCGTTAAGCTTTGTACGACTTGCTGTACAAACCGTTAAAATGAAATGGCGCCCAACATGGGCTTGGAAAGACTCAACTATCTGTAATATGTAAGTCTCCTCAGGAACATCCACTTTTTGTTATATGATAAGACATGAAGCAGGAAAATAAAGTTTTAGTTATCAGATGATTCACGATCTACTAGCATCCATATCATGATGACCTGCGTCAAGCTTTGTACGAGTTGCTGTAGAAACCGTTTAAATGAAATGGCGCCCAACATTGGGTCTAAAAGATATAGTTGAATCTATATATATATATATATATATATATATATATATATATATATATATATATATATATATATATATATATATATATATATATAATATGTAAGTCTCGTCAGGAACACCCAACTTTTGTTGTACGATAAGACATGATGCAGGAAAGGAGAGTTTCAATTATCAGTGATAAAAACCACATATTCACGATCTACTAGTAACCATATCATGATGACCTGCGTTAAACTTTGTACGAGTTGCTGTACAAATTGTTAAAATGAAATGGCGCCCAACATGGGCTTAGAAAGATTCAACGTTCTGTAAGATGTGTCTCCTCAGGAACACCTAACATTTGTTATATGATAAGACATGATTGCTATATGGTGATGTGGAAAATTATTAAAACTCCCAAAAATTCCATTGTTGGCTATTAGTTAATACTGCCCGTTATATATTAAATTAAACACTAAATGCGTGTTATTTTATGCAGTACTAATCTGGAAGGAACAATAAAATAATATAACATCGATGCAAAAAATTTGTCAACAAAATGAGCAGTAGATATAAATGTTTTAAATATTACAGTGCTTGTAATGCTAATCAGATGGCAACGCCTCGGTGCCATAAAAGACAATAATTATTTCTACTACGATGATAGATAATGCTAGAGAAAAAACATGTAATTTAGTATGAAAATCAGTACCCACTGTGAGCAAAAAATGTTAATTCTAATAATTTCAAGTGGTATGAAGTTTCAGACTGAATAAAATGGGATATAGGAAATTACAAAAATTTGCGTAGAAATAATATACTGGTCACGCTGAAAGTAGAAAATTACTCCTTTATTCTCTTTTTCCATATATAACTATAGTACGTGTTATTAATATATTCGTATTAATATTGATAATAATATATACTCAGAATTTTTGGACCATTTTTCACTTATTTACATTTTGTTTATCTGAGGATCAATGAATCTATAAATACTACACAACTTTTCTATAAAAGATCATAATAAAGATGACAGATATTATCTTCGAAACTTGGTGTAATATACAGGGAGGCGCACTCCATATCCGTCGGTTTATATACAGAGAACGATAAAATATTTTTAAAATAATTTTGATAAGGGATATGTAGATCTATTGGGACTACGATTTAAAATTATTTTGAAATATACATCGTGCCTCAAAAAAAAGTTTCACCCCAAAGTTGTCAAAATTTAACCGGAATGCCCTATATATTATTGCTTATTTTGATAGTGCGGAACAATTAAGGGGAAGTTTTTCTTATGTTTCAAGACAAGCCGTTCTTAAGATATTTAACTATTTTTGAAATTGTAGACCAAAATTTAAGAGGCCACTTCATGCTAGATGTTTCAAAGTGTATTGTTTTTTTAGTAAAATCGTTACAATTTATTGTAAAATAGAGATGATCTCAAAAAATTATACACGGTTGAGAAAAACTTATATATGATTTTTATTATAATTAAAGCTAGATAACTTTCTTATTTAAATGAAACACTCTGTATTTAGTATCGAATTTATATTTTAATTTTACCGATCTTTAAAACTGCTTAAGGTTTTTTTGACCTATTTTTCAAATTTTTTAGTAATTTTGCATTTTATTTTTGAAAAGTCGGCATTGGCTGAGCTCAGGTAATATTTTATTATATAAAAAAAATTTTCACAAATAATTTAGTAACACTTCTTTGTACTTAAGCCTTCATCGTTGTTCGAGGTTATTTGAAAAAAGGAGATGTAGAATTTCTTAGGTTTGTCCTTTTTTGGATGAATCCACTTTTCATATTAACAAATTAGTTTACAGGCATAATTTCCATTATCACAGTGATGAAAACATCAATTTATTTAGAATCGTCGATCGTTAGCACAGAGGATCTGTCAAAGTCTAGAGTGGAATAATTGGAACGCGTATAGCAGGTCCATAATTTTTCTAAGGCCACTTAAACGGCGACTTGTTCCTTGAATTTACTAGGCACAATATACCTATTCTTTTGTTTCACTGAATCGTCATTTTCCTAGCTTTCACTAGAGACAAAATGGTACCAAAATATTTTTAAAATATTCTATCGTTCTCTGTATATGAACCGTCGGAAATTTGGTTTGTAGCCCTGTAGGGAATTCCAAAATACCAAATTTTCAGAGGGTTACTATTCAGAAAGTTATTCTTTATATATTCTTTTCTACTTTGAGGCAGTCAAATTATCAGTTCGGCTAAGAAAAATAAACAAGCCTGAACTACTTCCTAAAAAAAAAATAATACGTTTTTTAACCGACTTCTAAAAGAAGGAGGTTCTCAATTCGTCGAGTATGTATTTTTTTTTTAATATGTACACCGATTACTCGGAACACCGAAACCGATTTGAATGAAATTTTTTACGTTACATTCAGGAAGTTACTTCGGTGGTCCCATATTTTTTTGGATGAAATTGTTGCAGTAATATCCAAGATGGCGCTGACAATATGGCGACCAAAAAAATTAATTTTATCCAATTTTTTTCAAAATTGGTATGGGGGAATTTTCGTGGTCGTACACAACGAGCCTGAAACTATTATTAAAAAATTCAATATGGCGGACAAGAAAACACTATTTTATCCGATTTTCTCTAAAATTGGTGTGTGGGAGTTTTTGGGGTCGCACACAACGAATCCAAAATATTAAAAAAAAAATTAATATGGCGGATCCAGTATCGCGGACAAAAAATCAATTTTGTCCGATTTTCTCCAAAATTGGCACGGGGGAGTTTTCGGGGTTGCACATGACGAATCTAAAATTATTTTTAAAAAATTCAATATGGCGGATGAAAAAATCATTTTTGTCCGATTTTTTACAAAATTGATATGAAGGAGTTTTGGGGATACGAATCTGACACTATTAAAAAAAATTAAATATGGCGGATCCAAGATGGCTAATTAAAATTCTACATCTACATGTCTAAAATCAGTATTGGGGATTTTTGTTAGTGTTAATTACGAATTTAAATTATTTTTTGAAAAACCCTATCTAGTGGATTCAATATGGCGTCCTAAAAAGTTTGGATTTATCAATTTTCTCCAAAACTAACTGATACAGGAGGTCCTTGAGGGTGTAAATTATGAATTTAAAAGTATTTTTTCAGGATTCAATATGACAGACTAAAAATTTTACATATTTCGATTTTGTCCAAATGTGGGAATGAAGCGTTTTTGAGGATGTAATTGGTGTATATAAAATTATTTTAAGAAAATCTAATATGTCAGATGCAATATGACGGTCTAGAAATTTTAAATTTCCGGATTTCATCCAAAATTGATACTAGAGGGCTTGGAAGGATTTATATTAAATTAAAACGTTAAAATTATTTTTTTTTTAAATTCAAAATGGCGGATCCAATATGGTGAGTTGGAAATTTTACCTTAATCGTATTTTTTCAGCTTTGGCATTAGGGTGTTTTCGGGGCCATGTTTTACGAATATGAAGTTAATTTTTTACAACTATTAGGTTGATAAGATACAATATGAGGGACAAAAAATTTTACATTTTCCGATCTAGTTTAAAATTGATATTGCGTGATTCTTGAGGCATATACAAACTCAATATACAGTATAAAACATAGCTAAGAAACTTACACCTCAAGTTCTTTATATATCGATATTGGAAGGGCCTATATTACTAATCTAAAGTTAATTTAAAATTTAAAATAGTGGATTTATTATGACAGACTAAATATTTGTTTACTATTTCACTGCTATTTGGAGAACTCTAAGAATCAAAGAACTTTTAGTGATTCATTTTAGGGTGAATTACAACTTTAGATAAAATGAGTACTTTTTTGTCACCTTGTAGTCACTGCAAGGTACACTAATCTCTATTAGTACTTAGTTCAAATAATTTATGGATATCATAATGAATTCAAAACTAAAAATTGAAAAATAAAATTTTTATAAAAAAAATTGAACCGACTTCTAAAAGTGCGCTAAAAAGTGATAAATAATTAAAAAATTTTATATGAAAATGAAATTTTTGAAGTCGGCGCCAAATTATTTCTATATGAAACAAATAACTACTAATTTATACAAATTATGGTGAGAAAGTAATTACAAATAAAATGTTTTAATCTGTTGATGCGAATCACATTTTTTCAGGTATTAGTTTGGCGCCGACTTCAAAAATTTCAATTTAATATAAAAATTGATAGTTATTTTTCACTTTTTAGCGTACTTTTAGAGGTGGATTCAATTTTGTTTTTATAAAAATTTTTTTGCATCTTCCTGTATACGATAAAACTGCTGCGTAAATTCTTTAAACAACATACCTCATTAAAATGTTATAAGGCATAAAATGTTTTAACTATTTAACATTAGAAACGTGAAATATTTAAAACATATTTAGCTGAGCTACAACAGAAAAGTACTCGAGTTCTTTTCCTATTGGAAGTGTTCTCGTTTTCTCCATTAAACCTAAAAATAGGCAACGCCATTAGCTCGTGCTAATGGGCAAGGTGTTGTAGAAAGACTGATTTTTCCTTTTGCTTCGCATAAAACTATTCTCACGGGTGGCCACTAATTAAGATTCAGTCTGATTACAATTGTGCCGGTAACGGTAAGGCACGCTGGTTCGATCCTGCCCAGTCAGTGCAACAAAGAACTATCCGTACCTAGAATTACGAAAAAGGCAACATGGCTGCCGTTTGCACGTCATTGTTATGAGCAATGTTTCTTTAGCTGAAATCTGAACCATCCCAGATATGTTCGCCCTGTGAGGTCGCGTCCATCTTTGAATCTATATGTGTTTTAATTGTTCTTATTAATGGGCCACATTCCAGACCCGGATTTTTGCTATCTATATATGGCAGACTGTTTTAGTCTGCGTTGCTAATTAGTGGTTTTTATCGAGCCTTCTCAGCTGTGTCTGTTTTGTGTAGCAATGACAATTATTCTCGAGTATGTGGTTTGAGCTTATAAGAACTTTATTTCGTTATAGACTAGGTTTCTCTATTTGGATTTGCCCATATGGGGAAAAATTAGAATTGTTACAGGGAGATTAAACACTTTTCGCGTCATATCGTTTAATGGAAGGTTTTAAGTAAGTTGTAAATATTATTACGTCTAATTTTGAGATAATAAATCGACGACGATTTTTATAGATCTGCATGCCTAAATATTATTCCATTTTTGTCTATTTTAAGACCTTTTTGGAAAACTTGTATCTTTAAAAACGATTAAATTAAAGTTATAGCTGCTAACTAGTTGCTTTAAATGAGCAAAATATATATAAACAAATTTTTAAAATTCGTTATTAAATTTATTGCATAAAATTGAATAATCAGATTTGTGTTTTCTTATGTTGTATTATATTATTTACATACACTGTTAAAAATAACCTTAAATTTAATGCAAGTTTAGGGTCTGTTCTACATTACTGAATAATTTACATTTACTTTAAATCTAAAGCAATTCATTCAATTATCAATTCGTTGTATATTAAATTTGATTAAATGGTATTTTAAATTTCAATAGAGTAACTGAAAAGATATTTTAACTTTCTGTACATTAAAATTAATTCACATGTACCTTAACATTAAAATTAATTCACATGTACCTTAACATTAAAGGAATTTACATTAGTATTCATGGTACATTGCATGACATTCTAGGAGAAGGCGCAACTTGTATTGAACTTTTTATTTAGTATGATTTAAGTTGCTTAAAGAACTCAATTTTCTAATGTTGAGGTGTACATGTCTGCAGGTACTGACATAAATCATTGAGTTCGAAAATGGTACACTACCTATGGGAAAAATTTCCACCTCTTCCTAGTAGCAGAATTTTTTGATTTCATATTAATGTTGGTGTATTAAATATGTGAAAACATATCTTAAATTCAATGAACACTGGCTGTATATTTAAAGTACAAAGTCACCTTAAAAAGTAATGATTAAAACTTTAAATTTAATGAATGATTACATTAGATTTAATGGAGTAAATTCATTTAGATTAACGTAAATTATTAAATTTATTGCATTAAATTAAACGCATTAAATAAATGTTTATGAAATTTGTTCCAAGCATATTTACCTTAAATTTAATGGATTTCCTTTTTATAGTGTACATTAACAAACTAACCTTTAAATAGGAGAACTAAAAGCACAAAAACATTATATATTACTTGGAATTAGTGAAATACCCAAAAGATATGGCTTTCACCACTATATTTATTCCAAAATCGTTAAACCATGGCATTTTTTCTCAACCGAAAACTTATTACGATGAATATTTATGATGCCTTAAGACATCAATATCCAGATAATAATTTGAAAAGCTCTCTTGTTCCAAAATGACAGGAGCTGGAAAATCTACTGTTTACCGAAGGCTGAAGGAGAAAAAGACGACTGGAATTGTTGCTCCTAAGCCACATTTGGTTACAGGAAGACGAAAAACCTGGTTAGAAGAAGAGATGAAAACTGCAATAAGAAGAGTTGTACATACATTTTATTATACAATACAAACGACAAAATTCTAACAAAACCAGTGAAGATCAGGATTTACCTGAAATGAAAAGAACTGAGCTCTAGAATTTACTCAGAGACTAAATTTTTGCTCAGAAAAACTAAGTAGGAAAAAAAACTTTCCGTCGGAGAAGGAAATATATCCGAACAATTAAGCAACATCGCGATATGGGCTCAAGTAAAAGGTAGAATTGCTAGAAATAGCAAAAGTTACAAAATTGATAAAAATGATTTAAATGAACTTTTGAAAGCTTTTTTTGAATAAAGTTACTGCGAAAAATTGGAAAAAATGTGTGAGCCATATAATAAAAGAATAAAACAAAATGTGAAAACTCGATCACATGATTGGTGTGATAGCTTCACTAACTTTGATTACGAATTAAATACGTAATGTTTACCAGTGTATACATAAATTATTATTTAAATTTTTGTTTTATTTTATTGTTTAATGGTGTTTATATATTTTTTAAATATTTTTATTTCAGTGTGTCTCACTCTTTAATTTTATATATATTTAAGTCCAATTAGCCGTAATTTTTTTATAATTTCATTATTCTCTTTGTGTCTTTTTCTTAAGCGTGTAAAATTAACACGTTTGTTTTATTTTTTTGAGGATATCGGATTTCCATATAATAAAGTAAATTAAATTAAGATGACAGTGTCAAAGAAATAAAAATAAGTAAGTCTAATTTTAACTATAACATATAAAAATTAATTACATTTGAATCCCGTTTTAGTGTTTAATTGTAATTCTGCAGATGCTTTAAGAAATAAATAAGCTGAAACGTCAAATGTTCTAAAAGTGTTTTTAATTAATAATAAAATGACCGATAACCCCACAGAAATTATAATATTATATGGACGAAGATATTTTTTTATATATGTTTAACTTCTTGTATTTATGATAATGAGTATTTTATAAGTATTTAAATTATAACTTAAAATTTTTTGAGACAATGAGGCTACGTTTTAGTCTGAATGTGCCTAAAATGATTTCTATGCCAAAACTAAAAATAATAAAAGTACAGTTGTGATTTATGTTAAATATGGCAAAATTATCTCTATTTTGTAATGTATGTGAATTATTAAGAAATCATTAGAAAATAAATAATGTTGTTATAACAAATTAGTCCTATTTTGAGCGTATGACCGAAATAATATTCTATGCCATAAATACTTAGTGATAAAATAAACCCCCTTCCGACGCATATGATAATGATTAAAATCCTTTTGAACACTTCACACTTCCAAATATCTATTGTTATCCAAGCCAAATGTCCATTATTATAGACCGGTATATTTGATGATAAAATTTCTAACCCATTCCTATTAAAAATGTATGTGTCTAAGAGATTTTGCCAAAGACTTTAGACTAAAAACACAGGTAGTTTGCGAAAAAAAAAATACTCCCTCTAGTTCTTGTATAGACTATAGTTGAGGTGATGCTAGATTAACTAAAACATGAATTGATTTTTACGGACTTAAAAAAACGTTGACTTTTCATGTTTCATTTCCTGATGCCATTTACAATTACCCCAGGTAATTTAAGATTTTAATATTAATCAGCAACACAATATTAATTCGATTTATTATCCTAAGCTAAATTTCGAATTTTCAATTTTTAAAACTGGCAGGTTTTTAAGGATTTAAATTGATACCAGTAACAATAAGCTAATGAAGTTTTAATCTTTAAAAATGCAAGAATAAAAAAATTGTTTTCTTTCATTACGAAACGGACAAAAATGACTTTATTTCAAGATGGTCAACTTTTCTTTATAAATTAGAAGATCTAAACTATAAAACAACTAGACCTGTTTGAAAACTTATATAATATTTTCATTCTTATTTTAAAGATTTAGTTAGTACCGGGTTAGTTCTAATTATGATAAAATGCGAAACATACAAGAACTGTTGCCAAGATATTTCACTGCATATTTTACATTTTAGAAACGCTTTTATTTAATTGCATTACTACTGATTTATAATTTCCGTAGCATGATTATATGACATGTTCTTGTAATATTTGTAAAAACGCAGAAAAAAGAAAATGCACAGGAAAAATGTCATTTCGAATCGCAGTAATTAGGCGCAAACCTTTATCTTTGTAGAAATCAGAAAATTGTGCTCTGTAAGCCAACGTTTCGCAAAAAAGCCGGTAATGTATTGATAAATGCAGTAACGACGTGCTCGATAATTGAAAAAGCCCCTTAATTAACCGGGATTCTTCGGCTACCGAAGAATTATTCCCACGTCCGAGAGACACAGACAGTATAAGCAGCGTATAAGAAGCAATACATCAGGCCAAGGACTGTCATGCCGATGCTGAGAGTATAATTTATTAAATATCTCTGAGTTTTTACTGTCTTATAATAAATGATACAGCATAAAACAAATACATATGGGTCTTGATCAGTGGCGTAACTGTAGGTAGTTCTAGTGATTCGTTAGACCAGGTTGAAACATCAAGGCAGCCCACTACCTATGACAGTTAAAACCTTAATAAATACGACAGTAAAGCATATATTTTTACCTTTGATGAAATTTTATTTGAGAATGAAATAATTGAAATCCCCTGCTGAATTTTTAAAGCTGCTGTTGATGATATATGTGTGTAATTTATCAAATTTAACCCGTTTTTTTATTTTATAATAAATGCTGTCGTAAAGCATACGTCAAATAAAGCATAACTCCAGAATAGATGTTTCGTTTAAATGGAGCCTAGTTTAATTGAATATAAAACAAGAATCCTTAATACATAAATATATTATTAAAATAAATACAGAGATCTGGAGGTCCAAATCCGAAGACAATGGGCAATGAACAGGGTCCGAACGATTCCAACAATACTGTCAACAACTGGAGTGATACCAAAGAACCTCCTGCGGAACATCAAGGAACTGGGCCTTAGTGAGCATTTGTATAAACCTATGCAGAAAGCAGTTCTCCTTGCAACCGCGAGAACCGTCCGAAAGTTCGTAGGAAATACAGCAGACAGCGTCACCTAGGACCCGATAACATGGAAAGGGTTCCCACAGAGCTTCATACTTTTGGTGTCTTTGTATGCCTGGTATGAGTGAATAATCCCTGGAGGGAGTGCGAAGTCGTTTGGCTTGTAAATCATAATAAATAAAAAATAATATAATGTTCCACGCAATAACACATTCCATCGTCATTCTGTCAGTAAACAGTGTGATTTTTCGGGAATTTTATCGGTCGATTGTTGGAAAACTATAAGAATCTGAAAATTTGACAGTGTGCTAACGTGCATAGACGATAGCCGGCTAAGATAATTTCAAGATGGCGTCACTTCCGGTCAACTTGCTTATTTTAAATAAAAACATCCTATATATTATTGCATTTTAGGTTTCTACGTAAAATTCTAGGCATATTTTATGTATAATATTCCATACTTAAGTCTCACCGTTTTAGACCTATTTAAATTTTTACGTCAACAATGATGTTTGCGGACCAACATTTAACTATAAATTTTTCCTATAAGAACGTCTTTAGTATTTAATTTGGGTTAGTTTTCTTGTAGATGAAGATCGATTTTAGTAGTTTTTATGATATTTTGAAAATTATTAGTACAGAGTGGTCAAAACAGAAGAATAAAAATGATATTTAAAAAATTGTCAAAAGTTAACTTTTTCAAATAGAAAGCACCTATTTTTATAATTTTATCATAATAAGAATTAAAAATAAAGGTAACTTTGTATAAGGTTGTCTATTCAAAAAGTCTATAGTTTTTAAAATATTGGCAATTCAACATTTTTCTATTGTAAAAATGCTATAAGATTTGTTATTAGTTGGCTATGGCGGCGAGGCGTGGCGAAAATAAAACAATCGAATCCTACAGAATTGTCACTATTTCTTGCCATTTGACATTCATTAATAATAATCATGCCGGGGCGATTAAATTACATGCACGAAGATTATTTAAACTTATTTATTATTTATGGAGAAAGTGATAGAGTTATTTCAGGAACATATCCCAAGAAATAGAAATCAACACTACCAACTATTAAAAAGATTATAATAAACTTCAAGAACTTTGGATCTATAAAATCTAAAAGAAATAGAAATAAGCCAATTGTTAATAAAATAACGTTACAAAAATTATTCGAATAAATGCTCAAATTGACGCCCTTGAACATTTTTCGCACCTAAGCAGGAACTCTTCATAGGTGGCTCTTCTTTTTGACTGAAGATTAAGTTCTTCAAATGCTATTCTGATGCGCTGCATTTAGTCTTCCATAATGATTAATGCTGTGTGGTATACTTTATTTTTGATTGTCCCCCAAATAAAAAAATCAAGTACTGTTAGGTTGGGGGAGCGAGGTGGCCAAAGATGTGGAGGCGCCCCATCATGTTGATAAAATATCTCTATGATCACCCAGCGGCAAGTTATCTAAATAGTTCACTTCCAAATGTCGAAGTGGCGCTCACCTATAAGTTAAAAAACGTATTTTGTATCTAAAAGTCTTCAAAAATAGCCAACTTACCATTCAGATTATCTTGGTAGGATTCTAGGGCGACGACGCCGTAATTTCTTATAGCCCAATACACATTAAACCTCCAAGACTCTTAAAAATTTAATTCTCTAAATGGATGTACGTTTGAGTCGCTCCAATATTGGAAATTGCTTCGATTAAACAATCAATTTTTTTGTGAATTTGGCTTTGTCCGACCAAATAATATTATCAAAAAAACAGCATTTTCTTGTGACCGAAGTAAAATAAATTGATAGAACTCTACTCTTCGTGGAAAATCAGTGTCTTTTAAATATTATGCTATGGAATATACATAGGGATGAAAATTGTGGTTCCATAAAATCTTACAACTAATGTTTGAGATAATCCAGACTCTAGTGATACTTGCCTTGTAGATATTCTCGGATATGCAGCGAAATATCCTAAAATTGTAGTTTCAATATTTTCATTATTAACAACTGGTTTATTTCTATTTCTTTTTTGCTTTTATGGGTCCAAAGTTCTTGAAGTTTTTTATAATCTTTTTAGCAGGTGGTGGTGTTAGTTTCTGTTTCAGCGGATATTGGATCGCGAATGTATCGCATGTTCTTGGAATAACTTTCACATTCTCCATAAATAATAAATAAGTTTTAATAATCTTCAAGCGCGTAATTTAATCGCCCTAGCATAATTATTATTAATGAATTTCTTATGGCAAAATCTAGTGACAATTCTGTAGGGTTCGGTTGTTTTATTTTTGCCACACCTCGCCGTCATGGCGAACTAATAACAAAACTTAAAAGCCGTATGGCATTTTTACAATAGAAAAATGTTGTATTGTCAATATTTTGAAAACTACAAATTTTTGAAATAGATAACCTTATACAAAGTTACCCTTATTTTTAATGCTTGATATGATAAAATTATAAAAATAGGTGCTTTCTATTTGAAAAATTTGATTTTTGACGATTTTTTAAATATAATTTCTATTATTCTTTTTTGACCAATCTTTACTAATAATTTTCAAAATATCTTAAAAAAACTACTCAAGTCGATCTTCGTCTATAAGAAAACGAACCCATATTAAATAATAAAGACTTTCTTAAAGGAAAAATTTATAGTTAAGTTTTGGTCGGCAAACGTCACTTTTGACATAAAAATTTAAACATGTCCAAAACGGTGAGTCCTAAATATAGAATATTATACATAAAATATGTCTAGAATTTTACATATAGATCGAAAATGCAATAATATATAGGGTGTTCTATTTAAAATAAGCAAGTTGACACCTACTTCCGGTATAAACAGAAGTGTCGCCATCTTGAAAATATTTTAGTTGGCTGTCTCCCATGCACGTTAATAGACTGTCAAAATTTCAGATTCTTCCTAATTATAATTTTTCCACAACTGATCGATAAAGTTACCGGAAAATCACACTGTTTACTTACAGAATGACAATGGAATGGGTTGTTGCGTGGAACATTATAATATTTTTCTTTCAATCAATCGATAAATTTCCCTGATTATCACCCTGTATAATTGATCTTTGAAGTTACATGACTTGTTGACCACATTATTAAACTAAAAATAATACAGACTAGAGCAATATATGTATATTTCTTTACGTTCTCTCTCAGTGGAAAAATTTTTATATGGTGAGATTTCTCCAGCAGGAACAAAAAGCCAGAGACAAAAAGTCGAACAAAGAGAGATAAATGTATCGGCCTGATTGGTAAAAATTACCAGAAACGCAACGTAGAATGGAATTCTCGTCGCATGCGATGGTTACAAAAACCAGCCACACTAAACAAGTATATCGAGAGCCCAAAAATCAAACTCAAAGATGAGTGATGGCGTTAAACTTGTTGAACCGGTATTTTATGGCGGCATCATTTCGAACCGTCATACAAATATTTATTTCTTTAGTTGTTTTTTTAAAGGCTTTACAGTTGTTGAAAGAGAAATAATATTTCATCGATGTTTCTGTTTCCTTATGTACTTTCCTGTATTTCCGTTTCAATTTTTCCATATCATTTTCGTTACAAAAATATGTCAGCAACTAGTGCTGAGTCGAATAATTTTGTTCCGATCAGAAGGGGTGGTATAGAATAATTTATTGCAAAATGTTTTTAATAAAGTATCGAAACGTATTTACCAAATAATGAAAATAAGAAATCTATGTTACTTGGTAGCTGTCTATAAACAAAACTGTTAAAGTTTTCCTGCTAGCCCAGAAGCTTTTTTGTTTTATAGTTTGAGTTGACGTGAAGCTTTAATATTAATTATGGGAAGTTGCTTTAAAATATTTATTTTAAAAATATAATTTTGCAGGTTGTAAGATAACTTTTGAGGTTAGAATAGGTTAATGCACTTACAATGCATCTCAAGGGTCAACGAAGTCCAATATTGAGTTAGGAGAAGAATTGTTCAGGCACTAATGCGATTCTTGCAAATGTGATATATCTGATCTTCACAGTGACAGATTGGCATAGAAAATATTCTGCTGTTTCTAGATTCTTCACGTACAGAAGGCATACTGGTCCTTTGGTAGTCCAATTCTGTGCATGTGATATTTTAGTTTACAGTATCCAGCATACAGTTCTATGGAAGTTTAGAACTTTCTATACTACTCGTAGGACAAAGAGGAATGGCTTGTTTCTCCAACCAGGATGATATATCATGTTTGGCATTAATGTGTGCAGCTCCGAATGATGATCGTGGGCCAAGCTGTCTGCCCCTATTTTGGCAAGTAAATCTAATGATTGATTGTCTTCTAGCCAGAGCGTCTAGGTACTGACGTTAAACTAATTTTGTTATGTTGGCCCAATTCGCTATTGTCTTCTGGTATTGCTAAATGGTACATGCTCGATTCAAGTGCTTTTGCTGCTGCTTTACTATATAAACACATTTTTATAGTTAAGTTTATAGCATAAACTTTCTTACTGGCTTGGAAAATAAATATTTAGTTGCCAATATATACCGATATTTCAGTTTTTGGAAGGTATCCACATATTTCTACTTCTACAATTTCTCCTATTTTGAATCCATTTTTTTAACAAGCAGAGTAAGATATTGTCTTTGATTTTAGGTAAAAGATTTTGGGGCATACCTTGGATTTGGTGTGTTTTGATGAATTTCACTAATCCAGTATTTTCGCTTGCCTTTTTACTCATCTAGTCCAAGTGGTGTGATATATTACAGCTTTCCCTTGTACAAGTTTGTTAAGGGGAGTAAGCTGCAGATGAACTTCCATGGCGAAATATTTAACGTGTCCGTAATTGGGAAACCTCTTTTTTATCTCTTGAGTCCGTCTTAAAGCCGGATGCACCGCGGTCAGTAAAGACTTTTAAGGCTTACCCTAGATATACAGCCACTCTGTTAACCTAGCGCTCTGAACCAGTTTGTATAAGTTCGGTAAGGAGTGAGTGTATATTTTACTCGGTTCTAAGTTTGTTGTCTCCTTCTATCTAGTAATTCCCAGTCACATACGATGTGCTTTACCGTTTCCTCAGCTTGACTTCGTAGCCTACAACTAAGGTCTCCGTTGTACAGGTTCATTTTATTTCGATAAAATTTGACCGCCATGTGTCCCGTCATTAAACCTGTGTTTGCCCTTAATTGGCTCCTACCCATTTGGATTAGTTTTCTATTTTCGTTCGTGTCATGTGGTTCCGGATCAATATATTAAGATGATAAGCCGGTTCTCCCTATCACGCTAGCAAGTATGCCCTCATGTCTTGCTATCCACTGTAGCATAACTCTGTTGTCTTTGCCAGAGGTGTACGTTTACTCTGGTATTCCATATCTAATCTATATAATACCTTTTGATCCTTGGGGGCCTTTAGGGCTGCTTTACTGACGGAATAAATGTAGATTTGTTTCCTTTTGTAAGCTCTCCTTTGTATCTTATCTGCAATTAAGATTGCTTACATTTCTGCCTGGAGTATTGTCGGGTATTTCCCCAAGGAAAGAGGAATTTCTTTCTTTGGTTGGAACTGTTATATCCCAGCTCCGATAATTTCATTGGTTTTTGAACTGTCGGTATACTAGATAAGTGTACCAGAAGTTCCGATTTATCTCGCTTGCTTACCATTCGATCCTCTGTTGTGATTGCGAACGGTATATTGTAATGGTAGCTTAAGATCTGTGTCCATTTTCAACTCATGGCCCCTAATTTCGTTACATATAGTTTTGTGTCCTGTCAACAGCATTTGTGTTATTGGCATTGAGTGGCGCAGCCGGTGAAGTCCCATTCCTGCCTCTCCTTAAATCGCTATATATAGTGGATGAAGGTTCAGAATGCACTCTATTGCCGAAGTGGGGGTTGATTTCATAGTTCACGTAATACTCAAACAGGCGACCTGCCGCCAAACTTCTTAGCAACCCTCAAGAGTTTTGCTGATCTGCTGTCTCTTACACCAACACCCATGATCCATATCCTGGTTCTAATACAGCTTTTAGAACAATTTTAGTTACTTCCCTTGAAGTGTCTAAAATGTTTCCATTCTGCGTATCAGACTAAGATAAATCAAGATATTTCGTTATGATTTCAAAAATATGCAAATATGATTGGACATCTAATTTAAATATTAACTGATTCGTATGTTTTCAAGTTAATATTTAAATTTTAATGATTGACAATTCAATTTTAACACTTTTTGTTGGAAAAAATTTTCACTTTTTGTTGAAAAATATTTTCGCTATTTTATTTGTACAACAGATTGACAACGAGGACGAGTAACTAGAACGTTATTAGTTTGCGGATAAATAAGCCGATACAGTTTAGCAACAAACCTCGGAACGAAAATCGCACTAAAAAAGGCAAAATAAATAAATTTATGTTCGCTACTGCCAGCAAATTCAATGTTCGAGTTTACGGCTTTATTAATGTAGATTTATGGCTAGCTGTCATTTTGTTAATCAAATAGGAAACCTGCTGTAGTACGCCAAGTATGTCTAGTGCAGGACTGTATTAAAAAGAATTTTAAAAAATTTAGCTTAACAATGAAATTATCTAAACTGGCATCATTAATGTGTTCACATATTATTAGAAGACAACATGGACTAGACTACCATAAAATTGCATGCAATATTCATATTACAATTAATTTATAATTAATGATAAATAAAGGGTTGGACACACTTCTTCATCTGTATCTATCCTGCGTTAAAATATTAAATATGGTCATCTTTTCATTGACTCTATTTAGTCATTTGGGATTCCACCCACCCTACTTTTTCTGCATTTTTCTTCACTCATGTCTCTAGGCGACATATATCTTTTCGCCCTAATATTACCAATTTACGTATATGTGCAAAACTGTGGGAATATACACATACACTTTCAGAAAGAATTTCTTAACACCTATATCTATTTGCTCTCATCCAAAAAAGCTCTTTTATCTAGTTCTGCCCGTTTTATTGTAAGCGCCTTTTATTACAATATTGTCAGTAGTAGAATTCCTCATATTATTCTAGTTTGTCTATTCGGAATTTTAAGTCCAATTTTGATACATTGCTTATTTTGTGATATCTCATCACCTTGGCCTTATTACTTACTTTAAATTTTATACTCGGAGAAAACTTCTTGAATTAGTATTAGGATTTTTCCTATCCTCAACGTTTCCTCTACTACTCTCCTCAATAAGTATATTACTTCATACGTTCTTCTGTTTCTTCTAATTCTAATATATTTCTCTTATAGCAATCTTTCTGCCATTTTACCCAGTCTCCTGTAGATAATCTGTGTCAGAACTTTGAAGCATGTAACAGTAACTAATTATCCCGTAGTTTACATTTACTTTATAGTTTTTGAAAATAAAATATAATTGAAAACTGAATATATAAAAAGATGTGTGATTAAGATAATCAAACTGCAGTCTATGAGTCATCACTGACGCACTACCGATGGGAAATCCGGTCTTCTGATAGGGAATAAAAATTTCTTTTTCTAAAATATATAAAATTTGCCCTTTTGTCGAGGCTGGCATAAGAATTATATTTTCGGCAAATGAATACCTTAAATATATGCCACTATCACATGAAACCTACTCCTAAAAAAATAATATATTTGAATAAAATTTAAAATTCATAAATTATACTACGAATCGGTGTTATTCCTTCCCTGTACCTATTCATGAATACAATACATTCTCTAAATGTCTCGTATTGGTTATTAAATATTCCTCATTTACTTGCATTCGCTATCAACTTACCGCGATTCCTCGTTTATGCAGTATTCGTTCTTTTTTGCAATTGTTCCTGCTGCAAGCAACCGTACAACACTTAATATCAAGGTTGGTAGAAAGGTAACCATCTGGGTGGAGTTTACACTGGATAAATTCAATTATACCATCGGAAAATGAGTTATTGCTCATTCCATGACGCATGGTTTTGGTTATTTATGATGCCGTTCTTTTACTTGTAATTCTAGGTTTTCGCTGCTCTTTTACACATTTATGCTCACGTCGGGTTTTCAAGTTCTGAAACAGGTAAAATTGAATAATTAGAAATACAGATGTGTAATGGTTGTTGCTTTTTGATGTTGCAATATTCTCATCTCGAATTTAGGACAGAATTTGCAACTAGCACAAATTTCAAAATCTCAAACTTGTTCTACTGAGAATATTATGGGAAAAGGTATGGTGTAAGATGTATGTATTTATGTTTTTTGGGAATGCTCATTAAATTAAAATAGTAACATCATTTCAGTTTTTTTAGCAACTTCATATACAGTGTCCTCGAATAATGCAGCGGATACTTGGAGAAGCGATTCTACATGGTAAATAGACGGAGTAAGTCATATAAAAAAAAAGTTAAAAACCCAATACTTCTCGAGCCTATATCTAGTTATATATCTATTCACCACAGAGTTTACGCCTAATGACATCTATCATTCTATTATAAAAATATTTCTCTACTGTGTTACTAAACATGATCAATTTGATAAGTTAAAACTTGGTCGCAAGACGTTAAAAGTAGGGAACAAAACTGACACGCTGTGACTCGTGAATATACAATTTTCAATTTTTTGTTATATGACTTACTACTTACCTTTATCTTACCATGTAGAACCACTTCTTTAAGTATACTGATGCATTATTTGAACACTCTGAATATTATTGCATAACTGAAGAATATCTAGAATTCTTAAACCACAATATTGGATATTTTTAGTCTTTCAGCTTCAGCAAACAAACGCGAACCCATACGTCCCTATATTAGAATTCTATACCTAAAAATGAAAGCCTTTTTTAAATTGGAATTGGCAAATATTAATTAAGTTTCCTTCGATTTAAAATACTTGTTATTTTCTGTTACATCTTCGGAGATCATCTGTTAACTAGTTTGATATTATACAGAATCTTCCGTATAAAGTGAAGGAAATGATATATTTTTGATTGATTAAGATGACGAACGAAAAAGTTAAATTAAAAAAATTTTCTAGAAAAGAGCAAACAGTCTTCATAATGGAAGTTCACTTAACATGTTTTTTTTCATAATAAGAACAATTACATAAAAATGTGTGGTCGCTAGACTTTTCGAGAAATTTATATGTAGGTGGAACTGGTTCATAATATTTTAATTTGCTAAATGATTTTCAACGGCACAGCTAAAAAATTTCTCCTAGAAAAATAAAAACAAATATGTTATGCAAATATGATTTTTTCGGTAAAATGTTCCTCTGGGATAAAATGCAAAATTTAAATCCCTCATTTCTTTTTCTCTGTTCTGATTTAATTTCCAATATACATTCATAATTATGGAAAGAAGAAAAAGCCTAAGATAAAAACAGAATCGTGGTGGATGTATTTTTTTTTTAAAGTATACATTTTTCAAAAATAGATTTTTTATAATTCGGCAAAAAAAAAAGTTGAAAATTCACACATCTTCTTGTAACAATTGGTTGAGGAAGTGTGACGTTATGTTAGGTAACTTTGGAACAGAGCTAGTCGAATTTTTTTCTTCGAAGAACAATCTATATTATGCTTATTTTTTTTTTTTAGTTTTAAAAATTATTTATTAATTTTGAACATAAAAACGAGACTTTCACAGCTAGATTAACACATACCACTAAAAAGGTAAAAAGGCAAAAGTTTTCAAACTGATTAAGGGGAGTCTGTTCAGACTGACAGTTTTACTTCGCTTATCATATTATTACTATTTATATTATTTTTGTTAACAAAACAAAAGGAATTATTGTCTCCTGAAAATAAACAAATTTTGGAATTTAAAACTTTATTGACTTGTTCTATTATAATTATCAATTGTGGTCAACTTGAATCAATTATAAACTTAGACCGTAATAGTCAATAGTTATAGTTTACGCATTTCCTTTAGCAACTGATAGAGGAAGTGTGATATGATTTAAGGGCATTTTGGAATAGAGCTAATCGAGTTTTTATAGTTTCAGAAATTGGGTAAAGTATTTTTTAGCACTGGTAGTTTATATTCACCAGAATTAGTCGATTCTACCAAAAAATTCGTACTTTCAAGATTAGAAGCAAAGTTTTTATGTTTTTTGTATTCCTTAAGAGACTGGGGAAAAATCTAGTTTATTTTTAATTATTTGACATTTTGCTGAATTTATATAATTCTTCTTCTTCTTCTTTAGGTGCCATGTCTGTATTCAGACGTTGGTGGTCATCATGTTTACAATTTCCTGAAATCTTTCTCTATCGGCTGCTGCGCGAAATAGTCCCTCTACCGTGCAATTACACCACTGCCTGATGTTTTGCAGTCATGAGAGCTTCTTTTGGCCTATCCATCTTTTTCCTTTCACTTTTCCTTGTATTATAAGGCGAAGTAGCTGGTATTTAGGTCCTCTAATTATGTGACCGAAGTATTCTGTTTTCCGCCTCTTTATAATGTTCAAGAGCAGTCGATCTGTATCCATCATTCTGAGAACATCCTCGTTGGAAGTGTGCGAAACCCATGATATCTTCAGGATTCGACGGTAGCACCACAATTCGAATGCTTCCAGTTTGTTTAGCGTTGTGGTTTTTAGTGTCCATGTCTCGCAACCGTATAATAGAATAGACATAGCATTTCAGGACCCTTTTACGAATATGTATTGATAAGTTCCTGTTGCATAGAACAGGTTTCCATGTCATAAAGGCCATCCGCGATATTTCTATCCTAGCTATTATCTCTTCATCTGAGTCCCCATTCACATTCAACCAACTGCCAAGGTATTTGAAATAGTTTACACGCTCTATCCTCTTCCCATCAAGCCAAAGTTGACATTCATCTACAGTAACCTTTCCAACTGTCATCCACTTTGTTTTTGAGATGTTGATTTTAAGGCCTCTTCGGCAGCTCGCTTCATTGACTAGGTTTACTAATGTTTGGAGATCCTCGATGCTTTCTGCAAGAATGGCCCTATCATCAGCAAATCTAATATTGTTGATTACTTCTCCGCCTAATCTTACTCCTTCTTGTCTGTCATCCAAAGCCTCCCTAAAGATTTACATTAAAGAGACAGGGTGATAGAACACAACCCTGTCTTACTCCACGTTTGATGGGTAGGTTTTGAGTACGACTGTTTTCAATTTGGATAGAGGCTACTTGATTGTAATACAGATGTTTTAGCAGTCATATCGTAGTGGTCTAAACCTGCTGCTTGCAGGCACTCAAAAAGTTTGTCATGTTGTACTCGGTCGAATGCCTTTTCAAAGTCGATGAAACAGACGTAGATGTTCTTTCGGAATTCACAGCTCTGTTGTAGGAGAACGCGCAAACAAAATAGTGCCTCTCTTGTTCCTAGACCATTTCTAAATCCAAATTGCTTATCACTCACTCTATTTTCGCATAGAAGGAATATATAATTCTAGTTTAGTTTAAAAGTGAAGTTGGTAATTCCAAAATAAATATAAAATTTCTTTAAAAGCAAGTACGATGAATGTTGAAGCAATTTAAGCATAAAATATACTTATTTATTTCAATATTTTTTATCAGTAATTTTTTTTAATACGCTAAAAGTGAAAAGATTGCACCTTTGAACTGAAAAGCCCCTCTTTAAACCAAATACCAAACCGCTCGCCAGAATTTAGCACAACCGTTCGGAAATTGCCAGGACTTCCGATAATTTAAAGCCATGCATGTTTGTATCGCCTCGGGCAGGCACAAACCAAACAGCCTGATCCAGAGCCGTTCGGGATTTAAATTGGCCAACTAAGCCCATTCTAAATATAACGGCGGGCGACAATCTGGCAATGCCACGTTTGCATTTTTTCTTTCTCTTTTAATTAGTTTTTGTTTTATGGGAATTAATACTTAAATTGACCTTATTTAGGACGTAAAAACTTTGCAGAAATAGAAATCATTTAAACAGTCTATGTGAGTTATGTTTCTGATTTTGCGCGTTTTTTACTTTTTTAAATTTTTATAAATCTTTTTAATTGGACCCAAAAATAGAGGAGGTATAAATTCCATTTATATACTCTTGTTTCTATCATCATTTAAGGGTATGTGTATGTTCATACATACCAGATTATTATTTATTTTGGATCACAAGTGTTTCTGGCAGTGCTGTAGTAATTCTTCTTTCAGATTTTATGTATATATATATATATATATATATATATATATATATATATATATATATATATATATATATAACTAGGTATTTAGGATAAAAATCGATAAATTCCATCATTAATATGAAGCAATGGTTTTTATAAAAAGCAATTGTTGACAAATTTATAGAAAGAAATTTTTTTGATAAAAAACCGACCAAGTGACACTCGTACATGCGCTACGTTAAGGTCATTTTACAGTTGTTGGTTTATCCTTGTTTATTTTCCATTATTTTATCCAAAAATATTACTTATGTGCTTTTCCCATTACTTCCTTTTTCTTGCAAATCACATTGAAACATCAAAAATTTTATCTCTCGTAAATTAGAAACGTGTCCTTACTAATTTTCGTTGAAAGAAACTTACAATGATGTGGCATACAGACAGACGAACAAACATAATTAAATTATATGAGTTCCTGGAGGCTATGACATCTTAAATTTGTTATTTTTAACTATTCATCCTAAATACCATTTTAATAATAAATTATGCAGTGACCAAACTTTAATTATTTCTCTCTAATAGCTTAAATTTTGAAACACATTGCAGGAATATGGCAACCAAAGTCAACATTATACGGCCATTTATAAAATGCTGCTGCAATATGTTTTGGTTAGACAAAGAGGGAGATAGAGCAGACTGTTTATTGGGCTTTCATTTATATTGGGGTTCAGTAGTATTTCCCTAGTTTCAGTTTTGCAGTAAATAAAAGATAAATGTAGTCTGAGCTACAATTGAAAATATTTTGTTTAGTGTATTGTTAAGTTTGTTTATTTTCAGGGTGTTATGGGAATGATTACTATATTTAAGCCTCTAAATTTTAGTATAAATGAATCGTTTAAAAATATTGCTTACTTATGAAAATTAACAAAAGCCCATCAGTTAACTTGAGACTCTTTTTCTAACATCAAATTTACTAGCAAGTCTGAGTCTTTTTAATAGTTTTAAAAGAAAAACTCAAATCAAAAAGCTTATTATTTGTTGTTCGGTATATCAAAGATTTTCAGTTTTTCATACATAATTGTATACAGGAAATACATGTTGAACCAATATAAATTAAACTCAGTTTTACAATGTAGGATATCATCTAGTGAACGTTATCTTCTAATGTCGTTTTTCAATGGACTAAAACGTAAGCGTCATTTTGGAGGAAATTAACTCCCTGAATAATATTAATTTTCTAGAAGTATATATTTAGCAAAAGACTTCTTATAGTTTCCGGTATCAAATTAATAATAAACTTTCTTATTAATATGTTTTTGAGTGTGATAATAATAATTATTATTCTTGCTGGAAGTCTGATGAAAGATTTAATTAAATTAGCTCTTTTCAAGAAAATTTATTCCACTAAATTTGATTCCCCTTTTCCTGATAATTTATCAATTTGTCTTCTAACCCCATCCGAAAAAATAACGAATTCTGACAAAATCCCATAGATTTTCTGGTTAATTCAAGGTATTTAAATAGATCCCCAAAACCAAAAGTTCCTTCAGTTTACTTATATGCGTTTCTTGATTGGCTAACATGGGTTGGGAGGGCTTCGGAGAAAAAGATAAGACTGGCGGAAAATTGGATAGATCGCTTCGTAAGAGATTGAATTCAATGAGGTTATTTAATCAAGACAATTGTGTTGTGTAGCGTGGATGGAAAAGAGGTTTTTCTGGTTTTGTCGATAAGGGAAGAAATTCAGGAAAGGACCACACTAAAGAAAATTTATTTTAAGGGAGATACAAACAGATATATAATCTTTTGAAATTTGATTATTATAATTAGAGATGACGGTTTTCACAATTCTGTTATATGTATTTCAGTTATATTGTTATAATAAATCAGATTTGGAAATCGGTGCAAATTTTCAAGTAATGTTATTCTAGTAAAAAATTTAAATCATTTAAAATAATCTGTAATCTTATTTGCCAACCTATTTACTTGAAGCGTAAATATGTTTTTTTGAAATTACTTTATAGAAAAGTATTTTGGTAACAAGAATTTTCATTTAGTTATTTGAATTACAAATAATCTCTTGGAAGCTATCGAAGTAAAGTACTGTATTTACACTATAGGTGTTATTTTATGTGAGGTATTGACAAATTTTTCTATAATTTTATTTCTTCTATATTTTGTCTTTCTAGATATTTCATACTGGTTTATATTTCGCGAACTGGCAACACTGGTGTAGTTAGGTGTCATCTGATATATTCGTTTGATCTTGACCAAAAAACGGAATTCGATGCTTTCAGCTGACACAAATAAAGACGTGAA
Organism: Diaprepes abbreviatus; assembly: GCA_034092305.1. Lineage (NCBI taxonomy): Eukaryota > Metazoa > Arthropoda > Insecta > Coleoptera > Curculionidae > Diaprepes > Diaprepes abbreviatus. The sequence goes on along the minus strand of JASJET010000205.1, from coordinate 395,037 downwards.
GCCAAATAATAAAAAAACAATTACATCAGCCACCGCTGCGAAGTCCTAATATAACTCATATTCAACAAGAATTTGACATTTTTTTAACTATAAAGGATTAAATGTTTAAAATTTGAACACCAATTTAAAAAATTTTGAAAACGTAAAAGTGCAGCTAACACTATATTTCTAAAGTACAGTAATATAAATAAATTGAAAATGTATTTCTAAATATTGGATCCGATCCTGATTCCATTAACTTTCCATGTTAAACTCAAATACGATCACATTGTATTTATTGATCCGAATATAACAAACATCTTTTCCAGATTCGTAGTATCAGGGAAAAGTTCTGGCAGAAACTCCAATAAATGGATGCTGACTCTGCAAAAATATGTTTTGTTTGGTCAAAGATTTACGTGGTTTTTATTTATCTTTCAGATTTTTCTTTCCACAGATTGGAAAAAGCAATGTGATTTATCCGAAAAAATGCATTAATGGAAAATAGTTCCCGTTTTATATTCTTATATCTAATATAATAAATTGAACTGAAGGGGCAGGGTTCATTTAAAAAAGAAGATAAACAACAATCCACTTTTCTTGATGTTTTAAGTCCAAATGTAGAATATTTATTTATTTTCTGCCTTGTTTAAATAATTGCCTATATGTATTCTGCTTTCAGATAGAAAAACAAGTAAGAATATATACAATCAGTTTATTTCCTGCAAATGCAACTCTGGTTCTTTCTCCATACCCGTTTCGATCACCTCATGGTCTCGTCATTGAAGCTGTATCGAACCGAGAGCAACATTTGCAGGAAACAATTGTCTATATAAAATATAAATTCCGCGACATGTCGGCAGGATATAAAACCTGCCGATTTTTCGATATCAGACTGAAAAGTATCGCCTGTCGAACCACACCCTATACATTCACCGGAGTAGGGCGAAATTTAAAAACGTTATTTTTTCTTGTTTCTGGTTGAAAGGAGAATATATATACTCCTTATCACTATCACATCTTATATCCCTGTACATTATCTTTAAGTTTATTTTCAACCATAACTATATAGTTTCTAAATTTTTCCAATGCTTCACTTTCATTTTTAAGAAAATAATGAACAATACAATTAGACTAATTATTTTTAAAAGTGATAAAAGATCTCTTGCCAAAATTAGAATATGGGCGTATTAATTCAAATAAATTGGTCTATACACATTCCAAAACTCTTGTCATTCGTCTTTTTTCTGAGATTTAAAAGGTACTTGTGTCGGCTTGCGCTGAAGACAAATTTTCTCCATTTTAAACAGGGAAATCTTGAATAATTACCCATTCTTAGATGCCACAATTTTGTTTTACTTCCGTTATATTTACTTGATAAAACTTGACCTTAAGTTTTAATAAATATAAACTTCCTGAAAGTTTTCCTTAAACAACCATCATTTCATCTCTCATTATTTCATCTGTCCCATTTTCAAAACTAATTTGAATGTACCTCTACATCCAATCGTCAGCGCAATAGACTAACCAACCTACAGAATAGGTAAATATCTGACCAAACTTTTACATCCCTTTACAGAAGAAACCGAATCTTTGTTAAAAACTCTGGACACTTTGTCTAAAGATTAAAAAACATCCAATTAGAGCCATATTGGTCAGTTTCGATGTAGAATCCTTGTACATAAATGTTCCTATAGATGATTCAGTTTCCATAATATCTGATATATTACGAAAAAACAACATGGACTCCACCCTACTAAAATTAATTAAAGCATCTCTGATTTCCACCTATTTCACTTTTTAAGGAACTTTCTATGAGCAGACTTCGGAAGCGGACATGGGATCTTGGCTATCACCTGTGGTAGCTAACATCTTCATGGAAGCTTTCGAAGAAAACGCCTTGTATTCTGCTCCTCTAAAATCTAAATTTTAATGCAGATATATAGATGATACGTTCATAGTTTGGTCACGTGGCGCAGATAACCTCCACAATTTCCTGGATCATCTAAATCTCTTCAACTAACAGTAAATTGTGTGCTAAATTTTCATATACAAGGTCGTTGCATAGTTTTATAACTTTCCATTGATTTGTTTGTAAATATGAGATACCTTCTTTTCTTGTCTCTACAATTTTACTCAACTTACTTACTTCTATCTTCTAGTAAACATCTTTTACATCTGTCGTATATTTTCCCATTTCCAAATTCACTAAACTATTTGTGGCACCATTGTCAATTTAGCAGTATCTTGTTCTTCACTTGGTGATAAAAATGTATCTGCCGAAGAAACAAAAGCAATTTCTTCTTCTTTAGTGACAGTTAACTCCTTTATGTCCTTGTGGATCACTTTTCTCCTTATTATTTCTATTCTTCTCTTGCCTTGTCTCTTTCATAAGTAGTGTAAATCCAGTGTTATTGATAACTGCTTAGAAAATAATATATCGATATCTGTAACAATATCCTGATAGGATTCTGGCATAATAACCAAGAGTTGTGTGATTACTTCGTTATCCTCTATAGTTCCATCACAATTATTTACTTTAAAACCTGTTTCCTCAAATTCTATTGTAAAGTTATATAAAGAATCTTTTTCTGAATATTGTAGATTTTGTAATTTACTTTGCATTTGCACTAAATTAGCAATACCTTTCTTTGTGCATGTGTCTTTTAATTCTCCCATAATGTCTTTTGCATATTTTTACCCTTGATCTTTTCCAGTATTTTGTCAGATAATCATTGCACAATAATATTTTTAGCCTTAACATCTTTTTTTTTCCTAATTCGACCAGTTTCATCTGTTGACGGCTCTACATAAAAAATATCCAATTTCCAATACATCGTGTTATTCCATCTTATTCTTAATTTCACGCTATAGTAACCAGTACCATCGAAAGATTTTACGCTGACGTAGCAGTAGCCATATCCACAACACAAATTCAGTCTTTTTTCAAATTTTTTTCAATTTTCATTCATTTCGCGTTATATCTCTGGGACTATAATCTGTAGATCCGAGTGGCGCAAGAAAATACATTTCATGAAAAACATAAACTTATTTATTGTATAACAATATGTTACTAAAGTGAATCATTAACAATAGGTCTAACTCTTCTTGCTAAACGTTACAACTCGAGGATAATACTACCACTACTTCTACCGGACTGTATAGATATATGCAAATAAGGGTGTGTCAGAAAACACAGTATTGAATTGCATTGTCAACAAGTATGACTCATGGATGCTACAAGAAGACAATGACCAATAACAGTGTACTTGTCTTTGTCAGGACTTGAAAAGAGGAAAAAGCATTACTACCAAGAGTAGCCAGCTTCTTCACCTGATGCTAATATATCTTATTTTGAGGTGATCGAGTTTTAGATCGAAAACTAAGGTTTCCAAAAACGCAAGATATTTTTAGTTTAACTTTTTAGGCAATTATATTTTGTCAACATATTTTTATGGAACTAATGATATGTTAGTATTTTAGAAAAAAAAATACTAGAAAATTATTAAGCGTTAGTATTTTGTATGATTCCCGGCTTGCGCGTTGTCTTGCAAAATACGCATTCTGGACTCACCCCCAAAATGTCGGTAACGAAAATGAAGAGCGCTTCCAATATAGAACGGCGGTATCAACCCAAGCCCCGCTATACTTACTTACAGATTAATATTCAACCTTGAGGTGAAAAGTTATAGAAAACAGTTGTAGGTATGTATGTGCGTAGAGTTGAGAGTCTGTACACTGCGACCTGGTAGATTTATTGTGCCCCCCTACTGCTGCCAAGTCGTAAGGGTTACCTTATCGGCTAGAGCAGGTCCTCCAGTCGTATTTCCCTCAGGAATCTTAGAATGTTGGACGGCTTCAAGGTGGGTAGCTCCCCTTTTCGATTTGATGTGTTCCCAAGAACTGCCTTCTAAGGTTTTTTAGAGCGCTGCACTCTGAAAGGATATGAATAGAGGTTTTGTGTTCCTTCTCACAGAATCTGCACTTTTCTCTTTTTAGCAGTCCGAGTGTCTTGAGGTGTCCCTTCAGGTGACAATGCCCCGTCAGGACCCCTGTCAAAACTCTAAATGGGTTTTTTCTTATGCTTATGCATTCTTTAAAACTCTTCTGATCGTAGTTCCCCAGAAGTATCTTCGCTTGTCTCAACCCTTGCAGCTCCGTCCAATAATTGGATCTCTTGGTTTCTTCTTCTATCTTTAGTTCTTCCAGCATTACGCTGCTACTGATTCCACAGAAAAGCTCTGGCCCCAAAAATGGTATCTTAGCCCCTTTCCTTGCGAGCCTGTCTACGATTTCATTCCTCTCTATCCCGGTATGTCCCGATACCCACATGAGGGTAACTTTATTATTCTTACTCAAATCATTTAGTTCCTCTAGGCATTCCCAGACCATCCTGGAACTGAAAAGTTAAGAACCCAGTGCACTGATAGTTGCTTCACTATAGGACAAGATGATAATCTCTTGGGGCCGTGATCGTTTTTTCTTGTTAAATTGAATATATATCCTAATGGTATATATATTCTGCCTGGAAAATGCCTGGTGACTTATCCAAGCTTTCCTAGTGTCTGGTGCCGGTTCCATACACTCCTACTTCGAGTTTTTCAATGGTGTTTCTGTCCCATTCACTCCTGCCACTCAACTTTGTTTTTAAGTTTTTCACAAAGTTGAATTTCTTTTTCATTTCATTTTGGGACATGTCCCAGATTTGTTGATTTCTGGATAAAAGATTGTCCCTTCGTTTTATGACCTCATCTCTCATCATCCTATAAATCGTCCTCTTCTCCATGTTAAAAACAGTTACAAAGACAAATTAATTTATCCGTTCATTTTTAAGTGAGGTTTGTTTATGTAAAATTAAGACCTTCATCCAGAAAAAAAATCTATTTAAATCTTTAATAAATTTGAGCTAGCAGTACTCAAATGTGTCTACTCCAACAAAGAAAAAATTATGTCATAGAAAACTAAATTTACACGTCCAGACTACTGGCCACCAAAATAGTTTTATTTTGAAAATATTTACCATATTCGGATTTACGTATTAAAATAGATAAATAAAATACAAATTAGAAATAAAATGACCTAAAATATAATTTTACCGTATCAAGTAACGCGTGTTGATTATAAGCTAAACTGAATTTGCATAATTAATTAAATGCTGTATATTCATTTGATTTATGGGCTTATGCATGTTATAAATTGTTTTTAATTAAAGTACACCCATGTACGCTCAGTTATAAAATAGTGTTAAAATAAATGCATAACATAAAAAAGTTGCTTGTAATTGAGTTTTATGTTACTAAATAAAAACTAAGATTAAAGTGTGAAGATATACAAAACGGAAAAGGAAAAAAGGAAATTTTTTAGAGAACGTAGGTATTTTATGTTAAATTATGTGGTGTTTTAAAATTGTATTTGCTTACATATTAAAGTTAACATTTCGTTTTTCATTTTTCTTTTGATGAATACAGAATGCGGGGTTAATCTTCTTAGTTTAACGTTATCTCATCAACGTAATGAGTTTTCGTAAAACGTTTTAATAGTTTCACATACAAATACGTTAACAAAATCGGTTAAAGTTATTGTGAAATTAGAGCGGACGGTGGGAAAAGTGGTACTTTATTTTTGTTTTCATAAAAATACTCACTCCACACGACAACTTAAAAATATTTTCCAAATATTGTTTTGTTGAAATCTCTTGGCCCTCGATCTATTATATCCCTCTGAAGTTCACTAATTATCGGAAGCAACTGTACAATTACCATTTGATATTTTTAGTGCACTACCTTTCCTAGAAGGTCAGATTTTAATTTTGCAAAAATATTTTTAAAGTAGAAATATCATTCCACAAGCTTATATTTTCATTTTGCGTCAAAACTCTAGCATTACTTTATTAGTTATTTTTAATTATTTATAACAAATGAATCATAGTGGACAGTGGAAAACATAACAAATTGCCACTACGGATTGTTTTTAGTTCGATGACACAGTCGGTATCTTAATAATGTGTTTGTCACCAGAAACTCTATACTGATAGCTTAAAACTAAAAACCTTAATAATGAAACCACTTCTTTTGCAACGGATTATGACATATTTTAAATCTTTTTCTTCTTCTTCTTCTTTCTAACACAGTTAACCATGCTAGTAGGCTATTGCCTGTTCATTGCCATCACGTCTTCCCCGGAAGATGAGGTCCAGCATTCTCGCCATCGTTTTGGTGGTCTTCCCTGTGATCTACGGGTTATTCATTTTGCGCGTTTAACGAGTCTCTTCCTCCATTCTCCCTATATGTTTGTTCCAGAATCTTCGCCTTTGTCTAACCCATCTTCCTACGTTCTGTATCTCGCATTGTTGTCTGATATCTTCATTCCGTATTCTGTCGTGTAGAGTTTTGCCTTGTATACTTCTTAATGTTTTCATTTCGACTCATCATTGTAGAGTTCTGCCTGTATCTGGTCTTGTTTCTGCCGCGTATGTTATGATGGGTCTTGGAGCCGTTTTATATATCTTAGTTTTGCTTTCAGTATTAAGGTATTTGTTCCTCCACACAATTTCTTTAAGGCATCCAGAAATTCTAGCCGGTTTCATTGTTTGCTCTCTTACTTCGTTAAAAAGGTTTCCATGGCTCGTTATTTCTGCTCCCAAATATTTGAAGTGATTTACCCGTTCGACAATTTTGGAGTCATTTCCAACTTGCACCATATTGGTTCTTTGGGTGTTGATGAGCATATTTAATTCTTTCGCTTTAGTGTTAAAAGAGTGCAGTAGTCTTTGGAGGTTATCTTCAGAGTCTGCAATAAGAACAGCATCGTCCGTATAGCAGACGGTATGGAAGAATGTGTTTCCCATTTTGTATCCAGCTGTTCTGGGGAGATTTTCTATTATTTTATCCATTATTATATTAAATATGAAGGGGCTGAGTGAATCGCCTTGTCTAATTCCTGTGTTTACATATATATGTTTTCCGTTGTTATATGTCCAACTCTGATTTTTGTTTTGCACTGGATGTTAATGTCGTATATTAGGTTAATTAGCCTATGGTTTTGATCTTTTGTTCTCATTATTTCCAAGACGTCCTTTAAGCGTACTCTGTCAAAAGCCTTGGTCATATCGATGAAGCACATGTATGCAGGTTTACTGAATTCTAGGGATTTTTCAGGTATTTATTAGACAATGAATATTGCATCAATAGTGGATTTGTTCTTCCTGAAACCTTGTTGTTATTCTCGTATACTTATGATTTTGCTAATATCTTCCAGTATAGTTTTTGTGAATGCTTTGAGAACACTATCAAGCAGTGTTATTCCTCGATAGTTTTCTGGGTGCGTTTTCTGTCCTTTTTTAAAAATGGATATTGTTACACTATTTTTCTATTCATTCGGTATTTTTTGTTCTTCTATGATATTAAATGATTTTATAAATTTAAAAATCTAAGGACTGACATTGCTGATAAAACTATTAACTTTTGTAGTTAATCTGGTTTTCTCAAACTCTAGAAAAATTTGTTTATAGAATGGGACTTACGTCTTAGGAACATTACAAACGGAGAACAATAACTCACCTAGATCGATATAGATTTGAAACTAATCTTGTAAAATCATCTTAGGTTATTAATCTTTACAACAATTAAAATTTGCAACATACTTTCCGAAATTCCTACGAACTTTCAAGAAAACCAATTAGACATCCAGACAAATTGTTGCGGGGCAATATTTCACGTAATTCTGCATCATAGCGATGTAAATTTTGGGAAACAGCATACACTACATCGCTGTTCCCATATTCATAATCACGTTACTCCAGGCGTAATAAGCGCAGTTGTAGCTAGAAAATGAGAAACACACAGAGCTGCACACATAACTCGGTGGTGGCTGCAGCTATATCACCAACACCCCGTTGAGTTATGGGTAATGTGCATTGTGTTTATTTAATCTAAAATACAACGGTGTCGGTAGAACAAATTACTGCTTTTTAATAAATGAAAAATTGCTTTTTAAAAATTTTTTGGCTTTATAAATAAAAAATTATTTCAGCATTTAAATTTTACTCGTAAACTTGCTCTTATTCCCGAAGAAATAGCAATGTACATAGTATAAAACGATAAAATATACTGTGAAAGTTTTTTATCTTAAACCAACTTTAAAAAATGGCACTACAAAGTAAACAGTAAATTCGTAACGGTTATATTGCAGTTAATTTAATATTTGTAAATCATCTTATTTTTTAGCACTTTATTAATTTCGGCACCAAATGAAAAATTTCTATAAATTACTTTTAATACATAAAACACTTTTGATTACGGTCTAAAGAAATGAAATTAATGATATCAATCTACTCAGAATTGATTTAAATATATTGTTAACCCCCAACTATTGTGGCGCAGACTTCAAAGGAGGGTGTCTGCTTTTAAGTATATTTTTTAAAGTTGTTTTTGAAGAAAATCCATTCGCTATCCCGTAAGTCAAATGAATTGTAGTACCCAATATTTGCCAAGTTAAATTAAAATACTAATAAAAAATAATATAATTTACAATAAATAGTTTGCAAGGCATTTATCATGGAAATAGAAAATATTATAAAAAATAAATAAACATGGAAATTTATTCGATTTAGTTAAATCAGCTGGTTGTAACTCGTGTGTGATTTGGCAACGTTGGGTTTTTACTGTTTATGTTTTTACTTAAAACAGTCTATCCCTACCCTTCAATAATAATTTACTTCGCAAAATAGTAAAATGTTTATGTATAATATTCGAATGTTTCATGGCAAAGATACAGGTTAATTTTTAAGTCTCAACGTTAAATTAGAAGAAAATTTCACTTCACGAAATGTGTATATTCATCTCCATAATCGAGTGATAGAAATAAAATATATCATTGTTGATTTGTGGTGTAAAAATTTTGATCTACCAATATCTTTAAGACATGTCGTTACAGAGGAAATCACAACAATTACTTAATTTGTATCATTTCTAAATATTACTGGGTTAAAGTTTGTATATATTCAAAGATGTGAAGTGCGAGCTCATGCAACGTTGCCAAACTTTTCGAAATTATTATAATGTTTCTTTTCAACCTCATCTAATCGACAAATGGTAACATCATAATTCAAGGGAAAGTGTCAAGATCCTGATGTCTCATAAGACTACAAGTTTTTACATTTTTGAAAATTGAATTCTCAAAAATTTACCCGGTAATGTTAATCGAAATCCCACGAGAGTATATCTTACAACTTAAGACTATTATAAAAAAGCTGATTTTAATTATGATATATAATTTTTTATTTAACATTATCTTAGGAATCCGAAAAATGTAAGTGGTGTCATATATTACTAATCTGGATACTTTTATCATTGGACACTGTACTTCACCCGGGGATATGATATTAAATATGAGTTTTTATTGTAAATAAAAGTATGGAAGCATTTAAATAATCTACGCTTCATGTAATTTAAAGATGACACGAGAATTTTGCTCCTATATTTTACACGTACGATCGTTATTAAAATGCCATAGTGTAAATATTATCGTTACGATAAGAAACAGAAAATTGTTTCACTCTAATCGTAATGGAAAAAACAGATTGACTCATCAGAATTGTTGAATATGCATAAAGGCACAGAGCAACTGCAGATCTAGCCTTGAAAAGTGGAAGGTCGAATACCAAAATGTATAAAATTTTTATACGAAAAGCCAAATTGGATCCGAGGAAAACTGTCCTTGATATAAACATGGAAACGCAGGACTTTTGTGAAGTACTGGTGTCGAATATGACCATAGGGCATTGCCTTATATCGAAAAATCTTCATGGAAAGCGTGCAGTTAAAAAACCTTTACTTATGAAGTGCTATGGATGGGCCAGGATAAAATTAAGATCGTAAAGACGCCAGATATTAGGTTTCTTGATATAATTTGAATAAGAGTTACCATTGTCAGGATTTTTCATTAGGGTCCTAAAAAAGATATATTAGAAATAACGACCTCTAGAGTTCAATTGAGCCGGAATAGAAACAAATTCCTGCTGAGTATTTTTTTAAAGTGTTGCTACTAACTTATGTTTATGGTTGAAAAAAATGTTTCCATACTTTTGGTACTGCAAAATCATAGAAAATTAGTGAAATACATTACACTTTAACCAAAACTGCTAATTTCTACTTCCAAGATATATTAGGGGTCATTTGATTAACATACTTTTGTTCACCATTGTAGGTATTTAATTTTTGTATCTCGCGAGCATCTAAGTGATTAATAAAGAAGTTTAAATTAAAAATAATTATAAATGACTCAAACAGTAAAAAATAGTTCATTATATAGCTGCACTGTACTAATTGTATATATTTTTTTTCAGGTGAGTGCCACTATTAATTATAGATAACCACGAAGATGCCATAAGAATCCGTCAGTTTATTACAGACACTACCAGGTAAGAAACAAACGAGAAATTTATTAAGGTCAGGCGTGGATCCAAGTGGGAGGAGGCCATCGCCTCCGCCTCCTCCAAGAGTTTCGAATGTAGAAAAAAAGACCTGACTCTACCTCTTACGCTAGGAATATGCATGCTGTTGACATTTTCCCCACGTCGACAACTCGCATTCGCTTGCGATCGCCCTCTCCCGAGAGCTTTGAATTTAGAAAAATATACCTGACCCTGCCTCTTACAATAGGAATGTAAATGTTGCTGGCATCTCCCTCCCGTCAACTACTCGCTTTTGCTTACGCTCACCTCCCCAAGAGGTTCAAACTCAGAACTGCTGGCGCTTCCCCCTCATCGACAACTTGCTTTCACTTGCCATACTGTATTTGGTACCTCCTCCTCCACTCCAAAAAACAGAGGCTGGATCCGCCCATTAAATATTAACTAGAAAAAATCGTTAAAAATAATTTTTTAAATGTTAACCCCTTATTTTTATAATACTGTCTTATTTAGCATTAAACCTAAAGGTGACTTTGAATAAGGTTGTATATTCGAAAAATTTGTAGTTTTTGAAATATTGGCAAGTAACATTTTTGTTTTGTAAAAACGCTATGAGGTTTGACGAAAGAAAACAATGTGCTGTGCTGCAGAAATGTCACTATTTCTTGGCATTTGACACTTATTAATAAAAATCATGCCGGGGCGATTAAATTATACGCACGAAGATTATTTAAATAGATAACTATTGGGAATATATATAATAAGGTTTTATTAAGAATATCAGACATATGCTGATAGATACTCAGTTAACAATTTTCACCCTTATTTAATATCTTTATTTCAACACCTAAAGAATACTAATTTTCTAAAAAGAGTGAAATTTTGCGAATATATATTGTTGATACAAGACCACTCTCCGATTTTGGGACAATATAATTTGGATTGATGGAGAAAAATTTACGAATAATGCACTTTTAACAGACACAATTCCCATTTTTGGAGTGATTCAAGTTCTCATGCAGTAAAATTGTGGAATTTTCTAAAAACCTGATAATGTAACGTATTTTGTGCTGTAAGAAATGATGGAATAATTAAACTACATTTTTTGAAGAAAACTTAAATTCATTAATAATACAAAGCAAATTATGCCCCCGTTTTAAATTATTCTGTAGGAGAAAAATATTTCAATATTTTAGAAGAGTTAGAAAATCAGTATTCAAGCAATTTTCCTTTGACGGAACACAGGTAAATTTTTTACCAATACAATGGCGCCACACCACACAGAACCGTTCCAGTTACGAACTTCTTACAAGTAACATTTTATGCCAAAAATGGACCTTTTCTGTTCTTTTCTGTTATCTTCTCGTTCTCCTGATTTGACTATCTTAGATTATTTTATGTGGAAAATGATAAAAAAAAACATTGTTTATTGTAATTCAGTGACAGTGATGGAGGACTGTATGGCAAGAGTAAGGGACGCGTTAGAAAGTTTATCTCAAGATTCAATTAGAGCGACCACCCATGATGAACTAACTCGGAAATGTGAAAAATGTTTGGAAGTTCACGGTGGATATTTTAAATATTTATTAAAATAAGTTGCTTCCTTGTGTAGGTAAACCGTTTAGCATTTTTACAAAATGAAAATGTTAAATTGCCAATATTTCAAAAACTACTTCTTAGAATAGACAAACTTATACATAGCTACCCTTATTTTTACCGCTAAATAAGATCACATTATAAAAATGGGCGGTTTAGATTTTAAAAAATTGACTTTCAATTTTTAAGTTAATATTTAATGTTAGTTTTTGATCACCCTGTATTTATTTATTACTCAAATATCAACACATTCGCTAAAGTGGATCCCCTTCTAGAAGAAAACCAACCCCAATTAAATAATAAAGGCTTTCATATAAAACAAATTGATAGTTATGTTTAGGCCTGCAAACACCATTCTTGACATAATATTTGAAATATACCAATATAGGACATTATCCATGAAATATTAGACTTAATTTTGCTTAGGATCTAAAAACGAAATCACATATAGGGTATTTCATTTAAAATAAGAAAGAAGACATCAACTTTCGGTATAAGCTCAATTGTCCCATCGACTTTAGTAAACAGCCAAATTTTAAAAATTTTCGAAAGTCTTTTTTCGAGAAATCAATCGCGGCAATTCTTCTTGGGACACCCTGTATGGATATTTGATGAATTTAGATGTTACTTATTAAATATACTCTTATCCAGTTTCGTAATTCCGCTTAAAAATCGCCCTGCATTGCGGAAAATTACAAATAATGTCGAAACAGACCTAAAAGACCTAAAAATTTTGGGTGTTTCGTCCCGGTGCCAACTATAGGACTCTTCAGTGGGATTCAGTTGGTTCCTTCCCAGACACCCGTTGTCGCGCTTACTGTACATCGGAACTCATATTTCAAGTTATTTTACATCAGGAGTCGGCGGTAGGATGCTGTATATTACAACACCAGCTTGCAATCACTGAGCAGTAGGTAAATATTAAACAGCAAGTTGGCATTTTTTCAGTTACCCTTACAAAAAAGACCTATGCTACAACTTTAAATTTTGCAGAGTTAAGAAAACCCTCAATTTTCGAGTTTTTGTCAGTTTTTTTTTTTTTAATTTTCAAGGTTTTTTAATTCCGTACAACTTTCCTTTCATAGTGCTATGTATAATTGCTTCATTAATTTCCATTTTAGAATGCGAAAACCAAAAATTTTACGTTTTGTAAATTTTCAAATATTGCTTCAAAATAACAAAAAAATATGGTAGGAAAAATGATATAATTGGTTTGTGATTAACATTTTTAACAAGAAATAACCTATTTATTTCTCTATATACTGGTCACGCAAGTTATTTACATATTTATCCTGATCACATTACACGCACAAAAATACTCAGATTACATAGCTTCCATTTAGAACTTGGGCTAGCAACTAATTTTGTCTATGCTTTTGTAAACCTTTTATAAAAAATACATTGCAAAGTTATTTATTAAAATTTGCACTCATTTTCATCAGTTGTTAGGTACACTAAATCTGAAGTTATCTTATTCAAAAAATATTATCGCATTAACTGTAAATAAATAAATAAAAAAGCGTCCATTTATATGACCTTACACGATGTTCTTGTTTTATTTTTAACGTCCTTGAACCCATCGTAATTTATAGGATATTTCAAAACCGGTAATATGATTAAGCCATTAGGTACACCCTCGGGTAAAGTAAAATACCAGCATATTTATAATGTTTAATCTACCGATCCTCCTGTACACAAAATAATAAAACAATAGCTATAAATACAAGCAAGCAGTTTTGATAGACGAGCATAAGCGGTAAAATATAGAGTTTTATTTCTCCTTTTAGTGTGATCCTAGATATGATAGCAGGAGATGGAAACAATATCCTTTGTTAGAGTCAGGCAGCAGCATATCAACTATCAAGTTGAAAAACAGACAACAAGAAAACAAGCAGTGTTATTTTGCAGGAATATAACGCTGCGCCTACTCACAGATAACAAAAGGTGTAAAGTGAGAAACATATTGTGTGTTAGACACATCGGAGTTTAAAAAAGGTTTAAAGGAAATAATATACATTTAAAATAAATATCGTTGTTAAATAATTATATGGATAAAATTCAAAAATACGGTTCAGTTAAACACGTATTTTTTTAAAGGAAGTCGAGAATATTGCAATTTTTATATTTTAAATAACAACGATTTTTATTAAGTACTAGAATATTAAAGATCAGGTTCTTTAGAGAATATAATTTAAATTTCGTGGGAGAAAATATAATCACTCCCAAAACGAAAAGAAAAGAACTTTACTACTTTAAATGTGAAAATTCAAATATTTCCACTCCGATTATTCAAATATAACTGAACGTGTTAAACTTATGACCATATAGTAACTTCAGTCAAGGGTGGATCCAAGGAGCGGCCATTGGGGCAATGGCTCTTTTTAAAAATATGTATTTATTTATTCACAAACTAAGTCCATTTACAAAATTACAAATACTAATACAACTAAATTTAAGTTCAGATACAAAGGGACTGTGCCTACTAGTAACTATAAATAAACCCGGCAATAATAAATTAATGTATTTTACAGAGGACATGATAATTAGTTAATAATTAACAGCCAGATTCACTAAGAAGGTTTAAGACTTAAACCCGATCTAGTTGCCATGAAAAATAGATCTTCTAGTCGGCCAGTTTTGTTTTGCTTATGATGTGTTATAATTTTTATTACTTATGTCAACAAATAAACGATTATATAGGGATATTAAGGATAATAATCTTAAAGCCTTTAAATATGTAAGAGTTACAGTTGTATCTCAAAAAAAACTAAAATTCTAAATTTTTGTTGATTTAGTAATGAAAGAAAATGATTTTTTATGTTTGTATTTTTAGGGTTTAAAAATTGCTTGACCTATTGTTGCCCTTGTCAGTCTTAACACTCTGCTGTTAATTTAGAACGGTTTTAAGGTTAGATCATCTTAACGAAATCGGGGGTAAATGTTTACACATTTAAGCTATGACAGAAATTCTTTATACGTCCAGAAATTATTAAATTCGGGATAAGAATTAGTCAGAAAAGAAGCGTTCAAGACGAAAAAGTTCACTCCATAATAGGTGTAACGATATGGAATGGCAAATAAAGCAGGACAGTCAACAAGGGAGTTGATCGATCACCTTTTGAAAAAGGCGTATGTAACGATGAGCTCTTCTGACGGAAAAATGTGGTAGGTTTGTCAAATTACAAATTAAATCATAATAAAATTCGTTATCCTTATTAAATTTATAGTGAATGTGATGCGTAAGCTTTCTTTGTACATCTTTCATTCTCTGTTTGTTACTCACAAACATGGAACCCATGTTACACTACTGTGTATCATGGGTCCCATAAAAACGATGCAAAATCATATCAGTGAGCAATATAGAAGTCTCATGAAACTTATATGAGAAAAATTTCTTAAATTCCTTTTCAAAAAACCCAATACCTTGAGTGCATTGTTGGCAATATTTGCGATATGCATCGGATTCAAAGTAACTCCGAGCTCATCAATGAAATTAGTAGTTGATATAATATCACGGCCGATTTAGAAGCCAAATATCACTTTTGACTGAATGCCATTCCTGTCACACCACGCCACCAACAGATCTAGATCACGCTAAAGCAATCGTCCAGATGGTTAATGTCTTTAAACAATTTCACATCATCAGCAAAAAAAAGAAAATTCAAACACTTATTGACATCTTTAACAAAAAGACTAAATAGAAGTGTGAGATCGCTGAGGTACCTCCAACAACTGGAATTTCCTTAAAGAAAAAATTATCAACCCGTACCGTCTGAGTCAGCTCTCAACCTATTTGAGCAACACTCCAGACACTCCCAAAGTTTGAAGCTTGCTCAACAATTCGTTTTGGGGAATTATATCAAATGCATTTGAATAGTCAGTCTTAATTAAACCTTCTATGGGGCCTCCACAATATTGGATACATAAGTTTGAAGTTTGAGTTCGATATTCCTGCCCCCACAAAACCAATACTGCTCATCATTCACTGGCGACGACAATACCGACGTTAGATGGTTAGTTACTGGTTTTTCGAAGATTTTTGATGTGACACTTATAATACTAACAGGTTATATAACCCGCCACATCTTCTCTGTCATCAGACTTATGTATAGGCACAACATAACTGGCCTTCCAGAAATCAGGAACGTAACCGTGTTGTAAAAATGCATCAAAGATTATATGTAGCAGACTAGCAAGCATAAAGAATCAATTTTGAAAAAATTGGAATTGAATAAGAGAAAATCGTAATATGATTGACGGAAATTTCCTCCTCACAAACAGTTCTGCACCCCAGAACTCATATCAACTGTGATGTTATCTAAAAACATATTATTTGGTAATTCAGTAGTCCTGTTTTGATTTAATAAAACTGCAAAAATATTTACCATAATTTTGAAGGGAAGATTCGGTATATTCGATGTGATCATTATAGAATTCTCTCTAGTAAGAGTGGTTAATTTTATTGATGAGATTTACTCATTTTATATTTTTTAAAGTACAATCTTTTTCTGGATAGGTCGTGAGTAAACCAGCGTAGAAATTTCCCACTTTTTTTGACAAGAACAAAATTTTTTAAAGCATTTTATAACATACATATATATATATATATATATATATATATATATATATATATATAATCAGCCTCTCCAAAAAATTTTCTGGATCCGCTTTTGTCTAACTATGTGTGCTATATATGGTTAAAATTACTTTACCTTTTCTATAAAAGTTATTGCATAGCAACTATGTGATTTATATATTAATATATTTAATTAGAAAAAAAATTAGTAATATTTAACAATATTATTGGATCTAATATATATTTTTATGAATACATTCTAAAGTGTCCATTAGTCATTGCATTGCTACTGTTTTTTTTTCCGCATTTATCCGCATTTCTAGAAAATACCAACCACAAACAACAATTTGTTAACTATTCACGTAATTGCAACGTTTCTACGTAAAATCACTTTGGCTTCTTACACACTCAACTGAAATAATTTTCTTCTTGAAAATAATTAATGCCACAAGATGTTACGCTACTTTTCTAACCAACGTATGCAGCTACTTTAAACCGTTCTATTAAAGAAAGTTTAAAATAATTTGCTGTGCTGAGTTGTTTTTTTAATTTGCCTGTTGCTATAATTCAATTTAATGAGTGCATGATTTTTTTCTTGTTAAATAAATGAAGGAGCTTCAGATCAGAGATAGCATTTAGTTTTTCTAATATCACACATTTATACTATAAATTAAAAAACTTATTACCAAATTAAAAATAAGTGCCAAATCATAAACATAACTAGAGGAACACAACCGAATATTTGTGTCATGAAACTGACCAGTGAACTAATAATTTAACAAACTAGTGTGCAAGATGGGTAAGCCAGATTGTGAAAACTAATCAAAAGAGTAAAAATCTATTTAAGGTACTTAAACCATTTCCATGCTCTGCTCACAGCTGCTTTTTTGGATGTGAAAGTCTGCAAAGTCAGAAAACTTCTGATAGGGCAGACAACATCACCAACTTACGCCAGAGAAAGGGGATTGGTTGATATTCTTAAATAATTAAACTAACAAATAATAAACCTACGTTCGTATTTTTACAGGCTGGCAGACTCTACAGCTTATCGGGTTTATATGGACTATCGGATATGAGATTCTAATCTGGTATTTATTTAAATATTTACAACAAATGAAAAATACTTCTTAAATAAAGCCATGAACTCTCTGGTTATACCAAGCAATGTTTCTACTTACCTCAAGCGTATAAATCCGAATGCTGGAATGAACTTGTCTGGCAGGTACTGAGTAGTACGCGTGATCCTTTAGATATTGTTAAATATGATCAGACTTCCGTAAGCTATAATGGTGCAATAACAGGAGTTCTCTATCTTCTAAACACGTTTTTCAGAGGGGCTTATAAACAAATTTATAATACTGAAAAAAGACTAATACCAGCTACTCTAGAAACACAATTTTAAGATTTTTGGTCAACACCACTCTAAAATGACTTTTTCAGTAACAAGTCTCCGTGGAAAGTGAAAGTTTATCAGTCAGTATCAATGATTTTATTACTATTTCGACCACAAGCACATATTTAGATGAATTTAATGTTAAATCATGCATTCAGGATGGAACTCTGTGACTCGTTTTATTCAATATTCGATTTATAGGAAGACGCTTTGAAATCTCGTGTTTAGCATGACTCTGTGAATGGATAGAATAATGCTACTGTCAGATTGACAAAACTAAAGTTTACAGCTTACAGCTAGATCGATTTATCGTGTCGAAGGCCTTTAAATAGTCTAAAAAAAACCGAACCCGAAATGTGACCTTAAATTTGAATTCACTAGTAGACAATTTTAAAGGAACACTTAATATCTCATCAAATATTTATTAACATCTTTTTGGCAACGCATCGCTTCTATTAAAGTTATAAATAATATGCGCTAGAATCAGTATACATGCTTTTGAATGAGAAAAATAGTATATAGAGGCCAAATCTGGAAATTTTGAAAAGCTATATTTCTTCTATGAAAAGTAGATCACAAAATACTTATTTTATTTTATTTGTACATTATATATGGAACTTATTGCAAGACTATGTGTAATTTAAAATTACTAACTTTTAAGGAACTAATCCAGTTACAGCTTAAATAAAAACTTGTGTTTATAATCCTAAAAGATAACCTGTAAAACCTTTTGGTCAACCACATATAATATAAACACCCAAAATGTCCTAAATTTCGAGGAAAATCTCCGGCCAAAAGCTGGCGAAATGCTCATAAAAGTGCTAAAGCCGTTAAAGAGGCCCCTCGCGGCGTAGATTAGCAGTTAGGCGCGTTTCAACGTGATGAAACCACTTTTGTAATTTGTAAGGGCACATAAAGCTTCAAAATGGCGGACTAAATAATGCGAAAGTGCGATTTAAGAAGAAGCTTTAGCGAGATTTTCTCTAGTTTTCTATGCAACGGAGCTTTTGGCTTTGAGCCCACGCTTACGAGGTACATGCATGCAATAGAGACGAATGCAAATGTGTTGTTATGGAAACCACAGTGAAAAGCAGGAAATTTCTTAAATAATACCTTGTAACATGAACGCATTGGCTAAATTAAAAATAAATATATTTAGAAAAAAGCAATGCATTACCGAATAAGTTCAGTTACATTACCTAAAGATCGGGCCCTGAGATATTTAATTTCAGCTACCTAAAATGATCCTTAAGCAAGAAAATTCCGTTTTTCGACGTTACATTATTTTGACAATGAGAAAAGCTTAAATATACTTAACTATTTCTGATCTAAAATTATTTTAAAAATATTTATTGAAACAAAAGCACTGTCGCCATTCAGCCACGGGTACCGTATTTTTACGTAGCCAAGCCAATTTCCCACAGCCGATAAGTTCAGGGTACTAACTTATCGGCTCCCCTATCGGATTACTGGATCCAATTACGCGAACAGCATATATAAGGCCAATGAAATCATGAAATGCCTTTCGCCGAGATAGAGATCTTCCCGGGAGTAGTACGCGTGTGCTGCTACTCTTTGATATCTAATTAGTATGGTCTCCATTTTCTTTTTTAATTTTTCTCATTATTGTATTTCTCCAAGATTATACAGGATGAACATCGGTTCATAATTTATTCTTATGATGATTTTTTGGAAATGACAGAAGTGTTAAATCTATTTTTCCATGTAAATGTCTAATTACATACAGGTGTGGAAAATTCAAAACAGAACCTCTAAATAATGGGAATGTGACAGAAAGAGACGGAAAACCCATTTAGCTTTGTTGAGGAAACGAAATAAAGCATACTCGGCTTTTGATTTAGTAAAAGTTAGATAATCGTCATGTGAATAACATGCTTTTTTGTATTTTACATACCAGGGTACGGCGAAAATATATTACTGCCTTTTTGTTTAGCTCAACATCATAATTATTGTTATTTGTCTCTCGACAATCCAATATCAAATAAAAGAGCGGCGCATAAATGTAACTGGGCGCGACCAACCACAACACTGTTGCCTTTGATCTGAGACGAAACTTTAGAAAAAAAAGAATGGCCGTTCATATTACTGAGGTTTAATAGAAACGTTACAATAGCCAACTTTCTATTTTAAATTTCTTAACTAGAAATTATTTTGGCCCGTTTTCTCAAATTCTGATCCACTAAGCCTCTTTAACTTCTTTCAGGTTAGTTTGGTTCAGAAGATCGTAGGGAACGCCTACACGCAATATTACCCCCGCTAACTTCCATGCGATACGAAGACGAGCAGTACCTTGAAACGAATGAGAGGGTGTATTTACTTTTCGTCTAAACTTATAACGTAATCGACGAAATTTGGCATATTTAATGATTATTTGATTGGATTGTTTTAAATGCATCAAATAGTCGAAATACAAAAAAAAAATAGTTTTTGTTGGCCATTGAGCGCAAAGAAAATCGATATTTCTGTTACAAAATAAACATTTATTCTAATAAAAATACTAGTTTAACGCAACGGTAATTTCTAAGTAAATAAGCTAATAGACCACTTTAAAATTAAAAATCATTCTCAAAAATAAACTTTGATTGTGATAGAAAATAAAAGTAACACGTTCAGAAATTGTAAATAAATAAACAAATAATTAAACTCAACTCAATAAGAGGTGTTCAAACAGGCCTCCACTTTGAGTCAGACAATAACCCAGTCTATTGTAAAATACGGTTCGCGTATTTGCCAAAACTTCAGGGGTTATATCCCTATTAGCCCTTTCCATCGTGTCCTCACAAAACACCATACGAGTTTCCTGGTTTTCCGGAAAAATTTCTTGAGTTATTCGCAATTTGTAATAGCGATATTTGTTCCGCTTTAAAATATTCCGAACTGTTCGAGCGTTCAAATCAAGGTCCTCGGCAATTACGGTACTATTGCGAGGAAAATTAATTTCTGCTAAACTACAAAATGTCAGTCTCCCGATTTGCTCGTTCTTCAGTAATTTGAGGAACCGGTTGCTCCTCATTATTATCAGTCCATTTTTTACAAATTTTTAGACAACTGGTGCTTCAAATTTTTTAATAATTTCCGAAATTCTAAATTTTGAAGGAACAGGATCCATACCTTTACGAGAATAGTACCATTTAATAATCTGCACTTTTTGTTCCGTGGATTAAACTACCATTTTAAATTAAAAAAATTTAGCGCGAAACACGGAAACACCAATATTCGGTACTTACGCTTTGACGGCCGGAATAAAAGCAAATAACTTGGAATCCTCTTGTTGTGTTAGGGCGTGGCGTATGCTGCCGCCCTCTCTCACCGCGCCAGCATTTTATTACCTCCCACCCTAGGGTCAAACTGGTAATTTATTAAATTTAAGCTCGTATGTCGATGCTTACGATGCTTATATTCTGTCTCATTCTGATTTGATTAATAATATAGTATTTTCTTTATCTTACTTAAGAAACGTCCAGGTTCCGGTTTGGATTTTCCACACCTGTATATATTGTTCTACATGAAACATATTTACTTTCATTTGGTTTTTAAGAAATCTACCAAATAATTAAGAATATCATTCGTATAATGGCGAGTGAGATCAATATTTTTATTTCATTAAGGATTTTTAACAATTAAACACTTTTTATAGCCATTATATGGATTTATTGAGCCAATCAGTTGTTGCGCGACATTGATACGGACATATTTTAACTACAGTAACAGTCGTTTTTCTGAAAAATTTATGGTGATTTGCGTATTGCTGCTGCCGATCCATAAAAATTATTTCTCCTCTCATCTGTTGGTAGCTTGATATATAGCCATGAGTGACAATAAAGTATCAAATCCATGAATCTTAATTTACAGATAGAGTTGTTTAAGATTCAAACAGAAATTTTAGGTTTTAAATTCAAAATTAGGACGATGAAGATTTATTATATCCAAATTTTTTGGTAAACAACAAAATCTTATATTACTGGCAAATTAAATATTGCAAGTGTGTTAGTCAAGAGCGTGAAGTTTTGAGATAAATGTAACTAAACAAACATTTTCCCCTGAATTGACTAGCCTGAACTAACCTTAGAACCTTTATAATTTGACAGCAGAGTGTTTAAATCGACAAAATTAACAATAAGTCAAGCAAGTTGTAAACCTAAAAATATGAGCATAAAAGATCATTTCCTTTTATTACTGATTCGATAAAAATGGAGGGTTTTATTTATTTTCGGGATACAAATATTTCTTTCACATATTTCGAGGCTTTATCGCTAGGTTCTTATCCTGAATATCCCTATATATGCGGTTTTTGTTGAAATATGTAATATAAATTATGACAATGTCATAAGCAAACCAAAACTGGCCTATTAGAAGATCTATTTTTCACGACAACTAGATCGGGTTTAAATTCCAAATCTTCTTAGTGAATCCAGATGGAAGACCTTAGTTGGTTCATCACTTGTGAAAAACTGTTAGACAATAATTGATCGTAAAAGATGCATGATAATAAAATAAACTCCCCGAACCATTTATTCTTCAACCGCTTTTTCTCGTTTACTTCTGGACATTGGCCTCCCCTTGTATGTCCTGTTCATGATTATCCTGAGGTATTTGATATTAGTTATTCCCTGCCAGTTTTCAATCTATTTTTGCAGTGGTATTCTACTTTTCGATGTGTCCCATGTATAATACTTTTATTTTGAGAATGCTATTTTTCCAACTACAGTTTGGCAGCAGTCATAGTTTTTATCATGTTACGATCTCTCCACATTATTTATTAATGAAGATTCAGGTATCCATAAATTTATTTATACACCTATCATAAATCTATTTCTAAATCGGTGCCTTTAAGAACAAGTATGGATTTGCTGGTTGATATTTTCGTTGCTTTATTATATTTTAACATTTTTATACGACCTAACTATCACTCTTTCACTTTCTTATTTCTCTGTCTTATAGTAATATTAAACATGATAAGTTAGCTTAAAAATATAAAACAAATTAGAACAAGATTCTAGAATAAAATAATGGTGGATGCTTCACTCAAAGAAAAGAGTATTGCAATAGTGAATATAAACAGAAACAGTGTCGGCAGAGTAATGGATTTCCTAATCAAACATTGCTCCTTCTGAAAAGCATATGCACACTTTAGAGATCTACTCATACTGAATGGTGGATAAGGACACCGCTGAACAAAAAATCCCTTTATATGAGCTTAGTTACAACAGGAGATACAATGAAACTGCAGCGTCGAAGCACTCTAATATCGAGTAAGGTTTATGTACATTTCTTCCAATTCTAAAAACAGGTAATAGCATCCAGAAAGACACTAACGGTGGTGAAATGAGTTGACTGAGCTTCGTAATTCTCGATAAAATATTTATTAGGAAATAGGAGAAGCAATAAATCTTGTAGGGGGAACTCCTTTGTCTATTACTTAGTACAATTCTTATTTGGTTAAATGTTTATATCTTTATTGGACTTAGTTTTAGGTTTTTATAAACACAACGGAAAAAAGTCATGTATGAAATAGAAAATCTATAAATAAAGTAAAAGATTGTTACTAAATGAAATATTCATTATATTTAAAGAAGAATTAAAGTAATATTGTCCACCAAAGCTCATTTAATTAAATCCGAAAAAACCATATTGACATTTTCAGATATCGGCAGTTACCAGGCTTTTTCTTAAGACACCGAGGGCGGTAAAACGGGGTGGCTGAGTCTCGCAGCTCCCGAGAAATTATGTACAAGGCTCTGGGAGCAATAAGTCTTGAGAGCGGGACGTGCTAGACAGAACAGTCCCGGTATTATATACGAAGGAACTTGAACGCGGGAGAACAGAATTCCCCCGGCGATCGTCCTTCGAAATGAGACAATGAGACACAACGTCTTAAATTGTTATCTGAACGAGCAAAGTTCATTAGTTGGTTATAGGGTAAACACGCCCACTGAAATAACGTGGTCATCGAAAAAGATAATGTTGGTTTCCGAAAGGGGCGCTAGAAAATGTGTGGTTAGTTTCTTATAAATTTTGTAGAGATTGTCTTGACGAATTAATATTTATGAATTGTTTACAACCTCTCCCTTTTTTTTTATTAGATTTTATAAAGTGTATATATGTCGATAACACTGTTAAAAAAACCTTATATTTAATATAAATTTAAAGTCCATTCTACATTAAATTTAATGATTTTGTAACTAAAATCGTGAATAATTTATATTTACTTTAAATTTAAAGCAATTCATTCAAATATCAGTTCGTTGTACATTAAATTTGATTAAATAGTTCAATAAAGTAAATGAAAAGATATTTCAAACTTCTGTACATTAAAATTAATTCACGTGTACCTGAACATTAAATGAATTTACATTAATATTCATGGTTTATTGCATGATGTTCCGGAAGATGGCGCAACTTGTATTGAACTTTTTATTTAGTATGATATAAGATGTTTAAAAGACTCAATTTTCTTATGATGAGATGAGATGTACATGTCTGCGGGTACTGACGGAAACCAACGAATTATAAACCGGTCTACACTACCTATCGGAAAAATTTCCACCTTTTCCTGGTAGCAGAATTTTTTTAGCTCATGATAATGTTGGTGCATTAAATATGTGATAACATATTTTAAATTCAATGAACACTCGCTGTATATTTAATGTACATAGTCACCTTAAAAAGTAATGGTCAAAACTTTAAATTTAATGTATGTATATAGATTTAATGGAATAAATTAATATAGATTCATGTAATTTATTATATTTAATGCATTACATCAAACGCATTTAATAAACGTTTATGAAATTTGCTTCCAGTACATTTACCTTAAATTTAATGCATTTTCTTTTTATAGTAAATGTATGCGCATCTCTATATGCGTAATTAGTAATAATCCTGAGAGAGGCATTCTAGTCCTTTATGGGATATTGTTTAAATTTAAGATCGATTCCTTATTCAATAATTATACTTCATATAACATAAAATAGTCAGAATTAGAATTTCTTTTAATCGTTATACAAAAAATTAAAAACCTACGCGTCTTGTATTGGCCCTTTAATTATATTGTCTGTGTATTTTTTTAAATCATTTTTATTGATTCTGTATTTTAGTGCTACTGCAATGTGTCAGCAACACTTTTTTAGAAATTAAGACTTCAGTAAGAAATAAATAAATTTTTTTACTGCCGTGTTTAGTTAGTTGCCTACATTTATTCTCCTTTCGGGCAATTAAAAAGAAGAATATAAACAAACAGGTTATTTTCTGCAAATACAACTCTGGTACTCTATTCATATGCGTTTCGACAGTTTAATGGTCTCTTTAGTGGAGCTGTATTGAACCAAGAGCAACATTCGCAGGAAACCATTGTCGACATAAAATATAAATTCCGATACATATTCATTAATATCCAGCCGACATGTCTTGGAATTTACATTTTATATAGATAGTTGTTTTATGCGAATGTTGCTCTTTGTAAGGATCAAAAAATACCAAAAATGCACATCTCGAGAAGAAACAGAAAAATCTGGTGCCGCCAACCATCTTTAAATATAAAAGAAGTGTGGAAACCACTTCTTAGTAATTGTAAACTAAAACTAAATGGAGCATAAAAAATGGGATTTTGCCATAGCAGCCATGACTGCACCCATCTTAGTCACACTCTACTGCATTTACTTTTAGTATAAATAGTCATGTAGCTAAGGGATTTATTTAGTTGCACTTGAAAACGGCTAGAGATAACTATTAGCCGAAACATCGTGATATTCAACAAAAAAATAAAGACAATGGAAGTCCAACAGATATCTACTACTTCGCAATATATATATATATATATATATATATATATATATATATATATATATATATATATATATATATATATATGTGTGTGTGTGTGTGTTATTCTTTCTTTAAAATGCCTGAAAGGAGAATAAATATAGGCAACAATTTTTTATTATTGAAATATTTTCATCTTGACCTGTAAGTTCTCTTTACAGTAATTATAATTTTTGAAATTTAGTCAAAATATTAGCATGTTTTGAATAATTTTGTAATGTATACTATCCAAAGAGCACTTTCCTGAAAAGTAGAGACTTATACCCATCCTGCAATAAGTCAAGTAAAACTTTGTTCTGCCATACCGGTTTCGCAGGTTTTCACTAATCCCACAAAATAATGCGGGAAGCAATTTACCAGTGCAAAGCCCCCTTAATTCTAAATTGTCTCGAAAATTCGTTGGCCGGTTATTATTAGTCGGTATAAGCGCCCTTTACATCATTTTATTAAACAAGGGACGCGGCTACGCAAAATGTAATTTAGAGTTAATTTGTTCCTCTTGTTTCTTTTAGAATATATGTATGTACACTGACAAAAGCTTTATTGTAGCTTTCAAGCGGGAATGAGAAATTACAAAATGGAGGAAAAATGTACATTAACTCAGTGGCGTTACGATTTTTAGATAACTTCATAATTAACACTAGTCAACAAAAAAGTTTACACCTAGTACTGTTTGTTTTTTATGTCTTTGGGGCAGCCGAGTCAGGAAGAATTATTTTACAAGGAACAAGAAATTAATTTTGTCCCCCAGCCATCAAGATTCATGTCTCGTAGACGCCATACAGTGAGCTTTGAAAATGGTGAATGGGATTTCACCGAAACGTCAGCTGCCTTACAGTCTTGAGAGGGACTCAGCATATACACGGGATGCCCGAAAACCTTCAATTACATATATATATATATATATATATATATATATGTATATATATATATATATATATATATATATATATATATATATATATATATATACTTACATGATTCCTGGACAAACAGTAAGGCCAACTATCAATCAGTAACATGTTTGATACTTGAACGAACTGGAAGAACATAAATTCGTTCATTCTTGCGCTATTTATTTATTTATTGTGGGCCAAATATTTTCAGGATACCTTGTACAAAATTAAATATTCTAATTTAACCATTTAGGGCCAGGCCGGATTGGCGTGAGGGCAAGCGGGGCTACTGCCCCGGGGCCTCCACAAGAGAGGGGCCCCTACAAGAGAGATAAAAAAAATATCCAAATCTCGACGAGTCAGCACTTTTCCGTTTTTTTTTCCAAACATTCTTTTTTCGCATTTTTACCGACAATACTTGCACAAACATAATAATATTGTTCCGAATATTAAAAACAATATATCCATATTTGTTCACTACATTCTTTGTTGAAATAATTTTATTTGTTGACAATAAATTTTTGAAAGACTTGTTCCATTTATTTGGAAAATAATTAGGGGCCTCCGCTCTTTCATTACCCTAGGGCCTCCAGACCTCTAAATCCGGCCCTGATTTAGGGTGGTAAAAGATGTTTTCAGATTTATTCCTTTATTTTTATCCTGTATCATGTACAAATTTTTTTGCTGTCTACTAAATGTGACATTGTGACATAAGTGTGTAATAAATTTTATTAGCTTTTGTAAAAGGTTTAAATTAATTAATATAATATACATTTATCTGAAACATAATCTTCAAACTTATAAGTATTAATTGAATATGTCTCTTTTCCTTGCTATTTATAATACTTAATGCTTTCAAAAGCTGTAGCATTAAAAAAGACATCTTCTTTTGCTGCATATTTTGGCAATGCATAAAAAGAAGACAATTTTTTGCCTGAACCAGATTTAGCAACATTTTTGGTCGGCATTGTTGTGCACGGTCGTTGCATACGAAATAAATCACCCTGTGTAAATTATTCAGCGCGTCTGTCTGGGTTTTACTTTCAACCAAGAGAAGGATGTAAAACACGCATTCTAAGTACAATGTTGCCAAATTATTATTTCGAAGTACTCATAGATAAAAAGAACTCCTCCTTGCGTTCGATTATTCAAAAATGTTTCGATTTTTGGAATGTTGACAAAATCATCTGCATAACTTGAATAGCAGAAAATTTTATACTTTAACTGAAATCTTTATTAAAAAATCATGAGTCACCAAGTTTTAGCCTCTCAGCACTGTTTGTATATGGATATTATTATTATTATTTTTTTTGGGCTTTAAATTTTCAATTTTTTTAAAAAAATACCCGACTTTTTTGCTCTGAACGCATTTAAACAGGAATTTAAAATCGTTTTAGTGCTTTTGACCTGTAGTTATTTAAATGTTACGAGCTTTGTAATAATTTTTAACGGGCTTGAAAGAAAAATATTTTTATCGACACTTAAAAAAATAAAAAACACTTGTTTTAAAGCCATAACGCTCAATTTACTTTGAGATATTCGAGCTTTGTGTATACCCAAGCAGATATGAATTTTAATATCAATTTATCAAATTTTCATTACCGCTTATTTAAATCGTTAACTTTAGCACTTGGATAATACCGAAAATACTGAAAAATATTTACGAGTGCGCGGTACGTTTTCCATTGATTCTTGCTTAGTGGCATTGAATTTACCTGAAAAATGGATACGATCTCATTAATGGTATTATCGACTCTCTAGAGTGATAATGATCACAAACAAGGAGCTAAAAAGTCACTTTGGTATCAAATTTTTCTCAATTTATTATATTGTAAAAAGGCGACTACTTTAAAGTTACTTTAAACTTCATTAGTAAGTAGAGATATTTGGAACATTTCTAATTTAATTTTTGTCTCCTTTCAATTGGCAGCTTTTACTGCCATAAAATCCTGTATATTAAATAGTTTAGTTCACTGCTCAGAGTTGGCATCACTGCTTAAAAGAAAATGCCTAACATCCTCCAACCAGCCAGTTCCAGATACAATGTCTTTATACCTTGTGGACAGCAAAAATGTAAAAACGTTTCGAGTATCTAAAAGCACTAAACATTTAGGGTCGAAGTATCGTTTATGGCCACCTTAAACGATTTCATGTTATTAAGATTTATGTATAGTTAAACACTATATTTTTGGAAAAAATTAATTTGTTAAATTTTAGGTATATAAGTAATTAAATTATTGTAATTACAAATATTTCTTAACTATTTATATCATTAAAAAAATTGTTTTATAATGCTTCTTTCACTAGTAGTGGTTATGAAGCACAATTTTTATCTATGTATAATTTTAGTTTTATTTGGATTTGTTTTTGAGCTCATAGATTTTCTCGTAGCTAATTTTTCTATTTTTTTCTTCACATTTCTCTTGTTTAATTTCTTGCTTTTCCTGTATTCCATTTTTTAAGTTTCTTTTCTTCTTCGTTATCATTTTTCTCTTTATTTCTAACTTTCATCATTTCAATCCACATATCAGCTGTTGTTATTGAGTTTTCTAGGAATGTTGTATGATTTATTAGCTGTTGCGATGGGAAACCATTCTATAATCAAGCCAATGGCCTAAATATATTTCTAAATTATTTAAAAATGTTCTTTTAGATATTCTTCCACCAAGCGAGACATTTTCGATTTAGAATTTTTTTAACAACCTTCTTCTGCGTCTTCTGTTTCTTAAATCTAAAAGTGGCCACAAACGGCGCAGCGGCCACAAACGATCCTTCTGCCCTATTCCTGCAATAATCGTTTTAAATTTGAATTGTCAGATTTAAATTGTTAACAAAAGCGATATGCAAAAATTATATGAGAAGTAAATTTTAGAAAAGTTATTTAGATCTATCAATTATAGTCTTTATGAATTTTTCCGTATAAAAAAGGGGTTATACGTCATCAATGATAAGCATGAAAAACAAATCATTGAAAAGTTGTTGTTTTCAAAAATCTAAAATAAAACAAACCACTTGCAAGTACAATAAAAAAGGGAGATAGCATTGTCCAATCAAGAAACTTAGATGAACTAGATCAAGAATAGCACTCAATAAAAGATTATATTGGGAAAACGCTCGAAGAATTCCAATTTTCATCCCTTATACCTCCGGGAAACTTAATAAATCGCTTTATCCCCTCTTTTAATTGCCGTGATAAACTAACACCGGCGACATCAGAAGTAAAAGAAAGGGGAGTGACTAAGGCACCAACGAATTTTACAGTTTATTTAAAATGTCAAAGATGTAATAAAATTATTATCTTTTACAACTTCTTTTAAGTTATTATTTTTATTTTCAGTGACTAAAGTAATAGGTTTAACTAAAGACTTGACACAAACTAGTATTGAAAACAATATTCCATGTCTTTATCATCAAAGAAGATTCCGAACTAATTGTTTTACTTGTTTACTACGTTACATGTCGAGAAATATTTCAGATAGAAGAGACTACCAAAAAGGTAGATGACTTGATCGAATTCTGGGCTTTCCCATTAACCGTGTACGATGCCAGGATAGACACATGTACTCCATATTAAAATTAATGAGAATTTACCTAGGAAGATGAATGAGACAAGTTAATCCATCTTATTAAAACGGTTTACGTTAGCTCTGGAAAGCATAAACAACTAAGAAGTCTTAGCATTGAAAGAAACTTTGTCAATCATTTAAGATTCGCAGATGACACATTGTTCTAATAAGCTCAGAAATTGAAGAGCTAGAGTCTATGATGAGCGAATTAAATGAAATATCTAAGAAGATAGGACTTCAAATGAGAATGAATAAAACAAAAATATTGAGTAATAATTAATATCGTCACGATCAAAAACAAAACACTAGACAATGTCGAATATTACGTCTACGTTGGATACCCTATCAAACTGAGCAAGGAAAAGCATCATGCCGAAGTTGCTCGAACAGTCTTGGGCAGCCTTTGGTAAACTGAGCTTTACACTGAAGGATAAGAATATTCCTATTCGTGTCAGAAGAAAAGTCTATGATGGCTGAATTTTACAAGTGGCCACATATGAACTGGAAATTATGGCTTTGACACGAAAATCAGCAGAAAAACTGAGAACGACGCAACAATCGATAGCCCGAGCAATCTTGGGAATGTGGTTGTAAGATAAAATAAGGAATATAGACATTAGAAACAGAACAATATTCACGTATATAATGAAAGAAATTACTAGTTTAAAGAGGAGATGGGCTGGAAAAACGGCCCGACGGAACGTGACAAGCAGGGTGATTAAAGTTGTTAGACAAATATTGCAAATAAAACTTTAGAACACCACCACTGAGAGAGGTTGATGATGTTCAAAGAAAAACTGGGAGAAACTGGACGAAAATTGTAGAAGACAGAAAAGCATGAAAAATCACGGAAAAACAATGGATTAGTATGCGTTAAAAGAAGAAGAAGGAGAAGGGTGAAGAGAACGAGAAAGAGGAGGATATTCTCATTTTATCATAAAAATTTTTTACATAACTCAAAAACTAAGTGAGTGATATTGATTTGGTCTTGCAGCGGTTTTAATACTTAATTCTACTTAGGATGAAGATTTAAAGATGTAGGTTTAAAGCCAAGATGGCCTATCAAAGTTTCACGTCTTTCCAAGATCCCGAAACTCTTCGATTAGAATTTGTCAGAATACTTATTCAATGTCTGAACTGAAAAAATATCCCAGTCACGGAAGAGGCTAGAAGTCGATTATGAGAATCAGATAGACAACACCACGTTTATCCAAGAACTGGTGAATAGTATGGCAGCTGCAATCTTATTCAAGCCTTTAGTTTTGAAAGGGGCGGCATAAAGCTTTTAGAAGAGATTAGTTGGTATGAGATGTACTGAACTCGTATAAATGACTAGGCGAATGACTAAACTTTTATATCGAAAACTTCCCACAAGATCATATTGGCCATATTGAACCCAGACGATTCGTATTTATGCAGAATAGAGCACATGTGAGAACAGCTATAACGCCGCAGACAACGAAGAAACGCAAATTCAAGTACAACATAAGAGATTTCAAATGACTTATTTCATCAAAATTTATTTATTCAAAAATATTAGTTTTTACCAAATTTTGACTGTTCTATTTCGCTTCAAATTTTGTTACAATAATTTCAAAACGAAGTTTTTTATTGACTTGGAAATCTGTTTTGGATTTTCCAAAAAATAAAACTCGATGTGATGTGTTTTCTTTCAGAAAAGTGGTCCAAATACTATTCTTACTTTTAAGGATTATATTAAATCTAAAATTCTTCTAAATAAAGCTACAATAGCAATAAAATCCTAAAGTAAACATTTTACTTAAGTTTTATTGCATAAATTAAAAATTTTTAATTTAATTATAATTTAATAATGATCACAATTTTTCCCTTGTTTCGAAGGGCAGTGCGATGACTTGAATTTATAAATATTTATGCTAATTCTGGAGTTATTTTGTTAAAAAATTACATTAATTGTCGTTACAAATTTTTAAAAATTATTTAAAACTATTCATTGCGGTCCAATTAAAACGAAACAGTTTCCCGTTAATTTTTAATCAAATTTTTAATTGCCGGGGCAGGAAAAATATAACTTCAATAATAAATATACTATAAGTATGTTCTAATGTGCGGTGATTGAGCCGATTAAGCTAAAGCATTATATGGAATACAAAACAGGCAAGACAGACATGCAATTCAGAGAAAAGTAGGCGTTCACAATCGGCATTTCATTAACAGAACACAACCGGAGTGTGCTGCTTCTTTACTTCGAGATTCGTATCATTTACTGAAACATAAATTTTTAAAAAATCTGAATTTTTTTAGATAATTGGTTGAGTTAATAATAATTACTTTCTCAAGTAACGTGTTTTAATTTTACCAGCGAGGTTTACTAAAAAGATTCACGTTTTAAACCGGATTGGAAGTTTGGCCATTTTTGTTCAATTTCTGATATTGTTATACTTTGTATTATTTACATAGATGTGTCAACAAATAGACCCTTTAACTTGGAAAAATTACGGAGCTAGAGATAATAAACAAGATTTTTGGTTTCTGCCGGTTTGGTAATAAAAAAACGACACTTATTGTTCCGGAGGGTCCAAAAATTGCAATTTACATTCTGAAGATTATAATAGGGTTTTGGATTTCGTGAAGGTAATTTCAAAGTGATAATATTTTGTAATAATATGACATTAAGGGTAAACCCTTTCTAGAAACGGGACAGTATGGACATTGTATGATCTACTATATTTATTTTAGTAGAACTACACTTATTTAGTAACTTTTTAAACTTGAGATCCTAATTAAATCTTATTTGATGTAATTCAAAATACCACTACACACATATTAAACCAACGCTTAATAATTATATATTTAGATGTCTCATTCACAAGATATTAAATTTCGATAACTTTGAATATTAACAAAAGCAATTTTAAAAGATTATTCTAGCAAAAAGATGTAGCAGATATAAAACTCGTACAAATTTAGGAAAAAGTTGTTGTAATTAGGGGTCCCTACCCTAAACAAATTATTTGTTAGACCCAAAAAGTTTAATCCCAAAAATGGGAAATTTACGATATTAAAACGTAAACATAGTTCTGTACTTTTGGGCAGGTGCACTACAAAATGTTCGGCCGACAACTTACAGGACCGAACTTCGCAAATCTATTTGCTCTTGTTTTGGCAAAAGTTAAGCATATATTTTGAAGAGCCCATTATACTAAATAAACTGTAAAGAAGCAAGTCAGTTTAAACACCATATATCTCTCACAACTTGGCGTCGAACCAGTACTGTTCGTTTACGATTGACGCTACCAAATCAACTGATCGATTACAGAAAATCGGTTGGGCGCATGCCGATAAGTACAAACTTTTCAAAAGTATGACTGGCTGACCATAACCGCACTTTTTCGATAATTTTCTCCCTTTTGACAGGGTCTATTATATAAGACAGTATTCCCCCGATAAGCTAATAATAATGCTTTATCTAAATAGTGAAGCAAAATATAATATATATATATATATATATATATATATATATATATATATATATATATATATATATATTATTATTATGACTTGTCTATGTTCTTGATAATTTTTTTTTGCCCCACTGTAATTTAATTAGAGTAGAAGCAGTTAATTTTCAGTCAAGATAATGAAAAGTTAATTAACTAAATTAATTATCTTAGAACACGATACTATCAAAAGCCAAGTTCCTAAATCTAACAAAATTAATGGAGAGTTAGGGGTAGTTACCTCTTCTTCCATTTTTTAATGTGACTTTTTTATATTCCGAACCTAATTTTTTAAAAAACCACTTGTCAGAAATTTATTGTTGTTTGTCTATTAGCTTTTTTATTTTGTTAAAATCAACTACCTTTGAAATATTTTGTTATGTTATCGTACATTTTTAAGTATTAAGCATTATTTGTTTAAAATACTTTTCATTAGCACCACCACCAAATTACCTTTACCGAAAGTATCTGTGGTTAACAACATTGTGTATGTAAATCTTGAAGATTAACTAGAATCGCATTTACAGAACCCACCTTTCCGTAAAGATCATCTTAAACTTGCTCTGTCGCGTTAAAATTTGGATTGTTCGTTAGCCAATCTAGCCTTTGTTACCTCCTATATATACTGAGTAATTTGTGACGTGGAGACGAGCGTTGGTGTGCATTAATACAAACGGCGTTACCAGTACAAAAAGCATATGGAATGTGAAATTCCGCCCTAGAACATAATAAACCCTTCTCCAAAAATTGAGGAAGATTTCATGCTGCAGTGAGAATATGTTCCCCAGTTAAAGAGGTTCCAGTTGAAATGTTCCCTTGTCAAGGTCAACAGTGGTACACGGTGTTCCACGGTACAGTGACAGCTACTCTAGGTGTAAATTCAGTCTGTTTTAAGATGCGTAATATTCCTGAAGTTACCATGTCTTCAACACAAAACCCAAAGAATCAAAAATGGATATTAAAACTGGAATAAAAATAAATTGTGAATTTGTGAATCTAAAAAAAACTAATGAAGTTATTCAAAAATTTACAAAGAAAATATATGTTTTTTTCTATAAAGCCGAGGAACGAAAATGTTTAATTTGGAAGCATTGCTTGGAAAAAATTTACGTGGTGCAATATTTCAAAACAATTTCGAACAGAAAAGTATCACTAAATTATTTAACCGACCATTACCATAATGTTGAACAGTAATAAATTATTTTGATAAAATGTGTTTCTTTGAATTTATACCAAAAAAAAACAGACAAAAAATGAATAATTTATAAACCTTTAACCAAAACAAAACATTTTATCTTCTGTCATAGATAAGCACATTCATTTTGTTTTTAAAGGAAGTGGACAAGTGACATGGGACTTGCTAAAACGACTTTAGCGTCGGCAATACATCTTGCAGCTGTCATTGGGGAATTAACAACGAACTTAAAATTCCAAAAGTCACCGTAAAAGACAAAATAATGCATATTCAGTTGGTCTAAACTAACGTACAAGTCACGCAACAATAAATCCTTAAATATTGGAAAATTCTTGGTATTTATATTCGTACATGGCAGAATATAAAGGTTAGAATAAGTTTGTGTATGCATGCATGATCATAGTTGGAAAACTTATATATGGTTCTAGGTCAAAGAATTATAAAAATACAACTATTTTCATCTTTCAGAAAAGTTGAAATTATCTGTTCTTTTTTACTGAATTAGAATGAAAATTATATACCCTGCTTTAGTTTTTTCGATTATCAATTTGAAGCTTAATTATTGTAGCTCAAAAAAATTTCCCTTCCTAAGTGCACAATTTGTAGTCGCAAAACGCGATGTTTAATAGCTTCAATACCTTGTTTAAGTAAGAAGCGTCGAGCTTCTCAAAATAGCCATCTACTGCAGACATCACCTCTTCATCGTTGGAAACTTTTTTATCACCAAGCTCTTTCTTCAAGTTTGGAAAAAGAAAATAGTCCAAGGGTGCTGAATCTAGCGAATAGGGTGCATGAGGAAGTAATTTCTAGTTTAATAGTCGGATTTTGTCTAGTCCAATAATGGATGTGTGAACAGGCGCATTGTCGTGATGGAACAAGACTTTCTTTTTCACCAAATGCGGCATTTTATCCCTAATTTCATCACTCAAATGGTGCAATAAGTACGCATAATACTCGCCGTTGATGGTTTTTCCTTTTTTAAGATAATGAATAAAAATTATTCGATGCGCATCTCAATGAAGCCATAACTTTTTCTGCAGATGAAACCGTCTTTGCCTTCTTTGGAGCCGATTCTCCTCTTTTAGTCCATCGTTTTGATTGTTTTTTCACCTCGAATGTATAGTGATGGATCCATGTTTCATCCATAGTTATCAATCGACGCAAAAACTTAGCTTTGTTGCGGCGAAACATGGCCAAATACTGGATTGAAACATCCTCACGATGCTGTTTTTGTTCGATTGTGAGCAAACGCGGCACCCAGCATGCATACAGCTTTCTCATGTCCAAATATTCAATCAACATGCGATGTACAGCACTTTTTGAAATGTCTACCATTTCTGCTAACTCACGTACTGCTATTTGACGGTCATCCAATACCATTGTGTGGATTTTTTTCACCATTTCTGGAAGAGTTACCTCAAATGGTCGACCACTGCGAGATTCGTCTTTGCAGCTCCTACGGCCTCATTTAAACTCTGCCAACCATTACTTCACTGTTGAAAACGAAGGAGCAGACTCCCCCAAAATAGAGTCTGGTTTGATATTGGTTGCACTAAGTCCTTACCAATGACCAATTTTTCCATGTTTGCAAATTCACCTAGAACGTTCACTATTTATGGCTGTCAAACAAGTAATAAACAGCGTAGTGTCTTCAAACTTAAAACTTGACCTTTCTACGGTTGGTACTATGTAACAGAGTGATTATATTTTAACAACTACCGCTATCTGTGTGTCATGTCGGTTAATTCTGGAACTGCCTTCGTACCAAACATCTAAACTAATTAACATATCACAATTATTCAAAACCGAACTGACGAAAAAGTCAACTTTTCATTAAATTAGGTTATAAAAATATTCCGTAAAATTTTTTGTGTACCCTGTACAAAAAATAAATACAACAGAAAAGATTACAATGGTTAATGGAATTTCTCATATAAAGTATTAAATCCATCTAAAGAAAAGGAAGCTTTTCAGAAGAAAAACATCCAACGAACCAACCAACACAAAGTAGACAGCGTACTTTTGATTTAAGTTTATTTGACAGGCAAAGCTGATTTGATTTATGTCAGTAATTTAATGGCGGGGCAGATATTTGTAGAAAATAAATATAGTTTATTTTGAGGCGGAGAAGCACGTTGCATGTACCCGAAAGTTGGAGATATATTATATTATTTAGGAGCACGCACACGCGGCAAAATGGGAGAGAGAAGATTTATCTGAGAATGGTTTGAGAGAAAGAACACATCCGGCGGATTTAGACACAACACCGGGTTAAATTTCGTTCTTGAGGGTGTGATCGTATTTCGTATCAAAGGTAATTTTTCATTGGATGTAACTGAAAATAGCAGCTCAGCTTGTGTTATTCTTTTTGGAAAAGTTAATAGTTATTAAGGCATAAAAAGGGTTTATGGTATAATACAACATAATTTTTGAATCCCATTCAATATTCAGTGATATTTTATTATAGTCCGGGAGCTTAGTCAGTTTTTGTAGCCGACGAAGAGACATGGGCCGCCAAAGTTTTTTATGGGTATTTTCACCCCCGATTACGAATATCGAGGTTTACCCTCCCAAAAAATGATGAGGTAATTTGTTATAAAGAAAAAAAATTGTTACTAATATAAAAAATTGTTTTTTTTTTGTAAAATAATTAAAGTTGAAATATCTTTTCAGTTACTTTATTGAAATTTAAGATACCATTTAATTAAATTTAATGTACAACGAATTTATATTTGAATAAATTGCTTTAAATTCAAAGTAAATGTAAATTATTCACGATTTTTGGCACAAAATCATTAAATTTAATATAGAATGGACCTTAAATTCGCATTAAATTCAAGGTTATTTTTAACAGTGTAGTTTTATTTTTATATATACCAGGTTATAAAGAAAATAATATTTAAGAAAATAACTTTTTATTTATTTTATTATGAATTTAACATTTGGCTATTTAGTCATTCAAAATTGATTATTTTGGGTAATTCTTCCTTATAGTTTGAATCGAAATTACTGTAATTATATTATGTTAAATAACACTCGTTAATGAAACAATACATCACAAATTTATGATAATCATCTTGTCAACAAACATAAACGAGAAGGGAGCATTTTTCGAAAGGAAGATTAGCTTTAAACACTTATTTCCTTAGATCGAATTATCTATTTTACATAAATTCATTACTTTTTTTTATATTTAGAACAACTTTTTGACTAACTCGTATAAACTATAAAAAAGTCCCTGTTGATAAAGACACTTCTTCTTCTTCTTTAGGTGCCATGTTCGTATTCAGACGTTGGTGGTCATCATGTTTACAATTTCCTGAAATCTTTCTCTATCGGCTGCAGTGCGAAATAGTTCCTCCACCGTGCAATCACACCACTGCCTGATGTTACGTAGCCATGAAAGCTTCTTTCGGCCTATCCATCTTTTTCCTTCTACTTTTCCTTGTATTATAAGGCGAAGTAGATGGTATTTAGGTCCTCTAATTATGTGGCCGAAGTATTCTGTTTTCCGCCTCTTTATAATGTTCAAGAGCAGTCGATCTGTATGCATCATTCTGAAAACATCCTCATTGGAAGTGTGCGAAACCATGATATCTTTAGGATTCGACGATAGCACTACAATTCGAAAGCTTCCAGTTTGTTTAGCGTTGTGGTTTTTAGTGTCCATATGTCGCAACCGTATAACAGAATAGACCATACATAACATCTCAGGACCCTCTTACGAATATGTATTGACAGATTCTTGTTGCATAGAACTGGTTTCCATGTCATAAAGGCCTTACGCGATATTTCGATCCTAGCTATTATCTCTTCATCTGAGTCCCCATTCACATTCAACCAACTGCCAAGGTATCTGAAATGGTTTACACGCTCTATCCTCTCTTCATCGAGCCAAAGTTGACATTTATCTACATTAATCTTTCCAACTGTCATCCACTTTGTTTTTGAGATGTTGATTTTAAGGCTTCTTCGGCAGCTCGCCTCATTGACTAGATTTACTAATGTTTGGAGATCCTCGATGCTTTCTGCAAGAATGGCCGTATCATCAGCAAATCTAATATTGTTGATTACTTCTCCACCCAGTCTTACTCCCTCTTTTCTGTCATCCAAAGCCTCCCTAAAAATTTCTTCAGAGTATACATTAAAAAGACGGGGTTACAAAACGCAACCCTGTCTTACTCCACGTTTGATGGGTAGGCCTTGAGTACGACTGTTTTCAATTTGGATAGAGGCTACTTGATTGTAATACAGATGTTTTAGCAGTCTTATATCCTAGTGGTCTAGACCTGCTGCTTGTAGACATTCGAAAAGTTTATCGTATTGTACTCGGTCGAATGCCTTTTCAAAGTCGATGAGACAGACGTAGATTTTCTTTCGGAATTCGCAGCTCTTTTGTAGGAGAACGCGCATACAAAATAGTGCTTCTCTGGTTCCTAGACCATTTCTAAATCCAAATTGCTCATCACTCATTCTACTTTCGCATAGAAGGAATATTCCGTTCTGTAGAATAACACTTCATAAGATACAAAAACGTCAAAGTTTTCCATTTTTTCATAAAAAAAAAATTTGGAAACTTCCAGTGAAAAATTACATATTCACGTTGTATTAATATCACATCAGTTAGACAGTATTTTTAAACTGAAATTCAACAAATAGAACAATTATGTTTGGATTAATGTCTTCGCGAGCCAATAACTATTCAGGATACCACTTATTAATGACGTTACTGCCTGTATTTTCATTCACGCGCACTGTTGAGTTTTGTATTCTCAATAGACAAGTTTTTGAGAGTAGCAAAATCCAAAAAAAATATTTTTTTAACATTGATTTGTGCAGAATTTGTCAAGAAAACAAAAAAGCGACAAGACAGGTGTCAAACTCGAGACGTTGCCAATTTGCATCAATACATTGCGTTGCGTCGCTTATATCTAACAGCCTAAGAAGGTAAACTTACTTTACAAAAAACTTTATGAGTATAATGTTAGACTTCAAATATTTTTTTATTTGCAGCACTTCTTGCTTAAAAGCGACCGGAGAACATTACCTGATCATTTCTCGTGAATCTACCCTCGATGTTCGTAATTAGTGGTCAAAATATATATAAAAAACTTTGGAGGAGCCATGACTCCTTATCCGCTACAAAAACCCACTGGGCTCCTCGATTATTATTGACCACCCTTATTTTATTAATTTATATCGTAGTTTTTACATCGACCTATAAAGTTCAGTTTGTAAAGAGCCAATCGATTTGAGCAAATTGCCAAAAGCGACTCTTATACCGCATTCGAATAACACAAATAAGGCTTTTTGTCAAACGCTGGCGCAACTTTATCAAGGCAATTAAGTTTCTCCGCCAATTTATGAATTTGGCTGGGAGGGAACGATAAAGTAGCAAAGGGGTGAAGAATTTCGATCTAAAATGGAAATTGGAGTGTCACATCCTTTGTCTTTTCTCGAAACGGCACTTTTTGCGCCCGGGGTCGGAGATAACCCAAGATGAATGAGGACAGACGACGCGAGCGCTACAAAAATATTCGCTTCACAAGTTTCTTTGTCTTTTACTTTGGCTCTATTTCGGGTTTCGGAAGAAGTACGAACGTTACGTAGTTTTATTTTTATATATACCGTGTTATAAAGAAAACAGAATTTAAGCGAACAAATTTTATTTGTTTTGTTATGTATTTAAAATTAGGGTATTTAGTAATTCAAAAGTGATTATTTAAGGTAACTCTTTATTTTTTCTAATATAAACCGAAATCACTATAATTCTGTTATGCTAAATAATAAGCTAATTACCTCTTCAATGAAACAATATATCACAAATTTATGAAAATAATCTCGTCAACAAATAGAAATGACAAGAGAGAATTTCAAACAGTTATTTCTTTATATATAATTACCGATTGTATATAATTTCAATACTTAATTTTGATAATTTTGTCATATTTAGAAAAATTTGTTGGCTGTTTCATATACATTATAAAAAAAACTCGTTTCATAAGATATAAAACGTCAAATGTTTCCATTTTTTCACTTTAAAAAATCGAAGAAAATTTCTAGAGGAAAACGCCATATGCAAACTATTTTAAATAACAAATAAGACTTTTCAAAATTACATAGAATTTATTAAACCTTTTATTGTAATAGGAAAATATCTCTGAAGAAAATAAATGTTGTTTCGTATAATATTTATCTTTCAGTCAATTAAATATATGCTGTATAAAATGGCGCGTGTTAAATAATAGATTTTTTTCTTTAAATATAAATAACTCAAGCACTTTCTCTAAAACAAGTTTAATGACAACAGGAATAGTCTTTGAACCTCGAACTATTCTGGACTGTCATAAGAAAAGACAGTACATGCGTACATATTCTTGTACCGCATTCTGGATGGCTTCATTTTTTGGAAATCTTGTATGTAATCCACAATTTTTAGATTTTGAAAAGCTATGTAGCTTATTGCAATATATATATATATATATATATATATATATATATATATATATATATATATATATATATATATATATATATATGTACAGCGTCATAGATCTCTTCAATTTCTTCCAAATCGTCCTGTTCATCTTCAGTGTCATTTTGTATAGTAGTATAGGTGGTAGTAACAAGGAGATTTTTCCTATGGTTCTCTCACAAACCCACCAACCTTGTTGATTTTTTGAATACACTTTAAGTTTTAGTTTAGTATCCTAAAAAAAAACTTATATTTTTTAAGTTCGAGGGGGAGGAAGGGGAGAATAGGTGAAAAATTGTTTTTCAATTTTTTCGGTTTCTGTTGAAGTTACGATAGAAGTGATGGTATAATAGAAGAGGGCGCTTCGAGCACTACAACTTTGCCCTTCGTGACTTTTATCGTATAATTTGAACGTTTCTAATGAACTAATGCACTATAAAATACTGTACAATGACAATGTCAAACAGAGGTCATAATACTGTAAACAACTCTAACCATTATTATCTTCATAAAGTTATCAAATGATTACAGAATGATTAGAATAGTAAAAGCAAGTTATAAAGAGTGCTCGATAACTATTGCAGTTACGATAAAAGTCATGAGGAGCAAAGTTGGAGTGCTCGAAGCACCTTCTATGCTCCTCGCACTTCTGTTGTAACTATTCGCCTCCTCCCATGCCACCTGGGGCTTAAAAATTAAGAATTTGTGAATTCGGAATATTAAGAGAGGCTTAAAATATATGGAAAAAATCAGCAAGGTGAGATGGTTTGTCAGAAAAATTTATCTGTCGCCTCTACTACAGTTTTTTTGCAATGGTTTCTACTTCTGACTGTCTTTCCTCTGTTGTCAGTTTTTTTGTATTTCACCTTCATTTGCTTTGTCTAAGGAGTGCTCGATCTGTATTTTTAATGTTCTCTGCAGAGGTTATTTTTCTTAGAAGTAAAAAAACCTTTGAGAGTGGAACTGTTGCTTTCTAGAAACTATCAATGTTTCTTGCATCATTTATGGAGCGCATTGGTCACAGACTTCTTTGACTCGTTAAAGTCACAGTTGAATTAACTTTAGAGTT
The DNA here is from genome assembly GCA_034092305.1 of Diaprepes abbreviatus. Lineage (NCBI taxonomy): Eukaryota > Metazoa > Arthropoda > Insecta > Coleoptera > Curculionidae > Diaprepes > Diaprepes abbreviatus. Next base: position 352,560 of record JASJET010000205.1, on the reverse strand, counting down.
AGAATGAGCTTCAGCAGGGAGTTAGCCAGTTAAGTGAATACAAACATTTAATTTGAGACATATGCAGGTTAAGTGGAAAAACTCTAGTTTTAGCAAAACAAGCAAACACAGTTGCTTCGCCACCGGTTATACAAATATTTTCCCATTTAAAACTCACATTTGACACGATTAAGATTGACTGAGTTCATTTCAAAATTAAGAATTATATTAGTTCTCTCATTATTTAACTTAAGAAAGGTTAAAAAAGTTAATATTATTTGATATTCTAAATGCAGTTTCGGGGACATTAAAAGTATATGACATAATAGTGGGATAAAATATATCAATGTCGTTGTGTAAGTATTGTGTCATTTTAGGTCTGAAGAATGATTATACAGAATCTATCAAATTAGAACTTGAGACGGTTTTATATTTGATTTAAAGTTCATAGACATAAAAATTAAAATTTTGACAAAATATAATTATTTATGTTGGTTTTCTGAATGTTAGATTTAGGAGGTGTGGCAATTAAGTTCCGGAAATTTAGTTATAACTCGAGAACTGGTAACACTGCGTTATTCATCAACATCTGTCTAGAGATGGGGGACCTTCCTTTTGGTTTTAGTCCATAGCACATTTGGTTTGTATTTTATGCGCATTTTTGGAAAGTAACTTTTTTAGTGGAGTCGTGAAAATGTGTGCCTCACATTACAAGCACCGTGTTGTGATTAAATTTTTAGTGAAATCTGGCGAAAATCCCTCGGAAATCCTCCGAAAATTGCATCTGGTATATGGAGATGAGTAAATGTCGAAAATGCGAGGGGCGTGAATCGGTGAATTCCGTCACCTCTCGTACCGACGCGAATGTCGACCGTTTGCGCGCGCTGATCATATCTGACCAGCATCTAAGCAACCGTGCGTTGTCTGACGAGCTAAATATGAACAAGGAAACCGTTCGTTGTTATACGAGAATTTAAACATGCGAAAGATTTGCGCAAAGATGATGCCAAAAGTTCTCACCGATGAATAGAAACAAATACAAAAATCGGTCTGCTAGGATTTGTTGTCCCGCATTCGAAGCGGCAGAGACTAGATGAGTCGGGTAGTCACTAGAGATGAGACCTGGATATTTGAGAATAACCCCGAGACCCGTAAACAAAGTTAGCAGTGGGTGAAAAAGAGTGGGGAGCGGCCAAGCGAGGATGTCAAAATCGCGACTGAAGGCAATGTTGATCGTTTTTGTCAATATCCGCGGCATCATTCATCGTGAATATGTTCCTACCGGACGGACAGTGACTAAACAGTTATATGTTGGCTCACTGGAGCGGCTGCGGGTACGCGTTTGTACAATAGTTTTTGGCGAAAAAAAAGGCATTCCAACGCTACCGCAACCACCCTATAACCCCGATATTGCCGCCTGTGACATTTTTTTTTCCCCAAGATGAAGTTGCACCTCAAAGGAACTCATCATGGTGGCGTACAGGAGGTCAAAGAGCTGTACGAGTTAACTTCGGAGGATTGCCAAGGGTGCTTTCAATCATGGGAGCAACGTTGGATTTGTGTAGAGTTAGAAGTCGATAATAAAATTTTGTCCGAAACTTAATTTGTTTGTTTTTTAATGACAAATTCCCTAAACTTAGTTGCCACACCTCGTAAGTGACTTAAAAAATGACAATCGGTTAAAATGGGATGCATAAGTTATTAAGTAATCAAATCGATGGTAGTTGAATATAGGATGTTTTTGCAGTTGCTTTTCAAAAGATACATCGCCTATATTATTTTATCTTACTATGTCATTTGAGGTCAGTCTTTTATACATAACATATAGTGGTGCAACTGTCTGTAGGTTTAGGCTAATCTCGTCTTAATTTTGATTAGCCAGCTCCTTTGGAATATTTTAATAGAGAAAAAAAACAAGCAATGATAATGATTTCAAATTAAGACAGACACAAAACTGGACATTTTTCTATCTTACATTAATTAAACCATTTATGAAACATAAAGGTCAGGCTTTGAAAACTTTAAACCAAACTATTTTAAATACTACGTTACAACAACGTTATTATGTTATAGCTCTCATTTAGAAAATTGATTTAACGAAAAGCAGGTTGTCCTACATCTCTTAAATCACCGTTTCATTGAATCAATAAAAGCAATAAAGTTCCAAATTGACGTAAAGGAAAGGAATACTTATAAACGTGCGCTTTTTAAAAAAGCTCGACTCTATTCGAAATTAACATGCAACGTTCAAACCGTGCTTTCTGCCTACATGCATGCAACATGTCAGATCGGCTCGGTCGTAAATAACGGTGCCATACACATAAATCAACTAACGAGTTAATCACTTGCAGCAAAGAAAATAATTACAAGGCCAGCGGCCATTTTGCGACTCACAGTTTCATTTCTAACACTTTTGTTGGTTAGTATGATACACCTACAATTAAACTTTTGTATCGGTCTTATTTAGTAATTAAGATTCCGTGAAAAATAATTTATTCAGTGACAATGGCTGGTTTTGGATATTACGGGCCAAAAAATTTTTTACTTCAAGAATATCTAAAAGATACAACAAGAATTTAAAAAATAAACTTCATTAATAAGGTAAAGAAATAATATTTATTGTTTATAAAAATATTTAACCGACTTCTAAAAAGCGAAAAATAACAATATAAATTTTTATATGAAATTGAAATTTTTGAAGTCGGCGCTAAACTAGTACCCAATAAAATGTGATTCCCATAAAAAGAAATTAAAAATACTTAGTTTATAATTGCTTTCTTACCATTATTTGTTTCATTTAGAAATAATTAGACACCGAATTTAAAAATATCAATTTCATATAAAAATTTATATTATTATTTTTTGTTTTTTAGTACATTTTTAGAAGAAGAAATTTTATTTTTCGATTTTTGATTTTAAAGTCATTATGATATCCATAAATTATTTGAACTAAATACTAAGTCAGATACGTCGCAACGACCCCAAGTTCACCAAAAGTATTTACCTTCCTAAAATGAACAAATATTTAGTCTGCCGTAGTAAATCTTCTATCTTTAATTTTAAATTAATTTTAGATTATATAGGCTCCCAAAACCTCCAAATACCAATATTCAAAGAACTTGAGACGTAAATTTTTTAGTCCGACATATTTTATTCTGCATATTGAGTTTGTATACGCCCCAAGAACCCTCCAATATCAACTTTGGACAAAATCGGGAAAATTTAAAATTTTTAGTCCCGATATATATCTGCCATACTAATTTGTAAAAAAATAACTTTAGATTCGTAACCTACGACCCCGAAAAACTCTTAATACCAAATTTGAAATAATATGAACAACGTAAAATCTTCAATACCACATATTTAATTTCAATAAAATGATTTTAACCTCTTCACTTCATCCCAGTAGCAATTTCGGACAAAATACGGAAATATAAAATTTTTCGATCGTCATATTGCATCTGATATATTAAATTTTCTTAAAATAATTTTAACTTCGCTATTTACACCCTCTAAAACGACTTATTAGATTCACGATACTGAATCTATAAAAAATAATTTTAAATTCGTAACTTACACCCTCAAGAACCCCCGTATACGGATTTTGGAGAAAATCGAGAGATGTAAAATTTTTAGGACGCCATATTAGATCCGCCATATTGAATTTTTCAAAAATTAATATGAATTCATAATTAACACTCCCAAAAATTCCTCAATATCACTTTTAGACAATATCGAGATATGTAAAATGTTTAATCCGTCATATTGGATGCGCCATATTTAATTTTTAAAAACAATTTCAGACGTTATGTGCGACCTTGAAAATTCCCCTATATCAATTGTCGAAAAAATCGAACATAATTATTTTTTTACTATGCTGTATTTGATCCGCCATATGAAATTTTTCAAAAATAATTTCAGATTCGATATGCGCGACCCCGAAAACCCTACCATACTATTTTTGGAGAAATTCGCATCAAATTAATTTTTTTTCCGCCATATTGGATCTGCCATAATAATTTTTAAAAAATAATTTTGGGTTCGTTATGTGCGATCCCGAAAACGCCCCCATACGAATTTTTGGAGAAAATCAGACAAAATTAATTTTTTTTTGTCCGCCATATTATTAGCGCCGTCTTGGATTTTATTGCACTACCATAGCAACTTCTTGAACATAATGTAAAAAATTTAATTCAAATCGGTGCGTCGCTACGAAGTAATCGATGTTTTTAAATAGAAAATACATTATCCTGAGGTCCAGGGTTCTCGGCAGCCTAGAAGTTGATTCACTCTATCCAGCATTCAAAAACTGTCGATCTTGGACAACTTAAGGAAAATGCTCTAATATGACCATCTAGCGAAGAATAGATATTCATTTAAATAATTATATTTAACTTTCAGATAATTTTGTTGATTTTATGATTAAATTTTGTTTGATATGGTATATAATAAATTTTATTTTGGGAAAACATCGAACAGAATCTAGAACGATTTTGCATTAAATTTTCTTATTACATACAAATATGAGATATTTTCTCTCTCACAAGTCGTAACATTTGAATAATAAATACTTTTTGCTGAAGTGTATGTATTTCAAAATTACATTCTGATCTAGCCAATATGACATAAGTAAATTGAACAGTTTCCTGATACTCAGAACTGATATTTTTTAATTAAAAATAAGACTTGCTTCTAATCAGATATTTTTATTCTATAAACTTAAAAAAAAATTAGCCAACTCATAAACTGACAGTTATTCAATTTGGTAACCATCAAAGAAAGCATTTTTTCATTCAAACGATCACACTATTTTTTTAAAACGTTTAAAAAAGCTATTTTCAAATTAAGCTCTAATATTTTTTCAAGTGACCAATTTTGGTCACATCTAACTTCTAAGAATATATTTTATATACATGTAATATCCTACAGGATGAGGATTTTAAAATGTTACGTTTTGAAATATTTTAATAAAGACTGGTGAAGTAATAAAGCTGTTCGGGTAAAGATTTTTAAAAATTTTTGACATTTACCTCCTCTCTACATATTCTAGCTATATTTGCGTTAGCTCCAATGGTTACCTAGTTACAGTTCTGCCTTAAAAGGTGTACCTCCATTTGCTTTTAAACACTTTTGGATTCTTTTTTGACAAGAGTTACTTACGCGATTTAAAATTTCGGGATTTACTAATGTACATGTCTCTCGAATGCAGTATATTTTCTAATGTGGTTGGTGCCCCACAATAAAAATTCAAGGGGAGAAGCTCGGAGTTGACACCAATATATCAAGTTGACCCGTATATTACATAAGTAATGTTCAAAGAGACTAGCCATTTAAATTTAAGCACAATGCTACATTTTGGTTTTTTCTTATTTAAAAAAATTATGACTAGTCAGCCAATGAAGAAAATACAAAAATTTTCGGCGTAAAAAAGTAGTATTTAACAGGAAATTGAAATTTCGAAAAATCTATTAAAATTTCACAGTTGCCATCCACGATTCCATATGTGGAGAGGAGGTAAATATCAAATTTATAATAATATCTCTTCCACTATCGTCTTATTACTCCATCAAATTTTCATTGGAATATTTCAAACAATTTTCCCGATATTTTCATCTTGTATATTGAAAGTGGATTTGAAAAACATAAATTTTATTATTTTTTATATTCTGGTAAATACGTCCAGACGAAACAAAAATAAAAAAATCGAAATTTTAGATGAGGTTGCAAGAGTAGAGCTAAAATTGGCTAAAAACAATTGAAAAATAATCGTATTTCATTTATTTTCGGCATTCTGTTGCATAGAATATCTGTATTTGAAATTTATTTCTTGAGTATCGATTTGCAACTTGTTATAATATTGATCAGATGATCAAATATGCAACCAGCATGGAAAATTGGGAATCTGTGTAAAATTGTGTTCTTATGTAATGTGTTCAGATGTGGTTTGGATTTGAAGGAAAATAAAAATATATTAAAAGAAATTATCAAGAAGGGCAGTGTAGTGAAGATATTCAGGTTGTGAGGAAGAAAAGGACCAGTCTTTTATATGGAAGATTGATTATTTCATAAAAGATTGCATGGACCCGTCAAATTTTTTTTAGGAATGCATTTTTTTGGAAAAGAAAATATATAGGGTGGATCAGAAAAATATTTCCTATATCAATTCAAATTTGTTAATGAAATACATACATCATTACATTTTTAGATTCTACAATTAATTCTAGACATTTTTCATAAAATATGTCTAATATCTAGCTTCAAGTGTTTTCGAAATTTTTACAAATTATAAAAATAAAATTTTATAATATGGTAAAAATGTCCAGTAGACCTAATTGATCTAAAAACGCCTTTTGTACAACTTGTGGAGAAATTTCTCGTAATACTCATTAAATGGATTCTTTAAACATATCTATCTAGTTGGGTTTCAATTTATTAAAGTAAATTTTTCATGTGATTCATCAAAATTGTACTTAAGTATTCCCTTACATGAGCAGCATAACGCGGAGGAGCACCATCCTATAGAAACCATTACTAGAGCAGGAAAGAGATCATTTTGAAGAAAATATAGATAGATACCTGTCCCCAGTGAGGCATCCGTCAAAGAAAAAATTTCCGATTGCCCTATTTTCAAGAATGCTTTTCCAGACATTAGTAATATTTTCATTATACTGGGTGTGACTTTCTTCGAGGATTTAAAATTAAACATCTTGAACCTGAATAACTACAGTTGAATTAGTAAATGGCTTTGAAGGCCTAAAGTGTAAACACTTCGAACATTTGAAGATAGGTAAAAAGTACGTGTAGAATTTTTGGTAGAATTTTAAAATGTTATGATATACAATGTGTTTCATTAATCAAATGTAAGTTGATATGCGTAGCAGTTTTCTGATCCATCTATATAATGTTTGCTTACCTAAAAATGTATTTCACAAATAAAACTCACGGGTTGGAGCTATGTTATATCAAATAGGTGGGGTTTCTTTATGACAACCCTGCAATTAATTAACTAGCAATACCTGACTAGAAAAAAATAAGAAAAAAAAATCCTATCTATTGAGAGGCATATTTCAATAAATAGTAAGTTTTTTTAAACCTGTATTTTTATACGATGCCAAAAATCTATCGCGCAAGTCTGTGTTATTATCTAATTTTTTATCTATTTGACATTATTCATTTATATCATGATAGCTTAAATCTAGTAGTAATAAAATAAATAGCTTATAAGATAACACAATAAATGACTCTGTTTTTATAGGTTATTCAGGTTAACAAATCGAAAACGTAACACACAACAAAAAAATAAAAATGTTGTTTTAAAATAGTCAACGACTTCCTACAAAAGAGTTCAAAAGAACCCCAGTAAATTTATTCTGGACATCAGCCAAGCGACAGTAAGCGAAAAAGAAATCTATTGGGTTGTTTCAAAACTCATTAGGCACCAGCTTTGCATATTTCCAGACTGCTGATATGCGGCCTGAGCGATTTTCCCTCTGCTGATGGCTACACTATATTTTACCCCGAAATTTGAATTAGATTGCGTCTTGAGTCGGAAGTTTTAGAAGATTCTTGTAAAGATGGAAAGTTGAATTTGATTGAAGTTTATTCAAACGAAAAGACAAAGAAAGAATCTTTTAGCTGACTATAAAAAGTTGTTTAAATTGTTTACTAATTTGTGATTGAAATAAATGCAGTAATAAGTTTTAAAACTTCTTGTTGCTAAATTAACAAAAAATAAAATTTAATTCAAGTCTGAAGCAATTATTTACGATATTGTTGCGGAAGTTCAGTTTTACCTTGTCCTGCTCTTAAAATTTGACCCTAACGTTATAGCCTTATACATATATATATATATATATATATATATATATATATATATATATATATAGGTCATGGTTGATTGTAAAATTTACTGCTCTTTTCATTTTCGGGATGAAAGGTAGAGAAATTCTGAAAATGACGTTCAAATGATTTTAAAGATGAAGGTGAAGGTCACGATAAGGGTAATTTTTAGAATTCCCGTTTAATTTCCTACAACTTCTCTTTTTGTTATTATTGGCAAAATTAGCAAGGAGGGGGGTTCACACGTTTTGAACACGATGTATACGTATATTAATATAATGACTGATTTAAATTTGACTCTGATTGTGTAATATGTTCTATTTATAGTACTCCAATATCGAATTTGTTATTGTTTGGGAATTTTTTAATACCTCACTATAATTTTAGTTTAAATTGTGTGTGTGTGACATATTTCGTTCTCCTGAAATGGAGTGCTCTCAACGTAATATATATATATATATATATATATATATATATATATATATATATATATATATATATATATATATATATATATATATTATTTCCTTTAACTCAGCTGTTAGGGACATATTGCAAAATTTTCCCATTTTCATGCTCGAAATTTTACAGTTATTCGCAAAAGGTTTTTTAACTCATTTCACTGAAGTGAAGTAGATAGATTTATTGAATATTATTTTTGAAGTCGAGAATTTAATTCCATGGCAGTAAAGTAAAAATGTAATTTTCAATGTTTATTGCGTTCCTTTGAAGAACTAGTTTCACCAATAAATTATTCGACTGTTGTATTGCTCTATTTAAAACTAAACATCTTTGGTTCTCAGTGTAAACAAATAAGTTGGAGGGGGCAAAAAGAAGGGGAATATCGTAAAATAAATTCTTTTCGGCATGTAAAGCTGTACTCCCCTTAAAGGGGTTATACTGTACTTGCGCAGTAGGTCAGGGAATTGTTCCTTTTAGGTTCAATGTTTTGTACTAAATACACTGATTGAAGCCTCTGTATTATATAAAAACCATAAATTTGCACATTTGTTACGGAAATGTCAAGAAAATAATCAAAAAACAAATTAAAATAAAATGGGTTCCGCAATTAAATATTGGTGTGACTCGTTCTTGAAACCAGAAAAATTAGCGCTGTTGCCAGATTGTGAAATTCACATATTTCTTTCACAGATTGTCCCGCCTTCAAGTGAATTCGGATCAAAAATTTTGGGTGGTTAAGATTAATTTTACGCTTTTTTATACATTACAAAAATTAATCTATGTTGTTAACTGTAATGGTTAAATTTTATAGTTTATATTACGAAAATGTAAGTCTACGTCAATTTAGGTTAGTTCAGATTAGTTTCAGTTTTATAAAAAAATCAAGCTAAACCTAAATTGTGATGTTTAGGATTAATTTTTTCCTGAGACTGTATAAAACACTACAAAAATTGAACTAAATTGTTGACTGAGATGGTCAAATTTTATAGTTTATATCACGAAAATATTTTACATCTAGCAACGTGTCAAACGAATATTAGTCGTTTTTACGGGTCTGATGGTCGATGGCCTTGCCAGAACGTGTTTTTGGTTTTTCATTGAAAATAAAAGTTTTTAAAAATCTATTTACTATTTGTGCACAAATAACTGAGATATATTACATACATAATATTTTAACTAGTAACATTGAAAATAAATATGTAAGTTTGGTTTTTTCTTCAAAATTTAAATTGCTTGGTGAAGTGACGCTTGGCGTTTTTTGAGTTTTCCGAGAAAGTGAGACAAAATAGTAAAAAATCTAAGCCAAAATCGTGTTCTACGTCATTTCCCTACATTTACAAAAATGTAAATAATTACCAAAATATAAAAAAACCTACTTACCGAAAATAATGAATTATCGAGATTTACAAAACAATACCATTGATGCATTGTTATAAATAAAAAGTCTGCACAAATGTCTTGATAACGTACACAAATATAAATTCCGAAATTTAACTGCTGTCACTGCACGGCACAACAAAAAAAATTCAAGAGAATTTTAAGCGTCGGTACGATGACAAACGATCATATTAAATACAAAGAATACGTCGGGATGCTGCATTTTCGCAAAATCCTGCTCTGTTTCTCATATTGCCAACCTTATACAACAAATCTACTATGAAGTTGTTTTCTGCGCTTACTCCACATAGCCACTTGATGTCAAATGATGACATTTATTTTCTACATGTAGGGTTAACTTTTTAGGCATTTATCCAATTTTTGTAGTTTTCCATATCTCCGCTAACTTCCTTGGTCTGAAGGAAGGATACTTTTTTTATTTTGACAATAACTTCTAATCTATTTATGCTTCACTGTATCTTAGGTTACTGATTCCCGTATTAAAACAATTATTTTTACAGGCCCGCTACCAAACTGCGAAAAAGAATCGTTCACTTAACTTTTTTTTTATCTCAGCTTTCTCTTGTCTTCCAAAATTCAATTAAATTAAGAAAAATGCTTATTTTACGTTTTTTTTAAAGCAATTCGTAAAGTAACTAAACTCGTATTTTCAAATGAGCCGCACAAGTTTTCTGTGGAGAAACTCCAAGAGAATTATATCGATAAATTTACCAAGAACGCTGCATTTTCTTATGCAGTCGGGATATATAGAAAAGCGCATAGTTTTATGGTAACAAATTGGTGTTTCAAAGTGTCTGATAGACTTAACATTATATTCCAGTTTATTATGATTGTATGAAAACAACTAAAAAAGTATAATTTTCCTGCAAAGATAATAATTCAAATTATTGCTGGACTATTATCAAAACTCATTTAAGCAACTGATATAAATAATTATATAGTTTCTTTCATTTGCAGTAAAAGTAATGTTAAAAAGTTTTTATATAAAATAGGATCAATCCATTTGAAATCAACCAGGTAGAATAAAATTTTTGATTTTCCTGATTTTTACCAGTTACTCTCCTGTACCAGGTGAGTTCAAAACAATGGTTAAACATTTTTTTTGCCCGTCATTTTTAGTTTGCTTCGAAACCGCTTTCGGCTAAAAACTAGTTTGGTGCAAATGCATCTGTGCCAATTTTATAGATATCAAGACAAGATATGTAGTGCGTTCTGCTCGGAACCGTTGTTAGTTCTGTAGGGGTAATCTTCCTCACAACTTTACGTACTGGAACCCATATCGTGTCTTTTTTAGATATCCGGAAGACAGTTTTTGGGTATTAAAACAACTTTAAAATTTTTTTCCCTTATAAAAGTAATCGAGAAGAATTTTTGTCAATCCATTTTTAATTGGCTTTTCGTGACAAATATTACTGATTTCATTGTCAACCCTCAATTTTAATAATGTTTAATCTACTAAATGTAGGTGTCTCTTACTATAAGTATTTCATTTGGCACAGTTTTATAGTTTTGTTTGGGAATTGTTCACAAAACAACTCATTAATTTCACTGGTTTACTATATATATATATATATATATATATATATATATATATATATATATATATATATATATATAAATACTGTGACCAGTAAAGTCAGCATCATATGGGATTTTTTTACTAATAGCTTTATTCGAAATCTGGCTTTGGCAACAATCTCTGCTTCGATCCACATCAAAATTAATCAAAAAAAAAAACAGTAGTTACGTGATTAGCATTATCTCTCAAATTTTAATTTTTTTCCAAAAAAAAAATCAAACGTGGGATTATATCTCAAAACATCGAAAAAAAGTTATTAGAAATTTTTAAGATAATTTAAATTTTTTGCCCATTTTTTGTAAATGGCACCACTGTTGCAAAATAAGACCAACATAGCCTATATAAAACTTCCTAGTTTTGACAGTGCTTCACTCCACACATATTTTGTTTAAAGTAGCGCCATATTAAATGTGTGTTTTTCTACAAAATCTAAATAGGACTTTTAAAATTTGGTCACATGTGATGCAAGTTTATTTGTTTTTGACTCTGTTAAGTAACTTCATAAAATAACGGTAGTTTGTGTCTAACAGTAATACACATTAATATTAAGAAAGTAATTCAATTGAAAAAACTCAAATTAAATCATTGAAACTAGATAAACTTTCTTTCTTCATTATAAAGTATATCTTCTTCTTCTAGGTAGAACCAAGTTCTGTTATCTATACAATGCCTCATCGATCCTCGTTTGAGGTCGAAATCCAGTTGTCTCTCCATTTTTGGGGGGTCGTCCAGGCGGCCGTTTGGTGTTTGGTTTCTCTCTCATCACGGTTTTTGCTAGTCTGTCATCGTTCATTCGTTCCACATGATCTCTCCACTGCCTACGACGATTTCGAACCCACTTCACAACATCCCCCACTCTGCTGTCCTCGCGTATTTTTGCGTTTCTTATTCTATCTCTTAAACTTGTTCCCGTGATCATTCCCATCGTTTTCATTTCTGTGGTTCTCATAATTTGTTTTGTCTTTGTGGTTTCATTTCTTTTTTCTGCGCCGCAGGTCAGTATCGGTCTTACACAGACCTTGTAAATTCTTGCTTTGCTCTCAACCGTCATATGTTTATTGTGTGCGTACTTCTTCCGTTACTGCCCTGTTACTTGTTATATGTGCTCCTAGGTATTTAAACTTCCCAACCTGTTCGATATGTTTCTCATCAACCATTAGTTTGCATCTTACCGGTTCTTTTGCTATTACCATTGTTTTGGTTTTCTCCACAGATATCTTCATATTATACTGTTTGGCTGTTCGATTGAGATGGAAAGGCATTCTTTGTAAGTTGTCCTCGCTATCTGTTGTCAAGGCAACATCGTCTGCAAAGCATATAATCTGAACGGTGTTGTGTCCCATTGGGTACCCAATATTTGTGCTTTTTACCTGATCAATGATTTCGTTCATGATTACATTGAAAAGTGTTGGACTTAGGCTATCACCCTATCTTATTCCTACGGATAGAGGGATTCCCTCTGTTAGAGTGTTATTTGTTTTAATTACCATGGTGTTTTTGGAATTCAGCTCGTATATTGTGCGTATAATTGCTTCGTCTACTTGTTTTCTTCGCAGTAATTCTGTTATGTGTTCCAGTTTGACTCGGTCGAACGCTTGTGTAAAGTCCACAAAACAAATGAATATATATATATATATATATATATATATATATATATATATATATATATATATATATAAATATATATATATATATATATATATATATATATATATATATATATATTTTCTTGTTTCTTGAACCATAGATTATATCATTTTTTTTTATTTTGTCTTTTCTTGGGTTTAGGTTCTATATTTAATAAATACATAAAAACTGTTTGACGTTTCGCCCTTTATTCAAGGCATTTTCAAAATGTTTGCCTCCTAAAAATATATAATTAAATTACATCATATAAAAAACATATTCACAATTTTCGAAAAACAAACAAGACACTTAAATAATAGTTAAAACTTTAAAATCTCTTAAAAATACTTAATTTTACCGGTACGCACCTTGACATTTTGCTATTTTGTTTCTGAATAAAATTCAAAAACTCAAAAAAATAGCGTTATAATCGGTCTATCTGATCGTGCTATCTCCCTAACGTCTCCAGAATTCCGACCAAAAATACTGCAAAAAGTAAAAGAGACACTAATGAACAATAATTTCAACGAAAAGACTATCACCAAAATAATTGATAAACGAACATATAAGTTCTATAATAACGTAAAAACAAAAAACATAGAACATAAACAACAAAAATATGTGGCATTACCGTACACTAGTGAGCTGTCAGAAAAAATAAAATACATTTTAAAAAAGCATGATATCATCGTATGCCACAGGTCACATAATAAATTAAATATATTGTTCACAAATTTAAAAAGTAAAACTCCTCTAATGAATAAATCAAATATAATATATTCGATCCCTTGCTCAAATTGTCCCAAAAAATATATAGGCATGACGAGCCAATTACTAAAGAACAGATTAAATGCCCATAAACATACAAAAAACGCCTCAACAGCGTTAAACAAACACACACAGGACGAAAAACACACTTTTGATTATAACAGTACCATTATAAAAAACAAAGATATGAATTACCAAAAATTACAGATAAAAGAAATGATTGAAATTAAAAAAGATAAAAACACGGTTAACGACAGAACAGATATGGGAAATTTGAACCACATTTACGCAAACCTAATTTAAACATTAAGTATTCGATCCAGTCAAATAAGAATCAAAAATGGAATATCCTCTTAAACATAAAACCAAACATATACCATATTTGTTTTTCTATGCATTGTAAAATATAAAAAATATTAAAAAAATAAAACACATTCGCATTCCACGTATCCTCAGTAAACGATGCAAAATTTAAATTTTATTCAGAAACAAAACAGCAAAATGTCAAGGTGCGTACCGGTAAAATTAAGTATTTTTAAGAGATTTTAAAGTTTTAACTATTATTTAAGTGTCTTGTTTGTTTTTCGAAAATTGTGAATATGTTTTTTATATGATGTAATTTAATTATATATTTTTAGGAGGCAAACATTTTGAAAATGCCTTGAATAAAGGGCGAAACGTCAAACAGTTTTTATGTATTTATTAAATATAGAACCTAAACCCAAGAAAAGACAAAATAAAAAAAAAATGATATATATATATATATATATATATATATATATATATATATATATATATATATATATATATATATATTTATATATACAATTCACTTATTATATGAAAATATAAAAATGTGATTTAAAATCTAAAAAGTTTTAAAAGAACACTCGTCCATTTGTTCGTTAGGAGCTAATGAGCACAATTTCAACTTGAATTAGGGAGGAGTTTGTTCAAGTCTTGACTTGAAGGTTTCTTGTCTCAGCAAGCAAGGAAGTATTGACATAAATTTTAAGGAACTTGGATTGAAAACTTCAACCAATATGTATTAATAAAGGAAATTCCTAAGAAATATCTAGTTAAGAATTTAATTTATTATTTATTAATATTAAATTTTTGCCATCATTTGCCGTTAAATTTGGATGCGAATAACACAATTTTTAGCCATGTTTGATGCAATTTGACTCTAGAATAAGTTTAGTCTCAGTTAAAGGTGACTCATTGATCCTCTTATTAATTTTCAAAGACCCATTTTCACTTTCCTCCCTACTTAGGTAATATTATGTAAGGACAAAAAAAACCTAGAGCATGTCATTCTGATAATTTTGGTTTCTATTTTATCTTGATACCTTTAAAATTAACAGAACTATATACATTTACGCAAAACAGTTTCGAAGCAAAACAAAGTATGAGCCTAATTTTTTTTAGTTTTGAGCTCGTCTAATATTGGGAAGTAACTAGTAAAAAAATTAAGAAAATCTAAAATGTTAAGTAACATGGTCTGGGCAAAATTAGTCATTTTCAATCACCAATTATTTAGTGTCTAAAATTATTACAAAAATTAATTTCCTTTTGTAAGTAATACTATTTCCAAATGTTTTATCCTAAAAGAATGTCAACTGCTAGAAAGCCAATTAACCTATTTGCATAAGCTAAACTAATTTAAATGATCCTGATATATTTCGTAAAGAAAAAAGCAAAATCGCATAACTTTAAGTTCTCCGAGCAAAAAAAAAAACATGATGCATGATCAGGATAAAAAGATTAACATAGCAGAAGTGCAAAATGTCTGGTTAAAATACTATAAATAACGTCCATGGCAGCCTTTAATTACTGAATCAAACGTGCATAGTTTCTCAGGCGGTTGTTAAGGACAATTTCAATTAATTTGCATTCGATACCCTCCTTTTATTCTGTTTGACGCAAATTTAAAGTGCGCAAAATATATGCGCGAGCAACGTCTTGAATAAATTGAAAATCCTGGAGAGATACATTACATTGCAGAGCAGGACTAGAACTTATTTCTAAAGTTTTATATATAATTTTCTATTGTTTCGAGTTTTTTATTTTACGAATCAATTTTTTTAGTTTAGAGTATCTTGTAAATAGACATCATTTATTTAAAACAAATAAACAATAATCTTTTTCAAATCTCAGACACTTTTATTGACGTTCCGGTCAGTTTTATTCTTCATCAAAATCGATGATGAAAAATACTTCCAGACACGGAACAGTTTTACTGAAAAATGTTCTGGTATTCCTCGGCAGTACTCAGCATCAAAAGATTTTATTGCTTGTTCTCACGTACGACAATCGTAAAATTCTTTCTGCGGTATTGGAGAATTTAACATATCATCGTATTGTTTGGAAATATTAAAATTTCTGTGTTGACGACTGGAATCATTTTAGGATACTATTCTCATACAATATCTACAAAGATATAGTACAACTCTACAAGCTCATCAAAATAAACAAATTGGTGATAGGTCGGTTAAAACCCTCTATTAGTCGCCATACTTGTTAAACGCAATTTGATCACACGGATTGGACTGTGACGCCCACAATAACAATAATAAATTTCAAAAATTTCAAAGTTTGACAATGAAGGTAGGGTATCTTCTAGATGCAAAGTTATCAGTCCGGAAATAAATACAGTAGTGTTTATTAAAATTCAAACAACTCTGGCTTAGAACGTCATTTTATGCCTTAATTTCATTTCCATCTTCTGAATAGGATAATTTTACAGCACCTATGCAAGTCCTATAAAAATTGACTTTCTTGGAGATATTTTAATTCCCAGTGTGATGTAATGTTTTCTAAACAAGAGTCTGGAATCAAATTTTTATTTTTGCCGTTTACAAATCTTTTTTTGTAATGCCTGTGTTTTAATGGTCTTTAAAAAACTCTAAAATTAAATAACTTAATGAGCACTAAATAATTTGCCTTATCAACTTTATGTTTGATAAGCTATCCCCAATTTTTTAAACACAAATTTTTGGATCTTCCATTTGATTATTTTATCTCAGAACATGATGGTGTTATTTTATTTTATTCATCAAATATCGATTTTAAAATCTTTTCATCATGATCCCAAAATTAACAAGGAAACTACCTGAAAGTATTTATATCTAAATAATATTGTAATTTTAATAATACGATACTGTAAAAAGGAAATGCATTAAATTTAATGTAAGTGTGCTGGAAACAAATTTCACAAACGTTTATTAAATGCATTTAATGTAATGAAGTAAATTTAATAATTTACATTAATCTAATTCAATTTAATGTAATCATACATTAAATTTAAAGTTTGAACATTACTTTTTAAGGTGACTATGTACATTAAATATACAACCAGTGTTCATTGAATTTAAGATATGTTATCACATATTTAATGCACCAACATTACTATGAGTTCAAAAAATTCTGAAACTGCCAGGAAAAGGTGGACATTTTCCCTATAGGTAGTGTCCGACATCTAGACTGGTTTTGAACTCATTGGTTCCCGTCAGTTCGGGCCAGACATGTACACCTCACCATAAGACAGTGGAGTCCTTTAAGCAACTTATATCATACTAAACAAAAAGTTCAATACATGTTGCGCCATCTCCCGGAATTTCATGCAATGTATATTGAATAATAATGTAAATTCCTTTAGTATTAGGATATATGTGAATTAATTATAATGTACAGAATTTGGAATAATATTTTCAGTTACTTTGTTGAAATTTAAGATACTATTTAATCAAAGTTAATTTAAAACGAACTGATATTTCAATGAATTGCTTTAAATTCAAAGTGAATGTAAATTATTCACGATTTTTGGTACAAAGTATACTGGAAATAATGGACATTAAATTTAAAGTTATTCTTACCAGTGTAAGCATATATGTTGCAGAGATATTTCGGAAAATCAAAGAAGTTAAGGGCAAGAAAAGAAGGTTAAAAAATATCTTCCAGAGGGAAGTCTGGAAAGGAATTTTTCAGATTAAACGCTACTGAATATTGAAGTATTTACGGTCAAGACTGGATTCGCTGCAGTGCCAGATTGTAGAAATATGATATAATGATGCCTCATGTTTGTATACTGAGTTACGTGTTTTAGCTTTGTAAAATGAGAGTGATGGTCGATAGACTAAGATTTTGCCCTGCTAATGACAGATTTAGCAATGTAATGCATTTTTGTTTACATAATTCACACATATTGAAAACATTTTAGAATATATATGATATATTCTTAATAAAAAATATAAATTTATCTTAACCTCAACAAGAATGCATTTTAATACAAAAATTACCATTTTGCAGGTGTTTAAAAGTTTAATAAATTATTAATCAGAAGTCATATCCACCTAACATCTGAATTTTATCAGCATATCGTACTTAGTCTAAACATTGCGTCAAATTTATCACGAAGTTATATTTTATAAGCAATGAAAAATTTTACTCCAAGAATAATTTATAATAATAGTATTTTCCTTTGACTTTCCAACGACCCCAGTACTCTCCTGTATAAATTGAAAATCGGGAGATACACGCGTGGCTTCAGCTGGTTCTATAAAGGTATGCAAATGCGGAATCGGTAGCTGCTTTAATCTTGATCTAGAGGGAGAGAAACACCATAAATACGTCCACTTGCTCTTTTCGCGAAATTTCTTAGTTACATTAACCTATGCACCCTAACGAAGATAAATTTTCTTTAAACAATCAGATGTTTAGTAGATTAAATGAGGTTCTGGAGGTTTACTATAGAGAGGAATAGTCCATAACTGTATATCTGAACACAATTGTGTTACTATGTACGATAATACTTGTTTTTTTTTAAGATTTTATTTAACTTCACCTGTGTTTCTGTCTTGTTTGTGTTTAATGAAGTTTTGTAACACATATTATATGCACTTATACATGACAAGATATGAAAATAAAATAATATGATACTCCCATGTGTGTCTGTGTTTCTGGCGATCTGTCTTTAATGAAATTTTGTAACATATAACATACGCCTTCCCTTCTGATTTAGTACACATTTTGCACATAAATGTGTAAAATATCATACTGTGGGGCCATTGAATTAGTATGAAAATGGAGTTGTAAGATGGTCAAGCGAAACTCCTCAAAAGCTGTAAATCAATTGTTTTTTTTTTCTTAATCGAAATTTCAGTAAGAAATTAAGAAATCTCTCTGCTGTATTTAAATAGTTGTTAATATGTATTCTCCTGTCAGGCAGAGTGGCATTTGCAGGAAGTAAACTGTTTGTATATATTCATTCTTTTTCTCTTCGTGAAAGGAGAATACATATATAACAAGTATTTAAATACGGTAGATAGATTTCTTTTTTTCTTACTGAAATTTTGATTTTTTAAAAAACTTTCACACTACTCCGGTGATTTATGGATTTTCTTTCGACTGGTGATATTTTTCAGTTTAAATTCGGGGTCGGTAGGTGGCAGGTTTGCAGTATCCTACCGACATACCTTCGAATTTACAGTTCATATATCAATTACTTCCTGTGAATGTTGCTCTCGGTTCGATACAGCTCCATTGACGAGACCATAAGGTAGTTGAACCGCGTATGAAGAGAGAACCATATTGTTATTTGCAGGAAATAAACTGTTTATATATATTCTTTCCTTTTCTCTGTCTGAAAGGAGAATACGTATATAACAATTATTTAAATACGGCAAATTGATTTCTTTATTTCTTACTGAGATTTTTATTTTTTAAAAAATTTAACACTACTTCGGTTATTTATAAATGTCGTTCGACTGGCGATATTTTTCAGTTTGACATCGAGGTCGGTAGGTCGCAGATTTGCAATATCTTACCGATATACCTTGGAATTTATATTTTATATATCAGTTATTTTCTGCAAATGTTGCTCTCGGTCCGATATAGCTCCAATGACGAGACCATAAGGTGGTCGAAACGCGTATGGTGAGAGAACCAGAGTGGTATTTGCAGAAAATAATCTGTGTGTTTATATTCTTTTCTCTGCCTGAAAGGAGAATACATATATAACAACTAAATCTATCGTGTTTGTTTGAAGGTCATAGACAATGATGTTTCTTGCGAAGTAGTAGATATCTGTTGGACTTCCATTGTCTTTATTTTTATTGAATATCACGACGTTTCGGCTAGTAGTTATCTCTAGCCGTTTTCAAGTGAAACTGAAAACGGCTAGAGATAACTACTAGCCGAAACGTCGTGATATTCAACAAAAATAAAGACAATGGAAGTCCAACAGATATCTACTACTTCGCAATAAATCTATCGTGTTTCTGCTCATTTACCTTGACCGAAGAGACCTTCGATAAGCGATGGTGTGACAAAACCAATTCAACAAACATATCAAAAAATGGATTATTATAACAAAAAAAAAACATGACATGCTTGTGCTTTGGAGTCAATCCCCAGTAGACATATTTAATATGGTTATTACCTTTAATATATGTCCCTCCTCTATCCCTGTAACGCTCCATGCGAAGTTTCCATTGTACGAAGCAGTGCTGGAAGTCTTTTTCCATGCGCTTCTTCTAGACGAGTATCGCCTTTTTTTCATAGCTTCAAAAAATTGAAATATTGTTGCTTTTAATGCAGATTTGATCTTAAAGAATAGATAAAAGTCATATAGTGCAAGGTCAGGGGAGTAAGGCGGACACGGGGATATTGTACTGGGTTGGAAACAGCTTGACAGACAATGCAGAATGAGCTGGCGCGTTATCTTGATGGAGAAACCACGTCCACAGTTCAGGTCGTTTGTTCCTATTTTTTTACCGAGGAGAGGAAAAACCTCAAGGTAATTGTGGTTATTAATTTTTTGACCTTCAGGAACTCAGTGAAGGTACCGAAAAATATCATCATCGCTTTTAATCTTGATTTGCTGATTCGAGCTTTTTAACATTTAGGTGGAGTTGGGCCCTTCCAATGTATGGATTGGCGCTTAATTTCCTGATTATAAGCCCCTCAAATTAGTCACATGTCATCGCCCTTTCCAACGAGTTCGAGTCATTTTTAGTGGCATTCAAAGTGTCAGTACAAACATTTTCATGTGGTTCTTTTTGTTCCATTGTGAGCACTTTAGGTATCTTTTTGTCCATGTTAAAATTGTTATGTAAAATCTGCCTTACGCATTCTTTGTCAGTGGCTACAGTTTCAACAATCGCAGGAATAGTCAATCGACGGTCAGATCGATATCAGATTACCGACTTTTTTACTATTTTCATTTGTTTTTTGACTTGGAAGGGCGACCCGGGCATAAATTATCTTCAACGTCTTCTTTGTCATCTTGGAAACACTTACACCGCTCAAAAACTTGCGCACGTGATACAAATTCATTGCCAAATATTTCTTTTAGTAAAAGAGAGATTTCAGTTGCATGTGAAATGTCACTACAATTCTTTGCTCTATTATTAATTACACTTATCATTTTTTAGCAAAACAAAAAATAACATTTATACAATCGAAGACCACGGTTAGACTGAATTTTCTACAGGCTCCGCATTCAAAAGAAAAGGCTTGCATGCATCATTGCCGTTATTTTATAGACAGAATTCGTATTATTTACATATATTTCGTATGATTACGAAGTAGTATGTCAAAGAACGGTGCCTAGTCAAAAACGTTACATCCATGAAAAATATAAATCATTTGATATACAGGATGAACTATAAGCATTTTAGTAAAGTATGCTTGTTCCATAATAAAACTTAACAGAATTCACAAGTGGACTTGTTTCTTTTTTAAATTCACTAGTGACCTTGGTATAATTTATTCTGTGAGTCTCGTTATTGTCATTTGGTCTATTAGATTACTGAAGTTACACTGATAAAGTTTCAAACTATTTGCTATGTAATCTGGAACTTTCGATGTTTTGTCGTATAGTTACTTTAGGTCGCCGCATCAACGTTTCAGTATCGTTTCCATTGAAAATATGACAAATGGAATACTTATTAAAACGACTTCGTTTTCAATCTTACTTTGAAAGGAAACATAAAATTCCTTTAATATCTATAGATTTTTAATTCTTTTCGATTTTTAGAATCTAGAAAAAATAATTAAAAATGTCGTCGTATAGAACTAAGAGAAATAATTTTATTGGCAAAGAACTACACAAGATTTTTTTTTAAAGCAAGGTTTATTTATTTATTTTGTTAAAATGATTTTAGGAAATGAACGTATTAGAATAAATTAAGTCTTAGAGGGTTACTATACTACACGATATTCAGGATTCCTAACTAGGGTGTAGGTGTGGAAGAAATTTACAGCGTAGTAACTACACACAAGAATGATTATTGAGCACCCCAAAACTACGATATTACCATGGCATCCCGCTTTCTAAGCACGTAAAAATGGACCTTGTCCTAGCCGTAATGGCTGCTTTAATGAAAATTAAAAAAAAAAGGGAAAAGTAAATACTGAGCAAAACGCACCATATAAATATCACGTCTATAATTTAAGTTAAAATAATCTTTATAAATTTATCATCTATAAGTAGGGTAATATCCTTATCATTTTTGAGCGGTACCAACTCACTGTATCAGCCCACGTCACTCTTCGCACGTCGACTTCCTAATGCCATTAGACCAGACTAAATTGTTTCCTAAGGAAGTACGGAACATCGGCATCGGCCGGCTATTATACCACATTTAATTCAGTTCCTAACTTAGGATACCTGAACATCAAATGAGCTAATAGGCTCTTTAGGACTTCAAAAAGTGGCCTATGTTATACGCCAAATTTTGTAATTACGAGAGAACGCGATGAACACATGTACATAGCTTTAAATTGTGTCGATTTGCTTTGTTATGTTACTGTATTGTGAGCGCGTAAATAATGGATTTCAAAACAATCCACTAAGTTCACTATTTTTTTCGTTTTAAATCAGTTTAGGGTATTTAATTAAAGTGACACGCCGTCAATAAAAAAAACTGAATATTTCTTATTAGTAACGAAATGTAAAGCTACCATATACATAAACTTTATATATATTATGCCATGCTTCAGTAATCTCCAAGAAATAATTTATTACACAATTTTTAATAACATAAAAAATTCTGCTATGAAAGTAGATTGATTTTATTTTATTATCATCTATAAGTAGATCCTATTTTATCTTTCTACATATTGTTCTCAGACATGTAAGCAATAATACGGGAGATTGAATTCCAACAATAAACGGCTTTTGATTGTCTACAAGCAATAATATAAACAACTTATTGCTTAGGTTGTCATTTTTTGGTTTATATTACGGAACTACTTTAGTTTTGTGTTTTAGGATTTTGTTTCTCATACTTT
Organism: Diaprepes abbreviatus; assembly: GCA_034092305.1. NCBI lineage: Eukaryota > Metazoa > Arthropoda > Insecta > Coleoptera > Curculionidae > Diaprepes > Diaprepes abbreviatus. Next base: position 329,615 of record JASJET010000205.1, on the reverse strand, counting down.
AGTTAATATTTAATGATATTTTATATTAATAAATGGTCTGCTAAATTATTAAAAAAAAACCTGAACTATAACTTGATTTAATTTCGAATAAAAAACTCCACACTAATAGAATATAATATTTATTAATTAAATATTTTCCGTATATTAATTAAAAATAGCAAACAAATTGTGTTATTTTAAATCCGTGATGCGTGACTATTTTTAGAGTTCTTCAAGAAAGATCGTTGCGTCTTTCCTATTTTTTTTTCTTGCATGGGTCACCTTTATAATTTTCTATGAATTGCATGTTGCATCTTACTTAACCAATCATATTACAAAATACCACGGGTCAAATCAATTTTGAAAATATTAAGGATATCATACAACGGCTGATGTCACTTGTTACATAAATTACGATTTTTATAGGCTTTTCAGAAAAAAAAAATGAAAGATCTATCAGAAGAAGTCTTTGGAGTAAACGAAATAATTGCAGTATCACAGAATCATCTATAAAGAATTTTTCCTACTGTGAAATACAAATCTATACAACCCTGAAACGTTAGTGAATTATTCGAGCACACGAAAATTCAGATCGTTGAAGTTTTCAAAGTTAAACATACACATTTACCTTCAATAAACAATGCGGTGGTAAATTATAGCTTGGTCATGTCTCACAGTTAATATGAGATTATAGACAAATAATTGGAAAATAAAATTTCAAAAGAACAGGTTAAAATTTCGATTTCTAACCTGAAAATATTAAAATATCGGTGAATTGCCTTGAAAATGTATTACTGGTGAAACAAAATAACTATCCAGGAATGTTTACATAATCTTCTTGTAGGAAAGTTATAGTATTTCATCACATTTTAAATTCTAACCTCAAAAAAAAATAAAATATTTCATAATAGCTACCATATCTGAATAATGAACAAGCTCATTGGAGAGTCGAAAAGTAGATTACCATTGTTTAAGAGAGAAATATTGTACCAATCAAATCTTCTGTTTTGTATCCTCAAATAAGGAATTCTTAAAATTCAATGGGCGACCAGCTTACTGAAATCTGAGAACAAGTTTCATATGTCAGGGAGCAGTAAAGAAACCATGTGGTTCAATGAAAACGCGCATTTTACATCTATAAGATCACATAATTGCAGTTTGGTAAGCATTAAACTCCATATCCCCCGACCTTCATAACTGGGGGATAACAAGTGCTGTAAAAATTAAACTCCCAAGCTTCCTAGTCTCCTAACGCACATAACTGCAAAGAGACAAGCACATCAAAAATTCAACCCTTATCGCCCTAAACCATATATGATGAAAAATGAGGGGGAAGTGCTGATTTTCCAAGATACAGGTTGTTGAATATTGAAAAAGCAAACTTCTCTTTAAAGATCCAAATTTTAGTCAAAATATTCATCTAATTTGTACACTACTGATTAAATAACAAGCAATTGCTACATTTTTACTTCCTTATGTACTATTTTTCAAAAATTAGATAACCTTTAACTACACAAAAATCAACAGTTTTCTAGTTATTTAACCTTGCTTGTGTAAATTCTTTTTTTAGAGATTAGCAATCTAAAAATAAAAAAATCAAAAAATAGATATATTTTTAATAATTTTGAGTTTGTTGTTTAATTAAATTTCTTGGTCTTATGCCTTATTCGTTTTCCTAATTTTTCATTTTTCGATATATAATAATAACTTAAAAACTTATACAAGCTTGTACTGGAGGAGAAATAATTACAAAATTATTAATTATTGCAGAGATAAATGTCATATAACAGCAGTAAATAAGGAATTAAAAACATAGCTATTGTAATTGAAGCAGTGGCGTAAAATCTTCCACTGTAGTGTGCCACTGGATTAAAGGTCAGAAACGTCTTTTTGGTAAAAATTTTTAGCATTTAAAGAGAAATGTATTTAGCAATTTTGAAACAATTTTTTTTATTTACGAATTATTATAAAAATACCCAGATTTATTTTTAAACTTTAACACCCTGTATCTTAAGTAAGTAAGCACTTACGGTTTACATTTCTACCTCATATTTTTTCATTTTGAGAGGGCTCTAACCAGTCAAACGTCGTGGTTCGAATATCAGGACATCCTGTATATATTTATATTAGTAGTGCATTTGTGTTTATATCTGTCTGGTTGCATCTTTAATATATATCTAATGAATAATCAGTACTGACGGTTTAATATAACTAGAAAAATGTTTGAACGGCTCTAGCTCTAATTTGCTAGGAATAAAAAAAATATAAAGTTTTATGTAAATTTCCTAAACATAAATAAAATTTTGTAATTTTTGTTATATTTTTTAGACGTTTAGAAAAGTAATTTACCTTCCACTCTAATTAAATGTACAACTTCTAGCTGATGATGAAAAAACCACCTTAACACATAAATATAAATTGCGTTTATATTTATATCCAACTGATATAAATCCTGCTTTATGTTTTCATGTCGACGCTGCAAAAAACCCATAACTGCTTTTTGATTTAATATAAGCTATAAATCTTAGCTGCTTAGTGTATTTTTTGATTTGTCATGAGAAATTCTTTTATCTTTTTCTTTATCTATTTTTAAACTTATATGTTTTTCTTTTTTAAATTCTGCATTTCTGTTATTTATGACTAATGTTTTATCTTGAGTGACTGTAAACAAGTTTTGAAATACAAACTTATAGTTTGGTATCAATTTTTAAATTGTCTAAAATATCATTATTTTGTAAAAGCCCTGGCTGATAAAGTTTTCCTCTCGGCCTAACCGAAGAATAGTACAAATATTTTTAACGTGTTCCACACAAGGAATTTTGAAATCATACTAAATCACATAATCATATCACATTTTCATTGAGTTGAGGAATAGGACATTTTTAATTGCAAGCAATGTCAAACAATTACTTTATTTATTCATTAAATAATGAAATGTCCCCTTTTTTTGTTCTTTCGAAACTATTTTACAGTCCTACATTTGTGTTAACATTAATTTTCTCTATGCTTTATAACTTTTTATTTTGCATGCTTTTTAGTTTTAGTTGCCAGCTTTCAATGTTTCTAACATTTTTTTTCTTTTAATTTCAGGGTTTTACAAAGGTAAGCAAATATTTTACTTTAATTTTTGTCAGTAGAATTATGATTAATTTTGGGAAATCTACTAATATGAGGGACACTAGAAAAAATGTCGACCTAGCCATGATAAAAACAACTAACTGTGAGTTGCCTGGTAACCTTCGATAGTGACACACTCTCTACTTTTTCCGAATTTCCATGGCTTGATTATTTTGTGTTTTATGGAGTGTTTAAAAGAAATGAGTTTTGTAAAACTGAAACGTCGGAGTGCCATGAAATTTTTTTTACAAAGTGGCATTATTGTTCTTAAAATATTCACTTAAAAATCATTGCCATAAATTATAAGTGACTCAAGAAGTGAAAAGCCTTCAGACGTAACCAGTCCTGAAAGTGTAAACAAGTGTTTACTATTGTCAGAGCATTAACTTATATGTGACCGCAGTGTTTTGACAATTGTGCATGATAGAGTAGGCATCAGTAAAGTTTCACCAAGATGGATTCTAACACTATGTATTGACTTTCGCTGCTCAAACAGCAAATGTATCTAAAACATTTACACCCGTTTTCACTAAGAAGGTTTAAGTTTTAGACCCGATCTAGCTGCCACGGAAGTTAAAACTTCTAATTCGAGTTTTGTTTTGCTTATGATGTTGTTGTTATTTATTTCAAATATGCCAAGACATGAACGCTTATATAGGAAAGAAAAAAAGACAAAAACCTAGAGATAAAACGTTGGAATTGTGTCAATTTTTGACGGTTGGGTAATATATACAAGAGATTTTTTTTCTTGTATTTTTACGATTCAAAGCTTGGTTAACTTATTATTATAGTTGTCAATTTAAACCCTCCACTATCAGTTAAGACCGGTTATAAAGTTAGACCATGTTAGTGAATTAGGAGGTTAGGTTCTTGCGATACAGATACTGACTTTTTCTCTAAGATAGTGACAGGAAATGAGATTCGAGTACGTCACTGGGACCTAAAAACAAAATTACGGTCTATGAAATAGATCTATTAGGATTTTCCGCCATACTTTTTTGATAGAAGTCATTCTCATTATCCTTAGAAATGTGATTTTCAATGTCTTATTAGCCACTGTCCCTTCTTTATGATTATGCCTATCCATATTTTTGTTAAAATCATGTGGAATATCTGACCGTAGTTTACAAACAACAAATACATCAAAATCAAAGTAATTTTCTAAAATTTTTAAATGTCTCTAAAGTGACTTAATTGTGACTTTTATGATTTTAGCAAATAGTTAAATGTAACAGTAAAGAAATAAAAATGGCAAACAAAGCTGTGACAACCTAATTTCTGAAGTATGTACATTTTAAGAAGAAATATCTGAAAACACCAAAATACATCTATTTTGAAAAAAAGGTAGTACAATTAAATAATTCCCAAGACAGTGGTTGTTTAGGTTAAATAAAATCTAGAAAAATAGCGTTTTTTTTCAATAGTTCCTTTACGTTCCCTCACTTCGAAGTCTATAACATAATTCTGGCATTGCTTTCCAAAATTTTTCTTATTTTCTCAGAAAATAAAACAACTATAATTACAAGGATATATTTTTTTAAAGACACCGAACTTTCATATTAATTATTAATAGTTAAAATAGATATTTTGTAATATACAATTTGGCGCAAATTTTAGCAATCAAATGAAAAACAAATTGTTCAATGTTCAACGAAAAAGCTAAAATACGATGTTGCCAGATGTCAAATTTTTTCATGTAATGAACTTTTATTTGACCGGAAATTTATAGAATTTATCCATTTCAGTCAACAATATGTTTTAATTGTTTTCATTTCAAAACTCAAAAAACTCAAAATTAATACTAATCAACAAAAATTTTTGGTCAGTTCAGGTTAATTTAGGTAAGTTCCGCCTGAGCTTGGTTTTAGTTAGTCCAGAAAGCAACTAATTGAAACTGAAAGTAACCTGAGCGTACCTAAACTAACCGAAATATATTAATTAAAAAATGTTATTTTTCGGCAGAAACCAAGTGGAGATAAGACAATTGCTGTCAGGGAAGGACATTGGGAGACGTTTGTGTTAGTGGGGAACATAAAACACATAAAATTGTCAGGCTAAAATCTATAAGGGTTAATTAGGTTTATAAATACATTTGTGCATATGTTTATAAATCGTTTGGTATCAGAATGATTAAATGAAGAATAGGCGGAAAAAAGAAATATCCCAAATAAAGCAAATTTTTAATGTGCTTCATTGTTCTAATTAAAAGAGGAAGGATATACATATCTTATGTATTTAAAAAATTCATGGTAAAAATACTGTTTCCGAAAGAAATATGCCGCTAAATATCCCAATTTGCCTCCAACCCATTTGTACTTTGAATGTGGGCTTCAATATCTGTTAGGATCTAAAATTTTGTAACTGATTCGTAGTTAAATGTCGAACGCCTTCTTTCTCTAGCAGGAACGAGAAAGAGCCTCTTCATTTCCTTCTCTATCTCTCCAAAAGTCAACTGATTGTCCTCTTAAAATTTTTAATATTTCGAGGGAAAATCGTTCTTAATAAAAAGATTAAAAATGGGGAAAATAATATATTTTTCGTGATCTATTCTGTAAAGCTTAAACTGAAAGGAAATTATATTTGGTTATATATGACAACAGTACTATTGGAGATAAGTGACATATATGATAGATGTAACTAGCAGTTTTGCTTTTAAACCTTTTTAGTTGTTCTTTTTTTTTGGATTTCTCCAGTTAAAAAAGTGAAAATTTATAAAATTTTATATAACATAGAAAGAAGCTATAATCATGAAATTTGTCGATGTTACAAAAGTGAAAGGTGATTTTCTGTATTTTCTGCAAAATTGAGAAAAAAATGTGAAAATCCAAAATCAGGATAGTGTTTCATGACTTCGGAAAACGTTATTTTCGAAGGTTTCCCTTAATCTGAATAAATGCCGCCAAAACTACATATTGTTTTTAAAATAAATCATAATGGCCACATAATTATGCTCATGTTTTCTAACTAAGCTTAACAAAGAACTCACGTCGATGCTCTAATAGTACATCTCATTGAAAGTCGTTTACGAGGATGGTTTGATAAGTTCTCGGCGTGATAAAGAAAACAAAAGATTTTTGAAAATATTTTTATGCATTTCTCAACATAGTCTCCTTGTACTTCAATAAATTTAGACCAACGGTGTTCTAACATTTTAATGCCCGTAGTATAATGCGATTTGTCCAACTCTGCAAAATAAGCGGTTGTCGCTGCTCTGACCTCGTTATTTGAAGGGAGTTTTCGTCCAGTGAGCCATTTTTTCAAGTTTGGGAAGATAAGTTAATCACTGGGAGCCAGATCCGGTGAATATGGCGCATGTGGAAGCACTTCGAAACGTAGGTCATGGAGTTTTGCAGCAACAACCAGAGATTTGTGTGTAGGCGCGTTAACCTGCAAACCGTCTAGCAATGAAGCGTAATACTTCCCGGTGATGGTCTTGGCTTGTTCTAAATAGTCTATAAGCACCACGTCATGTGAATCCCAAAAAACTGTTGCCATATCTTTTCCTGCAGACGGAACCGTTTTTCTTTTTTTGGCGCACTTTCACCTGCCTCCACGCACTGTTTAGACTGCTGCTTTGTCTCTGGCGTGTAGTGGTGGATCAATGTTTCACTTACAGTTATAAAACGTCGAAGAAACTCAGCAGGATTGCGTCTGAATAAGTCTAATACTCTTGGTGTTAATTCGAAGGCGTTTTCGGTTGAATGTTAACAAATTTTTCATGCCAAGAACATCATGTAAAATGTAGTGGACACGATCTATCGAGATGTTTGCTATACCAGCAAGCTCTCGTACTTTCAATTGGCGGTCATGAAGTACGACATTATGAATTTTTGTGACAATTTCGTCAGTTGTCGCGGTTTTTGGGCGTCCCGAGCGCTCATCATCTTGAATTGATATACGATCACGAGTAAATTCAGCAGCCCATTTTTTTACTGTCGAAAACGAAGGGGAAGAATCCTTTAAAGTAGAACCTAACTCGTTTTTAATGTCCGTAGGAGTTAAGCCCTTTAAAACAAAGTACTTTATAACCGCTTGAACTTCAATTTTATCCATCTTTCACAAAATATCGAACCTAATGTGTTCACTCGATCGCCACAAACAAGCAACTGAACGCAAACATCTGAAACTTAGCAGTGCGTCATCTCAAAGTTTATTATAGTTATTTGATCCTACTAGCGCTCTCTCTGTTTCAGGCCGAGAACTTATCGAACCATCCTCGTATTATAGGGTCAGTCAAGCCATAGAAATTGCAGAAAAGTTATGAATGAAAGTTTGTAAGGGGAGAGTTCACTCGTTCCTTTGGTTAAATTTTGGTTTCATTATGTAGAAAATTTACAGATTATTTGTTGAAGTTTAGCGATAAACAATAAATTGAATTTATTAACATTTCTTTGAGAAGAAGAGAAATAAACAGTAAAATTATCTCCCAATGGAAAAAAAATCCTTAAAACGACCTATTACCTAAAATAACATCGAATACAAACAAAATAATATTTACATAAACCGGTTCGATCAATTGAATCTGAACGACCAATAAATTGGTTAAATAAATGAACACCGGACAATTTTTACGTGCGGCAAATAGAACATAAAACGGGAAACAGCGTATAAAAATCATTCAAAATGAAGTGTAAATGGAGTGGCCGCATCACCGGTAAAGGTGAAATGGCCGGCGCAAAGGCCCGAATGGGACCGGTTATGAGCCGCTCGGGGAGAGATTTGGCAATGCCGCGTTATGCTGCGGGCCCTGAGTCAAATTATGCGTCATATTTTGGCAATATGGAACTATCAGTTTGGTGTTTGTTCTATGATAGGTCAGAGGTAGTAAAACATCATTTTACTATAACTGCAGGAAAATTTTTTGGTAAGTGTGTTATTTTAAATTTGGCTATAAAATATTTAATTTTTTTTAATATATTAAAAACTTGTTTTTTCTCAAGTGAACAAATTATTTTGCTTTAAACTTCAAAAGTGACATAAGGAACTGATAAATTAATTTTTTGGATATTTTCATATGGTTGCGTTAATTTTGTCCAGGAGTTTACATATACAGGGTGTCCAAGATAAGGATCCTAAGCATGGGGATCTCGGAAACAGTTGGAGATACGAGGTCGGTTAAATTAGAGAAAAGTTGCGCAATTAAGTGCTAAATTAAACGCAGTTAAAAAAATTTAAAAATTTCAAACACTTCCGGAGATTTCCGGAAAAAAACGAAATTTGACAAAATCGTTTTTAATTTTTGCAGGCTTTATTTAAAGAGATATCAGAAAATAAAAGGTAGATTCTCATTGCCACTTTTTATTTTTTATAATATGGTCTAAACAAAATTTAAATCCGACGTTTCGTTTCTGAGATACCATCATGAACTTTCATTTTTTATATGGAACAAAAAAAAGTATCCCATGTATTTGATAGCATTTTTTATTACAAATTCAACGGTGTATCACCCTTGCATATCGAATACGTAGTTCAAGTACTTTCCATAAGAGCTCCATGAGAGCGAGAGAGAAAGGTATATCAGTTTTATAAAAGCCAATGAACTACACACTTGATATGCAAGTGTGATACACCGTTGAATTTGTAATAAAAAATGCTATCAAATACATGGGATACTTTTTTTTGTTCCATATAAAAAATGAAAGTTCATGATGGTATCTCAGAAACGAAACGTCGGATTTAAATTTTGTTTAGACCAAATTATAAAAAATAAAAAGTGGCAAGAAGAATCTACCTTTTATTTTTTGATATCTCTTTAAATAAAGCCTACAAAAATTAAAAACGATTTTGCCAAAATTCGGTTTTTTCCGGAAATCTCCGGAAGTATTTTGAATTTTTAAAATTTTTAAATTGCGTTTAATTTAGCACTAAATTGCGCAACTTTTCTCTAATTTAACCGACCTCGTATCTCCAACTGTTTCCGAGATCCCCATGGTTAGGATCCTTATCTTGGACACCCTGTATATAAATATTATATTTTCCAAATTCTTAAACCATAGATTATATCCTCTTTTTTTATTTTGTCTTTTCTTGGATTTAGGTTCTTTATCCAACAAAAAAAAAGCTATACATTTTGACGTTTCGCCCTCTATTTGAGGCAAGGTACTGAGGATACATGGAATGTTAATTTATTTTATTTTTTACATTTACAATGCATCAAAAAAAGTGAAAAAATGCATATATTTAATTTTATATTTAAGAGGATATTCAATTTTTGATGTTTATTAACAGGATCGAATACTGAATATTTTTGTGTAAATTAGGCTGTTGTAAAAGTGGATCAAATTTCCTATATCCGTTCAGTGGTTAACAGTGTTTTTATCTTTTTTTAATTTCTTTTATGTGTAATGTTTTGTAATTCATATCTGTGTTCTTAATTATGGTACTGTTGTAATCAAAGGTTTGTTTTTATCCTGTGTGTGTTTGTTGAACGCTGTTGAGGCGTTTTTTTATTTTTTACATTTTGCAATGCACCAAAAAAAAACGAAAAATGCGTAAATTTCGTTTTATATTTAATAGGATATTCAATTTTTGATGTTTATTAACAGGATTGAATACTTAATATTTTTGTGTAAATTAGGCTAGTGTAAATGTGGCTCAAATTTCCTATATCTGTTCTGTCGTTACCAGTGTTTGTTCTTTTTTAATTTCTACCATTTCCTTTATCTGTAATTTTTTGTAATGTATATCTTTGGTCTTAATTATGGGACTGTTGTTATCAAAGGTATGTTTTTCGTCCTGTGTGTGTTTGTTTAACAAAAAACAAAATAAAAAAAAGGATATATATATATATATATATATATATATATATATATATATATATATATATATATGTTTACAATTTTAACCGTTAACAAATGTTATTAAAAAATTCCATCAAATTGGTCCAAAATGACAGAAATTTATATTCGACAGCAGGAGACATTTTGCTTTATTTTGTAAAACAAGGTCTAGTAAAGTGCTTATCAAATACACATTATTTTAGTGCTCCGCAGTAATTGTTGGCATTGTTAGTTTTATTTCTGCAATTTCATTGTACGTCTGCCTTTGAATTAACTGAAAGCATGTGCGTATACAATATTATCACAATAGATCCTTTTTTTTGTATTTCGTAACATAGTAGCCTAAAATCTGCAGATTTGCATATAAAACGAATCAAAACAGATTTAATAAAAAAATCTAAAGTTTCAATTTAAACCGATATTAAGTTAGTAGTAAGTATTAAATTGGTCAATCAAATACAACCAATACTGTGCGCAATAAAACCTTATAGAACTACGGAAACCAACCTTTTAAAACCCAGTATTCCCATATCGAAAAGCCCCATATAATTATTAAGGGACAACATTTTTATTTCATTTATCCAGTACCTTGTCCGACGCCTTCGCCAAAAGTTACATTTTAGACGTTATTTAGTGACTAATTAAATAACGTAATTTAAAATATTTATTTTTGAAGACCTATTTATTGATAACTATCTCACTCGACGATTACATAAAAAAGTTCTCAATTCGACGCGGATATATTTTTTATGCTCATTTGAGCCTAACTTTTGTGAGATATGAGATACTTTCACGTAACTTTCAATATGTTATAACGGATTTCCGACGAGTTCCGTAAAAATATTTCCAATACAATTTTATTGCAAGTGGGTTAAAAACCGAAAATCCGAAAAAATAATTGTTGATAACCAAACTTTTTTGCTTATAACTCTCGATAGGAGTAAGATATTTAGGTTCGGTTCTCGGTATGTTGTAGGTGACACCCGTATAGAAGTGTCGTAAGAATATTTCCAGGATAGTTTTAATCCAAAGACGTAAAATCTAAAAAATAAACAGAATAAATATTAATTGGCAAATTTTATCTCGTTTTCTTTCGATCCCTCGCATTTTTTTTATCGTATCAATAAAACTGTGTATATTTTACGAGTTCGTTTAACATTAGGCCTGTCTATTTCAAAGATTAATGAAAAGAAAAAAAAAACATTAAACAGTTTAAATGAAACGAAAGCAAAATTAACAACTCTTTATATTGCAGTTAATATAATAATTATACAGGAAGATATATTTCAACAGTTTGAAGCAAAACGTTAGTAAGTATGTATTCAACTTAACAAGTTCTATGACATGATTTATATTCATAAAAAAACTCTATATCTCAACAACTTTTTGCATGATAGAAGACATTTACACTGTCTGGATTTTATCTAACAGCGTTTAATTCAATTTAAAGAGTCATATTAGGAGTTAAACAACCGATTCACCATATAATTAAAGTACCATAAGAGGCGTCACACATCGCGTTGTACAGTCAACTTTAATAACATTATTTCATTAAAATTCATATAAATGTAAGCAGACTCCGGTATTACCAGTTTATAACTTAGCTCACCAGAGCCGGCTAAAGTAGAAATAAAGAAAATTTCCATGCGAAATCGTACGCTGTGACATTTTGCACCAATTTTATAGACAAACAATCGCTGTGATTATTGAACGCCGTAAATTTAAATAAAAATTAAAAAAAAAACTGTTCCAAAGATTTTCCTCTTTCTAGTTTCAGTCCATCTGTCCGTCGGTCTATGTATGGGCGTAGAATTGGGGTCTGTACACTGCGACCTGGTAGGTCTATTGTGCGCCCCTATTGCTGTCAAGTCTTAAGAGTTACCTTATCGGTTAGAGCAGGTCCTCCAATCCTATTTCCCTTAGGAACCTTGGGATGTTGGGCGGCTTCAAGTTTGGTAGCTCCTCTTCTTCGATTTGGTGTGTTCTCAAGAACCGCATCCCAGGATTTTCTAAAACGCTTCACTCAGAATTAACAGAGGTTTCATCCTCCTCCTCACAGAACCTGCCCTATTCTCCTTCTATCAGTCCGAGTTTCTTGAAGTGTCCTTTCAGGTGGCAATGCCCCGTTAGGACCCTTGTCAGAACTCTCAGTTGGTTTTTACTTGGGCTTATGCATTTTTTGAATCTCTTCTAGTATGAGTTGCCAAGAATCCTTGCAGCTCCGTCCAATAATTGGATCTCCTGCTTTTTCCTTCTATTTATAGTTCTTCCAGCATTACGTTGCTATTGATTCCACACAAAGGATCTGGCCCCAGAAATGGTGTCTTAGCCCCTTGCCTCGCGAGCCCATCTACTATTTCATTCTCCCCTATCTCGGTGTGTCCCGGTGTATTCGTATGTCACAGCGTGATACCTTCGTAAGTTTTCAACCTTTAGCAATGAAATTTTTCATGCCCACGCTTTTCATTAACCCAAAGAGAGATTTACGATAAAATTGCAATAAAAACAGTAATCTTCGGATACCCGATATCTTCGGATGGGTAGGTCTTCAAAAATACAAATAAATATTTTATATATTTCGTATTTAGTCCCTTTATTTCCGAAATATGAGCCTCCAAGGTGGCGTTTTACGGGTCCCCTCCTATATTTTTTCAACGGTAAATTTTCAAAATTTGAAAATATGTGGAATCTTAGCTCTTACTAAATATATGCAATGGAAATTGTCACGAGTAAGTTACGTTAACAATCTATGAGGTCTAGGATCAAATTGCTAAAAATTTAATTTCATCTTTTTTGTTTATCCCATCAAATGAGGTGCCGTTGAATAAATATTGAAAAATGTAGAAAAATAGGTTACTTACAATTGTCACCCTATTTTGGAATTATAATTTTTGGTGAATGCGTCGGGCAAGACAGTGGATAAAAAATTTTTTTCTTACTCTGTAAAGGCTGCAGATCGCATGGGGCTTTCCCATATGAAAGCGAGGGTGATAATGAGTTTGAGAACATATTTCTATGAGGTTTGGTTGCTCGCTAATTATATGGTTCAATATTTTTTAGCCTAGTTTTTTCCAGTATTTGCCAGTTTAATATTTACTACAAGCTTTAGATCGATTTATATATATATATATATATATATATATATATATATATATATATATATATATAGGACTTATGTATTAAATTTTATCTCGAATTACATAAGAATGAATGAATCTGTGCTCCCTTTAATTCAAGTTAGACTTTAAAATTTATTAAAGGGTAAAATGCCCAAAGAAAATAATTATATATATTAAATAATAATAATTTTGCTGAAACGTTTTCAGTTATCTCTCTGAAACGAAATTGCGGAAAAAAAATCTAACAACGCCAATAACTGCTACAGAACCCTGAGATAATGCTTGTTCAACACGCACTTGACCCGTTTTTAGCATATGACCTCACGTAAACGATACATAATGACTAAAATAACATTCCTTATCAAGCATTCGGCCCCTAAGGAATTCTTCGTGAATCATGCCTTGATAATCAAAGAAATCAGTAAGCATGATTTGGATTTTTTTATTTAAATTTGTTATAGTTTAACTAAACTTTATTTAAGTTAGATTGGATCAAATTTAAACATTCAAAATCAGACTAAATATGTCGAGAGTGAATATCAAAGTAAGAGGAGATAAATTAAGGAATCAAATCAGGGTTGCCAGACCTAGGAAAATTTCCCTAGATCTAGGATATTTTGCGAAATATAGGGAGAAAGGAAATTATATGTCTACTTTAGGGAATTTTTAAATAAGATACAATTTTTTTCTAATTATTATACAAAAACTAATAAATAATGTTTCCTTTTACGCTTTGATATACAAAATAGATTACAAATCTTGACTGCAGTTGTATATGTATTAAGAAATTTCGATAATTCCCCATGTTCCCTAGTTTTTAGTCGGTAAACTACCGGGGAAATCCCGACCATTTTATGTATTATGCAATTTTGGTAAAAAAATACGTAACGTTACCGGGCACATTGTGGGATTTTGCATACTAAGAGTTTGTTACAATCAAGTAATTGTTTTAATTTCTGTATTAGTCGGTAAATGGTTACGATATTTAAAACAGAAATTTTATATCGAGAGGAGAAAAATCCATCATACATACAAAAAAAGTCCTATATTTATTTTTTTTAGAATAGGTTAGCGATTGAGTATATGAAGTACACATTTTTACATTTTTTAAAGTTTAAATTTATTATTTGTAGATAAATAAACTTAAATTGGAGATTTCAGAGAACCTGCCTAGGGAAATCTAAGGAATTTTTTGTCAAAAATCAGGGAAATAAAATAAAATCATTTGACAAACCTGGATAAAGTTAGTCGCGCGTTAGCCAGTCAGGGGGAAAGCCATAGCGATTCTGAGGTGTATCCGTCGTTCGATATGACTCGGTAATCAGCTGGATGGGGATGGTTATTTTTTTTTAAGGTATGTAGGAATGGTTTTCGTTGGAAAGGATTGAAAGTCTTCGTAACTTAAGTCTCGGTGAATGAATGAATATTGCGCACCAATCGTGGTGCAATTCATAGGTCTATCAAAGATTAGTTCTGTATATTTCGCCTCTGTTTTCCATGGAATTTGAACATTGGAGATGTTTATCCGATTTTCAGGATTTGGAAAATGCATGTCTTTTATTGGGATTCAATTTAACCTTCCAATCGGACATCCATTTTTCTAACTTATTAATGTGTCTCTGAAGTGTTAAGCCGACTATGTCAAACCTCAAAAATAACGAAGTTAGTGTAGTATCATCAGCGAACAAGAATAGTTCCGTTAAATGTTACTAGTTCTTGCTGGAATCAAGAAGTTATGTTAAGCTATGAGAAAAGGATACTCCTTTCTCCAGCACAGATTTTAGACATATTTTTAAAAGTTCATTAAATTAGAACATATATTTCTGAGCTGAAACAAACAAGAATATTTTTTGTTCTTTAAAGCAGCAAAGCTCAAGCTGTGGAACACGCTTAGAGATGCTGTGTAAAGGGGGCACAATTTTTCTGCTTTTTACTGCTTTGAGACGATAAGAAAAAATGAGTAAAATAAATTTAACTACAAAAAATACTACAAGAGGGCGCTAAAAAACCAAAAGAAAGATGTAAATTCAAAAAATTTCATATTTTTTTATGAAGATTAATTTCATGCTCGAACTATGGAATTTTGGTCCATTTTTCTGGGAGAAAATAAAACCACTGTGCATTATTTTTTAAAAATATATCCAAGCCAATTTATTTAATTAGCACGGAAAAATTACAACATTAAGTATAAAATGGACGCTAAGTTTCAATTACCTTTCCTCTAGAATAGTTCAAAAACAATTTCCTAAATTGTCTAATCATAAATTGGTTGTCATTGAAGTTTTAGTTTTAACGTAATAGTTTGTCACAACTTATGGTTTTTTTTACATGGACCTTTTTTACAAGCTAATAGTAGAATTTTGCGATATTTTAAAACAAATATATTGTAATAGTTGTTTTCACTGAAAGCCGGTCCTGTTGTTGAAATAACGAGGATTAATAAATAATGAAGGATCGGTAATTATAAAAGATCAAGTTTAGATCGGTTAGTTAAGATTAGTAGTGATTAAAATCTAATGATACTTTTTATGCTTCTTGTTTACACAATATTCATGCTTTATGGGAATATATTAGGTATTAAAATAATTCTAAAAACAGAACATGTCGCAGACATTCATAACCAACCAGCTGTTCTTTGTCAGAATTTATAAATTTAAAATATTTTTTTGAAAATTTTGCAATGTGCAAATTAAGTTTTTCTATTTTTTTCCTCTTCAATTTTTAACCTGAACTAACTTCAAATAGATCTGAGTTGATAGAAAAAACCCTTTATTTAGTAACATGGCCTAGTTTTAATTTTTCTAACTTGTAATGTTAAAAATACAATTAAATATCTTTGTTTTTTCCGGAAAACAACCGTTCCTCTCATCAATTCCATGCCTTTATCTCATTTTCCTTTATTTTCCTTTAAAAGGGTTTGTTTATATATATATATATATATATATATATATATATATATATATATATATATATATATATATAATTATACCAATATTATAATCAAAACAAAACTAGTCTAGCTAGAATTTCCAACTTCCATGGCAACTTAGAACCTTTTTAGTGACTCTAGTTGGAAGGGTAAATTGACAATTGCAGCAATAAATCGATCAAGTTGTGAACCATAAAATTACGGAGATCATAAAATCGTTTTATTTTATTTCTAAACTGGTAAAAATATTTAACTTTGTTTATTTGCGTGAAATCACTATTCCCATTTAACAATTTAAAGACATCTTCAGGCAAAATTGACCTTTTTTTTAGATAAAGACGTACCTTTATATGTGTCATCCATTTTACTCTTCCCGAAATTCAACACCTCCACTATCCAATATCTCATTCATAACATACTATTATTCAATATTCTATAAAGCAATTTATATTTCAACACATCATCCACTTAAAACATCAACAACCTCACACTTTTGACTTGTCATCACCAAACTGAAAAAATAAACTCTCAACAAAAATACTTTTACAACGAGGTCCTCTTCCTTTCGACTTTTTATTATTCTAAAAACATAATTGCTCCAATACAGGATGTATCGGTAAAAAAACTTTCTCTTTTTTAAGTTTTTGGGTACCGCTTGATTTGCCTGTTTTTTTAGATGAGTTATTAGATAAAGTACCGCTAAGATACCTTTCGTACATTTAATTATTGAGGTTTTACAACTTTCTAATTTTAAGGTACAACAGGTACAAAAGAAAAAAATAGGGCAGTAGGTGAAGTTTTTTAGTTAGTTACAGTTAGCTGGAGTAAAAAGTTATGACCAAGTTGATTAAAAAGGTATTTTTGTGCAGGTATATTTGAAAGTTATTTTTAGAATTTCGAAAAGAAATAAAAAACATTTTAAATCTAAATTTTATAAAGCTCAAAAAATTTTGGCAGGTGGCAGTATTAGAGAAAAAGAAACACGACCTGCATCGCTTCCATAACGAGCAGAATTCATATTTGTTTTATCCATTGTGTTGCTTGGCGTCTTTACCAAATGGTTAGATCTCTAAAATAGGGCAACAATTGTGGGAGCTTATATTTATATAAGAAATATTGTTAACCAACTTTTCACATACAGGGAAGTACCCAAATTTTTTCATGCAATTTCGTTTTAAGTTTGTTCGAAATTTCATTGCCAAAGATGAAAAACTAAATAAGTTATAAGGCTATGACATACAGACATGATAATACTTTAATTAGCTACGAAATCCTAAAAGCGAGAAGAAAATGTTAAAAAGTATCTTCTACTGATAGTAACAACGTATGTATTTCGTGGGAATTATTACATATCTCCAATTTACTTACTCATGTCGTGAATAATTTTCAAAATTTAACTAAAAAATAAATTATGCTGCTAAAATTATGTACGCAGTACAGGAGGCAATATATTTTCAAAATAATTAAGCAAGTATATTAGGTTAATATATTTTTGGCACCAAAAAGTGCTACAACAAGCACAACATACTCCGCGATGTATGTATGTTTATTTGAAAACTTCGTTCAAATATCCACAAAGGAAATTTGTTGACAGATTTAGCGCGTTGTCACCAGATTTATTGTCACAAAAGACGTAAATCGTCGAGACGTTTTTAACTCAAAATATTGTCATTTAAACATCTAAAAATAAAAGAGTAATTTTATTTAAGAACAGACGATTTTATAATTAAGATATACATAAGGTTAACCAGTGCTCTTTTCTATTAATAAGAATATTGTTAAATTTCTAATACACCCTGTATCTATTATTCTCTTACCAGAGATCGTTAATTAATCTAAATATCTTATACATGTGTAGTATAGTAGACAAAAATGAAGCAACGAAGTGCTTTTTTATTTTAGTAATTTAAAATAAATTCATAAGCTTTTAATTTTAACGAAACGTTCTTAAAATTTTAGTAGATTATATTTCACAATTTTTAGTAAAATTAATCAAAAAATTGGTTAAGAAATATTTATTATCTCAAAAATCGAGGAAAACAAGAGCGATAAAAGTAAAGAAACACCAACGTCGTGGTATGAAGACAATTATATCTTGATTAATTTTTTATTGGGCAACATTTATATACAAATACGACGTCTTATTATTACTACAAATTTTCAAAGGTGCTAAAGTCTGGACAGTGGTCTATCTCTGCAAAATCCTACAGTTATTTTCCTGAAATCACTCTTGAGCAATTCATGAAGAATACGGTTATTGGGTTTAGACCATGTCAAATTGGAATTATTATCCAACGTTTCGCCTACGATTGCACGAGGCATATTGAGGGATCTTTACTCCACGAGATTAGTATACAGTGTTCTAATTTCCAAACTTGTTTTGTGGACAAATTTGTTTTTATATCGCCAGTTTGATCGTAGCTGATGGTTAAATCTAGAAATTTTTTGGATTTATTATTATCTTTTTCGCTCGTAAATTTAATCGTTTCTTAAAATTTATTGAATTTGTTTAGAGTGTATTAAGTTTTGTGTTTAGGTATAAGAAGTACACAATTATCCACATATTTTTTAAAACAGTTTTGTAATTCAGTTGGTTAACTATATTTTCTTCTAAATTTTCCATTACTAAATTTGCGTTAGTGGGAAAAATCCCATAGCAACGCCATAGATTTCAGAATATAATTTTTCTTCAAACTGAAAATATGTTTGTGTTAGACATACCTTCGTGGCATCTATAAAATATTTTTTTGTTAACAGCGTTATATTTTTTATTTGTTGACCTTTTTTTTTAATGCATTGCATAGCGAAATCAATTAGAATATTTGTACAGTCTGTCAAGTAAGAGCGTGGTCGTGTTAATTTATAAAAAAAATTATTTTATGTAACTTTCATATTTATATATACATTGTACACATTACAAACAATGATGCAATTTGGTCAATAATGTGTCCAGTCACCACCGGCGTCGATAATTGCCTGGCATCTCCGAGGCATGCTTTCTACTAATTTGACGGCGTATTCTAGTGGCAAGGATCTCCAGATCCGACGAATTTCGTAAGACAACTGCTTCAAAGTGTATGTGCGTCTTCCACGAAGCTTCTGTTTAATATATGCCCACACATTTTCAATAGGGTTTGCATCGGGCGACTGCGACGGCCAATCCAATGTAACGATGCCAGATTGAGTCTTCCACTGAGTACAGAGCTTGCTGCGGTGTTTAGGATCGTTGTCCTCTTGCAGAATCCAATCTTCATTTTTTGTGATGAACCATCGTTTGGCAGATGGCAGTAAAGCCTTTTTGTAGATTTTTATCATTTTCTCGGCATTTAGGTTGTCAGTAAAGAGGTACAAAGTGCCGAATCCCTGCTTTGAGAAGCAGCCCCAAAGATGCACCTTTATTCCATGTTTTACGGTCCGCTGAACAAGCCTATTGGTGGAAGTTGACCAGGCTCGCGTGAGGACAGAACGTGCCCATATAGAACATTCATCAGTAAAAATGACATTTTCAAAATCTCTATCAATATTCTCATGCGCCCAAGCGAGTCGCTTTGTCACATGTTTTTCAGTCAACAGAGGCTTCTTCATTGTGTTGCGCCATTTCAGACCATGAATTTGAAGAAGGGTTCGGATAGTTTCGTAGGATATATCTAAACCTTTTGCCATTAATTTTGCTTGTCCTTGCCGCAGTGTTAAAGCGGGATTCCGCGAAAACAGAGTCACTATTCTTTTTTCATCTTTTTTGTTCACTTTTCCTATCGAACCACGTTCTGGTAAATCATCGACATTTTTAGCCACTTTATATCGCTGTATCCACTTCTGTACAAATGCCTTCGACTTTCTCATATATTTAGCAGCCGCTGATTGCGACATTTTGGGACCTTTCGGGTGGATGCAAAGGAACACAGCCTCGTAGCGCGACGCGTACTTAGCACTCATGGCGTTTAACGTGATTGTCTTTCAAAAGATCAACGACAACTGAACCTTTGTTGACAATGCATCAAGGACAAAGCTTCTCTCTATCGGCTCGCGAAGGAATTAGAGCGAAATCTTTCATTAACTGTCGGTAAAGTCGACCACGCTCTTATTTGACTGACTGTATATAGTGATACTATATTGAAGGATACTAGTATGTGGTCAGGGGAAGGGGAGGGGGGATTATTTTATTTTTATATATTCCTAAAAATTCCAAGAAAATGTTTTAACTTTCCTTAAATTCCTGGAAGGACACTGACAGCAACCCATTCAAAGAAATAATAATTATTTTGATTTCCTTTTTTTACTAACTAGAGTGTTCTTTAATTAATTTTATTATTTATTGAGAAAAAGAAAAAATAGTCTGAATTTTGTATTTATTTAAACGAGGCCATGACGAAATAAAAGAAAAAAAAATTATACTGCAAAATTTTCAGAGAACAGCACAGATATAATTATAAGTTTATTAAAAAAACAAGTTTTATTTAAGATATTTATAGAAATTAACGATTTTCAATAACGGCATGGCAAATACGCTTCCTTGCGGTGAAATTGAAAATTTTTATGAGAATTGTTTAGGCTATATTTATCTATAAATATTTTTTTCTGAAGTCGTATAATTTTTAAAATATGACGCCTCTCGTCAGCCTTACTTGTTCACCCTGTATATTCTTAAACAAAATAATTTTATGTGGAAAGTTTTCCAAATGATTAAATTCAGATTGTTTTAACATAAAATTGGTTTTAAAATATATTTTACTGAAAGAAAAAACTGTTCGTGTTCTCTTTCTCCATTTATTTTTAATCTGAGCATAAATTATTGTTTACTTATTTTGATAATAAGTATTAGGGTATTATTTTTTATATAATCCGCATTTTTTTAATTCCTATTATTAATATTTCCGTGAATATCATAAGAATACATAAAAACGGGTATATTTGTAGTTATAAATCTTGATTCTAGTACTTTCTATATGTCAAAGTCAGTATTTTTAAATTTGTATTTAATATATATGTATATATAGACATATATATATATATATATATATATATATATATATATATATATAGAGAGAGAGAGAGAGAGAGAGAGAAACAGTCACGGACAAATGTATGGAAATATTTTTATTTTGCCGTATATTTTATATTTCTTCTGTGTATTTTTAAAATTTAAAATCATTGGATTAGTATTGTTCTTCCACTGTTGTCACCAACACCGTTTTAAGAATGGGCAAAAATAAGTATTTGTCGAAAGAGTGCGACTTAGAGTTAAAAAGACAAAGTGTAAAGCAATGCACTATAGCAAAAAATTTAGGTTTAAGTGAGGGTGTTGTTTCGAAAATTCCAAAGAAGTTCCTGTTACTGGGGAATGTTAATAATCTCAGGTCATCCTAGAAAAACTATCTCTATGTTGAAAAGTGCATTAAAAGAATTTTGATAACTGACCCGCGTAACGATCTGAGCTGTGAGAAGATGTTTTTGTGAAGTTAGATTGTTTGGAAGAGTTGCTGTCAAAAGATCTTTACTCTCCAAAAAAATCGAAAGACCAGACTTCAGATTTGACACGAGTGACCCTCTCAATCGCCGGACCCAAATCCGATTGAGCACCTTTGGTAAGATTTGGAGCGAAAAATCAGGGAAAGAATAATTCATAATGAAAATCATCTATGGGAAGTTTTACAAGATAAATGGCGGAAGATTCCAGTTGAAGTATATCAAAATCTTGTCGATTCAATGTGAAGAAGATTTAGGGAAGTCATTAAGGCAAAGGGGTTTTCCACAAAATGTTGAACTTTGCTTCTTTAATTTGTACAGACTTCGAAGAATCATCACTTGAAAATGCCAGCTGAGATGTTGACGAAACGTCGTGAGGATTTTTCTATTGACGAACGGATTGAAAACCGGAAAAACACCAGTACACACACACACACACACACATATATATATATATATATATATATATATATATATATATATATATATATATATATATATATATATATATATATATATATATATATATATATATATATATATGTGTATATAATTTTTTTTGGTAAATCCGAAGACATTCTACTGATAAACTAAGGTTTCTCTACTTTTTTCATGAAGTTGTTAGGAATCCATAGTCCCTAATAACTCTGATGATTTTGTATTGTCGATCCGCCTTGCCATTTTTACATCACACACAGCCTTGTAACTTGGAATTAAATACGGCATAAAATATTTTATGTTTAGACACCATAATTATAAAAAAATGTTAAATTTACAAAGGCGATAATAGGTTAACCAAGTTTTGAACCATAAAAACAAGAGAATAAAAAAATTGTTGAGGTCCAAGTCTTTAACCATTTTAGTAAATTTGATTGTAATCGTCGAAAAGAAAACCACATCACCCAGTGAATACTTTTAATGCGATTTGCTACTCTTCAGTTACATACACACAAAATAAAACTGTGTTTAAATTAATTCTCCTTTTTTCAATATACCTAATATAAGGGAATGAAAAAAGTATGAAAATTTTTATTTTGGATAAGACAAGAAAATGTAGAAAAAACACGAAAACAACTGCTACGAACTCCTAACATATATACGTGTTTGCGATAATCTTTGGCCTTTTTTTATGTACGTTGATTTGAAATATTCCAATAGTTTTAAAGCAGTTGATAAGTAAAATCTTAAGTTTATCGACATTTTAAAAAAATTTAAAAGGAAATCATTTTCAAAAATTTTATTAATGTTTTAATTAATATTATTCTAAAAGTTAGCCGCAACTCACTGCAACATTTTTTCAATTCAATAACTGATTAAGGTGATAATTATGATAATTTCAACAC
Organism: Diaprepes abbreviatus; assembly: GCA_034092305.1. Classification (NCBI taxonomy): domain Eukaryota; kingdom Metazoa; phylum Arthropoda; class Insecta; order Coleoptera; family Curculionidae; genus Diaprepes; species Diaprepes abbreviatus. The sequence goes on along the minus strand of JASJET010000205.1, from coordinate 306,883 downwards.
GACATATATAAACAAGGCATAAAGTATGTCCCATTCTAACAAATCCAAGGCTTTTAAAGTGTTAAACAAAAGGGAGAAGGTAAACGAAAGAAACCGCAAGAAGATTACAATCTAACCTATGAACTATACACATTCATGCAAATATTTATTTATTTATGTATTTATTTCACCGTCTAAGTTACTTGGCAAGATAAGTAATGTATTTGCTTGGTGTACGTGGCCGCATAAGTTTAAATGACAACTCTATTTTACTCAGGTGGTTATTGCAATGCAAATTTTTATTCTATTGAAAACGCTGTTCCATGTTAGATATAGATTTATGGCTACGGAAAATAAACAGTTGTTAGACGATTTAAATATTGTTAATAGTTAACAGTTCCTTGTAATATAATTTGCCTTGTTATATATATTTCGTTATTTCAATTCTTTATGCTGCATATCCAATAAAATATTCCAAATTTAGCTTAAAAATTGTCCTATGACTTTATTTCAAATGGAAACTTTTTAAAATTAAATGCGTTTTTATCGAAGACTGCTTCGTTTGATTCACTTATCCCTATAATAATTATTTCCAATAAAATAAAGAAATGATATTGAAAAGAAAGAAATGCCAGCTGTTCTTCTTTCTTTAAAGATGGCAACAACTATAAATTACTTCAAGTAAGTGGGCCAAAAAATTTGAAAAAAAGAAGAAAACATCAACTTGTTTCTCCTTAAAAAATTTTTAATTTCATTTCTTTTCATATATCCCTTTTCTTATTTTCTTTTTCTCTCTTTTTTGCTTCTTTTTGTGAAATTTTAATTAAGAATAAGAATTGCCTGTTTCATTATTATAACTAAAAAAAAAAAAAAGAATTAATCAACTACTGACGTCATTCCAATCCAATTTCATTTTTAACGTGAAAACATTTTTTCCATTTAGTCGAAATTTTAATCAGAACCGTTTATTTCGTGAATTTCAAGTGGATGTAACCGAATGGAATCGATTCGATTGGATCCGAACGCTCCATTAGAAACCAAATCTATTATTATTTTATTATCCCTTTGTTTCGACAAACTCTCGATTATTTCTGAAATTGCAATTTATTTTCTCAAACAACGACAAAAATTTGTATGTATTAATAATATTGATACGAGCTAAGTTTTATTATTATACATAACCTAAAAAATAATGCGTTATTTTTAAGAAAATTGTGCATTTTTTCCCGTAACTTATGACGTAGCTTGAACATTGATTGAACAAAGACTGCAAATTTAACAAATATGGTCAATTTGAAATTACTGGATATAGTATAGTTATACTTTTTTAATTCTACAAAATATTAAAGTGAAGTAATTTTGAAAACCTGAACTGTCTACAAATGATACCTAGAAAATCTTTGCAGATATAAATATATCAGTTTTAAAGTACTATTTTTTGCTCAAGGAAAATAGTAATGCAAAAATGGAAATAATTTTCTGAATTTAAAAAAATAAAAATTTAATAACATCACAAAAGGCATTATATGAAAACAGAAAATCAAAAATTCAGTAGCATTTTAATATGAAATGAAAACTCAAGTTTTATTAGTTATGAGCATCGTGGCTTAACAAAAAAAAAATTATAAAAGAAGAGGTTTTTACATTAACACTAAAAATTACTGATAATTTTAGCATAATCCTCAGAAAAATATAGTATATTTTATTGTTAGATCTAATTTTAGTTAAAAATATTTCCTCTTATATTAACATTTGTAAATCGGCTTTAAATTTAACATTATTTTTCCATTATGCTTTGTTTTAATCACCCAAAATAGTATTTCGATATAAAAAACAAAACTCATTCACAAATCACAAACAAACTTCAATTAACCAAAAACGCTGAAACTTTAGGCCCAAAAATAAGAAAAACTACACTAAAAATATTCTTTCGTATATATTCCATTTTATTCCGCACATGCCATCAAGCCATGTTGCTTTTCGACTCCCAAATACACCGCGGCCATTACGCAATCGTGTCGCGTTCATTCATTCTTCCTCTTTTTTCACTTTTTCAGACATTTTAAACTATTCAAACATTAAAATACACTAAATAACATTAAAACCAACCACTTGTGACTATAAAAATAAAGTTTTTAATCGTGTTTTTGCCAAAAACATGCGAAATTCGAAGGATTTAATCCGGTAAAAGAGTGCAGCACTGTCGGGAATTCAACATGGCTGCCGTGGCGCGCAGGATCGGTAATCGAGCGGCCAAGACATGTTGGTGGTAAGCAGGTATGTGTACGAGGAGGGAGTGGAACGATTTCGGAGGTTAGAGAGTGCGCTGTGTATTTGTTTTGATTAGGTCGCGCGATTTGAAACGTGTTTGTTCTTTAGATTTGTATTTAGTTTAATTTTTAGAAAGGTTTAAAAAATTTAATTCTTATACACAAATAAACTACCGGAAAATATTGTTTAATATATTGATGTCACATAAAAATAATAACTTCTTTGCTTAAAAACCTAAAATATTTTTTTGTACTTATATTGTAGTTTTACGTAACTTTATATTTATCTTTATAGTTATTTGTTTTTAAAGTAAATAAAAATTAAAAAATAAGTTACTAAAGGTATTTATTAAGAATGCATTTTAACAGCATGGCGTTGCACATTTTCAAACTTAACATCAACCCCTATTTTGGATGATTAGTTTACTACCAAAATATTTATATTGCTGAATTTCCTCCAAAATGGGTGTCGGATTCTTTTCGGAAAAGCAAAGTCATTCAATTTTTTTTTAATTTAATTAATAATTAATTTAAATAAACTTTGAAATGGTGAGCTAGCAAATTTTAGAGTTTTCGTATTCTTACAAAGTTGCCATTAGGAATTTTTCGGAGCCGTATTTAAATACCAAATCTAAAATTCAATATGGCAATTTAAATTATTCAGTCTAATTTTTCTGAAAATTAATATGTGAGGTTTCTCTGGTTAATAAATTTTTTTGTTGCCCAATTTAGTATTTATTCAAAAAAATCTAAATTAAAGTAAAAATCGAAAAATATGTTTATTTCAAAAAAATCGCCAGAAAGCAAAAAATAATTCTATAAATTTTTATCTGTAACCGAAATTTTTGATGGCTTCAAATTAATACATAAAAAATTGGTTAACACAGAAGCTACCAACAACCCATTAAAATTATAAAATACATTTATGAGTGTGCACCAGTTTGTAGTTACAATTAGTCATATTTTTTTTAAAAAATCAATACGGCAAACCAATATGGCGGACTAAAAATTTTATATCTCTCGATTTTGTCTAAAATTGGTACTCGGATATTTTTGAGGGTCTAAATAACGAATTTAAAGTTTTTTAAAAATTCACTATGGCGTTCTAAAATTTTTACATTTCCCAACTATGTCCAACATTAGTAAGTTATTTTCGAAGATAAAGAATAAGGTTAGATTAAGAGTTTAAAATTATTTTTTTAAAAGTCAATATGGAAGTCCAAATATGGTAAACTGAAAATTTAATGTTATTCATATTTTTTCAAATTTGGTATTAGGGAATTTTCAAATTCAAATTCACAATAAGCTTTATTGTGACATAAACCAATCCTTTTTGACAAAGCACAGTTCATACAAGTGTAAAATAATATATACAAACAAAGTTCTTACAAAACACTAGCTGAAAATAAAATTTTTAAAATTAAATATGGCATATATGGGACACTAAAAATTTTACGTTTTTTCAAGTTTCTCCAAAATTTTTATTGGGGGTTCTTGACACGTATTTTATGGAGTTCAAATTAATTTCTTTAAACTCAATATGCTTATTAAAATATGTTGGATTAAAAATATACATGTCTCAAGTTTTGTTTATATCGATATTGGAGGCTTTTGGGAGCTAGATTACCAATCTAAAATAAATTTCTTTCATAATTCTCAGAGTAAGTGATTTTTTTTTGTTCAATTTAGTGAAGTAAATAACTTTGGATAACATGGGTACTTTTTTGTGATCTTGGAAACATTGTAACGTACACTACACATAGTGCTTTCTATTTAGCTCAAATAATTTATGGAAATCATAACGACCTCAAAAAAAAAACGCGAAAAAGCGAAATAACATACATTTTAATATGAAATTGGAATTTTTGAAGTCGGCGCCAAATTATTACTAAATGAAACCAATAACTACTAACACGAGATACAGCAATTACGAATAAAGTGTCAATTTGGTACCGACATTAAAAATTTCAATTTTATATAGAAATCCTATAATTTTTAGTGTTTTTTAGAAGTCGGTTCAGTTTTTTTAGAAAAATTTTATTATAAAAACGATGTATGCACTATATTAGATGGAACTCAAAAAAGTTCATCCCCTAAACAATCAATGTAAAACTTTTCAACTGATCATCATAACTAAATAAGAATGTAAAAACGCTAGGTAAGAAAAGAAAAGATGAGAGTAAAATTAAAAAAAAAATAAACAGTGGCGTTTTTTTATTTTTTAAAAACCTTATTTGGATTTTCTTCTTGAAAATTAAAGTGCTATTTTATTTTCATTCCTCTTTCTATATCTTTAGAATTAAAAAGCTGATTTCCTAAGAGTTCTTTAGGCTTGAAGTTTATCATATTTTCAATAAGATTTATTTTTATAAAAATGTAGATATTGGTGATATATTGAAGTAATAAAAAGTGGGTTCAGGACGTGTAAAGGAAAATAATACAAAATACTTATACAAATTTGTTAAGGAAAACAATGTGCTGACATATTTGTTAGAAAAGTTTATGTATATCATAGACAGACGTTCATTAAACTCGTCTTTGAAATGTTACCTACACAACTCCAGTAATTAAATTCATACACCAAAAAACACAGTAAAGATTTTAAATTTGATCTTGACAATTTATATAAAATATTTTTTTTACGTAATAACAATTTGCATAATAAATTATTCCTAATTTAAAATGCAAAACAATAAATTTGAGGTATACCGTATATCGTATATAGACATCCATAAATATCATTATTAATTTTAAAATTTATACATTGTCAATTTAAATGTCATATTAATAATTTATAACGCTAATTTATAATTATTATTAAATTTGGTTTAAATAAAAACTTGTGCTCTGTTGTAATTCGACATAATTTGTTGTGGAAATAACCACAAATAGTTAATATCAAAAGTGGATTAATTTTTTTTTAAATATTAAATAGTTAAGACAGGTTCGATGTGCAAAGTTTTATTTAGAAATAAACTGGGAATACAATTTCAATAATATATATATATATATATATATATATATATATATATATATATATATATATATGATTCAGTATTAATCCGGGAATACATTCGTTCGTTTTTTTGGTTTTCTGTAGAGGTTATTAGACCTTTCACCAAAATCTCATTTGGTATCTTCTGTGCTTGGTGGTTGTTGATCTACAAAGATTATAAATTATAGATATATTTCGTGTATAATATTCTATTCCTGTCTAACTGTTCTTGACATATTTAAAATGTCCTATATGAAAGCGTCTATTAATTTAATAAGTTTAATTTAGTGACCTGTGTTGATATTTTGATAATAAATAAATACAGGAATATCAAAAAGTAACGTTAAATATTATCGTAAAAAAATCGTTAATAGTATTTTTTTTTAAATGTATACCTCCTATTTTTGTAATGTTATCTTATTTAGCATTAAAAATAAGGGTAAGTTTGTATAAGGTTGTCTATTCCTAAAATTTGCAGTTTTTGTAATATTGGCAATTTACCATTTGTGTGTTGTAAAAATGCTAAAAGTCTTATATACACGGCGAAACAACTTACTTTAATAAAAGTTCAAAATTACCACGCTGAAATTTCAAATATTTTTCGCATCTCTGAGTTAGTTTGCTATGGGTGGCAGCTCTAATTGAATTTGGAGATAAACTTTGGAACGCGTCCCTTACCCTTGCCATACAGTCCTCCATCGTTGTCTCTGGATTACAGTGAACGATGTTTTTTGTCTTTTCCCATATAAAATAATGTAAGACAGTCAAATCAGGAGAACGAGGAGGTCAAAGAAGAGGTCCAATGTTGGCAATCCACTTGTCATAAAATATTGCTTGTAAGAAATTGGTAACTGGAAGGTTCTGTATTGTGGGACGCCATCGTGTTTGTAAAAAATTGGTGTGTGTTCCCCCAGAGGTAATTGCAATTTCGACGTTTCATCATTGAAAATAACAGAAAAATGAAATGATATAAAGGGTGTTTCATTTAAAATAAGCAAAAATGCATCAAGTTCCTGTTAAATCGGTAGTGTCACCATCTATCATTTTAAAAATTTTACAAAGTCTATTTGTTATGTATGTTGGACTTCCATTTTCTTTATTTTTTTGTTGAATATCATGACGTTTCGGCTAGTAGTTATTTTTAGTCTTTGTTAGGTGAAATTGAAAATGGCTAGAGATAAAAACTAGCCGAAACTTCGAGATATTCAACAAAAAAATAAAGACCATGAAAGACCAACATACAACGCAATTATCCCAATTCTGTGTCTCTTTAATTAGGACAGTAACTAATAATAGGGCACCTTACTTGTCTTCTTGCAATTTCTTTTCTTTTGTAGATTGGAATACCTCTATATTGGTACAATGTATCTAAATTAATATTCTTTTAGGTCCTTACTTATATAAGTAGTTAATTAAAACTGAAAATTACCCACTACTCCTTATTCATGGGTATTAATAATTCCAGGGTATAATTTTACTCTCTCAGTATCGATTTAATATGCATTAACCCTGATTTATAACTTTAATTTACTACCGCTATTTGATTGGATTTCTACCAGACGTTCTAAAAATGTTTTTAAAGAACTGAGTTACTTAATATATGGACTGTTTTGTGAGGGTTACTATTCCTTGAAAGGGTTCGAACACGGTCTATTTTTAATTTAGCACTCCTAAAAATAATTTCTAAAAAACTTAAAGCAATAAAAATTACGGTATACTTGGTAAGAAAATAAAACTGGTTCAATAATTGGGACCGACACATACACGACCGAATAAATAAGATAGTATTTTTGTTTTATTTACTCGCAAAACCTCGGCTAACTTGCGAATACGTCATGTTAAGTGTCATTTCTTGAATGAATTACGTTCGCATGCACGAGCGATTTTATCTTTATAAATGTTCTTATAATACTCTTAGTGCGCCCGAGGGACTTTCCGACAGTCCGATCATTTGCATATACATAATAATTCACTTAGGATTCGGTTTTTCTTATTTCAGATATAAATAAATCTTGTTTGGTCATTTTTTTTATATTATTTTACTGGTGTTTCGATGAACTACAACGTTAAAAAACTTAAAAAATATCTTTTTTAGAGCTCCGTACCAGAACCTCTCCAATTTATTCAAAAATTATCGTGAAGCGAAATAATAAACAAAAATTTTGAATATCTCCCCGTACGTTAAAAATTGAGGTAACTTATTTTTTCCCTTCCTTTCTAAAAGGATATCTGAAATTAAATTTGCCATATAACAGAAATAAAGAATTACTTTGACAAATGTACAGGCAATTTATTTCCTACAGATACATCTCTGGATCTCGCTCCATATATGTTGGTGATGCATTTTTTACGTCTCTGATATTTATAAATTTTATTTCAGTTTTTAATATAAAATTAAATTTAATTCACTCTGTAGACATAGTTAGAAATTCCAACATTAAAATAATTATGATCGACAATTGCAGGAAACGTAATATAAGCAAGCCAACACCTTAAGTTTTCAGGAAAATACGTAAAAATAAATAACATTTCCAAGACACACGGGCTCACGCGGCGTCGACTACATTATAGAGTTATGATGTGCAGCAACACAGGAAAAGCCTTGTTTTATGCAAGTTCAGTCCGCACACCCGGTGGAAGCTTTATGGCGCGCATGGACTTATTTTTTCTAAAACCAATCGATACGATTCCTGGGGCCGGCGAACGTGCTACAATAACAAAATATGAAATAGCACTTTGAAACTTAACACAGCATTTTCTGCTCTGTTTCATTCGCATTTTAAAGTTGGACGTGTAGAAATTAATTGAATCTCATGTGTTAAAAATAATTGTACCTATTTGTTATGTCTTAAGTAACTGTTCTTGTTTAATTAAATCACAGAAAATAATAAAATATTCATAAAAAAATTGAATCGACTTCCAAACGTAGGCTAAAAAGGGAAAAATAACTATACATTTTTATATGAAATTGAGATTTTTGAAGTCGGCGCCCAACTAATACCTGACAAAATGTGATTCGCATAAACAGATTAAAAATACATTATGTGTAATTGCTTTCTTACCATAATTTGTGTATATTAGTTGTTATTTATTTCATTTAAAAATAACTTGGCGCTGACTTCAAAAATTTCAATTTCATATAAAAATTTTTATTTACTTTTCACTTTTTAGCGCACTTTTAGAAGTCGGTTCAATTTTTTTTATAAAAATTTTATTTTTCCATTTTTATTTTTGACTTCATTACGATATCCATAAATTATTTGAACTAAGTACTAATCCAGATTAGTGTACCTCGTAATGACTCCAAGGTGACAAAAAAGTATCCATTTTTTCTGAAATTGTAAATCTTCCTAAAATAAACTACTAAAAATTCGTTGATTCTTAGAGTTCCCCAAATACCAGTGAAATTGTGTCAAACAAATATTTAGTGTCATAGTAAATCTACTATCTTAAATTTCAAATTACTTTGAGATTGATAATTTAAGCCCCAAATTCATCCAATATCGATATTTAAAGAATTTGAGACGTAGATTTCTTAGCTCGATATTTTATGCTGCATATTGAGTTTGTATATGCTCAAAGAACCTCAGAATATCAATTTTAGACAAAATTGGAATATGTATAATTTTCAGTCCCTTATATATTGTATCTTATCAACCTAAGACTTGTAAAAGATTGAGTTCATGTTCGTAATACACTACTCCGAAAACCCCTTAATAACAAATCTTAAAAAAAGCGAATAAGAAAGAATTTTAACCCACCATATTGGATCCGCCATATTGAATTAAAAAAAAAAAATTTCAACGTCTTAATCTAATCTATATCTAAACCCTTCAAAATCCGCTGGTACCAATTTTGGACGAAATCCGGGAATTTAAAATTTCTAGATCGTCATATTGCATCTGACATATAAGATTTTCTTAAAATAATTTTATTTTCGCTATTTACATCCTCAAAACGATACAGTCCCACATTTGAACAAAATCGAAAAATGTAAAATTTTTAGTCCGCTATATTGGATTCTCCATATTGAATCCTGAAAAAATACCTTTAAATTCATAATTTCCACCCTCAAGAACCCTCTATATCAGTTTTGGAGAAAATCGAAAAATTTAAAATTTTTAGGACGCCAGATTAAATCCGCCAGATTGAGTTTTCTAAAAAATATTTTAAATTCGTAATTAACACTAACAAAAATCCCCCAATACTGATTGTAGACAAATCTAGATGTAGAATCTTTAAACCGCCATCTTGGATCACCCATATTTATTTTTTTTTAAATAATGTCAGATTCGTAATGTGCGTTCCCAAAAACTCCCTCATATCAATTTAGAGAAAAATCGGACAAAATTAATTTTTTATGCCCCATATTGGATACGCCAAAGTGAATTTTTTAAAAATAATTTCAGATTCGTTACGTGCGATCCCGAAAACTCTCCCATAACAATTTTGGAGAAAATTGGACAAAATTGATTTTTTCGTCCCCCATATTGAATTTTTTAAGAATAATTTTATATTCGGTATATGCAATCCCGAAAACTCCCCGGGACCAATTTTAGAAAAAATTGGACAAAATTGATTTTTTTGTTCGCCATTTTGGATGGGCCATATTGATTTTTTTTTTAAATAATTTGAATTCGTTATCTGCGACCACGAAAACTCCTCTACACCAATTTTGGAGAAAATCGGACAAAATTGAAGTTTTTGTTCGCCATATTGGATCTGCCATATTGAATTTTTTTAAAATTCCCCCCATACCAATTTTGGAGAAATCGGACAAAATTAATTTTTGTCCGTCATATTGTCAGCGCCATCTTGGATTTTACTGTACCAATTTCATCACTTCCTGAATATAATCTAAAAGATTTCATTCAAATCGGTGCAACCGTTCCGGAGTAAAAAATAAAATAGGTTTTTAGAATTAATTTTGAATTTATTTTAACAAGGCAACGTTAGGCCGAAAAATATTAGAACTAATAATTATACCTAAAAGACATTTTATTGTGGATTTTTTCGGAAAACTTCAAATTATTTTTTAAAATTTGTTGTAAAATAGTTTTGCATCTAGTTTACATCATTTTCTAAATGACGCAAGGTTCAATCCCAATTTTAGTAAATATGATTCGCAAAACATTCTTAAATTATTTTATTTTATTTTCGATTGTTCCAAACAAATCGTGATACAAGCGGGAGAATTGTAATAATGAAATATGGTATGGCATTTTGGAATTTGACATTAAATTGTGTGCTTTGTTTTATACGTTATTAAAAAATTAATTTTATATCACATGAAAAAAAATTTTAGAAATTTTCTTTTATTTCAGTGTTCATAATTTAAAATTTCTTCTAAATTTTTGTTTCAAAACAATTTGGTTGAAAAAGTTCTGGAAATTTTGGAAATAATTATGACAAAGTCAAAAATACAAAGTGTCTCGAAAACATCAGTAAAAAACGCTAGCGCAATTTGTCTTAATTTAGTTAATAAAAATTAAAATTAGTTTTCACCAAACATTAAAATTTTTGTAATAAATATTCCTATTTTTCACCTGTATCTGTGTCGGAAGAATTTAGAAAAAGATCAGAAATGTGTACTAGTAGGAGGTCAATATATGGAATAATTATATTTTTATTCAAACTTATTCTTACGATTTCACAATATTGCTTAAAAACGAAGTAAATGTAAAATTATTTTGTATTTTTTTAAATTTTATTTCGGAACAACTTAGTTAAATAAAATCTGCAAAAAAATACAAATAACAGTATTTTATTTAAGATTAATTCTGGATTTTTGAATATTTTGAACACTCGGTATACATTATCATGATTTGATTTCTGTTCTTGAAATCCGAAGGCCAGCAAAACTTTTTATATTTTATATTTATATAAAACATTTCTTCCATCCTTTTTTGGGTATACTTGACAAACATAAACATGTTTTGTGTACAAAATTCATGTACGAATTAACAAATTGCTTTTAAATAATGTTGAACAATAATCAATGTTTTAAAGTGATTCAATACCTAAAATTGAACAATCAAAACTTTGTCGGTCAGTCTATTAGTTGCGGGGTGCGATGCTTTGGTGCCGTAACACGAGACAGTCTCAGAAATAACGACCCAAGGAACTTCCATAAATTGCAAGACTAGGCTAAGCCAACGGCATCACGAGTGTTCCGTATATAAACAACCATTGACGATTCAGGGAATTCGCTTTTTTGTTTCTGTTTGCCTTTAAGAAAATAATAAAAATTCATTTAAATTATTTCTACCATAGTTTAACACTGTTTTTTTACTGGCATATATCTGAATTTCTCTATATTACTAATTTGTTTTAGATAATACATTTGTTGATTAATACTTTTTTTATCTTTCTACAACCTGAGAATTATTTTTATTCGAAGAATTTTGATTTCCTTCATAATTTGAGCTCAGGGCCTCATTGCATTGCATAAAGAGAAGCAATAGTGTGATAAATCCATTAATTTACGATCAAATATGACTTACAGTCCAACAGGAATCTTTATGGAATCCGTCCATGTCAGTATGGATATCACAATCGTTTTTCTCATGATATCCATAAATTACTTAAGAATTCCTTTCAACTGTAAGAATTTTATAACCTTCCCCCTCCCTCATATCATCTTACGTTGAATAATTAGAATTGTTTGGATAAAACGATTAAAATATAACGATGTTATAAAACTAGATCAAGTGTATCACTTTACTTTTATAGTAAATTATATATTATGTGTATATAATTAAACTACACTTTGAAAGAAAAATGTAAAAATTGTTGATCGGTGTAACCATACATTACTTGTTTGACTAACTGGTAGGGAAGCCACTTTTTCATGCTCTTTAGCTTGAGTATTATCAACACAAGAGCTTAAATCATATTCATCAATTTCAGCTTTAATGAGTCATTCTCCATTTTTACAACCTGTGTATTCTTTCGAAAGCTTTTTTCATTGAATGTTTCAAACATTTAGCTTGTAGTGCTACACATCCCATTTAAACAATACTTTCTTAAATATTACGTAAGATTTATTGATCCCTCTCCCACCCCTCATGCAAGGAATCGTAAGAAAATACGCCACTCCGTATCCTATAAAATCCTTACGTAATTTATGGATTGGCTCCAACTTGAGGTGTGGCCAAATTACAAAAATATGCTGGTCTGCATCTAGTTTAGTAGTCGAAATCGAAAAAAAAAAAATCATTTTCACTTTAGGAAGAGGTCGAAAATGAGAACTTCTTCTACCAACTGTAAGGCAAGTAGAAAATCAGCTGGGCTGCGATTCTATAAGGGTAAAGGAAAAGAGAATGTCATAATAAGGATCTTCTATCTTTGTGCAGTCTGTATGAACACATAAGTATGTCACTGTTTTAAAAGAGATAAGGAAAGGGAATGTCAAAAAATATGCTTACAGAATCGGGACCTCTGATTACTTATGCAAATTTAAAACTGTTTTTCTTTTGATTTAAAATGGAATAATTTTTGATTTATAAGCAAAAAATTAAAAAAAAAATACATACATACAAATTTCGTGTCCAGTTCAATTTGTTACAATTTCTTAAAAAAAACGGATACCCTTCTTATAGAAAACCAATATATAGTCTTATATTTCTGTGTAGGTTAGAATATTTGGGTTGTACTGAACCCCCGGTACACCAATAGCACTCGCACTTCACCAGTTCTTTTAATAATTGAGCCACCATGTGAGAAATACTTTTGACCGACTTCTAAAAAACGGAGGCTCTCAATTAGTCCGCTATGTATTTTTTTATGTATGTACATCGGTTACTCCAGAACAGCGACTTCGATTTGAAAAAAAAAATTACGTTATGTTCAGGAAGTTGCTTTGGTGGGCCCATATCATTTTGGATGAAATTGGTGCAGTAAAATCCAAAATGGCGCTGATAATATGGCGGACAAAAAAATTTATTTTGTCCGATTTTCTTGAAAATTAGTATGAGGGAGTTTCCAGACCACATATAACGATTATGAAATTATTTAAAAAAATTAAATATGACGGATCCAATATGGCGGACAAAAAAATTAATTTTGTCCTATTTTTCTTCAAAGTTGTACATAAAGAATGTAATATTATTTTTAGAAAATTCAGTATTGCTGTTGCAATATGGTTTTTCCAAATTGGTATGGGCGGTTCTTAATGGTGTAAAGTACGCATTTAAAACCATTTTTTTAAATATTAAATAAGGCGGATCTCATATGACGAACTTAAAATTTAACATTTTTCGATTTTGTTCAAAATTGTTACTGGGTCCATTTTTGAAGGTGTAAATAATAAATATAAAATTATTTTAAAAAAATTAATATGACAGATGCAGTAGGACGGTCAAAAAATTTTACATTTCCTGATTTTGTCCAAAAGTGGTACTAGGGGGTTTTCGAGGGGGTATATTTAAATTAAATTTAAAGGTCAAAATTATCTTTTTGAAATTCAATATGATGGGTTGAAAATTTTACATTATTTACATTTTTTCGCATTGGGTATTAGAGGGTTTTCGGAGTCGTAGGTTACGAATCTGATGTTACTTTTTTACAACTTTATATGGCAGATACAATATGGGGAAATAAAAATTTTACATTTTTCTTTTTTTGTCCAAAACTGATATTGGGGGTTCTTGGGGCCTATATAAACTCAATATGAAGAATAGACTATATCGGGCTAAAGAATTCTTTAAATATCGGTATTAGATTTTGTGGGTTTATATTACTAATCCAAAATTAATTTAAAATTCAAGATGGCGGATTCAGACTAGATATTTGTTTGATACAATTTCATTTGAAACTTGTATTTGGAGAATTCTTAGAATCACAGAATTGTTAGTTGGTCATTTTAGTATGGTTTACAACTTTGTATAATATATATGAAAAAGGTATTAAAATGTACTTGGGCGTTAATAAAGAATTTAATTTCAGTCTAAATTGACGACTAAGGTATGGTAGTTTCGAAAATTTAAAGTGGCCTTACCTTGCAGCTGCTTCACTGGCGTGGAAATTGTGGTTCTTTTTTCGGAGTTGAGTCTCTTGGTTTTTGGTAATGTTATAAGTGTTTAATCAATAATTATTTTAAAGATTTAGCCGGCATAGATAGATTTAACATTTGTATGGCATATTAGTGGTCGCAACAGTTGTATATCCATATGTATGTATGTATGTATGTTTAATTTATGGATATCATAAGGAATTGCAAATGCATAAAAAGCGAAAAATAACAATATAAATTTCAATATTGAAATTGTGTGCCAAATTATTTCTAAATGACAGAAATGGATACATGAGAAATATACAAACTACGGTAAGGAGTCAGTTAGTAGTAAAGTATTATTTAGTCTTTTTATGCGAATCACATTTTATCAGGTATTAATTAGCTTGGCACTAACTTCAAAAATTTCAATTCCATATGAAAATTTATATTGTTTTTTTCGCTTTCTAATGCACTTTAGGAAGTCAGTTCATCTTTTTATAAAAATTTTACTATTAATTTTTTCATGCCAACAAATACCAGATTATCCTGAACTATATTTTCAAATTTGTGTTATAATAAAATTCAATACGTATTTATAAAATGCTACAATTCAATAATACCTTTCAATAATGCGCCAATAATTCAAATATTTATAACCATTTTTAGCAGTAGCCACCATGTCGTAAATAACCTTCATTGTCCAGTAGCTTTTAACACATTGTCCGTTTTTATATTTTATTTATCCCGCATTTACATACAAAAGTATTTGTGTTGTACAATTATTGCCGGTACTTAGTTATAAAACAAATAAATAATGTTCTATTATTATCTGTTTATACAGTGTAATAAATTGTACAATTACGTGGAAGTAATTAATGCCATATTAATTTTGTAAAATTATTTATAATAATGTAAACACCAAGGGTGTAACTTTATCTCTATGTGCTTTTAATGGCAAAAATTATGAATTGACCATACATGACTGTAATAAAAACATATGCAATTATTTATTACGGTTAACAGCTTTTATATGATCGTTTGAAATAATTGTGTGTATATATGTAATAGAATGTAATAGAATAATTATTGTTTTACCTAATGAACCTGCTATGCAGCCTTCGGTAATAACTTCTTACCAATATATTATTATAATAGACCTTAGTATTGATTTGTTATCATTGTTATGACTGACAATTACAAGTATATCATTAACAGAACAGACAATCCGGAAATTATGGTAAAGTTTTGAGAATAAATCGACTTTAAGGCAGAAGGAAATTTAATAATATTTTTTAATCAGTAAAACAGGTTTAAAAATATTAACATAATATAAAGTGTGCGAATTAGTGCTATAATATTTATCATATTTTAGTATTTTTAAAGGCATATCAAGTATGAAATATTGTGAGACCAAAGATTGCAAATAAATGAATTCCACAAAAGACTGATTCCATTCAAAATTATGCAGTGAAAATAGTTAAAAAAAAAAAATGTTCTCTCCGTGAAATATGTTGTTTTAGAACCCAAAAAAGTGTACCCGTGTTTTGTCGTTTTGCGATAAAATCGTTTTTAAGGAAGTTATCAAAATTTTAAAGTTGAGCTTAGAGCTTTTGCAATGAAGAAAAATTAACGCCATTTTTTATTTAAAATTGTATATTTTTGTGACTAATCAACGTAATTTGGTTTACTCTTTTGATTAAGGTCACATGAGTTATAGGCTTTCAGAAAAAAAATAGAAAACCGAAAAATTTTCTAAATTAACAAAATGGCGGCCGTTTTTCGAAAAAAAAAACAAATTCGATTTTCTCAAAAACTACATTTTTTATGATTTTTTTGTTATATGCTTCTTCAATTACAATTATTTTAATGGATGCTAAAATGTAGAGGGAGACTCAATATTTTTTTTTTCCTTTTTCAATGACCGATTCCATTTTAAATCATGCAGTGAGATTTAAAAAAAAATGCTTTCTTCGTGAAATATATCATTATAGAAACCAAAAAAGTGTACCAGTATTTTGCCGTTTTGGGAAACAATCATTTTCAACGAAGTTACCAAAATTTAAAAGTTGAGATTAGTGCTTTTAGAGTGAAAAAAAATACAGCCATTGTTTTATTCAAAATTGTATATTTTTGTAACCAATCGATATAACTTAATTAACTGTCTTCTAAAAGAAGGAGGTTCTCAATTCGTCGACTATGTATTGTTTTATATATGTACACCGATTACTCCGGAACGGCGGCACCGATTTAAATGAATTTTTTTACGTTATGTTCAGGAAGTTGCTGCGGTGGTCCCATATTTATTTGGATGAAATTGGTGCAGTAATATCCAAGATGGCGCTGACAATATGGCGACCACAAAAATTAATTTTGTCTGATTTTCTCCAAAATTGGTATGGGGGAATTTTTGGGGTCGTACATAACGAATAAAATTATTTTTAAAAAATTTAACATGACGGATCCAATATGGCGGACGAAAAGATCAATTTTGTCCGATTTTTTTCAAAATGGGTACGGGGGAGTTTTCGGATTCGAATCTGAAATTATTGTAAAAAAATTTAATATGGCAGATCCAAGATGGCGGATTAAAGACTTTACATCTCCCGATTTTGTTTTAAATCAGTATTAGGGTATTTTTGTTAGTGTTAGTTATGAATTTAAAATATTTTTTGAAAAACTCAATCTGGCAGATTCAATATGGTGTCCTAAAAATTTTACATTTTTCGATTTTCTCCCAAACTGATATAGGGGGTCCTTGAGGGTGTAAATTATGAATTTAAAAGTATTTTTTTCAGGATTCAATATGACAAATCCAAGGGATCGGACTAAAAATTTTGCATTTTTCGATTTTGTTCTAAGGTGAGACTGGATCGTTTTTGGGGATGTAAATCCCGAATATAAGTCTAGAAATTTTAAATTTCCGGATTTCATCCAAAATTGGTACTAGGGGGCTTTGAACGGTTTAGATTTAGATTAGATTAAAACTTAAAATAATTTTTTTGAAATTCAAGACAGCGGATGTAATATGGTGGGTTGAAAATTTTACCTTATTCGCATTTTTTCAGATTTGGTATTAGAGAGTCTTCGGGGTCGTGTATTACAAATATGAAGTTAACTTTTTACAACTATTAGGTTGATAAGATGTCTAAAATTGATATTCTGGGGTTCTTGAGGCGTATACAAACTCAATATGTAGTATAAAATATATCGAGCTAAGAAATTTACATCTCAGGTTCTTTAAACAGATAAGGTTTTGGGGTCTATATTACCAATTTAAAATTAATGATAGTGGATTTACTATGACAGAAATATTTGTTTGACATAATTTTACTGGTATTTGGAAAACTCTAAAAACCAAAGAATTTATAGTGATTCATTTTAGGGTGATTTACAACTTTGGAAAAAATGGGTACTTTTTTGCCACCTTGGAGTCATTGCGAGGTACACTAATCTCGATTAGTACTTAGTTCAAATATTATATGGATATCATAATGAATTCTAAAACTAAAAATAGAAAAATAAAATTTTTATAAAAAAATTGAACCGACTTCTAAAAGTGTGTTAAAAAGTGAAAAATAACTATAAATTTTTATATGAAATTGAACTTTTTGTAGTCGGCGCCAAATTATTTGTAAATGAAATAAATGATTACTAATATATACAAATTATGGTAAGAAAGCAATTACAAAGAAATTTGGATTTTATTAAAATATTTCTCACTACTCCGGTGATTCATAGATGTCGTTCGACTGGCGATATTTTTCAGTCTGACATTGAGGAGGGTGCGTGGCAGATTTGCAATATCCTACCGACATACCTTGGAATATATATGTCATATATCAGTTATTTCCTGCGAATGTTGCTCTCGGTCCGATACAGTTCCACTGACGAGACCATAAAGTGATCGAAACGCGTATGGAGAGAGGACCGGAGTAGTATTAGCAGGAAATAAACTGTTTTATATATATTTTTTCCGTTTCTCTGCCTGAAAGGAGAATACATATATGACAACTGCTTAAATACGGCAGGTAGATTTCTTCATTTCTTCCTGAAATTTTGATTTTTCTAGAATAATATATTTCACTTAGAAGGCAGTTTATTTATTTTTACTATTTTTCACTGCAATATTAAATGCGTACATTTTTAAATTATTAAAATGAAAGACGTATAATGAATGATCGGAACCTTGATCGGTTCTTACGAGTGTCAATTGCAAGTCGGCAAATCTTTTGTTTTTTAATGACATGACATGCTGACACATTTGATTTAGGGCACAGTACTTGTCATTCCTTCTCCATCGAGTATAATATCTCCATAGACATCTGGCGGCTTAGCATGAAGACATCGGCTTCGTGCATTCCTTTAACATGTGTGTGAGTTGCAACTAAAAATTGTTTCATTCCTGGGACAGGATAGCAGTGTCGACTGAAAGATACTTTAGTATTATAAAATCCAATATATATATATATATATATATATATATATATATATATATATATATATATATATATATATATAATGTAGTTTCTTGCAATTACAGGGAATCTATTACATAAATAAAATATCACACCTTGTCCGTGGCATGTGACAATTGCTAAAGCAAGAAAAAACAGCCAGTCCATCCTTCTCACTTGTTTTGTGCTTCAAAGTTACATGAACAAAAGCTTGTGGTCAGTTGATATCAGATTATGTAAATTCAGGTGCACTTTTAGCCATTTTGAAGTAATCGGGCTCATTTGGAACATAAATATTTTTTACTCTTATATAAAGATATCACACCCTTTTTCTATTATTCTAAGATGATACTTTACATAAAACATCTTAAAATAGGTACATTATCATTCATTCATCTTAGATTCAGAATATTTTTAAAAATAAAATGTGTTAGTGTAACACGTTCTTTATCATCCTGAAGCATTTAAATGTTAAGGTTTAGACATAACTAGTATTGAAAACTTAAAAAAGGAAACATAAAACTTAGATTAAATAAATTTAAAACTATTCCATATCTTTAAAATTCAAATATAACGATGTAAAATATCTGCCCTATATTAGAATTGAAACTCCAATTCATCATCCGGTAATCTTCATCGATAAAAAATCCCAGCGATTTTCCAATATAAGAGGACCTTCTAATGTAAGCATTCCATTACTTTGATTTACTAACGCGACGTAGTAAATTTATGACCCTCAGTGTTCAAATAAAAAATATTTTCCAACCGAGTTGCCATTTTCCAATTGAAACGATTTCAAGATTGTCGCGTTAGTTTTTCATAAAAGGCGGGGATACTATAACTACTTGCCATGTCTGGTTAGAACATAAATTATATGAAATATATGGCTTGTTTTGTACATACATGTCGCAGTAAATTTGTTTTTATTATTAAAATTAATTTCCTATATATTTGCTTATGTTAATATATTATAATAGACCATTTAAAAATTAATAAGCTTACAGGTACCAAAAAACAAAAATATACTCAAATATTTTCAGAGACGATTGTTTACAACTATCTTTTACTTATGCCCCATTAAATAAATGACATTTTTTAGTATTAGCGAATAATATTTCGATGGTGGCTACGAAAAAAATCTCAACAAAACTTTGGGCAGGGCAAAAAATTTCTTCATGAAAAATTCGTGCAGGAAAATCACTCAACGATAAGTACGATGAAGAAAATCTCATTGTTAAAATTGCGGTGAAAAAAATCCCTTATTTTCAGTGCGGTGTTAATAATCACACAACAGTAAAAGCGGCGTAAAAAATATCTCTTTATTTTCCCAAAAACCCATTGGATTACGAGATTCCTCACCATATTCCAAGTCCGAATTGTTCATTGTATAATATATACTATAATTTTATTATTTATTATAGTCTACAAATTCATCAAATAATTTTTTAGTAATACCATTCAACTATATTGATTATACTATATACAGATGTCCAGGAGAGTGTGGGAAATTTTCCGGATATGAAAAAAACACATGAAAGGAGGACTACAAATTTATATAAACTTTTTTCGTATAGGCCTCCTCTTCGGAGATATGAGCTCCCAAAGAGCTGCAATGGAATCAAGTTTCTTACACATAATTATTGAATCACCAAGTATATTTAAATTGTGTATACCAGGTAATACCCTTCAAATTACTGTCCAAGAAAGTATTGTGAATTACTTACAGCTGGGGGACGGACTAACTGTGACACTCATGACCCTATTTTTACACCTAGTTTTGGACAATCTTTTTTTTGTATATCTTTAACTACTGACTAAAAATTATTTACTCTTCATTCATGTCGCTAATCTTAACCGTTTTCGAAAAAACATCATTTTATTTACACCGTTAGTCCCCTAATTTCTGTCGGCTTGAATATGAAACAGAGGAATTTTCCCCTGTCACCATAATTTCAATAAACAGGTAAAATAATTGCTTAGTTAAAAACATCTTAGGAGGGTTCAACATGGGCTTTGTTAAGTCTGATATACTCGCAGACACAACGAATTGAATACTGCTGTACCCGCCACAATAACAGCATTTTTCTTTATTTGATCACAATGACACGTGATTCTCCGTAGAAGTTCCTCCCTGCTATCAACCGGAGTGGAATACATCAAGGTTTTGAGGTGTCCCCACAGGTAAAAATCCAACGGCGTTAGGTCGAGAGATCAAGGAGGCCAGACAATAGGCCCTCCTCTACATATCTCACGGTTTGGATAGACGTTATTCAGGTGCTCTCGAACAGCAACGCTAATATGAGGTGGTATCCCATCGTGCATGTAGTAGATGTTTCGACGGGTTTCAGGTGGTAAATGCTGTAATAAATCATGAAAAGCGTTATGGAGGAACTCAAAATAAAGTTCTCCATTCAGTCGTGACGGCAATAAGAATGGTTCAATCAAAAAATTGCCAATAATTCCTGCCCAGACATTAATTAATTGGAATTGATGCTGATGATGCGAAACAATAGTTGTATGAGGATTTTCGTCAGGCCATACATGTGAGTTGTGTAATTTTATGATACCATTTTTGGTAAATCCTGCTTCATTCGTGAAGAGAATAGTGCTAATAAGGTTTACATAATTTCATTGCTAACCGAATAGCCAGTTTTCAAACTGCATTCTACGGGGAAAATCTTCAGGAATCAGTTCATGTATTTTTTACAAATGACATGGATATAACAGCTGTTCTTAAAGAAATTCATGTTCTATTGTTTTCGACGTATTAAACTGGGCTGCTAATTTCGGAGAACTCGTTGAAGGAGTGTCATCTACAGTATTTAAAATATTTTCCTCTAATTGCGACGTATGTACTGTTCTTCCCCGACCAGCATCAATACTTCTTTTTCAAAATTTCCTAAAATTATGAAGAAATTTAATAATATTACTTTGTTACCTAGCAATGTTTGCAACAACAGTATTTTGCTTTTGGTGCCGATAAAATAAAACGCTCATTTTTGACAAACCTAGCTCGAAATGCAATTCACAGAATTAGACGTTTCTAACTTAAGAGGTAAACTCTAATTTTGGATCGAATTTTTCTTATCATAAGGTGGAAGGTTTTGATAGGAACAAAGATGTATCTTTTATCGAAATACGCCAAATACATTTTATAAATAAAATTACGTTTTTTTTAAAAAACTTGATTCCATTGCAGCTCTTTGGGATCCCATATCTCCGAAGAAGAAGCCTATACGAAAAAAGTTTATATAAGTTTGTAGTGTTCCTTTCACGTGTTTTTTTTTCATATCCTGAAGATTTTTCACATTTTCCCAGAAACCTTGTATATTATCTCAAATATTCTTTTATAAATACCAGAGTTCAAAATATCTAACCCATACTACACTTTTTTTTACAAAACTGCCCTTTCAAATATTAAACATCAACATGAATTTAAAACGATTTCTCCCCAATTCGAAAGCGATATATCCCAAAGCCCTTTAGTCTTCTTTATGACTTTCTAAAGTATGGGATTTTTGGAAATACTGCCGTTATAGACAAAGCTATATTGCCTGTCGGCCAATATTAGGGTCCCAAATGCTGACAAACTACCTTCCATAAGTTTTAATATTGAAGTCATTGGAAGCGAAAAATGTTATAAGATATGTTCGATCATTTTAAATTGTGTATCGGTAAATATATGCCCAAAAATATTATAATGTGGGTTTTAAAAAAATTTTCAAATAGTACATTATTAATTTTTGATTTCATAAAAATCAGAAGAACAATGTTTGTAGGATTGGCTTATAACAATATACCACACTCTATGTCAAAATGAAAAGGCAAGCTGAATTTTAGGATTTTTCCGTTAAAAATCATAGTAAGCCATGGATAAAGAACGAAAGAAGATGTTATGATACTTATACACTCACAGACAAAAGTATTGCATATTTTATTTTTAAGTATTTTTTTTATATTGACATGTTTTTCTTTACAACTTTATGTATTCTTAATTGTTAAATATCTTGCCAGAGTGATATACGTATATTAATCAAAATTAATTTACATATTTAAGTCTTACAATAGATTTAAAGAGGAATTAATGAAATAGCCTGAGTTTGTTTATAATATTTAATTGGAAAGAACAAGAATGACTCAAAATTTTTAATACAACATCAAACAGTTTAGTACTTAATATTTCCTCCAATAGCTCTAGTGACAGCCTGAATCCTCCTAGACATACTCCGCAGAAGGTCTTTAATCGTTTCTTGCGAAATACGATTCCATTCTTCCTGTGCAGCAATTTTTAATTGTGCAATTGATTTGGGAGCTGGATTTCGTGTCCATATATGTCGTTGTAAGATGTCCCATAAATGCTCTATGGGATTTGCATCAGAATTCATTGGTAGCCAATTTAGAGTCACATCAGCTTCAAGATACTAGATTACTATTTTTGCGGCATGTGCACAGTCATTATCATGCATTACCATGAATTCGTCGTACCCAATGACGCCGGCATAAGATAAAACATGCTCTTCAAGGATGTTGTGTAGGTACCAGTTAACATTCATTCTTAAATTCACCGTACGATATTCCCGATTGATGCTACCCCATAGCATAATAGAACCGCCACCAAAGCTAACGGTTTGTTCGAGATTACATTTTGCAAAACGTTCTCCAGACTTATGGTCTACTTTACCACGTCTATTTAGCTTCCATAATTGTTTCCTAGTTACATCTGTGAAAAAAACTTTTCCCCATTGGTCTTCATTTCAGTTAGTATGAGCTCTTGCTAATTGTATTTGTTCAGTTTTGTGACGTGAGAGAAGCCTAGAAACTCTGGCAGGTTTTGGATGTAAACCGACCTCTTTACGTTTTTTATTACTGTTTTGACACTTACATTAACTTATCTTTTGATTACTAATTCATTTTTGAGGTGCGGAGCAGTACGTGTGCGATTTCGCAAAGATTGAGTTTTCAGATATTGTCATCTCTTGACGTTGTACATCTTTTTCTTCCTTGACCAGGGCGCCTTTTGTATTCTCCAGTTTTCCTCTATAGCTTTCTTCTCTTCTAAAGGTGCCTATCTTCTTATGATGTTGGTGACCACGTTGGCCCATCTTATCCTATTCACTACGGTTCGGAATAGGTTAGTTGATGTCAGGCCAGTCCATTTTCTAAGATTGGCCAGCCAGGATATATGCCTGCACCCAGGGCCTCGTTTGCCCCCAATTTTACCCTGTAATATCAATTGCAGGAGTCGGTATTTATCATTATGCATAATGTAGCCAAAACAAGCCAGTTTTCTGTTCTTTATAGTAGTAATAATTTTGTTTTCCTTTCGGGGCCTCTCCAGAATCGTAATGTTAGTTGTATGGTGTATATGATACCCGTAACGTGCATCGGTAGCACCACATTTCGAATGCCTCTAAGCGTTTGGCAACAGCCTCGGTAGGACTCCAATTTTGAACTCCGTAGAGGAGAACACTGAAGACGTAGCATCCATTCTTATGCATATATTGATATTCAGAGAGAGGTTACAGAGTACTTTCTTAAGGCGGGTAAAAGCGTTTCTGGGTTTTTCAATACCAGTTCTTATTTCACAACCGTGATCCCATGTATCACTGATATTGAAACCCAGATAGCATATTTTCTACACTCCCTCTATTGGTGCATCGTTCACTGTAAATTGGGCGTTTATGTTGATGTTCTTGCTAATAATAATTATTTTAGTCTTTTTATAATTTACTTTTAGTCCGTATTCATTGCATGCTTCTACAACATTATCCATCATTCTCTGGAGACCCTCTGCACGCTGCCAGCAGCACCGCGTCATCTGAATATCTAATATTATGGATAAGTTGACCATTTACCACAATACCGTCTTTTGATTCATCCAAGGCTATTCTAAAGGTATTTTCGGAATATATATTAAACAATGCCGGTGACAATATGCATCCCTGTCGAACTCCCTTTCCGGCTACAAAACTATCGAACAGTTCGTCGTCGAGGCTTACTATTACTTTTTGCTGAAGATACAGTTTTGAGATGAATCTTATATCCTTACTATCTATTCCCGATTTTTTTAGAATATTAATTAGTTTTCCGTGCGATACCATGTCAAACGCCTTCTCAAAATCAATCGCTTTACTATACGAGAACTAGCCGATTGATGGATACGCACTATCCACGCAATATCTTCTTATCCGCAACCCTCATTGGCTAAAGTAACAATTTTAACAAATACTAAATCACTTAAATATTGCATCTTAGCAAGAAAACTACAGAATCAACAAAATAAGTAACGTTAAAAACAAAGAAACAAAAGTGCAACCCTGTATTGCTATTTACAGTAAAGCGATTTAACTAACATTTTACTAAAAATAACCTCTGGCTTAATGACGCCCCAGTGTTTCCAACTCCAATACAGTAAATTTTACAGCCCAATTCTAGTGTACAGCTCATAGATTTGGAATGTATTGTTCTTTTGACCTCGAGGATCAGGCGCAATACCGGTCGTATTTCAGCCGAGTAGAGAATACGTTTGGCGCTTGCTGCTGAATTAAGTCCGAGTAGTTAATGGAGAGATTATTGCGACTATCCCTATTTTATGTATTGTTTTAAATAAAGAAATAGCTAGTTAATTTGGATAGTGGTTTATAAATCTTGAGTGCTTCTTTTGCTCTAGTAGTATTACAGTTTAAATAATGTATACCTAACTGGTTTATCTATAAAAGCAAAATATATAAAAAAGATTTCCACTTAAAAGTTCGAAATACCAAATAGGACAGTTCTTAAAAACATAAAGGTAACTTAGTTTGAGTGCACAGTTTAATTTTTTATTTTTGAAAGATGGTGTAGCAATTTAAGAGCCAATAAATAATTGCTAAATAATTATTTTTAAATATTTCTTTACAACAAATGTCGGGTTGAATTAGACCACTAATAAATTTAAAAAGCAACTAACCCAATGAAAAGTTTTGTCAAAGATAATTGTAGTTGTTCAAAGTTCAGTTTTTAGGATATTCTAAGAATTGTCTCCCCAAAAATGTTACCAAGGAGCTGAGGAGTGAGATATTTTCATGTGGTTCCCAATATACAGGGTGCAGCATTTATCTTGAGACAACGAAATATCTTGGTGGGATCACATTTTTGCGGAAAATGTTTTTTATAAAAATTACAGGGTGGAGAGGGGTTAACTAGTAATGATCTTGAAAACTACCTTGACTGTGTTCTTCAAGGTTATTTGAAGGTCAACTTTAGAATTTTAAATAGGACCTCTAAATTTCGATCCGTTGAATGAAAATGGCAGGAAATTTTACCATCGAATATGACCTTGATCTCAAGATAAAGGTCAATTATTAAAGTTATTTCAGGTCAAAATAAAAAAGATCGCAGTATTTCGTGAAATGTTTCGTGCAAAAGTTGTTGAGCGGCACGGGAGCTCAGTGGTCACTATCACCTGAAAATAACCTTGATCTTAACCTTTAAGGTCATTTGAGGCGCAATTTCAAAATTTTAAAAGGTAATTTGCACGGCGCAAATTATCGTGATATTTTAGAAAGTTATCTTTCATTATTGCTTGATGATGTACGCTTAAGTGTAAGGCAACAAATATGGTTTCAACACAATGTATGACCAACGGATTATTCCCAATTAGCTCAAGTGTTGGATCGTGAATTCAACGGACGGTGGAACGGTAAAGGAGGTCCAGTAAAGTGGCTCGCAAAATGCCAAACTTTACATCACCAAATTTTCATTATGGCGTTATTTGAAGAGTGAAGTTTATGAAGACGTGCCAACAACTCGTAAAAACGAAGCAGGGGATCAGAGATGCTTGTGCGAAAATAACACCTGAAATGCTCCTCAGTTGTGTGTAATAAGTGTATTGAAGTTGAGGGTAACTATTTTAAGCACTTTTTGAAATAAATTCTTATGAAACCTTTAATATGATCATATAAACTGATAAGGGACGATGGGACTCCAAAAACAAGAACCCCATTTATGAGGGGCAAGGGAACTCACCGAATATAAGCAGCTCGATATTGAGAAGCGAGAGGACTCACCGAAAACTAGAATCCCGATGGTGAGAGGCGAGGAGATTTACCACGTCGTTGTTCCTGAGTAGTGCTAAAAGTAATTAATCATGCCCATAGTTGTATTAAGTACTGTTTTTGCAAATTATGAACGAACGAACATTTTCAAATAGTCCTAAAGATCGAGATCAAGGTAATGTAATAGTAACTTTGCAATCTTAGTAAGAAATATTTTCGTTTGACCTTGAAATGACCTTGATATTAAATCTTAACTTTAAAGTCAAGAAATTCCTTTAGTATTAGGGTAACAAATTGCTTTAAATTCAAAATAGATGTAAATTATTCACGATTTTTAGTACAAAATCATTAAATTTATGTAGAATGAACATTAAATTTGCATTAAATTAAAGGTTATTTTTAACAGTGCATGATCACTTCCGTAATTTTGATGGAAATAGGAACTTATACTTCGTATGCATTGGAATGTTTGTAATTGTTATGTTAGTGTATGTTAAAAATCAATAATTTTCCTTTACTTCTAATGTTTATTGAAATTGTAAGAACAGCTTCATATGGTATTTTACAAAAAAGACATCACGTTTGTAATCATATCATTACCGATATTACTGTAATCAAACCACGCTAGTAAGTCTGCAGCTCTCAATGGCTCTATTATTCTAGGCGTTATCTCTTGGCCAACTTCATCTTCTTGTTCACTCTACTATTGTTCACTTATGACGTTCTGTAAGAAGTTGTTCATTTGAGAATTCCTCTGGTCTCTCGGCATTGCTGTCCGTATCAACATAATCCTTCCACATCATTCTCAGCATCACAATCTGTGGCATCTTGAGAAGATGAGGAACCACGATACTTTTGAATCTGCATATAATTGCGCCCTTTTGGAAATTGTAAAAGTTTTACGCTGTTGTGGAGAAATTTTTTTGCGTCTTATTACTAAGCACTGCGTTCAATTGCGCTAAACACTTGTTACTGCGGATGAAAAGAACTCACGGGACGCATAGTCACCAGAAGAGGGTGCGGAAGCTAGAATAAATGACCATCATAATAACCGGCATATTTTATTTAAAGGTATGCGAACATATTTCAATTTAAGTAGCAGGTCTATAACACTAGACAGAAATATAAAAATGAAGAAGAGATTATAAACTTCTAATCTTCTTTTTTTCAAGATAAATGGTTTAAATTGTCTTCATGATATAACATAATTATTGTGGAGCGCTCTGAACAGTTCTTTAAAAATCTTTTTTGATTTTTTCAATATTTTCAGTATGTGTTTTGTAATAGGATCTCCGTAGGAGTGAAATATATTCTAGATGTGATCCCACTAACGAAAAATACAATATTCTTAATGAGCCAACAGACAAGTTTTTATCCATTCTAACTGAGAATCAGATACAATACTCATATCTTTTCTTTGAATAATAACACACTCTAGTTCTATATCGTTTAACCTATACATCACAGCATTACAATTACCTTTTGTTTTACTAAAAGTCATAGTGACATACTTTGCCGAATTTAATTAAAAATCATTAACTTTGCAGCAGTCTACAAAATTATTTATATCTATTTGCAAGGTCAAGGAGACACCTTAACAAATAGTTATAAAGCTATTTATTATCAGCAGTCGATAAATTTTATGGTTCCCCTGAGGAGCCATTGATGTGACATGCAATAAACCTAATTTTATCGTTTGGGTGCATTTTATTAACGTATTTTTAAATGAAAATAAAGAAATCTCATCCAAACCAATTACTTTTTTTTTGCATAAGCCAGGTTAACTCCGTCGAAGATCATGGAAAAATCCCTATAGATAACATCTCCAAGATCTCAAGTAACACTTTCCTGTTGTTTAAAGCACATTTAGTTTATCCAATTATAAATTAGACTAGCCAAAATATGAGGTTTTAATAATATATTCTCTATCAACAGATAGGTATAAATAAACTTTTCTGATAGCTCAAATCCATTCAGCGACTTCCTAAAGAGTAACAATAAATATTTTTGAAAAATAGTTGATATCTAAAAGACTTTGTGCATTTTTATTAAATATTGTTTGTACCTTGTGTTTAATCATACTTTATACTTACCTCTTGCCTTTGCTATCAAACACTGAGTCATTAGGCCATTGTCTGAATATAAAACTGCCATAACTGTTTAAAATAATTACCTACCCCATGCTATACTGGTATTTAAATGAAAAGGGCATTAGTAAGGTGTAACTTGAAGAAGCAGAGCAGAGCTGAAGACTAGAGGCGGCACCAGCGAGCAAGGTGCTAAGCTAGCCCCTAAGCCGTAGAGTTGGAGTGGGTATTTAACAGAACGCCACTGAATTTGGGTCAGATAAACGCAGAAACCCCCAAATTGTTGCTTGGGTCTAGCGTTCAACTCGGCTCAAAAAAAAATAAATAAATAAAATTGCTACACAAAATATTAATAAAAAGTGAATTCACTGCAAAATGACAAGAAGTTGCGGGACAAATAAAACTATAAAGGCTTAGCTCTAATATCACTCTTCATTCATATAAAATGAGGTCACCGAAGGATTCTTTTCTGAAAAATTCACTTAGAGTGGATTGTTCTCGTTCCCGGTGGGTGGAACTGGCTTTCTTGTACCCAGAAGGTGAAACTGGATTTTCCTCTATCCGAGGGTGAACTTGTTATTCTACCCCGAGGGTGGAACTGGGTTTTCTGCGTGAACCCCGATGTTTATGGGGTTTCGACTGATTCCTTCGTTGACACGTGAAAACTGCCCAAAATACCTGTCTCCAGGTTTATCTCGATAAAAAAAACATAACTGCCATTCTGGCAAAAGATACGGTACACCAAAACTCAACAAAAATATTAGGATAATTTTCGACTTTCCATCTCAGAATCCCAAAAACTTGGTAACTAAAAATTGAGATGGAAATCTGCGGCTGCTTCGGCCGAATCAAGCCAGAAAAAATGAAAAATTAACGCAAAATAGCCTCCATTTATAACTATGGCCTAGCTTGCGCACTAATCGACTTTCGTTAGGCGCGTTCAATTGCTACGTGTGAAAGAAATGACAGTTCAAAAAGAAAGACACTGGGTAAAAACAGTCGGCTGAAATGCATTTGTTACTTAAGAAAATTCGTTAATCATTAACATTTTCCACTCAAAATAAGAATAATAAATTTATTAAGTAGTAGTTATTTTTATATTCAAGATATATAAGTTAATACACCAATAGAAATTTTTCGATTTCTGCAACCCAATATTCATACAATCACATCAAATGTAAATATAAATGGCCGGGAAAAAAACAAGATCTATCTGAATACAAAAAAAAGTTAGCGGTAAGTTTGATATTGATAAGAAAATACCTAAGCACAGTGTAGTGAAATACGAAAGTAGGGCAAAATAATGGTAAATAAAATGAATCGAAACTGTACTTAATGAAATGCCTTGCTTCAAAGAATTCCTGAGACATACTTAAGGAAAATGATACTGTGTTGCCCATAATAACAGTATTTGCAAAACAAGGTTAAATTAACTGAATTAGCCATAGTGAACTTAAGCGCAAAATTGACCAGTGACAACCAGCGTTTTTTTTAAATCTGTGAATATTAGCGATTTCATTTTCCATACCTATTTTTTCATCCCCTTCTCACCGCCCTTTTTTAATGTTTATTTGGCTTCCAATCTATATCGAATTTACTACAGATGTACTTGCCAATATAAAGATAAACTATTACACTGTGCCTCACACAATCTGAGAATTGCTAACCTAGACGTAAAAAAAAAACAAAAGAGCTCCCAATTTCATTGGATTTTTTCATGATTCAATCAGCCCTACACGTACAAGCTTCACAATCAATAAACTTTTTGAAACAACCAATTAAAATAATGGAAACTCAAACGTTACTTTAAATTTCAAAAAAGAATATTCCGAGTACATAATCTTCTAAAATATCAAACTTAACAAAGAATATGTCAGATGGCAGCTAGCAACGCCAATGTTGCTAGTTCTCGAAATCTAAACGGTTACTCTCGTAGCTTTTATTGAGTTTTTCATTAAAACATCCGAAAAAATTTTTGTGTGCTAGTTCAAATATTTAAACTTAAGCGACTTTTATTATGCTGTCATTTTTGAATGGATTTTCACATGTAAAAATAGGAGCTAAAATAACCATATTGAAGAAACTAAACTCTAATATCATCATGGAAGGATTTTTACAGTTATTAACGATGGAGTTCCGAAGACTACTTGCCTTTCTTATAGAGAATCGTCAGTGTACGTCATTTATAAGTTTTTCATATCTAGAGCAAACAATATTTTCATCTTTTGTATTTTTCGCGATCAAAAATTAAGAAACAGAATTAATTATTTCTACCTTACCTATTCAAATCCTATTTTGATTTATTGGTCTATATTTATACATTAAAATAATTTAAATTAAACGGCGAAACTTACAACTATCCAGAACATACCAAGGATAGCAGAAGCAATACACAAGAACACCAGACAATATTAAGCTCTCTAGTAATTCAGGCTGTGGTTTCAAGGCATGAGTTACCATGACTTCGTAGAGTAATGGTACACCAGTAGCAGCCGACAACTAGTTGTGTTGCTAAATACGAGGGCTTCCTTTCTAATTTACTGTTGTGTTTCCCACTAATAAAGCACTTTATATATGAGTCTGTAGCTTTATTAAACATTTTTGGAAATAAAGTTTCCCCGCTCGGTTATAAATTGCTTGCAATGAACTGTTTTAAAATTAATTAATTTTAAAATTGGTTGTTTCGGGCAAATAAATAGTAACGCAGGAGAAATGAAAGGTTTTAAATTTTCTATATTTGTTTTTAAACAACATTTTAAGATTTATTCTTTTTTAATTATTTGATTTTGTGGTCATTGTTTGGTGAAAAAAATAAACGCATCTAAATATAGATCCTGCAAATTAAAAAATGACTAAAGTAGCTCGTAAAGTAAGAAATGCCTATATTTCTCCGAAATCTAAAGAACTGTTCGTAAAGTTCATGTATCCAATCATATTTTTCTTTGCGCATATTTTGCAAATATTTTCTTTCCTGTAAAGTTGTTCGTGATATGATATCATTGATATTTTTTTCCAATAAGGCATTTCTGATTTTGACTCTTCCTGAAAATGTGGATCCAAAAACCTGATGTAATTTGAGTTTAACATTGACATATTAGGAGTTACAAACTCTTCATTACTTTTTTATTATGTAACAAATAGTCGGGGAGCCCAGTGGATTTTAGTAGCTGATGAAGAGACATGGCCCCACCAAAGTTTTTTGTATGTATTTTGACACCCTGACTACGAATATTGACGGTGGATTCCCAAAAAAATGGTCTGGTAATTTGCTATAGACAAAAACCTTTTAGTATTTAAAGAAAATGGTAGAATAAAAAATATTTTCATATTCCTCTACGGATTCTAAGTAAAAAGTGTCTTTTGTGATTTTCCGTCCCACGAATAGTTTTTGAATTAAAATTTTTTTTCCACTTTTCAACATGAATAACATTCGATTAAATGAATATTTTCAAATTGCAGCAATTGATAGTTCAAGTTAAGAACTACAAGCTGAAATTAATTGCAATGCAAAAATATAATGCTTTTATTGCTTAATGCTCTAAACAAATATCGTTTTATCACTTATATATACGTATGCGCCGCCGGGTATAAAGAGAAGTAAAAGTCTACTTGCGGGCGCTCACCTAGTGCACATAATCCATTTTAGCTTTCGTTGGTCGTTAGGTTAATACTCTTTAAACCCTGTTTAATATATATATATATATATATATATATATATATATATATATATATATATATATATATATATATTTACATCATTCAGTAGATAGGTCCTCCTCATGTGGCGCATCTTTAGGTCATCCACCAGAAATAGTGAATATATATATAATTTTTTTCATGTATATAGAGTATTTTGTTATTCTTATTATAAATCCATTAAAATAATTAAAATAAATTTTTTTAATTTTCACATAAGCCCCTATCTTTACGTCCTCCAACGAAATCACGGTATTTATGTCACCCGGACGTATACTCCTTTTTCACAATCGAAGCGATACGTCCTCCAATATATAGTAATTTTATAGATTACAGTGGATCGCTAGCCCGACAATGTTGCCATTGTTTCAAAGACTTTTCATAAATACATTTAAATCTGCGCTTCTAAATATAAATCAACAAGGTTACGAAGAATTTTCCGAAGTTGTCTCTGAAACAAAAAAAATATTAATCAATTCCTTCAAAAGAATTGTCATAAGGGGTAAAAGGGGACGGGGAGTTCCGGTGCTCATTAGTAAAGACGTCCAAGATTATTTAGAAATAGTTCTAAAATGTCGAGATAATATTCTCAAAAAACCCAGTAGTTATCTATTTGGAAATCCAAATACTGGGCAGCCATTTGTGGGTTATAAAGTTTTGAGAAAATATGCCACACTAAGTGGAGTTAAAAACGCTGACGCCCTCACATGTACTCGATTAGGAAAGCATTTGGCTACATTAACCCAGTTATTTAATATGAGTGAAAATGATATGGAGCAACTAACCTCTTTTATGGGTCACACCTTAGGAATCCACCGATCATCTTACAGACTACCTGATGATATTTACCAAATATCAAAAATATCCAAATTACTCATACTTATGGAAAAGGGGGAAGCCGGTCAGTTTAAGGGCAAAAGTTTAGATGAAATTGATTTGAATTTAGACTAAAATTTGCTCGAAAATGATGATTTAGGAAAAAAACTAGAGAACAAGGAGGTTAATACAGAAGATCAAGATAGCGATCTTGAGTTGCAAGTTCAAAGAAATAATAACAATGTAATAAAAAAGAAGCAAACAGAACAAAAAAGATTGATAGATGGACAGAACAACAAAAGAAGATTGTTATAACGTACTTTAAAAATCATATAATACAACATAGACCTCCCAGGAAAGCTGAATGTGATGAACAAAAACTGGCTAAAAATAAAAGTCTTTGTGCAAAATATTTATACAAAGAAATAAAAAGAGTTAAGCACTTATTTAAATATATACTTGTAAGTTTCCTTTTCCATTTTTGTGTTTAATGTTATTCGATATAATATGTTTCTGTTTTGTTTATTTTTATCGGAAAATATATCAATAAATACAAGTTATTCTTTTTTTTTGCATATCAAGGACGTATCAACAGGCTTGTCCCAATTAATACTATAATATGATCAGTGGCGTAACTAAGAGTATATGCTCCTCCCCTCCGCAGACATTTGAATGCGCCCTACTATTTGACACCGGTTTTGATCCTTCGTATTTATTCATTTTCATCAAGGGACTTGAAGTCACCCTTGGCTGTGCCCCCCCCCCCCGCACCGCGGGGTCGTTATTTACGCCACTGAATATGGTATATCTTACCAGCGTCGTAACTAAAGTCTGGCGGATCAACGATATTAAATTTTCATGCATTTTCAAAAAAATCTAAGGCTTCCATTTTTACCTATATCAATAAATTTTAAACTTCTTTTTTGTTTTGGTTTAGAAAGCACAAGAAAATTCTAATTCAGGATTATGGAATCCATTATTATTGTAGTGCAACGTATAAAAGAATTAAAAATATCATTGTCTAAATATCAACTAAATTGAGATCTCTAGTGGTTTATTTAAAATGTTTCCGAAACTTTAAGCACATATGTAAGAAAAAATTATAGAATATTTTGACAAAATCTTGTACATCCTGTAAAATAATATTTTTAAAATTTTAATACAAAGATTATACAAATACATCCATTATCTCTGTTTGTTTTACTTGGTAGTTTTTTGAGTTAGCCAACCGCTTCGGTATTTTATTCTTACTCTGTTTTCGTTTACATTTTTTTAGCGATAATCTTGGTTATTCGTGAAATAATCTGATTTTCAAAATATTTCCCAAATTACAAAAATTCTACGGTGTTACAGATCCGAGGTTAATTTTTGAGAGATTTTGTTACTATCCCAAACCTTAAGTTAAAAAGGGCCAAAGCCGAAAAACAATTCTCCACATTTTTCTATTTAAATGAGAGTTTTAACGTCGGCATTAAAAATTAAAAAAATCGATTAACTGAAAAGCTACTCCACAACTTATTGCAAACATAAGCCGTCGTAATGGTTTTATAACTGATTTGTAGTCGATTTATTTTTTTATTCCATTTCGAAAAGCCTAACAGAAAGGTACTTGAAGTGTCCAGCTCTAATTTTAATGAAACTTCAATATGTTGTAGACAACACAAAAATAAGAGACACTTTTTTTTATCTGTGGAGATTCATTTTAATGGGGTAAAATCCGCCCTTAAAATTCACCCTTAAAAACAGTATTTTTGAAATATCTCATGTTCTATTTTTTATAAGGGTAAACCATCTATTTGTGTACGTAATTTAATTCTAAAAATTACGAAATTTAATATAATTATTTGAAAATATTTTTTTCACGAATACTATAAGTCACTTAAGTTGACGGGTTTCGGAGTTTCTAAAAATAACTAGTAAAAGAGGGTGAGCCACCCCCATTTACTTTTTTTTTCTTAAATCTCAAGTTCTAATTGAGATATCTTTACAAAACAAGATGAAAATTACTTGTTATTTGAAATGATGTTGAATTAACGTATTTTCAACCCCAAAAGTATCATCCCCTATTTTTTATAAGGGTACATCATGGTACACCATCTATTAGCGCGCGTAATTTAATTCTAAAAATTTCGATATTTAACTAAATTGTTTCAAAGTATTTTTTTCACGAATACCATAACTAACTTAAGTTGACCTGTTTTGGGGTTTAAAAAATAAAGTAATAAGGAGGGTGAGTCAAATACATTTTTTCAAATCTCAATTCTAATTGAGGTATACCTACAAAACAAAGTGGATATTACTTTCTAGTTTTAGCGAGGTTACCCCATATTGCTTTAACCCTACATGTAGATCATTCCTTATTTTTCATGAGGATTAATCTTGTAATTCATTTATATAATTTAATTCTAAACATTACGAAATTAAACCAAATTTGTTGAGAATACTTCTTATACGATTACAATAAGTAATTTATGTTGACGTGTTTCGGGGTTTCCGAAAATATACTAGTAAAAGAGGGTGAGCAACCTCCAAATACTTTTTTAATATCTCCAGTTCTAATTAAGGTATCTCTACAAAACAAAATTAAAATCACTTCATATTCGAAATGATGTTAAACTATGGTATTTTTACTCCCAAGGAAATTATTTTTTATTTTCTATAAAAGTGAACCATCATTTCATATATATATTATTATTCTTAAAATTGTCAAATTTTTATTTAAATGAATGTTACAGAATTAGAAATCACTATTGGCCAGAATAATAATAACACTACGCAACAAATTTTAGTATATTGGTTGTATCTTGTATGAAAAGTGTTTGTTAATTTTGGGGCGCTGAATACAAAAATGACAATGAAATTAAAAACTTACTTGCAATTTTCAAGAACGAGCTTTTTAATAACAATACAAATATGCCACATGCATTCTTGCGGTTACATTGTTAATATATAGGGACACATGGCATCACGTATCTCTAAAACTCGAACTAATATTAAGAAAATAAGTTTAGTTTCAGTTTAGTTGTCCAGTGTAATTTATAGACATGAATGCTTGACCAATAAAATAAGTTTATACTTTCTTATTAATTAGAAGAAAAAAAATCTGTAAGCTCTATAACGTTCATATCAACTGAAATTTGGCAATTTTAAGAATAAATATACATGTATAAAATAACATCCTTCGAATGATGTCCTTGGGGGTGAAAATACTATAATTTAACTTCATTTAAAATAACAAGTAATTTCCATTTTATTTCATAAAGTTATCTCAATTAGAATTTCAGATGCCAAAAAAGTATTTGGGGGTGTCTCACCCTCTTTTACTAGTTTATTTTTAGAAACCACAACCTAAGTGACTTAAAAAAAATTTCGTAATTTTTACAATTAAATTACGTGCGCAAATATGGGATTTACTCTAATAAAAAGTAAGGGATGATATCCTTGGGCGAGAAAATACCATAGTTTAATATCATTTCGAATGACAAATAATTTTCATTTTGTTTTGAAGAATTATCTTAATTAGAAAATATTAAGAAATATATATTTGGGAGTGATTCACCCTCTTATACTAGTTTCTTTTTGGAAACCCCGCAAGATGTTAACTTTAGTTAATTATATTATTCGTGGAAAAAATATTTTCAAACAATTTCGTAATTTTTAGAATTAAATTACATGCGCATATTGATGGTTTATCCTTATAAAAAATAAGGAATGATATTTTTGGGGATGAAAATAATTTAACACCTCAACATCATTTTAAATAACGAGTAATTTCCATTTTGTTTTGTAAATATATCTCAATTAGAACTTCAAATTTAAGAAAAACAAGTATTTGGGGGTGGCTTCTCCTCTTTTACTAGTTATTTTTAGAAACTCCGAAACCCCTTAATTTAAGTTACTTATGGTATTCGTGAATAAAATATTTTCAAACAATTATATTAAATTTCGTAATTTTTAGAATTAAATTGCGGGCGCGAATACATGGTTTAATCCTATAAAAAATAAGGAATGATATCCTTGGGGATGAAACAACCCTAGTTTAACATCATTTCGAACAAATAATTTTCATTTTGTTTTGTAACGATATCTGACTTGAGGGGTGGAATTTAAGGGCGGATTTAACCCAGTCAAAATGAATCTCCTCAGATAAAAAAATACGTGTTTCTTATTTTTATACCCTCTACAACATATTAGAGTTTCATTGTAATCGGAGTCGGACTCTTCAGATACCTTCCTAGTAAGTCACACTCTAACGGTTGATTTTTGGAAGTGTTTTAATATTTCCAAAATAATCGAGATGAATACAGTGTTGCCATATTTTCGGAGGACCTATCCACCGCAAATAAGATAAATGCTAGTATTCACGGAGGATATATCCGCTGCAATTTAGCTACAAATATACAGATGAAATATACTCACTAAGGTGGCGCCACTTTTTTTATGTCAAAATCCTGAACTAAAATATACGAAATATCAAAAAAAACGTTATAAGTCATCCTTCTGAAAATTTGTCAGGAGTATCAGGATAATCCATAAACTTGTTTTACATGAAAAGCGATAGGTCATCCATATACGGATGACCTATCACACCGGGATGACCTATTAAATGCAAATTGTCTATTAGCGGAGGACCTACCTACAGCAGGATATATATATATATATATATATATATATATATATATATATATATATATATATATATATATATATATATATATATATATATATATATATAGATCCTTCGCTATTACAGTTTTTTCATATTCTACTCAGTTGTTAAGCCATTCATTATTCGAATCTTTCTACCTGTAAAAAAGACGGATTTTTTTCCTACTGTATACATTCAGAAAATGTAATAATAAAATATAATTTTTCAACCGGTCACAGTGGTCACATCCTTAAGATAAAACAAGAAAAATTATTCAGAAAAATTTAAAATAAACATCTTTTTAAAGGAAATTTGTACTCGCCTCGACGGTACATATACTAAAATTGGAACGATACAGAGAAGATTAGCATGGCCCCTGCTTAAGGATGACACGCAAAATCGTGAAGCGTTCCACATTTTTTTAAATTTTCGTCTGTCTTGGTTCCTTGAAAAAAGGGACCTCTTATTAAAAAAACAAATGGGTTTCAGACGGGATCGCTCTACCCTTGATCATCTGGTCGAATTGGAAATTTACATACAAACAGCATTCCGTAACACGCATCACTTAACCGCTGCTTTTCTGGATTTAACATCAGTTATATGTTCCTTACAAAACTGGGGAATTAAAGGCAATATGCTCTACTTCATCGAGGAATTTCTCAGGGATCGTTCATTCTGAGTAAAAATCAACAACTGCTTATCTCTCTCCTACATACAACCATCCGGTATACCTCAGGGATCAGTCTTGAGCCCTACCCTATTTATCATTGCTATGAATAGCATTAAATCTCACATTCCACCCAAGTCTCCCTTCGCTTATTTCCTGAAGACATTCTAATCTATCACACCTTCTCAGATAAATCGATAAGCGAGAGAATTCTTCAAACGAGCCTTATAAACCTCAACCAATGGGCCTCCTCCTTGGGATTATCTATTTCCCCCTCTAAATCAGCAACTGTTCACTTTTGTAAACGTAGATCTTGCCTTAAAACTCCAATCCCATTTTCAAACCCCCTGCTCATAAATTCTTGGGTCTATACTTTGACTCCTCTCTAAACTTTGGACAACACATTGGCTACCTTAAGGCTAAGTGTTCCAAAGATCTCATCATTTTAGGAATGCTATCTGGCTTTAAATGGGGTTCCCATCGTGTCTCATTATTACGACTCCACAGTCCCCTCATCCTCTCAAAACTGGACTATGACTCTGTGGCATACGCATCTGCCCCTCCTTACCATCTCAAAAGATTAGATCCCATCCATAATAGCGGATTACGAATGGTCCTGGGAGCTTTCCGTACCAGCCCCACCACCAGTTTATATTGCGAGTCAGAACTTCTCCCCTTCATCACAGAAGAAATCTCCTATTGCTAAACTATGCAAACTTTCTGAAATTTAAACCCTTTATATCGCATTCCAAATATTTCTTGCATCCTCCCCATCTCCCAACAATAGTCTCTCTGGCTCACATATGAGATTCCTTTCCCTGTGTCAAACCATCTCTCATCCGCTCCCAGACCCAATCTCTCATGAAAGAATCACAGTCCCTCCATCGCCTATCATAACCGATCGGTCCTTTCTGAAATACTCTAAGGAGACCTGCAACAGAGAATTCCTCAGAAAGCACTTTAATGAACTCACTCATACTAAATACAGAGATCATGCAATAGTATTTGCTGACGGATCCAAAACCAATTCTAGAGTTAGTGCAGCTGTCTTTTTTTCCCCTCATAAATACTCTTACTCCCTGTATCCCTCCACCAGTATCCTTTCCGCAGAACTCTGTGCGATCTTCAAGGCCACTGAGATAATAAAATAATCCCACAAAAAACTATGGACTATCGCCACTGATTCCTTAAACTCTATTACTTCTCTAAAATCATATAATCCCACTTACCCTGTTATCATAAATATAAAATAGAACCTGACAAGAATAATCATACAAAAAAAGAAAGTATCATTTCTATGGATACCTAGTCATGTGGGCATCGGAGGAAATGAGGAGGCTGACACTTTGGCAAAGCGTGATCCCACCTCTCTTTCTGTTAATCTCACCTTCTGCCCCGGAGATCTTCGTATCTTCTCAAAGCATAAAGTAAGAGCCCTTTGGCAGTTGGAATATGACCTCCAATTGGAAGAAAATAAGCTATATGAAATAAAAGACACAATATTCACTAATATTGCTCTTCAGAGCTTTCCTAGAAAACCCTTGTCCGTTATGGCCAGGCCTAGAATTGGCCAGACTAGATTAACACATGGCCATCATATTGATCGTTCTGATCCCCCCTTATGTAACCAATGCGAGGTAGCTCTTTCAGTTAAACATATTTTGGACTTCTGTCCTAAAAACTCTCGTCATCTGGTTGAACATGATATCAAGGACCCCGTTAAGGAGAAGCTTTCTTATGAAAATACCATGAAAATTTTCTACTTTCTTCGAGACTCATCCCTGTTATCCCATATATAAATCCTAACTTAGTACATACATGTATAAACATGTTAGTCCTTTAGTGTATAACCCTGTTTGTTTTTTGTTTATGTCCCCTGTTTTTATTAATATGTGTTTTAATATTTTATTTATTTATCTATATATTTATTTCTGGATGGCTTATTAAGAAACCAAATGTATAGTTTTGCTTTAACGCTTTTCCTCTTGAGTCAGTCCATATCCGAGGCTTTTTATCGGTGCTTTGAGCTGGTTACTGTTTTACAGAGGGTAGGCTGCTAACCTGACCCTCCAACCCTCCTCTTTTTTTGCAGTATTTATTCTACGACAGATAGTCGAAAAATCTATAGAATACAATAAACCAACATTTTTATGCTTTATAAATCTAACAAAAGCATTCGATCGCATAAAGCTAGATGACGTAATCCACCTGTTATATAAGAGAAATATTCCTATCAATATAATTGAGACCGAAAATGAAGACGACCTCCAGAGATTGTTAAATACCTTTAATCTTACGGGAAGAAAATATAATATGATTATCTCAGCCGAAAAAATTAAATGTATGACAACCTCAAAAGAACCGCTCCTATGCAAACTAGAACTAGACGGTCAAATAATACAACAAGAAATGAGTTTCAAATATCTAGGAATCGACATAACTAGTTATGGCAACATCAAAGATGAAGTAAGAGGGCAGGTGGCCAAAGCAAATAAAGTGGCGGGTTGTCTCAACGATGTGATCTGGCGAAACAAACACTTACAACAAGAAACAAAGATTCGGATCTATAAAACCACAATTAGACGTATTATGACATACACCTCAGAAACACGGCCAGAGACGACAAAAACGAAACAACTATTGGAGACTACAGAAATGAGAATACTTCGACGAATAACAGGAAAAACGCTACTAGACAGAGAAAAAAACGATAACATTAGGCAATCATGCAACACAGACTGCATTAATGAATGGGTCCTACAGCGTAAGACACAATGGAACAAACACATAAGCCGAATGACAGAGGATAGACTGGTAAGGATCGCACGAGATAAATCGCCTAGTGGTACATGCAGTAGAGGTCGACCACGGAAAAGGTGGAGCGATAATTTAAGTCCAGAATGAGGAAAATCGAGGAAGGAACAGGTCAGGGACCTATTATAGAAGGTAGAAGAAGAAGAAGAAGAAGCTTTTCCTCTATGGACACCAAAAAACCCTCATGGGTTGACGTGTCCTTAATTAATATAAATCAATCAATTAAAGGAAATTAACTAACACCACGGCACTGAGGCAGTACCTTACGAATCGCCATTTATCAGCAAACACAATGTCATTCTAAAAAATGAATTTGGTTCAAATATTATTGTGATTGATTACTATCTTATTGTTTAAAATGTGCGAATATATATTTTGCATAAAATTATAAATAATATATTCATTATTGTTTTTATGTCTCAATTTACTCCTTTAGAAAGACTGTGGCAAGTATTAAATATAAGCTTAGAGAAATTTATTGCCTGATCACGATAATCATATTAATGTAGTAGGTTTAGTGCGAAATATGAAACAGCATAAATTTACATTATGTTTATGCGGACCTAAATGCAATATGTCAATATTTAATTGATGTAGTGGCCGCGGTTAGATATGACTGCAGATAAATTTTAGGTAAAGCCAATAAAGTGACCAGGATTTCGTTTTATAACCTAGGGAAGCGTAATGACCAAATTTGTAATTTTTATTTTAAAAATTAATATAAATTAATCGAAGAGCAATATAGGCAACTCATATTTTCTCTGCCTAGGCCAGTTAATCTGTCCATATGTCGCAGCCATATACCCTATCCTATGTACTTCATGACTCAATAAAGAAATTTTATTAAAAAGAAAACTGTATTTTCTATTCAATTCAAATCTTGCGTAAATTTTGGGACACTTTTATTTTTGCAGTACCCATATACGTTAATAAGGCAAATATTCAAGAGCAATACCTGCTAACCGTAATTAATTTAATCAGTATCATCCAAAATGCATTTCGGTAGCTAATGAAGAAAGTCTGTCTCAGCAGGTTTATAAGAGTGTGATACGCGATTTTGCTAATTGTAGCATTATATTACTCAATAACGGTTGTTTCAAGCACCGACCCGGCACCTTAACAGTCTTAGATAACCTTATCGAATGCCCAAGAAGAATAGCATCTCCGGATTGGTCAATGTAATAAGTGCAGTGGCGTATCTTTAATTTACGCTGTACAGTCATATAAAATTAATTGGCTCGAATAAAACAATCAAATAAAAACAATTTTAATTTGTATATTTACGCTATAGTGTCCGTATCGTATAAAAACATGCAGTTTCGAAATTTTCCTTGTAGCTGAACAGTTTTTTAAAATGTCGCAAATTGAATATCGGATCTTGATTTTTAACTAACGGACTGAATCTATATGGTTTAAATTTTTTGAATCGTGCAGGAGGTCCCAAAATTGTGACCACTTCTAAAAATATCAAAATGGTAAAGAAAATTGTTCATTTCGATTAAAGGTTAAAGGTAAAAATTGGCGTTGTCAAACTAAGCAATTTTGAGTTATTTTTGAGTATCTGACTCGTGTAGAAGTGTCCGGTTGCTTAATCACAATGTTTGAGTCCACAAAATCGCTGTTAGCGTGGCCCCTTATTCGTAAATACGCGCACCCCATAATTATCCATAAAAAAATGCCTTAAACCTTACTTAGAATTGTAAAGTCAGTCTCCTAAAGTTTAACAAAGTAAATAAACGGTGTCCACGAATGGCATAATGCAATCTAATTAACTTCAATATTCTGTCTTGCTTGTCTTCGAATCTTAGAAACAGTGGTCAAAATCAAAATAATTTTTACACGATGTTCAAAATATTTAAAAATGTAAAATTGATCTTGGACAAAAATACTCTTTTTTGTAATTTTTTAAAATTTTATCTAACTAAATTGTTCCAAATAAAACCTAGATACGCAAAAATAAAATTTTAGAGGCATGATATTATAATAAACATTCCTATTCTTGACTGAACAGCAGAATGTCAACATTAAGGTAACAGGCATTTTTTGTGTTTTACAACCGCCTCTATGTATTCTTCTTTCCAGCTGATAAAGGAAAGAATATATATATATATATATATATATATATATATATATATATATATATATATATATATATATATACAACTCTGGTTCTCTCTCCATACACTTTTCGACCACCTAATGATCTGTATCGAACCCAGATCAACATTTGCAGGAAACAATTTTTTATCTAAAAATATAAATTTTAAGTCATGTTGACAGGATATTCAACCTGCCGACTTTTAGATGTCAGATTGAAAGATATTGCCATTCGAGTAACATCTAATCAGAAATAAGTAATTATTTATTATATATTTCTGAGTGAAATCTTAATTTTTAAATTTCGCACTACTCCGGTAAATGTATAGATGTCGTTCCAGTGGCGATATTTTTCAGTCTGATATCGAAAAGTCTCAGATTGATTATCCTGCCGACATGTCTCTGAATTTATATTTTATATAGACAATTGTTTCCTACGAATGCTGCTCTCGATTTGATACAGCTTCACTGACAAGACCACTAGGTGGTCGAAACGCGTATGAGAAGAGAGAACCAGAGTTGTATTTGCAGGAAATTAACTATTTGTATATATTCTTTTCTTTATCTACTTGCAAGGATAATACATATAGACAACTATTTAAACACGACAGAAAATAAATTTGTGTATTTTTTACTGAAATCTTAATTTTTAACAAATTAACCATGCTAACCTTAGAACAACAGATACTTAGCCAAATGTTATGGAATTGGAA
This sequence comes from Diaprepes abbreviatus, assembly GCA_034092305.1. Classification (NCBI taxonomy): domain Eukaryota; kingdom Metazoa; phylum Arthropoda; class Insecta; order Coleoptera; family Curculionidae; genus Diaprepes; species Diaprepes abbreviatus. Next base: position 262,616 of record JASJET010000205.1, on the reverse strand, counting down.
ATCTATCTTATTAACATGCTTTTGAAGTATTCAATGAAAAGTACCCAAAAACTCTGATGAGACGGGATGAGAAAAATATGAAGAAGGTAAAAAGCCATGATGACGCTGCTACGTTGGTAGTTCTTGACATACAAGAAAATCTTAAATTGTTCTTGAAGAAAAAGACCATCTTATTAGGTACAGTTAGCATTACGAGTGATAAACTGATTAAACATTCCCTTCCAGGATAAGTGGATTGGCCGTTTTGGACCAATGGACTGGCTTGCTTGGTCGCCTTATTTAATCCCATTAGATTATTTCCTATGTGGTTACTCAAAGATGAAGGTTTACTACAATGATTTTAACGACATTGACGTGTCAAAGGAAAAGATTTTGGAAGCTGTTGCAGCTATAAATGCAGATATGATTTCATCTGTGTACGAAAAGTTTAGAAAAATATTAGAAGAATGTGTACTAGTTATTTCAAACTTATTGTTAAGGTTTGACAACATGGCTAAAAAAAATAAATTAAAAGTAAAATTAATTGTCGAATATTTTTTTATTAAACTACGTTTGTATTTTGGAACAACTTAATTAAATTGGATTTGAAAAAAAAATACAAATAACAGTATTTTCTTTAAGATTAATTCTACATTCTTGAATAGTTTGAACACCCTGTATACGTTATCATGACTTTGATCACTATTTTTAAATCCGAACGCAAGCAAAACTTCTTATCAAGAATGACTATTTTACCTGAAAAATCAAAAATATTGAAGTTTACTAGACTATAAAGTTTTTAGTATTAGTTCTATAAATTTAAGTTCAAAACTAGCCACTATAGTAATTAGCCTGATCCTTGTGAATTTATTGGGGTTTGTACCTATAATTAAACTTAACCTGCTCCTCTGTCACGTCGGGTTATATTATACTAACTAGAAGAAAGTTCTCTAAGATACTAAAACTACATAATGATTTTGTTATACTTTACATATTAATTTATTGCATTATTCCTATACACAATATAATTTATATTTCATAATTTTTTATTTCATATCCCATTTTTCAGTTCATTTATTTGCGTATTAGTAATTTCTTTTGCGTTTATTGTTATATGGCTTTATTTCTTGCTCTATTTTAAGTTTCACTTTTAACTTAAAACCGAATATTACTTATATTAATTTTTGAGTGTTGAATTTGTCGATATTCCCGTTTTTTAAACCACTCAATTCATAATGGCAACCGTTTTACTTTATTCTATACACGCCACTGCTATGTGAGACCTAAACACGCTAGCATGGTAACCGGTTCTATATACGGTCCCTACACGACAGGTCTCCAGGCTGCTGTCAAAGGCATTTCCTTCGCTAATGAGATAGAATTGGAAGGACAAGCCAAAGCTGTTTGCTTGCCCTGGTCGCCACTTTCCACCGATACGTCGGTCGTTAAAAAAACGACAAAACATTAGAGCTAATAATATTCGAATTCTAAAATATTATTTAGGTATTTTACATAAATGCTTAAAATACAAGCAAAACATCACTGCAAAACATTTTAGTATGAAATTTACACGTGTTTTACGCCTACATTTTACTTCAACGCTTTCAAAGGCAGAAAACAGAATAAAAAATAACTTGAGGCTAATAACATCTGCAAATTTATTTTAATTTAGTCGATAGTAAGTAAATCTATATTTAAACGCAAGTTGATTTATCTTTATTTCATCGTATTCTATAACAAGCTGCTTTTTAGTGATACGACAAAATATGTCATTTATTTTTTGAATAGCAGCTCTATTAATTATTGTCTGGTATAATAAAATCATAATTTTAATTGGGATAAACGGTATTAAACCATCGCCAGAGGGTCATAATTTTGCTTGAGATAGTAAATTTTGCGGATGAGATTTTGAATATTCAATGAAACAATTTATATCAATTTTTAAAAAATTGCAGAAAAGCATATTTTGAGACCTTGTCCTAATAAAGTAGATGGCACTGTTAATAGTTTATACAGTTTATACATTTTTAACAAAAATTATTAATCCGTTCTTTAGCAATGTGTTAAAAATCTGGTAAATCGCCCCAAAAAGCTGTAATTTTCGAGGAAAATTATCTATACTCCAATTGAAAAAATAAAAAAGCGAATTCCAAATCATATTCCAGTAGACATGGCATGTTCTTTTTCTAATGGCGTTTTCGTCTTAAACTCGTTTCAAGAAGTATAAAGAGCTTCGAATGCCGACAGAATCTTGACAAGCCTTCGATATGAAAAATGTATCACTGGTTTGAACTGATTGGCTCGCAAGCCGGGGTTTTTGCTCTGTCGCGGTCTGTGTCGGTCCACTTTCATTATCCTGCACAAAAGAAACTTCTTTTTGTTTCAAATCGTTCGGCAAATCCCGACAAGTCTCCACGGAAACTAATTAAAATTTTCTGATGGTCGGGTTCAGCTTTTTTTCGATAATACATGAAGAGAAATTAAAATATGCGGATAAAAAACTGAGGAGTCTCTTAAGCTTGTTGAAGTCATGATGCGAATTATAATTGAGGAGTTCTTTATAAAACGAGATCCTATCAAAATATAATTTTCCAGGGAAATATTACATAATTACTCTTGTCTAACAAGCTCTAGATGATGTATCAAAATAAACATAATTCTGAGAAGTTTTAGAGAATTAAAATATTTGTTTTTACTACCCCTGCAATTATTTGTTATAATATTAATAATAACACCTCTAAACAGAGATGGAAAATTAAATAATAATTTAGTGAAAATTAAAAAATCTATAAATCTTCAACTCTACAAAAAAAAAATCTTTTTAAAATTCAAAAAAAAAAGTTATTCAATTGTATATTGGCAAAAAAATGGTAACATTTATAAGACAACCTTGGAGCATAAAGTTATTTTTTAATATTATTTCTTTCTAAAAAATAAAAGATTTAAAGAACCCTCACCCTCACCACCGAAAAACTTACTTAATAATTTAGCTTAGTCATATCTTAACACAGCATGGGAAGAGTGAAAAATTATAGCAAGCTCGTTCATCTCTTTCTATGCCTGTATTCTCGACAGTTCACACTTATATATCTTTCAACATGAATTCGTTTTAAACCCAGCAATATATTTAATTTTAAAATTAAATCTTAGAACCCCTTGTGTATTTCCTGTATCTTACATTTCCTAAATTTAGCTAATTGCCTTCGTAGATTGAGATTTGCTGGGAAATAAAACCAGAAAATATCTATTTCTTAAATTTGAATAGGATCGCAACAATTTAACTTTCTAGAAAAAAGCAACTAATATTATTATGTTTTATTTCCTTAAGTTCTTATGCTTATAGTTTCCTAACAAATTTGAGAACAATTATAGCGTAAAAATTGTTCCTGAAACGAAGTTATTTTACTTTGAATATAGCGGTAAGGTTGAAAATTATGACAATGACAACGAGTTGACATTACGTTTTTTACGATTTCGTTGTAACTCCACAATCAATTATCAATATTTGAAAACCTATTGAACCACATTAAAGACAGAATTCACTTTTCAAACGAAGTGTCACATGACTTCACTTTCCATTTTGAAATTCTTATTAATTTAATGTCAATTAGTAGTATAAATAATACAATTTATTTTCGGTTTTACTTGACACCGTCATCTAATTTGATTCAATCATTAAAATAAAGAGAATGGTCCTTTTTCGTACTACATATTAAAATACGAATAGGAAAAAAGATTTGAGATCCATATCTTAGACATTTTAAAGCTTACTCTTTTCACAGAAACCGATTTTTTTCAGAATTATTTATATAGTATACTCGATTTAATTTTTATTGCTATTTTAAACATTTCTTTAAAAAGAAATATTATTCAAGTAATATTTACTTCCTTTTATGTATACTCGAATTATTATTAGTCAAAACCTTCCAAAATACAACTTTCTAATTGTAAAAAAGATATTATAATTCACCCTTCAAAATATACCGTTAAAAGTTTTTCTTTTGTTAATCCTTATTTCTTTAGAATTTCAAGCGTGCAAAAAAGGTGCGAAAGCTGTAAAAGTGGAACTTTCTATTTTACTAAAAAAATACTTGTTTTAACCCTTGTCGGTACAGTTATTTACCGGCAAAAAGGGCTCTTTTTCGTAGGAACTTTCTTTTTTATGGCTTAATAGTCCGTAAACAGTTTAAAGGTAAAAGGGACAAAAAAGTGAAATTATGTCATGAATACTAGAAAAATGAAATAACAATAGCAGCCCAAATTATATATATATATATATATATATATATATATATATATATATATATATATATATATATGTATATATATATATATATATATATATATATATATATATATATATATATATATATATATATATATATCGTCAAAATCATTATTCTCAGCTTCATCTACTGTTTCAAACTACGGTACAGCCTCCCATATTCAATATTCCTAAGTTCCTTCTTCTGTTTGAAGATTTTCAGTAATTTATGCTTATTTGTGCTCATGTTTTTTGCATTTAGCTGCCTGGGACCAAGTTGTTCCTGCCAGATTTCTAATGTCATAATCCCATCTGAGATTTGGTTATCTTCTTGGTCTCTTGGCATTTCTGGGATATCGATATATAGTCGTCCTAGTGGTCAATCTATTTTCTTTTCTTCTTGCTATCTAACCTTCTGTTGATTTCATTCAAAGAGTTCCAGGACCAATTTTTTTACGAATGAAAGAAAACAAGAGTTTAGAAAAACGATTTTGTTTAGTTTTCAACATGAACCCTTCCTCTTTCTATAGAAATTTTGAAGCGCTCGTATAGTTGCTGGAGCGACCTGGAAAACTCCTCCTCTGGAACAGCTTTGAGATCCCCACACACAAAAGTTTGTTGTAGCCAGATTTGGTGAGTAGGGCGGGTGATGAATCATGGAGACCGACGTTTGGGCCAAAAACTGTGTGGTGGGTATTGAGAAATGGGCTGGCGCATCGTTGCGCAATCCAAACCAATTACCGATGCAGCACAATTCCGGTCTCAAGCGACGGGTCCGCTTGAAAAGTCGACCCAGAATACTTTTGTAGAATTGTGCGTTCACTGTTTGGCCCGGAGGCACGAATTCGCTATGGATAATCACTCGAAAATCGAAAAACTTGATGAGCATCGGTTTGATTTTCGATTTTGTCGCTCGAACTTTGGTGGGCCTCCCTTCGCCCTTGCATCATCACTCAGCAATTTGACGTTTGGTCGATAGATAGTATCGAAAACACCATGATTCGTCACCGGTTACAATTTTATTAAAAAAAATATTTTATGCGTGTCTGCCAATTTAATCCAGTTGCATGAAGCTTCCGCACGGTTCTCTTTCAACTCTTCCGTTGCAGAACTAACTTCACACAAACTTTTTTTCCCGAAAACATCGTGCAAAATGTGGTACACAATTCCTACACTGATGTTAAGTGCCGTGACAACATTTCAACCGTAATTCGCAGATTATGAGACAGTGCAACGCGTATACGTTCGACATTCTCATGGGTAGTCGAGGTTAAAGGGCGCTCACTCGTGGATCGTCTTCCAGCGAATGTCAACCGTTCTCGAACCACGCATGTGACTCGAACACCTTTCTGCGGCTTAAACAATGCTCACCATACGCAGTTTTCAATAATTCGAACATTTTCGAACTACTTTTCCCCAATTTAAAACAAAATTTGATTGCGGCGCATTACTCCATTGCGAAAATTGTGACGCAATGGCAAAAACACGTCTACTTCAAACGAACACAGCTGTCCAATAAATGAAGTTATAGCGCTCACATCTTGACTGTCGGTAACTAAGGCATAATATTACATAGTTTTGCCGTCGGGTAACAGATAGCGCTAGTTGTAAATTTTTATACAAAATTAGTCCCAGAACTGATTGAATGAATTGTGTGTATATCCACTACTTCCAGCGAGGTTTCATTTATCCTTATTTCAACGTTAGTAATCATATAGTTGCACATTACTTTTGCCTTGCTGTTAGGCAGTCTGTATTTATTTTTGCTAGGATTCTCAAAGTTGTTTTTCCAGCGTTCTTTAGAAGCTTAGCTGCAACACCGTCTTTCCTAGCTGTTTTGCCGTTCATCTTGCTTTTAAGAGCTTCCTTTACTTCACCACGAGAACATCTGGAACGTCTTCTTCAATTGCAATTACCTCTTCCTCAACTGCTTGTATTTTTAGTTTTCGGGATATGTCCTCATAGAATTGGGTGATCTATTATTTCATCCCTATTTGTGATTCTTTGACCATCCTCCATCAATGCTATTATCTGTTTTCTGCCGATTGTCAACGCACTTTTGGTCCTTTAGTAGCTCTTATGATTTTCGATTACATTTTCTATCAGTTTTTCGTTGTAAGTTTTTATATCTTCTGCAATATTTGTCCTTATTGTTTTGCATAGTTCAGTGTATTCTATATATATATATATATATATATATATATATATATATATATATATATATATATATATATATAATAGTTTTGAATTGGTAATTTTTTTGAATACTAAGATTGACAAGACTGACAAAAGGTTTAGTTAAAACGGAACTACACTATTTCTGTAAGTAATTTTATTATTTGAAACATTATATTGATTATTATTTTTTCATACATCTTGAATGATTTTATCACTCTAAAAGGAGACTATATTGATTTTGCCAAAAAATGGTGTTTCTACAGGTTCATCTCGGGACCTTTAGAACCGAGAGTAACATATAAAAAAAACACTTGGTCTAAACCTGCTTCTTTTAATCCTCGCCATATTATTTATGAATCAGTATTAATTTGTCTTATTAGCTGATGTACACTATTCATGTATTTATACACTCCATTATGTCATTTCATGCATTTAAAACCCTGTAAGTTATAAGAATGTTTGGTGATATCGTAGTGAGACAATGACACTGCCAGTTGAATAATCAAGAACAAGAAATAGATCTGTTTTCTATATTTCTTCTAGTTAAATTTTATTATTTAAAAGAGAAACGTTCATTGATTTTTAACTTACATGCTTAGTATTATTACAGAGCGTTAAAAAAATCTGATCTTATTTATCCGGTCTCTAATGAGAAGATGAGATAGGTGAAACAAGAAAAGCAAGACTTTGTAAACAAGAAGGTAAAACAAAGAAGCTAATTAATCCTGTAAATGGCATTACGGCAACAACAAGCCAATTAACGGTACACTAATGTAATGACTGTCCACACATATAAATAACCTATTCTAACTAATGACAGAAAAAATTAACTCCATTGAAGTTTCTAATCATTCTTACTAGATAAATGTTAGATTTGTAAATCACTGATGGCGTGCAAAGTTTTTATATTCTTAAATTTATCAAGATAACGATATTTGGATTTTTTTTGTCTATTTTGAATTAATTTAGCTTCTGATATATTAGAATTTCAATCCGTTATTATATGAATTTTAATTATTCTCGAGATATGATAAAGTACTAATATTTTCTGTTTTTCTTTCCAGGTAAGCAATATGATACTTGTGAAAAATTCCATTTTGAGACTATGATCATATTAAACCTGATCATCAAAATCGACGACGTAAGTAAACAGATTTGCTATTTTACTTTTTTGTTACTTCTGCTTTCATGAATTCAAAACATTGTCACTCTATTTTTCATGAGACTATATATTGACTTTTGTATAGGTATATAAGGAAAAAAACAATACGCTTAATTATTTTTACATTCAGCAACGGGGGCTTATATTATTAATTCTATAAAATTCATAGGAAGTATGACATACTAGGGTATATCACAAAAATTGCTGCTATTCACAAAAAACTTTATTTATTTGGTGAATTGAAAATATTTTTAATGTTCGATTTTTTTTATGACTTTCGAGCAATATTTTTCAGTAATGTTTCAAGCTAATTTAATTAGAGCAATAAAATTATGTCCAGCGACCGCTATGGAAGTAATTTTAAACCTTACACCTCTGCACATGCATTATTTAGGATAATAAGGGATGGAGTTATTAAATGAAGACCCCATCTCCCATCTAGAAACGAGCAAAACTGGCACATGCTCCCAAGATGAAAGAAAAAAGGAGCTCAACTTCGTGAAAGACTTAAACACAAGGTTGAGTCGTAAAACTGAATGCAACAGAGATATTATTGAGAAATCCAACAGAAACTCCATTAAATTGTATACCGACCAAGGGAATTGCAATGAGGGTGTATGGACTAGAAACCAGACATTTCGAACGCTTGGCCAATTCACATACTTTGTTTTTTTACGCTGTTAAGAAATGCCCCCAGTTCGATAAAGAAGAATTTTGTCGGAGTAGTCATCAGTGTGCCTAGTTTTCATGTAATCAGCTCCAAGGTGGTCTGGAAATGCTTTAAAACAACTGAATGAACGAGGTAAGAATAATGAGGTTATCTTTCTGTGAGTATTTGGACATACAGGAGTGGAAGGAATGAAATAGTAGATAAACTAGCAAAAAAGGGGCTGAAATATCATTTCTGGGACCTGAACCTTTTTGCAGAATTGGTAACAGCACAATACTGGAATAACGAAAAAGAGAGGAAGAGAATAGGATATAGACAAGCGAAGATACTTCTGAGGAACCATTAACAGAAGAAATTCGAGGAATTTACTGGCAAACACAAACCAATTCATAATCCTAACAGGGCACTGCGCTCTGAAGGGGCACCTTAGGAGATTTGGACTAGCAGAGGCAAAAGAATGCAGCTTTGTGGGAAAAACTACAAAATCTCTATCCATATTCTTTCAGAATGCGTTGCCTTTCAAAACCCAGGATGCGATGCCAGGGAGCAAATCCAGTAGAAAAAAGGGATCTACCAATCTGAAGCCGTCCCACATACGTCTTCCCACATACATATATCCATACATACAAACTAATTTGAAAATCATATGAATAAGAAACATCACCATCGTATTCAATTCCTGTTACAAATTCATATTTATTCACATGTCTCAGAGATGTCTTTATTCAACAGCAATAAAGTCGCTGAAAAAAATGTTTGAACGACTAGCATGAGACAATCAAATTAATATAGAGAAATTTATAGAATTTCAAATATTAGCCCGATTCAAAATCAAAAGGATTAGCGCAATCCTAGTTTTATCAGGACATTTCGTTAGATGATTTAAAGAGTAATGGGCAACTTAAAATTTTAATGTTAAATCATTTTTATTTAAGCAGTTGGTTCTTGATCACTAATTTTCAGCTATTTTTTACATAAATGGCCACTTATTTTATCACTGATATGAATAATTTTATTTTAAAACCATTTAATTATTGCTGCATATTGGCATGCAAAAATCACTCCAAACAGTTAATTTTTAGGGATGTAATGGTATCCTAATGTCGCTTCTTAGGTTAAATAATAAATACAATAATTTGGCTTGTCTATGAAGCTATTTAACCAAACATGGGCTTCATCGTTGAAGGCGATTTTTTCATAAAATTAGTAAATATTAAGTAAACAGTATTTTATATGCCTTCGATGCAAATCTTTATAAAATATATTCCATGTGCATGCAATTCAAATTTGTGAAAACGGCATGCACTTGATTGATGATCATCCACACTTTCATTCATAGCATGAATATGTTTTCGTTTTTGACATGCTGTTTTTTAACATCACAAACATTGACTTGATTTTATTGATTACATTATATGGATTCTTTTTTAGTGAAACAGTAAAACAGTTGCATAGAACATGTTGTGTAATCTCATCTTCTGTTTCAAAACCCTGAAATACGGAAGTGTTCATATACTTGCATATTATATAAGAGTTTTCTCAGTTGATAGTGTCCTATCAGAATCTCTGTGATAAAACGCAACTTCCCTCTGGACTTCGCTGAATATCCTCACAGTTTTTGGTTTCATCCCACTGCATTGTAAAGAGATAGTGGTGAATTTGGCTCCAGCATCTTTAGATAAGCTGCCTGTTTGACTAGCGAATCAACATTATGGTTTTCATAGGATGAATCGTGTCAATTGATCTAGCTGAAAGTAATTACATTCTTAGCTGTAACTAAGACAAGAACCTTGTGTGATTTTAATACTATACTAGAGGAAATAAGTGGCCTATTTAGAGTTAGTAATGCCTGCTTGTATATACTTTTACCTTGTTGCCAGCAGATAACTCATTAATACTCTATCTAAATAAGTCTAACATGGTGTGAAATGTCATTTCTATTGATAGAACTTGACTGTGCTGTAATAATTCTAAAACCTGCAGAAAAGTCTCAGAAAATCATGGCTGGGAATTGATGTAATGTTAATTATACATTATATTATGAAACTTCAAAATATTTTGTGTGCATATGTAGGTTATTTGGTAGCAGACACTATCAGTTACCTCAGCACAGATGCCAGTCAATGTTTACTGTATTTATATTTCAATAGAACGTACATTCAAATGATTAATAAATTAGCTCGTAATTTCCAGGCAGAATTTTTTATTAATATATTAATTTCAAGTTGATAATGGTGCGAGAAATTACATCATCTGTAATTATAATTATTATACTTTATTAACTTTATCTTCCTCTAATAAGGTTAATGAACTAAAAATAATTAAAATTACTCTTTATTATCTAAATATTCCGAAAAGCGCGTTAGTTTTAAAACAGGCGAGTTTTTGCCAATTCCTTTTAAAATAATTAAATTCCGTTCTCATTCAGTTTTTAACAGCATTGTGAATTTTCTTTTGCATTAATGGAACAAGAGTTTTTGCCATTTAAAATGCCTTCGTTATGCATTCATAAGCGAAGTTTTATTATGCTAATAGCCATTCTCTCTGGTATAGAGTTTTTTACGATAAAAGGGTAAAAGATAGAGAGGCTTTATAAAACATCAATTTTCATAAGATTTACAGTCGGTGGTTATAAAAATTTCAACAGTTCTTTAAAATTTGGTTGCTCTGAAATTCTGAAAATATTTTTTAGCATATTCTTTTTCGCAATAAAACTATTTTAAAATTGCACTCGTACACCGTGGTATATCAATTTGATTTTAAAACGTTTAAAATTTTAAAATACAGGGCGAATAAATCTGGCAATAAATGTAACTAAAATCTACCATTTAACAAGTGTTGAAAAGTTTTTTAATTATTAAAATACAAATTTGAAAATGTCGCTTTTTGTTAGATTATTTCATTTATTTACAATACTCTTTATTTATAAATACCTTTAGTTGGGTAGGTTATTACAAGTAAAGGTACTGACAGCAGTAACATTTTAACTAAGACTAATACCTACACACTACCACTATTCGCAGTTCTCAATAATTTTTAAAGGAACTTATCTTTTATTTTCTAGTACTTAATCACCATTCTATTTAATAAGGAAAGTTAAGAATACTTTGTCCTGAACACAGTATTTTAAAGGAATCTTAAATTAATCTTTGGCACATAAAAAATAATATAATTTACCAGATCCACAGCCTTTATATTTTAAACTATTAACAATAAAATATACAAACAAAATGTCCCGCCTGCCTCCTCTATCGTTAAAGTTGTCATTCTGAAGATTATTAATAACGTTACATTTAACGTCATATGTTATGTTTTTTAATCGTAAGAATATTTAGTGTACTTTTCAATAAGGTCAATATTAGAAAAAGCTATTGGACTCTATATGCAACTGTCATATTTTAAATGAGGCAAAAACACTATATAATCTAACAGTGGTAATAAGATTGAAATTTTTGCATTACTCAGTAAAAAGACGAGAGATATGTAAGCCTTCGCAGTAATATATTTATGATGGTGAAAGCGTATATCCAGATCCCTGAGCTGATTTTTCCGAGAAACTATTTTATTTATGTAGTGTTGATGATCAAGCATGAAAATGCATATGTAATTATAAAACATTTTCCCTCATTACCACTTCTTCTAAACCAATCCACAACTAATTTAACTAGATCTATACAACCCTCATTCTTATTAACCTTTCTAAAGACTGTCCTCAAATAATAAACCAGCAGATTTAAAAATTACCTCTGGGAAATAAACAAAGTAAAAAGGCAAGGACCCAAATTATTGCTCTGGGGTACTCCTGATGTGGCATTGAAAGAACCTGACTTGAATTTCCCTACCTTTACTTTCAATCACATGTTTTTTCTCGATCTGTGTAAATAACATTAAGCCACGTTCCCTTTTGCTTCATGCTTAGAGAAAATGCAAAGGTTTTTTACTGTAGACCTATCATTTAAAAAACCATGTTGAAACATACTTATTTTTACTTTCATATATTTGAAATATCACTGTACAGTATGATCTTGAATATCTTAGCCAGGCTCTTTAATATTTCAAAAGAATGATGGTTTTCAATGGTACATTTGTCCCCATTTTGTGAAAATCGCCCTTTTTAAAATCATTTGGTGAAGTACTATTACCAATGGTCAAATTGAAAATGTGCATTTAACATTTAACAAAAAAGTCAACACAGTCCTTGTAGATATAGGTAAATATGTTGTCCTCATCTTTTGTTCATTTAGAAGACAATCGGTCTACAAGTTACAGCCCGCTACTGTTTTGCATGTATTATGGGTGATTTACTCAAATAGTTAGTAAATAATTTTTTTTTGAGGTTCAAGTTCAAAGTAACGACTCAGGTGTAAGTGCTATTTTATAAGAGTGTTGAGATCAAGGGGTGTGTTGATATCAAAAAAAGGGGAAATTGTGTTGAAATCAAAAAAAAAATTGAAGATATATCTACCTGCCAGAAGGTGCACCCGACATACTGAAGGTTCAAGAAAAAAAGAAATTAACATCTGATGTGCACACAGACTTAAAGGCATTCCTAATGAAAAACAAGCTTTCCATAAAATATATTGATGAAACTTCGAGAAAGTTTCTAAAAAACTGAAGATTTGTGCAGATCTTTTGATATTGAGGAAGTACCGAGTAATTTACAAATGAATGTGATTGATCTTTTATCCAATGACACTCACAATGACTAGTTTCATGAAAAGGTTTCCTCAGCAGTTAGTTTCAGTTTGTGACAGCACTTATGCGAACAAATTTTTTCAATTTTCAATTACAGAAAAAATAAATATTGTTCTCGTTTCGTAGGTGAGCATTTCAGTGCCATTCTACGACAGACATGAAAACAAACATTCCATAGATAGTCAATCAAATACAGTCTAAAAAATCACATTAAATTTTGATTTGATTCGCATGCATAGTTATTTGGAAGTTCTCATTTAATTTGTGTTTTTTTTTTTTAATTTTTGTCGTTGTTCCTACTTAGTAATAAAATTTAAATAAAATGATGAACATTAACATGTAAAAGTAAATATTTTTTTTTTATTTTTAATATCATCAATATAGCCTTAGAGAAGGTAATAAGGGAGGCAAAAACTGAGACTCTTCTATTCAGAGATCCGATCGTTGGAAATACAACTGTAAACGTTAAAGAATAATTTCTAAAGATAGAATCTGCAGCAAAAAGATAGTCTTAAAAATAAATCAAAATAAAATCAAGTACATGACCACATCAAGAACGGAGCGGTGGGATCAGATAGGACAAAATGTGACCATAGAACAATACAACTTAGTAAGGGTCCATGAATTTAAATATCTGGATACCACTATTCCATTAGACAATAACATGACTAAGGAAATTAACATGAGGATACAAAAGTGTCAATCGTTGCTGTTTTGCATAACACAAAATAATAAAATCTAGAAATGTATCTCTGACGTTAAAAATAAGAATATATTACTCCATGGTACGACCGATTACGACTTATGCCTGTGAGATCTGGACCATAACGAGGCAGAAAAAGAACAGACTAAAAATTGCAGAGAGTAAAATCCTACGGGTATATATGGACCCATAAGGGATGATATAACACAACAGTACCATAGTAGAACAAACAGGGAGCTAGGAGAACTATATGACCAACCGGAAATTGTAAAAACAATTAAAGCAGAAAGACTGAGATGAGCCGGCCATGTTAGGAGGCAGGAAGATGGAAGAATAGTCAAATTAGTATGGGAGCAGGTCCCAACCTGTAAAAGATCATTAGGAAGACCCCGACTACCGTGGAGAGACAACATAGCATCAGATCTTAGAACATTACAGAAGCAAAGGATGTAATGATAGATAGAGTCAAATGGTGATGCATGGTTAAGTCAGCCAAGACCCACCCTGGGTTGTAAGAGCTACAGAGAGAGGGATATATAGGTGCAAAATTATGAAGAAGTGCAGTCCGCTTTTATATCATTTTGCCACTATGGGGCCATTGCTTGCTAAAAGGCTGCCGACCTCTCGTTTAGACTTCAGTTTTTTTAATAGTTATTGTGACATCTGATTCAGATTAGTTCAGATTATTCTCTCTACTACTTCAAATCTTTTAAACAAAAACAAAATTCGAAATGAATCTTAGCAAATTTACTCTTCGAAAATACAATATAAATTAGTAATAACTTTGATAATAAAAGTTTATTTATTAAACCATAATAAAATACGTTTGTTACGTTTCGCTTAAAATAAACCTCACCAAACTTCTGATACCATTACTGCTACAAACGTGTCGTATATGATTAAAAACTTGCAGTTTTAACTTTCCAAGCTTTACTTGAAATTGTCAGGATAAATTTAAACAAAGACTTTCAAAACTTTCGAGCTCCGATCTAAGCTACGCTTTTGCAGTCTTAGCGAAAATGGGTAAAGTCTAAAATTGAGAATCCCCCCTTCCGGGTTTCAGATCCACCGCCACGTTTCAAACGAGATAACGATACGCGAGTCCGGATCTAAGATCTGACTGCACACTGCATACATTTCGATAAGATCGTGCTACAATAGTTTCTATGTACATCTTCAGTAAAATATTTCGATATTCGAGCCAAAATATCTCTTTTACAATGAATAGAAACGTTTCGCTTTGGGAATTCTGCTAGCTTGAGAGACGCAAAGTTGACGGAGATTTTTATTTTAGATAACTTTTGAACGTATAGTTAAATATGTAGTATTTTGTGTTTTCATTTTTGATAATATTTCTTTTTGTATTATCCAATCAATATAAGTCAGTTAAATACTGAATCAAAGAATATAATAGAAAATTAAATGTTTTTTTTTTAATTTATCAGTTTAGATGATCAGTTTAGACTGTTTTTCAATTTTGTTCACGTTAGTTTTTCAGATTTTGTCCAAAAATGGTACCAGGGGGGTTTTTGATGGTGTATATTTAGAGTAGATTAAGGGGTTAAAATTATTTTTTTGAAATTCAATATGGCGGATCCAGTATGGTGGATTGAAAATTTTATGTCATTCACATTTTTTTAAATTTTGTATTAGGGAGTTTTCGGGGCCGTAGTTTACGAATCTGAAGTTTTTACTACTTAATACAGTATATACAGTCAGGGGCCGATCCAGCCTCTCTCTTTGGGAGGGGGGGGCGGTGATATCAGAAAAGTACAGCAATGCAAGCGAGAACAAGTTGTCGACGGGGGGGGGGGGGGGGAGACGCAAGATTTCCATTTCTAGTGTAAAAGGCAGGGTCGGGTCTATTTTTCTGAATTTGAAGCTCTTGAGCAATTCAACATGAAAATATCCATCGATGAAACTAAGTCAATTGTAATAAGCAAAGTGCCCTTAAGATGCAAACTAGTAGTGGATGACAAACCAATAGAACAACTCATGACCTTTAATTACTTAGGAGTTGAGATATTCGCAAACCAAGACAGAACAAGAGAAGTAAGAAACCAAGTAAACAAGGCAAATAGAATCTCAGGAAGCCTGGCGGATATAATATGGCACAACACATACATGAGCAAGGACGCAAAAACAAAAATCTACAAGACCTGTATTCGACCGATAATGACGTACGCAATAGAGACGAGAGTTGACAACACAAAAACAAAATCAATTCTAAGAACTGCCGAAATGAAAGTACTAAGAAGAATATCGGGATACACATTAAGAGATCACATACGCAATTCAACAATACGCGAGGAACATGGAATGCAGGATATAGTAAGATGGGGACGGAAGCGCAGAAGAGCCTGGAATGAGCACGTAAGAAGAATGGCGCAAAATAGGATAGCGAGAATCGCCCGAGATGGAACACCGGAAACCAGAAGACCAATAGGTAGACCACCTAAAAGGTGGAGAGAGTCCTGGATTTCAACATCGAATGAAATGAATGATTGAGTTGGAAAAAACAGGCTGTAAGCCTATAACAAGAGGAAGAAGAAGAAGAAGAAGAAGAAGAGGGGGGGGCGATCACAAAAACAAACAAGTTGCCGACAGGGGGGGATGCCCGCTGCATACACCTTCCTAGTATAAGAGGCAGAATCCGGTCTATTTTTCTAAACTCAAAGCTCTTGGGGGGGGGGGGCTATCGCAAGAAAAACAAATTGTCAACAGGGGGGAAGTTCCGGCAGCATACACATTCCTAATATAAGAGGCAGAATCTGTTCTGTTTTCCTGAACTCAAAGCTCTTGAGAGGGGGAGGGGCGATTGCAAGTATACACATTCCTATACTCTATTCAAGAACTAGAGAGAATTCTAAAACTCCTCCAACGTACCTGCTCCAATGCCGCAGGTAACTGAGGACTCCGTAAATCTAATTATATTTAAATATTATAAGCCTTTATAAATTTACTGCAACAATAAAATTTCTGATAGATCAATTTAATTTCTGTCAGTGAGGAAAGTACACCTTACAGTGTGTCCTTAGTGATTTATCTTGTTTGCGCTTGTTTTTATATATTATTTGAAATTAGTGAGTTACCCAAAAGATATGGCTTCCACATTTATATTTATTCCAAAATTGTTAAACCAGGGCATTTTTTCCTCAACGAAAAACTTATTACGATGAATGTTTATTATGCTTTTAGATATCAATATCTAGATAATAATATTAAAAGCTCTGTTAAGATGTGTTCCAACATGACAGGAGTTGGAAACTCTACTATGTACCAAATACTGAAGGAGAAGAAAACGACTGAAACTGTTCGTACTCCCAAGCTACATTCGATCACAGGCAGACGAAAAACGTCGTTGGAAGAAGAGATGTGAACTGCAATAAAAGGATGTACATACATTTTATTATGAGGAGCAGATCCCAACCGTCGACAAAATTTTAACTAAAATCAATAAAGATCGGAATTTACCTAAAATTCAAAGAATTGAGCGCTGGAAATTGCCCAGAGACATAATTTTTGCTGGAACAAACCAGACTGGAAACTGTCCGTTGGAGAAGGAAATATCTCGCTCAAGTAAAAGGTAGAGTTGCTATAAATAACACAACTTACAAAATTAGTAATTGAACTGAACTTTTGAAAGATTTTTTTGAATGAAATTACTGCGAAAAAGTGGGAAAAATCCATAAAATAAAAGAATAGAACAAAATGTGGAAACACCAATCCCATGATCGAGAGGTAAAGGAACAAATTGTAATTAATTTGAGCGAAGATAGCTTCACTGACTTTGATTAGGAATTATATACATAATATTTACCAGTGTAAACACAATTTATTATTTGAATTTTTGTTTTTGTTGTCTTATATTGTTTAATGCTGTTTATATATTTTTTTATATATTTTTATTGTAATGTGTCCCACTCTTTATTTTTATATATATTTAAATCCAATTAGCCGTTATTTTTTTATTATTTTATTATTGTATTTGTATCCTTTACTTAAACGTGTAGAATTAACATCTTTATTTTATTTTTTTGGGGCTATTAGATTTCCATATAATGAAGTAAATTAAATTAAGATATCAGTGCAATAGAAATAAAAATAGGTAGGTTAATTACATTTAAATACCTTTTTAGTGTTTAATTGTAATTCTACAGATGGTTTAAGAAATAAATAAATTGAAACGTCAAATGTCCTAAAAATGTTTTTAATTAATAATAAAATGACCGATAACTTCAAAAATATTTTAATATTATATGGACGAATTAATTTTTTTATATATGTTTAACTTTTTGTATCTTTGACAATGGGTATTTTGTAAGTATTTAAATTATACCTAAGAATTTTTTGAGAGAATACGGCTATGTTTTAGTCTGAGTATACCTAAAACGGGTTCTATGCAAAATTAAAACAAATCAAAATACAGTTGTGATTTGTGTTAAATATGTCAAAATTATCTACATTTTGTAATGTATGTATATTAAAGAATCATAAGAAATAAAATAATATCATAAAAAATTTTTCTTTTAAGTTTATTACCGAAATAATGTTCTATGCTATAAATACTTAGTGATAAAATAAACTGCCTTCTAACGCCTATGACAAGGATTAAAATCCTTTTTAACACTTCACACTTCCAAATATCTATTGTTATCCAACTCATACAGTCCATTATTATAGACCGGTATTTTTAATAATAAAATTTCTGCAATAAATAAAAAGAATTGAAAATCTTTACAAAAAAAGTATTGCTACAGTTTTATCTCATAGTGTAGTTATTTTGAAGAATAAACGAACTGAAAAATATAATTGTCGAACCTGAAAACGAAAAATATTAACACCAAATTCGAATAACAAACTATTATAATGTAATAACATCATACTTTAAATCAGTGGACAGATAAAGTTATCCATGTAAACGGCGAGGTAATTGTCAAATAACAGAGCGCAGCAAACCGGGCTCCGTAGGCCTGTTAAAATAGTGCTTTGCGAGGACAATATTGGTCTCAGGTCTGGCATTCTAGTTCTCATGGGAGACCTCATCGCGCTGTGAACGAGTTATCGCGCGGAAAAACGGATTAAAGCGCATATTCCGGGCTTTGAAAAATTCGTTTCTAATTTTTGGTCTGGTAGAATGAAAATAGAGTAAATTTTTGGAATACTAGGCAGCGTAAATATAGTTTTAAATTTGATACGGAATTTAGCATCGTTAAAAATGCAAACATTACAATTAAAAAACTGCCATTACCCATTTAAAAATAAAACAACGGATGCTCTGATTTATTCTTAGTACGCCAATACATTAGCTTCGCTTCTGAAGTTTACCCAACTCTACTTTATCAAGAAATCAGCATGCAAATCCACTCTGAAACCTAAGCGACTTATCGCATACGATAAATCAGTATTAAAATAAAATACAACCTTTGGAGTTGTCCAACTCGTTAACGTTTGAGGTACTGACCGGAACACTTAGAGAAAATAAAGGCGTAGGACAGTAGTATTTTACTTGAAATCTGGAATTGTAATTTTATTAATGAAGTGCAAATGTGCGCACTATGCACGCGTGTATATGGCCTACATGAGTTATATCGATTGCATGATATTGTTGCTTGGGATTAGTGTCAGAATAAACTATTGTTGTATCTATATTTGTTATAAGATCATATAAATTTTAAGCTTAGAAAAATGGGTAGTTCACACGATAGATGTTTTAATGCATTCGCGAGGAATAAATGTAATCGTACCTCCATAGGTGATGCAAATTTAGTGTAAAGTAAACAGTTTTTTGGGAAATAGGTGCTTTCTGAAATTACCCGAGGAAAGATAACAAACATCGCCTAGAAGTATTCAAGATGAGGCGATGAAAATTTGTTGAGTAGACATGATCTCAAATTACGATCGAGGGAAAGAAAAGGGAATCATATTAAGTTCTCTAAAAAAAGAGGAGGGTACAAAGGTTTAACTGAATCAATCGTGAAAAGTGTGTCAAAAATAGGATTAATATATTACTTTGCTTGCTTCCTTAACCTATCATGTTATATATACGTGCTTTTTCTCGTCGCCTACTAGTTGTAACTATTCACAATTTGATAATGTTGTGATTGTTAGCGTTACTTCCATCCCATGGCGTTTCTGTTTCAATTTTGATATAGCTTTCTTGACATAAATCTTAAACATTGTGAGCTAAATGCAGCAACTCCGTCTTCTTATACCTTTCTTTACCGTAAACGACTGCGACAGTTTTTTACTGATTTTAATTTTGACTCTGCATACAGCCATAATTTCTAATAATGTTAAAAATGAAGTTTTCTAAGATTTAAAATTATGACTGACTGACTGACTCCGTAGCACTACAACCCAGGGTGGGTTTTGGCTGCCTCGACTATCTGCCTCTACCTAGAACGGTCTTGTGCCAGCTCCCTCCATTCTCGCTGGTCAACTTCAAGGATAGCTAGGTCCTTGTGGATGTTATCTCTCCATCTAAGCCTAGGTTTTCCCAGTGGTCTTTTTCCTTGTGGTGCTTCCTCCAATACCCGTTTTATTAATCGATCGTTTTGACTCTTTTATATATGACCAGCCCATCGTAGTCTTCTGGACTTTATTTCTTAAATGATGTCAGGGCTTTGATATATTTGCGCAAGCTCTATGTTGCTTCTCATTCTGTGACTGCCTGTTTCAAGGTCTCGGTATGGGCCATATATTATGCGCAGAATTTTTCTCTCAAACCTTCTTAGCAGCTCCGTATCGTGGATTGTCAGGGTCCATGTTTCACTGGCGTAGATTGCTACTGGTCGTATTATTGTTCGATAAATTTCGGTTTTTGCCTTTCTAGTGATAAATTTTAACTTAAGCAAGGTTTGTATCGCAAATGTACAATGTTTAACCTCTTCCTGCATATAATTGTTTGCCGTTATCACTGCGCCCAGGTACTTGAAAACTCGCACATGCTCAAAATTATAGTCATCCATGGTGACGTTCTAACTGATTCTGTCTCGGGCGGGGTTGCGGGAGACATGCATGTATTTGGTCTTTCCTTCATTTATTCGGAGCCCTATTCTCTGAGCTTCTTTTCTATCTTTATGAAGTTTTCCTTCACACTGACTGTGCTTTCTCCTATCGCGCCCATATCATCCGCGTAGGCCAAAATAGGTTTAGGGCCACTTGGCTCAAAAACCTCCGCGTCAACTAATACTGTTCTTACGGCTTTCTCCAGTGCAAGATTAAATAGTACTGGCGACAAAGCATCTCCCTGTTTTAATCCTCTGTTGATAGAAAATGTTTGGCTACACTCTCCTTCAATTCTGACACATTTTTTGCCCCCTCCAGGCACGTTCTACACAGTCTAATCAGCTTGTGCGGGATTCCAAATTCTTCCATAGCTTCCCACAACTTTATCCTAATAACACTGTCATATGCTTGCTCGAAATCTATGAACAAGGTATGTAAGTTTTTGTTAAATTCCCAACATTTCTCTAGCATCTGTCGGATATTGAACAGCTGGTCCACTGTTGATCTTTCGCTTCGAAAGCCACATTGGTAGTCTCCGATAATCTCCTCGGTATAAGGAGAGATACGTTGAAGGAGAATGCTGGAGAATAATTTATAGGCGTGGCTTAGTAAAGCAATACCTCGATAATTTTTACGTTGCATTTGGTCCCCATTTTCGTGGAGTGGAATTATTACCCCTTCTTTCCATACATCAGGAATGATTTCTTGATTCCAAATTATGCCACACAATTAAAAAAAGTAATACATGAAGCTGTGTGTACCTATACAAGCACACCATACACAAAAAAGTGTATTAGAGCATGGTAGATCATAAAAATTATTCAATGCTCGTAGATGCGAGTCAAGTTTCTTAGTACAAAGAACACTAGTACAACGTTTTTGGAAATCTGATTTACATGTGGTTTAAAAGTCAGTTTTTAATCTAGCCTGCTCCCAAAAATTTTATCTTTGTCATTTCGTCTTCAAGCCAAGGTCATATTTCCCGTCTTTGTTAAATTAAGTTCAAGACGGTTGGTCTTAATTCAGTCAATCACTGACTCAATGCACTATTCATGCTCCCAACCAAATCCTTAAAATTGTTCTACCCTGTTATGAAGATAGCGTCGTCAGTATAAAAAGTAACAAAGCTATCTGAAAATAGACCCTCGAGTGGCACCGTAATGCATATATTTCTTATTCAAGGGTTGCCTCTGAAAAATTGCTGCTTGCCTGTTCTTGATTAAATAGTATTTTATTTAATTTTACGATATTCTTTTCTAATCGATGAAATGCAAGTTTTTCAATGAGGGTATCATGTCACACATATTCAGTGACCCTGAAGAGATCGCATAATGTGAACCCCATGAAGTGTCCAAGGCCTCGGACTATGTAGTCAGACTACCTAGCTGCAACACCAATAATCAAACGTTCTCAGTAAACCTGAATTTTTTTTGAATAAAGAGACCTCTTTTTGTAAAAAAAAAAAAAAACTGTACACCACATTTATTTACTGGAACCGTTTTACTTGTCTTAAAAAATTCAAAATATATCCCCTTCTCAATAGCCCCTTTAAATTTTTTTTTAAAGGTTGGTCGGTACATTTTAAAGCCTTTATTAATTAAGGCAGAGATAAATAACAAAAGGAGAACAACAACAAACAAAAGGAAATAATAAAATAAGAGTTAAAACGCTGAATTAAATAGTGAATTCGAACAAGTATAAAGGTTTAATCTTATGTTATGTTATTTTATATAGTACTCATTCCAACTAAAACGATCTGTTCTGTGTAATTTGCTAATTTCAAATGTTACAGAAAAAAAGCAAGATGTTCGATTTCCTCTTTTAGCTAAAGGTTCTAATGTTGAACAGCTTCTAGTAGTTTGTTAACTTTCGTCGGAAACTGCATTGGAAATAGCATCTGTTTTATCATATCTTATATGAACGATCATTATTAGGTACTGCTCTCTCTTCAGATACTTTTGCCAAGTAAAGAGTGAGAAGAGGAGAAAAATCTTTTGAGAAATGGATTTAGATGGTTCGCTGATGGATCTCGACAAGATGAAGGAACTGGAGTCGAAGTGTCCGGCAGGAGCACGGGAGTCAGAAAGCACGATCTTTACAGTGGAGATTTATGCTATTCTCCAGTGTGACCATTACTGTGAGAGGGACATTAACAGAAATAAGATAAAAAAAACTTGTGCTCAAACAGCAAGGCTGTGATAATGGCGTTAAAGTCATATGTACTCATTCGAACTAAAATGATCTGTTCTGTGTAATTTGCTAATTTTAGATGTTACAAAAAAAAGACAGATGTTCGATTTCCTCTTTTAGCTAAAGTTTCTAAAGTTGAACAGCTTCTAGGAGTTTGTTAACTTTCATCGGAATCTGCATTGGAAATAGTGTCTGTTGTTTATCATATCTTACATGAATGATCATTATTAGGTACTGCTCTCTCTTCAGATACTTTTGCCAAGTAAAGAAAATTGAGAAGAAGAGAAAAATCTTTTGAGAAATGGATTTAGGTGGTTCGCTGATGGATCTCGACAAGATGAAGGAACTGGAGTCGAAGTGTCCGGCAGGAGCAAGGGAGTCAGAGGGTACGATCTTTACAATGGAGATTTACGCTATTCTTCAGTGTGGCCAATACCGTGAGAGGGACATAAACATGAGTAAGATAAAGAACTTATGCTTAAACAGCACGGCTGTGATAATGGCATTAAAGTCTAGTATCGTAACTTGTCGACTAGTGTCAGATTGCAAAGATATACTGAACAGTCTAACAAGGAACCGTTGCACATTCATACTCGTGTGTGTCCCGGGTTACTCGGCTATCCACGGGTATGAGGAGGCTGGCCGTTTGGCAAAGATGGAGTCCTCAATTGAACCATTTGGACCCCAACCAATTCTACCTGTTCCAATTACAGTTGGTAAAAGGGAATTAAAATTGTTGATGGAAAGTAAATTTATTGAGTCGTAGAGAGAAGCTTCTAGAATGAGGTGTGCCTCCTTAGCAAGGAAATAACTGCGAATCGGACATTATTACCTGAGGGGCCCTTTTCATAAGATTGGTGTCATAAATTACCCGATGTGCAAAGGGTGTCTGGAGGAGAATGAAATTGTTGACCATGTCCTCAAAGTGAGGAGGGACATTTCGGAGATACAAATTGTCCGAAGCCGTTAAGCACGTTCAACTATCGAGGCTGCTTGGATTCGCAAAGGAAATCCGCCTCGAACGATGTGAAGCTATGGCAAAGAGCAAAACGAGACCTAAACATCGATGATCCCATATCATTAAATTTTATTCATTCATTAATAGGTACTATTTTAGCTGTAATTTCGATACTATTGTTTTCAATATGCTTGTTCGCAATATATTATTTATTGTAACAAACATGAGCTTGATATTTTGCCCTGAACTTGCTATCATCATAAAATAGTGCAAATTTTAACTCAGCAAAATTTTCAATATAACTATCAGATCAGGCGCGGATCCAAGGGGGGGGGGGGCGATCCCCCCCCCCCCAAGAGCTTTGAGTTGAGGAAAATAGACCCGATTTGGCCTTTTATACTATAGTTTATTCAAGAACTAGAGAGAGTAATGAATCATTTTTTACCCTTTTTTTCTTCGCAAAATACCTGTATTCTTTAGTCAGGAGTCTTTGGCAAAATCTGTTAGACACATATATTTTTCACAGGAATGGGTTAGAAATTTTATAATCAAAAATATAGGTTTATAATAATGGACTATTTGGGTTGGATAACAATAGATATTTGGATGTGTGAAGTGTTAAAAAGGATTTTAATCCTTGTCATAGGCATCGGAAAGAAGTTTATTTTATCACTAAGTATTTATGGCATAGAATATTATTTCAGTAATAAACTTAAAATAAAAAGTTTTTATAATATTATTTTATTTCTTATGATTTTTTAATAATTCACATACATTAGAAAATATAGATAATTTTGACATATTTAGCAAAAATCACAACTATATTTTTAATTTTGGCATAGAAACCGTTTTAGGCACATGCAGACTAAAACGTAACCTTTTTCTCTCAAAAGATTCTAAGATATAATTTAAATACTTATAAAATACCCAATGTCAAAAATACAAGAAGTTAAACATATATAAAAAAATAAATTCGTCTATATAAGTGAAAATTTTTTTGGGCTATCGGTCATTTTATTATTAATTAAAAACATTTTTAGGACATTTGACGTTTCAGTTTATTTATTTCTTAAACCATCTGCAGAATTACAATTACACACTAAAAAGGGATTCAAATGTAATTAATTTTTATATGTTAAAAATATTTAAATAATAAATTGTGTATACGCTGGTAAACATTACGTATCTAATTCGTAATCCAAGTCAGTGAAGCTATCTTCGCTCAAATTAATTATAATTATATATCTCACGGATCATGAGATCGAGTTTCCACATTTTCTTTTATTCTTTTATTATATGGATTTTTCCAAATTTTCTGCAGTAACTTTATTCCAAAAAACCTTTCAAAAGTTCTATTAAATTACTAATTTTGTAAATTGTGTTATTTCTAGCAACTCTACCTTTTACTTGAGAGAGATATTTCCTTCGCCAACGGACATTTTCCGGACGATTTATAAGAACAGATTTCCTATCTGGTTTTTTCCAACAAAAATTAAGTTCTCTGAGCAATTTCCAGAGCTCAGTTCCTTTAATTTCAGGTAAATCCCGATCTTCATTGATTTTAGTTAAAATTTTGTCGACGGTTGGGATCTGCTTTTCATAATAAGATGTATGTACAACTCCTTTTATTGCAGTTTACATCTCTTCTTCCATAGAAGTTTTTCGTCTCCCTATGATCAAATGTGACTTGGGGGTACTAACAATTCCAGTCGTTTTTTTCTCCTTCAGTATTTGGTACATAGTAGATTTTCCAACTCCTGTCATGTTGGAATACATCTCAACAGAACTTTTAACATTATTATCTAGATATTGATATTTTAAGGCATCATAAACATTCATCGTAATAAGTTTTTCGTTGAGGAAAAAATGTCCTGGTTTAACGATTTTGGAATAAATATAGATGTGAAAACCATATCTTTTGGGTATCTCACTAATCTCATATAATATATAAAAACAAGCACAAACAAGATAAATCACTAAGGACACACTGTAAGGTGTACTTTGCTCACTGACAGAAATTAAATTGAACTTCAGAAACTCTATTGTTGCAGTAAATTTATAAAACCTTATAATGTTTAAATATAATTAAATATAATTAGATTCACGTCAGTTCTCAGTTACCTGCGGCACTGGAGCAGGTAAGTTGGAGGTTTCGGTAACAGTTTTATTACTGTCTCTAGTTCTTGAATAGAGTATAGGAATGTGTATGCTTGCGATCGCCCCTACCCTTCTCAAGAGCTTTGAGTTCAGGAAAATAGACACGATTCTGCCTCTTATACTAGGAATGAGTATGTTGCCCGCATCCTCTCCCCCTGTCGACAAGTTGTTTTTTCTTCTCGCTCCAAAAACTTCAAATTCAGAAAAATAGACCCGACCCTGCCTTTTACACTAGAAATGGGAATGTTGCTGATGTCTCCCCCCCCCCCCGTCGACAGCTTGCTTTCGCTTGCCATACTGTACTTTTGTGATATCACCGCCCCCCCCCCCCCAAAGAGAGAGGCTGGATCCGCCCCTGTATCAGATACATATACCAGGGAAATATTGAAAGATAATACAAATTATATTCTTTACTCATGAAGACTCTTCGGAAATGTTGGAACAATATTCTTAGGGAATCCGTCCTCACGTAATATATATTTTTGTCAATCTAGGTAAAAATTTGCTAGATGGATGGTTACAGCAATATATTTTTTTCATATTTTTTTTTTCGGGCATCAAATCAAGTGGGCCCAATGGAAAAAAGAAGTTCTAAGATGGATTCATTTTGTCATGATATATATAAAGGCATAATTTTCGGTTGCTAGCATAATCGAAGCTTCACCCGACGTTAGTTTATTTAAAAAATAAATTGCCAACAAAAGCGATTACTAATCTATTGTATTTTCATAGTATTTAAATGATGAACATGCCGATTTATATTTATTGAAAGAAAAACTGACGAAGAGAAAAAAATAACTATAGCCCAAAACATAATATTGAATGAATCTAATTTAGAAAATTATAAGTATAAGTTAACAAAGCTATATAAATACGCTCCTGTAGAACTTGAAAATGAAAAAATTTCCTTTGGAGGAAATTACAAATTAATTATTAAGTTATAAATAATTTGAACTCGTGCGAATAAACAACCGTCGATATTTCACTTCTTTGTAGCACCGTGTAAATGCAGCTTTGTGCGAAAGAGAACCATGAAAAAGCGGCAGCGTAATAAATTCCCTGTGCGTTGTGTAAAACGGAATATATCTTTCCACTGGATCGGATTATATTAATGAGTCCGCCACAGGAGGTTTAATTCAATTAATTAGTTTTCAAATCTATATTTAAAATATCACTTTCAGATATTTAGGAAATAATTAGTTATATATAACAATAAGCTGTAGTTTATAACGCCTAACTTTAAAGTCTAGTATCTCGCATGACTAGATATTTATAAAAAAAATATCATTGTATCCTTTTGTACACCCAAAGACTGCCAGTGCAGCAAAAAAATGTACAGGGTATAAAAATTAAACATCCTGCCATTTTTGGGACACTCAGAGTAATGATTGGTTAGCGTTTAGCCACGCTGTAAACACGTGCTTGACAAGAAATCTTAACATTAAATAAATCTTTAAGACAATATACATTCAGCAATTTAACTGAGAAAAAGGGACCAAAGCAAAAGTTTAAACCAGCGGGTTCCAACCCTATTTTTCTTGCGAACCCCTTCTAAAAACTGGAATAAATTGACGAACTCCTTGTTTAGTCATTACGAATAGTAAATGAAATAATAAAATTGGGTTATTAAAATCTTTTTTCTATATTAAATAACAGTTCATAACGAAGAACTAGTTGTAAACCATTTGCAAACAAATATTATTAAAACTAAAGTGATAAAACTCTTTATTTCTTATACTGAGCCAAAAATTAATTAAATACTGATTTCTAAAAACAGTTTTTAGGGAATTGTCAGAGGATAAGTAAATGAGCTTTTCTTTTTCCAGTAAAATTAAAGAAATATCCGAAGTTATATCTCCTTGAAAAGGATTATATATCCAGTTATTCGATCCAGATATAATA
This sequence comes from Diaprepes abbreviatus, assembly GCA_034092305.1. NCBI lineage: Eukaryota > Metazoa > Arthropoda > Insecta > Coleoptera > Curculionidae > Diaprepes > Diaprepes abbreviatus. The sequence continues at coordinate 234,747 of JASJET010000205.1, read as the reverse complement.
GATTTATCAGGAAAACACTCTTTGAACGGTAATTGAAGTTGTTGGAGATATTCAGTAATATCCCTTTCAATATTTTCATTAAGTTGAATCTTATTTTTAAATAAAATGATGCTAAAATAACCAAAACTTCGTACCATCTGCACACATTGAATCCAAAAGTTAAACTTTTTAGCACGATTGCACCATGCACATTGACAATGATGGCTTTGTAAAGACAAATTCATCATTTAATTTAGGAAAAATATCAGCAAAATATGTTTTTGCAGCCAAAGAGTATCAGATACATAAGAGGACAAATGAAATGGATGGTCCAAAAAAAAAGCTTCAATTCAAACAACAGGTTAAAACTGTACTACGAGAAAGCCATCTAACTTCTGCATGAAGTAGTAAAGAAACATGGAGGCTTCTAAAGTCCTCACAAAGCGCACGGAATAGACAAAAGTTTGTAGTACGCAATTTTAGCAGAATTACAATTTTTGCACTTAAAGTACCAGATAATTCTGCAGGAATGCGCTTACGTGCCAGTGCTTGTCTGTGAATACAGCAACAGTATTCAATATTCGCGTTGATCTTCTTTACCTGCACTAGAAGATCAGAAATGTTCCGGCCATTGATTTTGTACCATCAGTGCATACAGCCAAACAAAAATACCCATTTATTTCGTTTTATACAAAATAGTCATTGATCCTATCGAAAATTACTGCATCTGTCGATCAGTGGTTTTGCAAATATTATGGAATGAATGGAATTTTTAAAAACATATCTAACATAGACACTCAAAACGGCAGCGTTTGCTGCACCACTGAATAGTGAAATAATTCAAATTTATTCTTTTTAAACGTTCACTTTCCATATCATTTACCAAATCATCAATTCTCCGTGATACTGTGTTATTTGATAAGGGAACAAGGCAAATTTTCTTTGCCGCATTTTCTCCAAGCTTTCACTTCGTTATATTTTTAGGACATGGTCTAATCAAATCTTTTGCTACTGTATGTGCTTGTCCAGATCTTGCTATTTTGTAACTAACTCGAAATGATGTCTCGAGTGTCATTTTACTCTTCATTTAAATCTGTTAGAAAAGAAGAAATATTAGATTTTTTATTAACTGTCAACACAACAGATTTATCCTTGTGATGTCCTGTTTCAAGGTATCTACGAAAACGAGATGGTTTTAAGCTCCTGTTGTCCAGGATTTCATTACATATTACACAAACCGGTTTAGGTTTTGACTCCTCCTCAGTAAAATAAAAACTCATTTGTAAATATTCACTATTATATTCTTGTTTTTTCCTTTTTTTCACTCTGTTGGCTTATTTATTTCTTTGCTTTCACTATGGCGAGACAGTAGTTCACTACAACGGTCACCCTGTATTTTTTTCCAAATCAGGGACTGAAGTAGAAGAATCGATTGATTGCTCGCCCAGCTTTTCATTAGACGGAACAAAACTACCCGTTTTTAACTAACGATTCGATATTTCTCTACATACTAAGCATTAACTACTAACTCATCTATCTGCTTGATATAACTCGAAGTTTTTAAGTCCATCGTACGATCCAGTTCGAGTCTACTCTTCCTTATATGTGACTGTAGCGTTTTTATATAGGCAGACATTATTCTCGTTCTTTCGTGCGCAATCGGAAAAAGTGTTATTTCGCCGAAGTAGAAGTTGCCGGCTTGTTTAAGAATGTACTCGCACTGTTGCTATGTTTTATTTAAAAATCCGTCATAAAAATATTTTTTCTCGAAGCCTAGGAGTTCGCGAACCATCCCTTGGGAAACACTGGTTTAACCTATTTCCTGCAATTCTGTTGATCTCATTTCGGTTATAACAGCATCATCTCCCACGAAAACAAATACCTGCAATTTTCTTCTATTGACAGATGTGCTTATTTAGTAACTTCCCTATTTATGAATGTCACCATATTTTTCCAAACTAGTTTGTTTTGTTAATAAGTTTTTTTAAGTAGGGGATTTCTAGCTTAAATTATAAAAATGATAAAATATATTACTGATTTCTAGTTAACAAATTATTTATTTAAGGTGTATTTACACTTGTAAAATGGTTACACATTAGCAAAAAACAACTAAAAACAACTTTCTGTTTGTACATATGTCTCCTTTTGGTAATATTTAGGTTTTGAAACTTTGCCATTCTGTAAATAATTGTTTGTACCCTTCTCAAATAATATTGCCCATATTTCTTTTGCACCTGAACTAAAAAAAGAATATCCAAAATATGACTTACGTTTAAAAACTGTTAGTAAAATTCAATATTTTATCACGTTTACTTGACATATAACAAGTTTGATATTCCATGTATTATTGATATCTGGGAATGAATTTAAAAATTAATTTTACGGTTTTCCTGGTAAACAAGACATTTTGACATAAAGCTGTTCTAGACTCTATTTTGCCTCTACTTTAATAAATCTACTGGTAGTAATTGTAGGCTAAAGCTTGTACAATAAAAATTTACATTTCAATTATTTAAATTTGAAAGCCCTGATATTTATAAGGATAACCCATATTTTTGACATATTACAAAAGTGCCAATAAATACCTTATGGAAGGCATGATTCTACCGCCATTGGCTTGTACGTCAATAAGGGCCATTTTGACCCTTTGTAATTCAATATAGATCCAAAGGGTCGCCGAGGGTTGGAAAAAGGTGATATGGTCTCGGGGGCATGTATTGGCTTTTAAATCATGTTTGACGTTTCGAAAGTGTCCAGCGGCTTTGTTAAAGTTAAGTGGATTCTGATTACTTCGAAAGTTTGCTCTTCTCTAACGGCAGATGTGAAATTTATGACTGATCATGTGCTGGTATAATTTCGAGTTTCGATGAGATCAATAGGGTGCAAAACGGACGTGAAATTAAAAATAACTATGTAGCTTTAAAAAGGTATGGAGAACATATTGTGTTTAAATTAAAATGAACCATTGAAACTTTACGGAAAATTCGATAATTACCACGAAAAATTTTATAACCTCTCCCTCGGTTTAAATTTTGGTATAAAATTAAAACTAAAATGGAAATGTTCAAACTGTTTTATTTTTAATTGTACTGTTTGTCTGCTCAGGCATATATATATATATATATATATATATATATATATATATATATATATATATATATATATATATTTATATATATATGTTTTATTTATATGATAATATTACGTATTATGAACTGCATCCTACCAGACACATTGGTTTCTGTTTCGTCTAACAAAAGCTTAATATATACGGTGTGTTCCACAAGGAATTGTCGCGATTGATGAAGTCAATGAGAGCAATTCGGCTAAAATATTTTCAAGATGGTGGAACTCCTAGTTATACCGAAAGTTGATGCATTTTTGTTTATTTTAAATAAAACACCCTATATGTTTATTTCATTTTTATATTTTACTCAAAATTATAGACATCCTATACCCAAATCTAATTGAATTTGATATATTTTAAATTTTATGTAAAAAATGTCTTTGCGGGCCTAAACATAACTATCAATTTGTTGGGGTTGGTTTCCTTGGACTGTATTGATATTTCGATAATAAATAAGTACGGGGTGATCAAAAACTAACATTAAATATTTATTTAAAAAAAAATATATAAAAAGTCTATTTTTTTAAATATAAACCCCCTATTTTTATAAGGTTGTCTATTCGAAAAATTTGCAGTTTTTGATATATTGGCAATTGATTATTCTTTTATTGTTAAAATGCTAAACGGTTTACCTACACAGAAAAACAATTTATTTTAATAAATGTTCAAAATCCCACCCTGAACTTCTAAACATTTTTCACATCTCCAAGTTAGTTCGTCATGGGTGGCCGCTCTAATTGAATCTGGAGATAAACTTTCGAACGCGTCCCTTATCCTTGCCATACAGTCGTTCATCGTTGTCAGTGGATTACAATAAACGATGTTTTTTATATCGTTCCTGATTTAAAATAATCCAAGATAGTCAAATCAGGAGAAAGAGGAGGGTTCAGAAAAAGTCCAAATCAGTATCTCTTAGGTGGTGAACAAAAAATATTAAATAAGGGTAGAGGTTGTCTACCAATAGAATTATATCTATTGAGCTCTTCGAGATTCTTGTTTGTAGAGCCACTTGTCTTAACGATGTCATAAGGTATGCCGCAAAATATCCTAGAATTGCACTCTCGGCATTTTCATAAATTGAAAATAGGTTTTCTTTTATGCATTTTTACCTTAACGGTGCCAAAATTTTTGAAATTTTCCGTCATTGGTTTAACAATTTTCCTTGACGGATTCTATTAACAAATGTCTGGGCATGTTCTTGATAAAACTTTGCTACATTCCTCATAATTAAAAAAGAAATTTAAATAATCTTAGTGCATATAATTCAATCGCCCGGAATGATTTTTATTAATTATTGTCAAATGACAAGAAATAGTGACATTTCTGTAGTACTCTATTGTTTTCTTTCGTCGCGTTTTGCCGTCATGGCCAACTAATAAGAAAACCTAAAAGCCCTATAGCATTTTTACAGTACGAAAATGTTAAATTTCCAATATTTCAAAAACTATAAATTTTTCGAGTAGACAATCGTTATTTTTAATGTTAAATAAGATAATATTATAATATATAAATAATATATAAAAATTTGGAAATTTTTAATTATGTTCGTATTAATTAATACTGAATTTATCAAGAGCTTTTTACATTTCGCTAAAATGCAGAAATACCACTGATATACATAATTATTCCGTTAAACAATCTAAAAAGAAATGTTGTTTACATTTTATTTGCGATAAAGAATTTGTGGTTAGGAATAGGTATGGACTATTTATATTTTGGTTTTAAAGTATTCAGTTTTAGATCTACAGTGCAAATATCGTGCAAAAATATGAATTTATCATTCCAAAGCACAATTAATTTTCATGCGATTTTAAACAAAAAATTGTGGACTTATTTAAAATAGGGAGAAGAAAATTCTTGATTGCAAAATATTTAAATATTTCTAAAAGTGCCGTAACGAAAATAATACAAAAATATGATAGTCGCGGTGATGTAAGAAAGTCGGGAAGACCTCGTACAACTACTTCTCGAATGGATAAAACTATTATAAGGATCTCAAAACTTGACCCCACAAAAACACCCAGACAAATAAAAAACGAAATCTCGGACCAGTTTGGTGTTAAAGTGACAAGTAGAATGGGATGCAATCGTTTACTTGATGGAGGTCTTTATGGAAGAGTTGCTGTTAAAAAGCCGCTTCTATCAAAGAAGAATAGGAAGGCCCGAATGGAGTTTGCTAGAGCTCATCTTTCTTGGTCTACAGAAAAATGGAATATGGTGCTTTGGAGTGACGAAGCAAATTTTCACTATTTGGATCTGATGGCAGGAAGTATGTAAGAAGACCAGTTGCCGCAAGATTCAAGGCAAAGCACCAAATTCCTACTGTGAAACATGAAGGAGGGAACATAATGGTCTGGGGATGTTTTTTTCGATCTGGGATAGGGCCCATCATTTAAATGCAGAGTAAAACGGACCGATTTCAATATTAAGAAATATTAGAAAATACAATGCTTCCATTTGCAGAAGAAGAGACGCCATTAAGGTGAATATTTCAACAGGATAATGATCCGAAGCATTCGTCTAAAATAGTAAAACAATAGTATGGTGAGAAAAATATAACTGTACTTGAGTGGCCATCCCCATTCCCAGACTTAAACCCAATTGAACATCTTTGAGACGTTTTAGATCACCGTATTCGAATGCATTCCTATATCAAAAATCAACAATTGTTTAATATCATCAAATCAGAGTGGGTGCAAATGCCAGATAGTCTTAGATGCTAAAGGGTATTCTACAAAATACTAAAAAATTGTTAGTCGTCTGTTTACAACAATGATTTTTGATGAAATTTTTCCATACTTATTTCCAACTGTCATTTGAAAATTTCTTATAATTTAAAAATGTAAATCTAACGGAAAATAACTTTTTTAAAAAACTAACCAAATATTGCTTTACATTACATTATAATTATGCCTGCGCTGTAATAATTTGCAGAAAGAAATACAATTCGTGATCCTAAAGGTTTCGATACTTTTTTCCACCAGTATATATATATATATATATATATATATATATATATATATATATATATATATATATATATATATATATATATATATATATATATATATATATATATGTGTATATATATATATATATATATATATATATATATATATATATATATATATATATATTTATTTTCTTGATTCTTGAACCATAGATTATATCATTTTATTTTGTCATTTCTTGGGTTTAGGTTCTATATTTAATAAAAACACAAAACGATTGACGTTTCGCCCTTTATTCAAGGCATTTTCAAAATCCTTGCCTCCTAAAAATATATATTAAAATACGTCACATAAAAAACATATTTACAATTTCAAAAACTAATAAATAATAATTTCAACGAAAAGACTATCACCAAAATAATTAATAAACGAACATATAAGTTTTATAATAACGTAAAAATAAAAAACATAGAACATAAACAGCAAAAATATATGGCATTATCGTACACTAGTGAGCTGTCAGAAAAAATAAAATACATTTTAAAAAAGCATGATATTATCGTATGCCACAAGTCACATAATAAATTAAATACATTGTTCACAAATTTAAAAAGTAAAACTCCTCTAATGAATAAATCAAATATAATATATTCGATCCCTTGCACAAATTGTCCCAAAAAATATATAGGCATGACGAACCAATTACTGAAGAAGAGATTAAATGGCCATAGATATACAAAAAACACCTCAACAGCGTTAAATAAACACACACAGGACGAAAAACACACTTTTGATTATAACAGTACCATTATAAAAAACAAAGATATGAATTATCAAAAATTACAGATAAAGGAAATGATCGGAATTAAAAAAGATAAAAACACTGTTAACGACAGAACAGATATGGGAAATTTGAGCCACATTTACGCAAGCCTAATTTAAACAAAAATATTAAGTATTCGATCCGGTCAAATAAAAATCAAAAATGGAATATCCTCTTAAACATAAAACCAAACATATACCTTATTTGTATATATATATATATATATATATATATATATATATATATATATATATATATATATATATATATATATATATATATAAGTGGTCATTCTTTATTCCAGAAAGCGTAAAATGGACCTCATATTAATATACATTCTTGCCCGGACAGTAATACGTTTTGGCATTTTCATCATATAAATATTTTATTCTACGCCTTGATATGGAGACCATGGGGATTTTTTATTGCTTTAAAATGTCGCTTCGTATCATTTTATAAGCCATTCAATAGACCATTAGTACACGTTTGGAGTATATTAAGGGGTGCATTTTTATTTTTAGTATGATTCACATAAGCAGTTTAAGAGAGAATATGTGCGCATTTTATGTTTAGGATTTGGTAGCATTTGGTTATTTATACTAAAAGATAAAAAATATGCTTATGGTAAATATATCGCTTTTATACTTTAAGGACTGTAAAATTTTATATTTTGGAATAATTTTTAAAAAAATTTTGTTTCCGAAATTTGTTGGAAAAACGCATTTTAGACTAAGAATAATTTTCTTTCCAAATAAATCAATTAATAAAACTAAATAATTTCGAGATTATTCTGGAGAAAAGATTACTGTATGTTAATACTTATATTTAATTTACATAACTTTTCAAAGATTTCTATTAATATCTACATATCTGTATTGGAATTTAAAAAAACATGTATAGTGTAGTTTCCAATAACTCTTAAATTGAAGAATAATGTCAAATAATTTTTTAAATTTTTATAGGCAAATATAAACACCTTTAATTCCTTTTATGTAAAATGATATTTGCAGCTCACCCAAATACAACATTTTTAAAAAGTTGATGGTAGCCGTTACTATGTGGTAGTTAATCATCTTCGGGAAAAGTTTAAAAAGTAACTACTATTTTTTATACCACTAAATTTATTAAGAAAACAGTGACTGCAGTTTCAACTCACAGAGTCATTTTCAAACTGAATTACAAAGGTAGACTAAGTATTTAATACAGGAACATGAGAAAATTTAACAATAAATAAAAACTACCTCTGTCTGGTCATTAAGCAAATTTACATTTTTATTTTTACTATGTTTATATATTTCTAAAGATTCAAGAATATTTAACTTTTGGCCCTTTGTTGAATAATGTAATATGTCAGTGTTGCCTAAATCAGGAAAACTGTGGCTGTGTTCTAAGCAATGGTTGGCAAAGCTCGAGTCTGTTTTTTGTAGTCTATATGATCGGTGGTGTTCTGAAAAGCGAGTTTTAAAGCTTCTACCACTTTATCCAATACACAAGCTATCACACTCTGAACATTTTAACTTATAAACTCCTGATTTATCAAATTTATTAATTTTATCTTTAGAATTGTAAAGGTTAATGGACAGATTGTGTTGAGATTTAAAGGCTACTTTTATGTTATGTTTGGAAAGAGTATTAGCTATGTTTTCTGATAGGGCACCACAGTATGACAAAGATATATAAAATCAACTATCTTTATCATTTTTTATTTTAGGATATATTGAATTAAAAGCTCGTTGTTTTTGTTTTTTAGTTATTAATTTCTTTATGGTTTGTTGGGAGAAATTGTTTGATATTGCAATCCTTTCAATGATATTTAGTTCCTCTTGAAGATCTTCTTCAGAGAGAGGCAAAGAGAATGCTCTATGTATCATTGAATTGTATGCAGCCATTTTGTGTTGTAAGGGGTGAAAAGAATCATTAGATATAGTATTACTTGTAAACGTTGATCTTCCAAAAATTTTAAAATTACACTGATTATTGAGGTGAGATATGGTGAGATCAAGAAAATTTATTTTATGGTTATTTTCAGTTTCCAGAGTAAATTGAATTTTTGGATGGCAATTATTAATGAATTGTAAGAATTTTTGAAGCTGTCTAGTAGTGCCTTTAAAACATGCTAGAACATCATTTACATATCTGCACCAAAATTGAACATGGTTTTTGCATGTTTCTGTATTGAATACTTAGTCTACCTTTGTAATTCAGTTTGAAAATGACTCTGTGAGTTGAAACTGCAGTCACTGTTTTCTTAATAAATTTAGTGGTATAAAACAAAGTAGTTCCTTTTTAAACATTTCACAAAATTTTTACTCAATCGTAAATGCAATCAAAAAATTTAATTTTTCGCCTATTCATTTTTTCATCCAAAATACAAACTATAAATAAAACCGAGCAATAAACGTACAACAAATTTGTTTTCAAATTTGTCGTAACTCGGCTACAACCGTAGCTGTAAATTTTTTCATTCATAATAAATTACACAATATACAGCACTTTGAAACTGCAGACATATTGGTTTAATCCTCTCCAAGCCAACGACTGTCAAATTTATGGCTTTGCAGCTAAATAGCTTGCGTAATTACCTGACAATGCCCTGTGCGATCAGGACATATTGCAGTTTCGTCTTTTGCTGTCTTGCATCGAGCTATAGATCACCAGTGTCGAGCACACCATTGATTTGAAATTATTAAGGTAATTATCGATACAGCGACTATATTAACATGTGTAAATCTACTTAATTTAAACGTTACTTATACTACACTGATTGGAGCTAAAATTTCACTCTTTTTAACTATAGTTTTGAGATTTATGAATTTTGTAGTTCTAAATTTAAATATTTATTGTGATATGTTTGCCATTAATTCATCTTTTTGGTACAAATTTAATCAATAAAAAAATAGTGTACATCTGTAATCTCCAATGAAAATTAGTTTTCATACAATAACTCGGTATACACTAGTTTTAATTAGCCCTAACTTATCATATAAATATTTGATGATCTTGAATAATAACTCTACATTTCTATAGATATCTCCAGTGTAAATAAAATCCCTTCTTGGGAAGTCAAATTAAAATTCTTGACAGTTCAGGCGAGGTTTTTATGCAAAAAGTTGTTGGCACATTCATTAAAGACCGTCAAATTAGATAATTGCCAATTAAAATTACTCGTGACAAAGTACTGTACCGACACTAACTAACCAAATGCTAGAATAAACATCTTGGACAAGTTTTACTAAATTGTAAAAAGAGTAAAATACACAGTGAAAAATAAATTTTGTTTAAATGCAGTGATCATTGTTTTGACTGAAGATTTTTCGAATTTTTCTAACACTTATTTTTGGTTAATTAAAGATATTTATATAATGCGATATCGATCAAATATTAAAAATTTTCTTTTAGAAAACTGGTCCGAATCCTTTCAATTTTTGCGCAGTTCTGCTATATTTACCGAAACCTTCCCATAACATTCGCGTCATCGTTATGTGACTAGAATAAGGAAAACACAAATTTTATGTAGTGTTAACCATAAACAAAAAGCAGCTTAATTAATATTTATACAAAATTTCATTTTTATTTTTCCAGTCTTTTAGTATGACCTTGAAGCAGATTTACGTCAGGAAAAATTAAATAATATGGTTACCACTTAATAAAAAAACATCCCCATAGAAAGAAAGTACTTGAAACCAGTTTTCTTAACAAAAAGGTAGTGCCTTTATATCCACAAAAGAGAATTTAGGTGTTTAAGGAATCTACCGTTTTTCTTCGGGCATTTATAAGCTTTGAATATAAATTTTTTCTGTATATTTCCAACTTGGGTCTTATATCAATCACTACCAATTAAACTCAACTGTTCTTTTAGGCCATCATCATCTTTTTTGTATCCAGAGCCTTCCCATTTTAACACTTTTTTATTCCAGCTCCCCATGCTCCTAGTAACTCTCTTTTAATACGGTTACTCTTCTAATGTTGGCTACCTTGTATCCAACAACTGCTTCTTTTGTATCTTAGAGGGATGCCCAGAATCTTTCTCTCCATAGCTCTCTGATTTATTCCCAACTTATCAATGTTTGGTAAGTATTCACGTTTCGAAGCCATATGTAATTAGTTGTAGGTAGACTACATTGATGATAAAGTTCCCATTTGAATATAAGTGATATATCTTCTATTTTCCTTATGATATTTTTAATAAATTTTATTCATTTTCAATTTTGGTTTTGTGTTTGATATGATTTATCCAGGATTTTTTTTTACGTTTTTATCATTTCTGTTTGTTTATATTGAAATGTCATTATCTTGTCTGTGTCATTCTCCATTCTCATACATTTACTTTAATTAAATATTTATATCTATATTAATAACAGTTAACTAGACTTTTCAATTCGTACTTTGTTTTTCCCAATGTAATTATATCATCGGTGAAGCATAAATATATTAATTGACCTTTATTTATATTGAAACCTCTGTTTTCTCAATCTTATTGCGTCTTCAAGAATTTGTATAATTAGTTTGGATGGCATAGGGATCCCTTGTCTTACTTATCTTTTCATATTGGTTTTCTTGGATGTTACATACATCTGAATTTGAAGTCTTGTATCTTTGTATATGCTAATAATCGTATTTATATATTTGCTTTCTCCCCGTTCGTTTTTTAGAGCTCACATATTTCGACTGAATCGAAAGCCTTCTTTAGGTCAATAAAGGTCAAATTGGAATGTTATATTTAATGCGTGTTTCAGCTAGGGTCCTAAATATTCTCTTCTTGAAATGCTTCATGTTTTATAGGTTAGAAAATTTCAGTCTAGATAATAATTATGGTTTTTGAGAAGGTTTTGACTATTTGACATAGGTTTGGGTGCCTGTAATTTTTTGTTCTCAGGATCTTCCTTTTTATATCATCTTTTTGTTTTAGACGTTTGTTGACTAACGCTATATTTACTTGATTAGCGTTTTATCACTTCTGCCATTACTAGATTGATATTAACTGGTAATAAGAGAAACAGTCTTAGATGGTAAAATGATAAAATTTTGGTAATTAACCACCAGTTATTAACGATGTACTACAAACCTGGTGAAGACGATATTTTTTCTTATAAATTATATCAAAAAATTCTTGTTAATTGATGATTTTTTAGCACTTTATTCAAGAATACTAGGACACACTGTATATGTATAGTTTATTCGACATCAGCTAATTAACAATAATTAGCGACAATGTGCCGCTTGCGTACAATTACAACTGTCAAGAATTTTAATTTGCCTTATTTACTATAAAAATCCTTTGGCTGGCTGTCAAGTAGCGGCACCCCGACTGGACATGGCTTGACGCTTGCCCGGCTTTGCTTGTAATTGGACTCCCATTTCTGACGCATTCAGAATGGCGATAAAGGCCGGCTTATTCTTTATATCGAGAGCCGCACTTAGAAAATTTTAATTGGCCACGTATGCCCGTCCTTTTTCGCAAGCCGCTGCTGTCATGGTCTCCTGTCTTCGACTTTGGTATGGTGACAATCATTAGCGCCCTAAAAACTTTTCATGGTGTTCACCGTAAATGTTAAGAAGTAGAATAACAGGACATTCTGAAAAATTGTAAAACTATGTATGTTATATGCGGTAGGGTAGTCCTTTTATATTTACGATGAAACTCTTAATAACACCAACGTCATACACATAAAGTAGTACGATATACATATTACTATTACGAATTTTCAATAAAATCACAGAAATGGATTTACTTAATTTATTATATTTTATTAATGTATGACGGCGAAAAATATTAAAAGGTGTTTACTAAAAGTACTGAAACAAAATATGAAGAAATTTTTATCGTTTTACGTTTCGACTATCTAATGATCTCATCACGGAAAAAATTCATAGAAAACAACTGTCTGTATAAAATCTTCATTCCGAGATAAATCCCCAGACATTATTGATGCCAGTCCGAAAAATATTAACAGTCAAACGAGATCTGTATATACGCCAGAGTAGTGACAAGCTTGAAAATTAAATAAAATGTAAAATAAATCTTAGCCAAAGATCTCTTAATCATTTATCTTTATTAAAGTTATCTTCATAGTATAATTACTGAAAGTGAAAAATTGTAACTTCTGAAAGAAATTGGGGTTATAAAATATTATAAAATTACTCTAATCCTCTACATGGTCGCTCTTTAAAATTAATATATGAATATTTTTATGTTTTTTTTTGACATGCTGTTTTTACCGTCATGACAATTGTTTTTCAGTTGTCATTCCAATTTATTAAATTTAATTAATAAAAAAGATGTTAGACATAATTCTGACAACAAATAAAACACATCGTTTTTCAAGTGGTTATTTAACATCTTGATTCTAAACTTAAAAATAGCTATATCATAATAATTAACATAACATTCTAAAATTTTTTGTATTAACAGAATGGAGAATGGTAACAAATATAACACTAAATGACAAATAGTACATTCATAACATAATTTTTGGAGCAGATACATTTTAAAAAGGCATATCTCAAAACCCCAAAATAGATCTATCTTGAAAAATGGTTTCTGTAGCTTGATACCAATATATCTATCTAACTAAATAGGTACTGAAACTACTAAAGTATATATAGTTATTATGAGTAAATCTTTTTATTTTAAAATAATTTAGGAACAGCAATAATAACATAAAACCTAAATTTCGAAGGTCAAGTGATCATAAAAAAACTAAAGCTACTTTATAAAAATGAAACTAGCACACTTTAAACTTGTCAAATATGTTAAAAGGAAAAATATTCACAACTGCATTTAGAATTTTTCAAAATGACTTTTATTTTCTATAACACCATTATTTTTTCACACTAGACCTTGAATATTTTTGGCCAATCTTTCCAAAGTACAATTTTGAGGTGTTTTTTGTTTGTAATCTCGTAATTTCTTATTGCAGTATTTAAATGAATCCCTATATTTATAAGTATTAGAAGTTTGTAGCATAGTTTCGATGACTTAAAATACAAAAGATACTTTTTGGGCACATCAGTCAGATTTTAATTTAAAATATGTAATTACATTCATTATTCTGTCAACGAAATATAAATTTTCTAGATCTTCAGCAATTATGTACCTTCAAACCATACCCGAACCACCATCATATCTAACAGTGGTTCGCAATTTTTTTTTCTTATATATTCGTTCAGTTTTCTCCCGCTCCCATCGTTGTCTATCTAACCCAAAATATGTTAAATTTACCCTCAACTGTTAAAATATCATGTTTTCCATTGAAAATTTGTCAATTGGAAGATCTGACTTTCATTTCTGCTAGAGTAGGATTAAAACTGTTTATTTTTTTTTTTTGATTAATCTAACTCTAAATCTTTTTTATGGCCTCCGCCGTTAAAGTTTGGTTGAAAAGAAACCAGGACCATGTTTCCTAAAATGAATATGTGTTCACAGATACATGTGGGAAAAACGTTACAAAATTTAGCATAATATTGGATAAATAGCTTTAAGCTTTAAGATTTAAGATAGATAATTTTTACTTTACCTAATATAATTTTTAAAAATTTTAACATATACCGACGCCTCTGTATATCCTGTCAACTCGCACAATGTTAACCACAGCAATTTATTATCTCAAAGCCAAACACAACAGTCGTTTCTTTTCCGACTTCAGAATTATTTAATATTATTAAAATATTTGCTTCGTAGTAAAAAGTGCCACTGTCTGCATGTCCATGTTTTGATATTCTTCAACTCCAGGTGCAACTTCTTTTACACCGGTTGCTTGTTATGTTTGAGCATTAAGGCGGCTGCACGTAATGATATTAGTTCAAAATTTATAATTGTATTATCGAACCAATATAGTGGTATGGTGTATTTTGCTGGTTTCAAGTGAGTGCAATCATATAATTATATTAATTAATATGGCAAAAAAGAGACAGTTATCTGGGAATTTCATTCTGATTCTCTCTGAAGACGCATTTTGTGCAGCTCATGACAAGGATGCAAAAATTTCTTTGGTATAAAGAGTTTCCCAGAATATGGAGAAATTTTACAAAAATTTATACGATGAAAAATAGTCCAAAAATGACGAGTAACTTTTTAAAATTATCTAACAACGAAATTTTTATATTTCGAATTAAAAAAAAAAGTCTTTATAATTATTTTATTGAGAGTCTTTATCAGAAGACCATGTTACTTTACGTTAAAAATGCTGTTTTTCAAAATAGACTTCTGCGTTTTTCCCAAGTAATTAAACGCGATAAGTATGCACAAATTATTTTTATCAGTTTTTTTGTTTATTGATATTATCTAGCTGGTTACAATGTTCGAATAATGTGCATGATTATTTTATTTATTTATAGGAACGTTTGTTCTTGTTTTATTGAAAACTATTCCTTTCCCTTCCCTACCACAAGAAAAAAAATAAATACATTTTAAATTAGTTTCTTATTACCATATAGTCAAAGTCTAGGGATATTTTCAGTTAACAATCTCGTAAACAATAGCATTTTAGCAGTACAACTTCCCATCAATGCGGGAAAGCAACCGTGACTAATTAAGTTTGTTCTGCGTACTTACACACACAAATTTTGTATTAAAAGGGTAATTACGCATTCTTTTCTTTGCATTTCTTATTAAGAATCACATTGATACTCATTATTCAGTTTGCTGAGGAAATACAGACAGTTAGTTACAGATGGATTGATTTAGATGTTTATGAGAGATATTTTTTAAACAAGGATATGGTACATTCATTGATTTAAATATTTTATTACAAAACATGCCACAAAAAGTAACCGCAAAAATAGGTGAAAATTAGCCTTTTCTGTGGACCTCTTATTTGAAAAAAAGATGTCTGCTAATTGAAAGTTTATGATAAGATAATGTTGTAAGAAAAATTTCGAGATGAGCGTCTGCTTCAACTTTGAGAAATTAATTACACAGCCACACAAAAAAAATTCTGGTATGGGGCTTTGACTATCATTATTATATGTTTTCGGGATCGCTCAAACCTCAAAAAAAAAAAACAAAATAAAGACTATTACGCATTATTGAACGCTTTTAACCCAAACCAATGCTGTTCAACCCCTAATAATCCTATAATCCAAGAACCCCATAATCTAATAATCCCATAAACCTGAGTTCATAACCTCATGACTCCATAACCCGAAGATCCTATTGATACTAAAATCATTACACTCAATGTCTCATAATGGAAAAACTTGTAGTCGATTATAGCTGTTGAGCTCCATGACCCTATAACCCCATCACCGTATGAACCCACGAATCAATCATAACCTGATAACCATGTTACTGAAATCATTACACTCAATCTCTCATAGGGGAAGAGCTTATCGTGGCCTCAGTTCCTTTAAACTATGGCTGTTGAACCCCATGACCCAATAATCCCCCGATTCTATAACCCCATAACCATGTTACTGCAATCATTACCCTCAATCTCCTATAGCGGAAAAACTTATCGTAGCCTTAATTTCTTTAAACCATGGTTGTTGATTCCTATGACCTCATGAACTCAATGACTTTAATAACATGGTTATGGAGGTGGTTATAGAGTCATTGGGTTATGGGGTTCTTGGATAAGGGGTTATTAGGGGTTTAACTAGATTGGTTTTAGGATAACAGCGTTGCTGAACAAATGAGTTGTGTTTTTTTTTTGAGGTTATAGCAAAACCCTGACATGATAGGGTTCAGAGACCCAGAAAAAATATGGTAAACATATTTAGAACCCCAGGCCAAAAATTTTGTTGAAATTGAATAAAAGTTTTGACATTAAAAAATCTAATATCTTGACCATGAAAGAAGGTAAACAAGTGTACCTTATTCATTTTAAACCAGTTTACATAAAATACGAAAAAATATCGGTGCCATAAAAAAATTGTTAAATTCACCCCCTAGATAAGGTAAAAAAATATTTTTTTCGAAATATTTATTGCCAATTTCGCAAACAAAATTAACCACTGGCGAATATCTTTCTTCGAGGATATTAATCAATTAAAAGTTCATGTTCGTGGCGGAGATATACCCTTTTTATTGGGTGAATTTGTATTGGATCTCACACCTTTTCCATATTTCTTGTAATTTATATGAAGCAGAAATAATTTTTTTCAAATTTTTCTAAATATTTTTTGGTATGTTTCACCCCTATGGAAGCGTGACTGTCAATAAACACGAATCATAAATATATTGCAATTATTACTTATGACTCCTCAACACCACTTTTTTCAAGTATTTTATAATTTATTTTCATTTTTATGTTGGGTTAGTTTTACTTTATCTAGGGGATGAATTTAACATTTTTTTTATGTCACTGATATTTTTTGGTATTCTACGTGACCTAAGTTTTAAAATATATATTATGCAATTCAATTTCCTCAACTTTGATAATTAATTTCTCAAAATTGAAATAGATGCTCATTTTGAAACTTTTCTTATCATAAATTTTAATTAGCACACATTTTGGTATCAAATGCGAGATCCATGAAATAGGTTAATTTTTCGGTCACCTTTTACTGACTCTTTTTAATAAATAATTTGCTAATTTGATGGAGTAGCTAATAAAATTTCGTAACTTTTTTCAATGATCTAAGTTCTCAAGAAAAACGAATTTTTCGAGGATATACAATATTTACAACCCTCTTGTGAGTCCCTGATTTGTATTTAAAACAGGAAATAATTTTCTCTTGATATATTGTTAATTATAAACTGTTGCTTCCTAATTTTTTCTTGTCCTATACAGTAACAACTTAATCTGGGATATTTTTTGTTGAATTAACAAAGTACCAATAACGCCCTCCTCTTATAGATTATATTAGTGTTAATTATGAGAACATTTTACGTTGGTATACTTTTAGACTATAACCTAAAAATACATGATTTTGGGGAAATAGTATTGATCATTGATTAACTTGTTCAGGTGTGTAATTTTTTACTTTCAGTTTCTGAGCAGTATTTATTACCTTCCTGTAAAGTTTGGCTCTTGTTGGTGTTGAAGTTGCATCTATTATAAGTTTAGAGGCCGCGGCATTTCCACACATTCGTTGACGTACGCTGGCTGCATAGGTAAGCTCCTCAACAGGTACCTGTTCGCGGAGTTCTTTTGTATTTCGTCGTTTACTACGATCATGTAATTCTTGGAAATGCTTCCTTGGGCGTCCCGTAGAATTCGTGGCCCAGTTATGTACTGGTATTGATGTATTAAGCCATTTCTCGTTTTTTTTTCAAAAATCTTTTTTCAATATAGTTAAATGATATCCATCTTTTCTTCAAATCACTATTAAAATGTTTTAAATCGTGACTTAAGGTATGGTACTCGTTTTGGAGACATTTCATCATTTCGCAAAGCTTATGTTCCATAATTGATATCTTATCTTCAAGGGTGTTGGATGTGCTTTGTTTAAAAAGCATGTATATCGTTTTACGATATATCTCAATAATATTTGATGTAAAATTTGTACCTATAGGAAAAAAATATGTATGTTTTAAGAAAATAACCTAAATTATTGCGTGGAACCCAAAGCGGTTTTTTGAAGAGGTGGAAACATGTGGAAAATGTTTTGACTGTTATGATATGGCTAATGTCTATAATTTATTATAAAAAAAGAATTATAGGTCGGCCTAGCTTGGAAAATTTTCAAAAACACAAGTTAGTTAAAAAGAAAAACAAAAAAATAGAAAATTTTCTTGCATATTGTTTTAGGTCCATAAGAATACTACAGAGTCATTATATTTTTAAATAATATATATTAAAATTAAATACATACCTTGTTCTTCAGATTCCATCACAAAAAAATGTTTTTTTAATATTCACTTTACAAAATACCAAACACCAAACACAAGTCTAAAAAAAATCTATCAAGAACGAGTGCGTGCGTATTGAACGAAGCTTAGATTGCAGTTAACTGTGCGAAGCGTAGCTGCGTGGAGGGGCTACTTTGTCATATTTTTATGATAGTACGGTTACTTAGGTTCTCCTTTTTGTCCGGTTTTTGAGGCCAAATGCTCGTTAGTGCGCTGCTTCTGTGAATATTGACGTGCAATCTAGAACACAACTCAAAGAAAGTTTTCTAGCTTACCTGGTTGTTGCTATAATGGGGTAGTATATTCTGCTACAAATAATACGTCTATACTATTCTATACTACTCCAGTATAGTAACAACTAGGTAAGCTAGAAAACTTATATATTTCTTTATATGAGTTGTGTTCTAGATTGGACATCAATATTCACAGAAGCAGCGGCAAAATCCATTTTCTCTTAATAGGTATATTATGCTACAAATAATACGTGCAAGTACACTTACAAAAATTAAGTAGAAAAACCGCTGTCAAGTGGAAATCCATTGTTTTCAGCCCTTTCATACGAATCTGAATGCTTTCCTCCGAATACAGTAAACTTTTAAATATTCATTGCACGGCTTCCTTTGGTTTGCAAACTGCAATTAAATTTTACTATGTATCGTACTAAACTTCCTTCATTTTTTTACCTTCATGGTCTGTTTCAAACGTTTTTCTTATTATATACTTGGCATTAAATAAAAATGTTCCACTTCTTCTAAACTTCGTCGATTTAAGATACCTAGAAAGGAGCAAATTCGTAACCATGCTAAATCCTAAAAATTTGCAAACGGCAAACGAGCTATCGCAGATAAACAATTAAAAATCAGAATGCATAACGTTGTGGTTTTGTTTCGAGTTCACGGAATGCTGATAAACGATTCCAAGGAAAATCACACACCGATAAATTAATTATAATTTACGGTAGCGCGGTAATTGCGCACTATTAGTTGGTGCATTGAGTTTAAGCCCAACCTATAATTAAGCACAACCGGAGGTGGAGCTTACGCGGTCACGTGGTGTGCGATAAGTATAATAAATATTTCCACCTATCGCCGCATTGACTGATGATATGGTGCGTGTATATGTTTACACGTGTTTTAAATTAAAACGGATTTGGATTTACCGTTTTTCGTGCACTTGAAAACTGTTTTTACTTTTTAGTTTTCGACAATGTTATTCTTTGTAAAAGGTTTTACCAATTCAAAATTGCACTAGTTTTAAAATATGGTAACGAAGGGCTAGGAGAGTTTTGATGAGTTCTTATAGAAATATATCGATGAGTCATCATGGTTTAGTCATATTTCTCTGTCATTTCTAAACTTGTATTGTCGTATATTCTAGTAGATATATTTTTAAATATTGATAGGATATTATATTAATATTTAATTTAGTTTTATTTTAACAGTGAAAATGTTAAGAAATAATTTATAAAGTCATATTTCTGTGTAATTTCTAGACTTGTGTTGTCGTATATTCTAGTAGGTTTTATAGATATAGTTTTAAATATTGATAGGGTATTAATAGTTAATTTAGTTGTATTTGAACAGTGAAAATATTAAGAAATAATTGTTAAAGATTTGTTATTTATTAGTGAAGAGTGTTGTATTTTATTTGAACCCAGAAAAATAGAGAGAGAGAGAGAGAGAGAGAGAGAAAAAAAATCATAACAATTTGTGTCAGAATTGAGGATTTTCATCGGATTTCCAGATAACTATATCCCTAAATCAAAATAGATAGAGAAAAACGAGTTTCACTGTTAGATTTGCTACCAGGAAAGAAGATAAGATTAATTTTCGACAAAGTTCTAGAACATTCTAATTGAAAACTAAAAGAAATAGTGAAAAACTGACTAGATCGACCATCAAATTTGATATCATTAAAGAAGCTTGGAACCGAATTTTCGACAAAGTTTTAGAACATTCTATTTGGAAATTAGAAGAGGTAGTGAAAAATTGTCTTCACTATCGAATTTGTCATCAAGAAAGACGTTTAGAAACGAGTTTTCAAGAATATTCTAGAACTTTCTATGGTAAATAATAGAGAGCAGACAACCGAACTGGAGCAAATAAACAAAACGTTTGTTGACTTAATGAAACTTCTAGAAGAACGTAACCTTAAAGACAAACAAGAAGAACAAAAAAAAACGTCGTCAATAAAAAGAAGAACGCCTCATAAAGGAAAAAAAATGTTGCTTGAAAGAAAAACAAGAAGAAGCACGTCTCCTAAAAGAAGAATAATGTATTAAAGTACAACAACTGGAAGAGGAACATCTCACTAAAAATGAAGAAAAAAATATAATGATCAATGTACAAGCTCTATCAAAAATTCGGTCAAGCTACATTGAGACAAACGTAAAAGTTTCAAAAGGAGATAGACGACGTGCGACAAGATATAAGAGCTGTACGCCAAGAAGTAAATAGTCTTGAATCCATTGTGCAACAAGACATTGGAGAAGTGCAACAAGAATTGAAAGAACTAGCAGACGGGATAGAATCTAAATGAACAGCCTTCAGATTGAATTCAATAAAATAATGAAGCATTGTCCTTCTTAAAGATAGCAACCGCTGGAGAGAACATCAAACCTCCAACTTGCGGCGATCAAACCTCTTGGTTAATGTACAAACGACAATTTGCAGCTACCGCTACTGCCAATAACTGGAACATCAAAAAAGTGGCTACTGCATTAGTAATTGCACTTTCTATAATTTTACAAAAAGGCTATAAAATCCTTGGAGCACCTCTCAAAGACTGGACAGACATTAGAAAGGTTAAGACAATTATTTGCCAATCTTCTTAATAGGTTATCGATCCGCAGTTCGTGAAACGGAGTTATACCAGCTAAGGTCTTACTTGAAAAGAAACTTAGACTGCCTTGTCTTCAATTGATGAAAGTATGGAGAATGAAGACTGGGTGAATGCTTTACAAGAGAAGTTGAGAGAAGTTCATGACCTAGTTACAAAACGCTTGAATCTGGCCACAAACAGAACGAAGACAAGATTTAACATCAAGGTATACTTGGCAGGGTTCCAGCAAGGTGCAAGAATTTGCTTATGAAACCCACAGAAAGAAAAACGGCACCTCACCTAAGTTCATGCGAGCATTGGAAGAACCATATTCTGTTTATAAAATTCAATGAAGGCCCAAGGCTAAAATTGTTGAGGCCACACCACGGAAGTATCGAAGCTGACCAGGACGATCAGGATTCGGAGGGAAGCAGTGGAACGAAGGAGTAGGAAAGTTTTGATGAGCCCTATTGGACGTATTATTTCGATGAGTCGTTATTGTTAAGTCATGTTTTATGAAATTACTACGCTTGTATTCTAGTATATTCTAATAGGTTTTGTATTAATATAAATAGAGACAGGACAAAAATGTTTAGTTTATTTGTATTTGAATAGTGAAATTTTAAAAAAAGTAGTTATAAAAGAGTTGTTATGTTTTATTTAGATCCAGTGAGCTAATATTAGAGAGAGAAAATCGTAACAATATAATTGAAAACATTACTTAAAAGTCCTGTATAAATCATTTCTTTTGAACTTTACAGATTTTACATTTTTAACAATTTAATAAACTAAGCCAAAAGTTGTATTTGCTTGCTTCAATGTTAACCTTTGCGTTCGTTTTCATATAAAATTAGTTACCACATATGATTTATTATATACTGGAAGTAAAATTACAAATAAGACATTTAAAACCGGTAGAATTACTTGTAATAAATTTGTTGTTGAAATATTTAAACCAAATGCCAAAATTTATTGCTTTTTTAAGTACACGAACAATTTTATCGCATATTTAAATTCTTAACAGAATAAATTAAAGCTTTTAGGAATCTCTAGTTTTTGTTAATTCTCCGTGACATTTGAAATTCATAAAGTTGAAGGACAATCTCTATGAATTTAACCTTAACTAAGTACTTAATCTCATTAATCATAAGATGTCATATAAAATGCTCATAATTCCAACACAATGAATATAAACTAACCTATTAATCTCTGTCATCCTATAATGAAGAATTATGAAATAACTCTGTCTATTCGGGTCTCCGACTAAATTTCATAGAGCCAGACAGGCTGCTGCATCTAATCCCAGAGTCTCAAAAGCGAATTGGTCCAATCTTACGAATTTCCAGTCTCCTGGGTCCAATAAACCACCCCATCCACCCTAAAACTAAACCCATATATCTTTCCCGCCCTAAGGTTATGTTTTTTACATGTTTCTGCGAGATAAGGAAGGAAATAAATCAATAACGTTCATGGGAATTAGATGTAGAAAGATAAAAACGCTCGCGTATCTTTCAAGGAGATGTTTTAAATTTATTCTTGAACGTTGTTTTCTACATCGGCATTGCTTTATCTCAGGAACGGATCAAATTAAATTTTAGATATGGCGATAAATGGACTGGGGACGTGAATGTTGATTTTTCTGGAAATGTTAATAATATTATTTATTGCCTATATATGCTACAATAGTAAGAAAAAGGTGTAATATTGATTAAAATAGATCATAAAATAAAATATGTTTGAAATTAATAAAGACTTGAAGAATTAACTAATTAGGCTTGCACTTTGGCACTGTTATTTTTTAAATTTTTTTTTTTCATTTTATGGAACAGGACGGTAAAAATATTTATTTTTAAAGTTTTTTTTGACACGGAAATAGATTCAGTTCAGTTGCAATACCAAACACGAGACATTGTTCAACGTAAATTTTGAAATTAGTTTGTACTAAATTTTATGTTTCCGGTTGTGTGCAGATTTTTAGCTATATGTGTATTAAAATTTTCCTAAAAAGAACATCCAAAATTGATGCGGCATTAATTAATTTTAAAGTTTATAATAACATAACAATCTAATTTACAGGACAAATGGCTTCGCACTCCCTCCAGGGATTATTGACTCATACCAGGTATACAAAGATACCAAAGGTATGAAGCTCTGTGGGTTTCCTTTCCATGTTATCGGGTCTTAGGTGGCGTGATCTTTTGTACTTCCTACAAACTTTCGGACGATCCGCGCGATTACAAGGAGAACTGCTTTCTGAATCGGTTTATACAGATGCTCAATAAGGCCCAGTCCCTTGATGTTCTGCAGAAGGTTCTTTGGTATCACTCCAGTTGTTGATAGTATTCTGGGAATCGTGTGAACGCTGTTCATTGCCCACTGTCTGCGGATTTGCACCTCCAGATCTACGTATTTGGCGATTTTCTCGTTGAATTTTGGTTTTAGGTTGGTGTTGTTAGGTACAACGATGTCGATTAGTGTAATCGGCACAGAAATTTTATCTATTAGTATAATATCTGGTCTATTATGAGCAACTGTCTGATCCATCAGAACCGTTCGGTCCCAATATAACTTGAACTGGTTGTTCTCAAGAATAGGGTCTGGATTGTATTTGTAATAAGGCACTTTTCCTACCTGTAATAGGTTTAACTCTTTTGCTAACTCTTGGTGAAGTATCTTAGCGGCTGAGTCGTGTCTTTCCTTACACTCGGATGCAGTAAACGCTTGGCATCCTCCAGTTATGTGCTGAATTGTCTCCGATGTTCGACAGCCATATCTACATTGGTCATTTTCTATTGAGGGATCTCTAATGATGAACTTCCGATAGTTCCTCGTCGGAATAACCTGATCTTGGATAGCTAACAAAAAGCCCTCCGTTTCTGGAAACATCTGTCCTGAAATCAACCAGTAGTTCAACGCTGAGTTGTCTACAGTGTCCTGATTGACCTCATTTGGATGCCGTCCATGAAGTGGCTTCCGTAGCCAGGTTTGTAACTTCTCTTGGTCTGTTTGGTGGTGAGAAGCAATATCCTGTTCCCTCTGTAGCTGCATTGAATCGTCTGCCTCGCATATTGCTCGATGTAGTGTGGAAGAGTCCGCTAACCTGTGGAAATATGTACGTAAGTTTATTATTTGTTGGTCGAGCTGCTTACCAATATCCACCAATCTTCTTCCTCCTTGGTGTCTTGGAAGCATTGTATGTTGAATAGCACTCCGAGGGTGATGTTTTTGTGCTTTTGTTAGAAGTGTCCTTATTTTTTTTTTGCAGGTTTTGGATGTCCGTCCTGCTCCATTTTACAATTCCAAAAACCAACCGCAGAGCATGCATACGTGTTGAGTACTTTAAACAAATTTCTACTATTTGAACTAGTTCGTAACACCCGCCTTACCCTCCTGACAAATTCGGTTGTCACTTTGGTCTTCATAGTGTGATGGTCACTTCGTTTATCTCGTTCCATACCTCAATATTTGTAGGTTTGTTCTGCTTCCATTGCAGCTATAGTTTCACCGTGGTGCATCTCAAATGCTCCCGGTTGTATCTATCCTTTAACGATGTTCAAAATACGGCACTTGTCAAGTCCAAACTGCGTTCCGATATCCCCGGAGAACTTGTCCACAATTTTGGACATTTGCTCCAGCTGGTTTTTGGTAGCAGCCATCAGTTTAAGATCATCCATGTATAGAAGGTGATTCAATCTTACTACCTCTTCGTTGTTATTTCTAATACTAAAGCCGTATCTGGTTGAGTTCAAACGGCGTGACAGTGGGTTCATTGCAAGGCAGCATATTACAAATATTATTAAACTGAGCTTCAGACCTGATTCCAATTTTTTTTGGATAAACAAGTTGTAAAAAAAAACTTCACCCTTTTCATAACATAATGTATCATATATATATATA
This sequence comes from Diaprepes abbreviatus, assembly GCA_034092305.1. Taxonomy (NCBI): domain Eukaryota; kingdom Metazoa; phylum Arthropoda; class Insecta; order Coleoptera; family Curculionidae; genus Diaprepes; species Diaprepes abbreviatus. Next base: position 209,356 of record JASJET010000205.1, on the reverse strand, counting down.
TATATATATATATATATATATATATATATATATATATATATATATATATATATAACGTGACTGTTTGGACCGGTATTTGCTCAAAAAACATCATTGAACCATTGAACCATTCTTCTTCAGAGTCCAAAAAGGACAGTGCCACATGCCACATAATGACCTTTTTACGTCGAAAGTTCCCAGGATGTGTGGTGTCGAAAAACAGCGATGTTGACTGGTCATCAAAACCTACGGATTTTTTTTATGAGGACTTTTGAAAGACAAAGTTTATGCCAACAAGCCAAAGGCCATAGAAGAGCTCAAAAGACAACATTCGTATCGAATAGGCCGCGATATATATATATATATATATATATATATATATATATATATATATATATATATATATATATATATATATATATATATATATATATATATATATATATATATATATATATATTTATGTATGTATGTGTGTGTGATGGTGTGTATATATATTCTGCGATACACGGTTTTATTTTTTTAGAAACGTCTCAAAAATTAATTATTTTATTTTTCATCATAAAAACGCGTAGTTACACCAAATATTTGTCTCCTTTTTAAAGAGCCAGTTTAGAGAGTTGGCTTGTTTCAAGTTATATCTGTATCTTATTTGTATACAGAGCGCCCAGCGGGTAATCGATTGGTCAGTGGATGACCTGCAAGTCTGTAGGTGATCCGTTGATCCATTATTTTATTGGATTTTTTTTGATCTATTAGTAACCGCTTGGTTTATCACGTTATTGTCTTTGACAACTTAAGGTTAGCCCTTAGACTCGAAAAACGAGAAAATTTCATTCTTTTTCAGCAACTACTAGTTACCTTCAGAGAACCAAACTTAGATTAAAATTGAGGCTTAGTTTAACATGAATCTTTCTTGTATTATTCTGCTTCAGCATTTGTTTCGGGGACGCTATACAGACTCTTTCAAAAACATATATTATAGAGCATATTTTTTTTGTAAAACTATGTTTTAAACCTATAGATTTTTTTTCCATTTTGAAAACATCCAAAGGCTATTAAGAAAAATAAAAGAATTTAATTCCCGCCTCAGGTAAATCCCTATTTAACTAGACCTTAAAAGCCGGTCATAAGTTATTCAGTTTTCCTCAACCTTTTCGTTCGATAATCTATGCTATAATACAGGGTAACCCATAAATTTACGGATTGTAACCCTTTCTCGATAAATCTCTGTAAACATGGACCGTTCGTTCTTTTTCTAAGGCAGCAGAAAAAAGCTAACTAATAAGTCGTATTCAAGAGTCAGTTCCACCTGTTTGGACTTATGGTACTTTATTTGAAAATGGAGGACAGTATTCAAATAATTATAAAATTTATTTGATGGTGATTAACTCTGCTGGATAAAGTATGTTTAAATAAATTAAGATATGATATATGTGTGTTAGAGTCTTGGGTGGTTCTTAATTGGTAATATTAGTGTTTTTGTTGAATTAAAAGTATATATTTATTTTTCGGTAGTTTTAGTTGTTTTTTTTTCGTATACTTAAATTTCATCTTTGGATGGTTGTACTGTACCGAAATTATCGAAGTTGCATTTTTTTTCAATCTTTTTGGTGACTTTCGTTGTAGAACTTTTTAGATCTACAATCTTGTTTTACATATTTTTTTACTTATCTTAAGTGCTTTAATCAGCCAAGAAACCGGCCGAACCGCTTTTTTTGTCTCCAATCATCGTCTTTGCTCGGCTTCAACTACATTATACGATGTGACCAATTGACGAGCGACTTTAGAACAAAGAACTTTTTAACAAAATTATTTTTCTAAAAATGTTTTTAATTTCATTGTGTCACTGTAAGAGGGCGTATTTGCTATGCTTCTACTAAAAGCTATTAATTTTTCATTTCTAATAAATTCATTTTTTTTAATAAATAACGAAATTAACAAATAAAACAAATTAGAGACAATCTTTTTTAGACTATTAAGGTTATTTAGAGCAAATCTTTTTTAAATGAAAAATAAAGACCTAGTCTTTCACAATACTTTACTATTTTTGATATACATTTTGAAGAATAAAAGATCTCTACTTTCAATTTCCAGATATATTTTTCCTAGAGTGAGAACAGCTGCATTGTCGCATTGAAATTTTTTAAGATCTCGAGACTAACAGGTCAGTGTGTTGAATAGCGATCCCTTTCGTTTACTGTGTGAATTAAGTTTAAAATTACATTTAAAAATATGCGGTCAGAATAGATGCTCCTTTAAAATAAGTCATAATTTGTTAAATTTGCTTAAAGCAAACCGAAGTGGTAGTGGCATTTGAAATATTTTAAATCTTTACCCTCCGCTTCGCTTTAACCATTTTAAAAAGTTGATTTAATGCTGACATTTAAGAGAAATTCACGATTTTTAGTAACAGCAAGGAAAAGCGCTGCTTAGCGGTGGAATTATGAAACACATTTTTTTAAAATGAATTTTTTTGGTCGTAAATTTGTTATTTCGATGAAAGTCGTTTAAAATGGAAATATTAGAAACTCGTAGTGTTGAAAAAGGAATGAAACAAAGATGTATCCTCTCACCCCTCTTGTTCAACGAATAGTCGACTGAATTGTGTGTGGCAGTAAAACGCGGATAAAACCAAATTGACGGTGATATCGAAGAATAACAGGCATCTGGTAAGGCTGAATATAAATAATAGCATAGCGAAACAAGTCTCTCATTTCAGATATCTAGGGACCAATATAAATGGAGATTGCAATAAAAAATTTCTTTTGCAGATCAGATTTAATTCTCATCTTTCTGATCTGAATGATAAAATGTTATGTCTTCTGAGTTTGGCTCTATTGTTGTTTATATTATACCCTTTATTCTATCTCGGGGAAAAGCATTTCCGGGACTTAAGGAGTGTCAAATGCAGAAGTGCTATCACGCATAAATAAAGAAGTAAGCTAAGATGGATCCATTCCATTAGACATGTAAAGAGGGAAGAAATCTTAAGATTGTTATTATAAGGAAAAATACAAGGGAAAAAATCTTTAATATGACGTGAGAATTCATACCGGTCAGTTGATAAATCAATAAGATTTAATCACTTTTATCGGTAATTTTATATAATCTCCAAAGCATAAAGGTCAAGTTAATAAATATTTCAAAACTAATTAAATTTATTTACTGATAATTATTCAAAATCATGAAAATCCGCTTGTACGGATTGTTTATGTAAAATGGGAAATATTATTTATAATTATTTGTTGAGGGTTTGAGTTGGTTTCAACGTAATTTGTTGCAATCGTCAACTTAATTTATTACATTTACCGTAGTTAATCACCGGTGAATATGATAAATCGAATAGTATTTAAAAGCTTTTTATTATATTTACCATTGGCTTGCGAGAAATATCTCCAAAAATTGAAAAGTATATTATACTAGCGACCCGCCTCGGCTTCGCACGGGTGCAATGCTGATACTAAATACACTACAGAAAAACTGTGACTATTTATTTTATTTTTACAACAATTATTACATCGGCCTCCGACGCGCTATTTATAGGCACGCTGCCGCCGCCCCGGTCGGCCAGTACCGCCGCAAGCGCTACTTCCCGCAATTTTAAATCTGTAATATCTTCGAAAATATTCATTTAAATCTTGTGCTGTAAAGGACCATATAGATCTATATTAAATCAACAATGTATTTAAGCTATTTAATTGGATAAGGATTAATGCTGTATTGGTTAAAATCGCTTCAAAATTTGCCATTATTTGTCGTAAAAAGTAAATGACAAAAAAATGTTATTGTGGGATATCCATGAGAGATAGACATATACCATCGCGGAGTTTTCTGTAGACCTTTTCAATGTGTACAAATAATTAGTACATTATTTTGATAAATCTCGTAGGGTTCAGCCTGCGTTTGCAATGTAAGCGGAAAAAAATATGATAATTAACGACATCACATTAGAAACCTCAAAAATAACAGTATTTCTCCACTATTTAATGGATGTTATTATACATATAAACCTTCCTCTTGAATCACTCTATCTATTGAAAAAAACCGCATCAAAATCCGGTGCGTAGTTTTAAAGATTTAAGCATACAAAGGGACATAGGGACAGAGAAAGCGACTTTGTTTTATACTATGTAGTGATGTAGTGATTCACCAAAGTTGCTGGTGTGTGTTATTACCTATATTTATACAACCACATAAGTGATAGTCTTCAGGACTACAACAACTCTTAGATTCTGTCAATAGGGTTGGGAAAGAAAAAATAAATTTATGGATTTAGTGATCTACCATATCCAGACGCTTCGCTGCTAACAAACGGACAAATCGTTGAAAGAGTCTCCCGCTTCAAGTACCTGGTATATTATAATACTGAACAGTTTGACCCAGATAAAGAAATTAAATTCAGGATCGAATCAGTCCGCATAATTTTCCTAAAAATGAGATCGCTTGTCTGCAATAAAAGGATGCTTAAATGTCACATCTGGTCAATGTTGTTGTATGGTGTGGAAGTGTGAACACTGAAGGTGACCACGATTAATCGTTTGGAGGCTTGATATATCGTTGCATAGGTGAATGCTTCGAATTCCTTGGTTAGCTATGCAGACTAATATAACGATTTTAGATCCGCCAGATGCTACTTGTGAATTGCTGATAACTGTAAAATGCAGAAAATTAGCATATCTTGATCATGTTCTCAGCGGGGATCAGTACAAGATTCTTCAACTGATAATGAAGGTTATGATGAAGGGTCGTAGAGATGTTGGAAGGAAGCAGATTTCTTGGGTGAGAAACATCCAAGAGGGGATAGGAATATACAGTGCTGAACAGCTATTTAGAATAGAGGAGAGCCGTAATCAACTCGCCATTGTAATTACCAACGTCAGGGGGACCTGACACGGGACAGGAAAAACAAGATACAAACTCACCAGTTTAATTATATGTATCGTAACGCTTTTATTCGAAAATCAAGGAAAATTAAATGGTAGAAGTTAAAAAAAAAGAGAATCTCTTTATGTCTAATGATGATGGAAGTCGTCGAGGAGACATTATTTTTCAGCTTAAATGTAGTTATTATTTTAGAAGTAAATGAGTGCGATATTTGAAATATCTTAAAGTTTTTAATTAACTTTTAAAGAAATTACCGGTCCTGTTTTTCAAAATGCTATCATTCATCCCTCAACGATATTTACGTTGTTAAAAGCGAGACACGTTGAATATTATCTGTGTAACATCAAAATTGTTCGATAATTTTCTCGATATTTTCTGTTAAATCGCTCTTTTAGTCATACGAAAGCCTTAAAACGTTTTAAGTGATGAAATTATAGCCATACGGCGGACAAAAATGGCGATTCAGAGGCGTTCTTTGATGTGGATATTGAGTGTAAGTGAAAATTAGGGATGCACTTGGTCATAAAGCATATGCAGCGAACAGTCGTGGTATGATATACATCATCAGTGCCCGGAGATACGTGACGTATTGAAAATTTAAAAGCGGAGTGTTTAGGGCCTTCATTTTCGATTTTTGGAAGTCTGCTTTATCGTAAGTCGCTGTTGATGGAAGTAGAGAATGCATGACATGCTATTAGGTTCAGATTATATAATATTATGCTATTACAAGTTATATAATATTAGATGGGAAAGCTAATTTTACAGGTCTGTACTAAGATATTTTGAAAACGCTTTAGAATTAATCAGTTAATCATTATTCCCTTGATATATTTCGGCTATTTTTACTTAATTTCAGGATATTGCTTGTATTAAGTTTTTAACAATTTTTTTAATCAGTCTAGCCAATCTTTGGGACCTTAACTTTAAAAATGTTGTTTCAAATTTTTATCACAATCAAAAGTAGTATTTACTTGACTTACCAGCTAATTTTCTAAACATTTTAATAGGTAAATAAAATGCCTTATTTTTTTTTTATTTCCAAACAAATATTTTTTAATAGGTGAAAAAAGATATATAGTCCAAACGATATATATTTTTACGTCAAAATTTGACAGATGCATCAAACTAGTGACATTTTTTTTGGCAACTGTAACAGTGGCTCATTCTACTATTTTTTTCGTCATTTAACAATTTATAAGCAAGTGTCACAAACTAAATATCCTTAAGAACGAAAACTGTTATACACTAAAATCTTAAAATCGAAGTTCTTCCTTTTGTATAGACATATCGATAATTTTATATCCCGTTTGTATAAGGTTATTTAATGAAGAGTTTAAATGCTTAATATGGGTTCGTTATTTTAAGTGAAATTTTCAATATGAAAGTAGAGATCTTACTAGCAGATTAAAATAATCAACTAAAACCAAACTGAACATGAACTAACATCAATTTGACCAAAAATAATGATTTTTTCTAATTTACTATATATATATATATGTCTCTGCGGCTTTCACGGATTCCTCCGTGTGAGATGAAATAGCAGTAGATATATCCACATTATGCCGTTGTAGTGCTGAAATCATATTCAGCAAACGTACAACTATATGCAACTCCCTGTCGAAATGAAGTAGAATGCGAACAGTAAATGCAAACTTCGTTAGATCATATCCTTTCTGTGTTAGAGGTTACACAGTTTGAATAAATTGCTACACAACACAATTTATCCTATTCCACCACCATCGAGATGATGGCCTATCTATACCACCATACCTTTGCACAAACAGGTGCATGTCGGTACCCTGATGAGTCTAGTAGAGACGAAACATGTACCTCTGCCGTACCACTATGGCGGGAGGGTAAGTTTTGACTTTCTTCTTGGTATGGTGGTGCATCTCGATGGTGGTGGAATAGGATAAATTGTGTTCTGTAGCAATTTATTCAAACTGTACAACCTCTAACACAGAAAGGATATGATGGAAGGAAGTTTGCATTTACTGTTCGCATTTTACTTCATATATATATATATATATATATATATATATATATATATATATATATAGATATAGATATAAGTAACATATCCCTACATTTTATAAGGTTCGAAAACCATAAATTTTATTTACCTGCGTTTTTTCTTTTCATTTATGTTTTTTTCTGCTCAAAGACTTTATTTTATCTGTCTGTAATTTAGATATTTTACTGCTGATGATGAAAATTTGTGCTTTCGAAACACGTACAGTACTTTGTCAGAAGTGAACTAAAGCTTTTTAACACACTAGTGGAGTAGAAAAACAAGCACTACCAAGTGTTTTAATTACAATATGATAACAATAGTCTAAAATCTCTAGGGTATCCAGAGTTTAAAATCACAAACACTAAACACTACAATATTATATAGCGACACAAAGTGTCTAAATCATTTTATATATTAATATAATAAGAATACCCCAACGTTGTTGACAAAGTACATAAAATGTGTTTAATAATATTTAATACGCTTTACTATAGAGCGAGAAAGTAAAAACGTCGTTAGTCTGAGGTGAGGTTATGTATTAAATTTCTTCTCAAAAAATATAGCTGTTTTTTGTATATCTTCTTTGTTACGGCCCTGTGAGGCAATTTTATCTCTTTCATTATTATGGATAAATATGAGGAGAGAAAACAACTATTTTGCTACTCCTGCTGCATCTGGAGCAGATAAGCGTATTAGTCTTCATATTTTTATAAAAATATAAACGGATATTTTGTAAGATTATCAAATTATAAAACAAGTATAAATATTGATTTAATTTTAGAAATAACTTATTTTCTGTACTTCGATAAGAAGAAATGAACAACCCTAGTTATATTTACGTGGAACATTTTTTTTTGGATGTATGGCAATTAAAGACCGTTATAATTATTAAATTTTTAAAAATATACACCGTTTGGTCCATAGTTAAATTTTAAAATAAGGAGAAATAAGAGCGAAGCAAAGAACTTCTTAAACCAATCAACTAAATCAAGTAATGAGGATTTGTGAAACAAGCAAGAATTACGACTTCCCTGCAATTTATTAATGATTTAATGTTCCACAGTGGAATTGTTTCGCGATTTAGGTCAGCAAAGAAGAAACTAAATTCAACATAATATTGTTAGTTTGAAAAAATAGCTCTAATTTGTGTAGAGTACTTTACTAATTAACTTCATTTTTAATTTACCTGATATTAAGTATTGGGCTACATAATTTTAGAGTTTTTCACATTATGGGCATAAAAATTATAAAAATTTTCACAAATATATCGAACTTTAGCCTTTTCGAAATTGGTAATACCAGAAAAATATGTAGGCTAATACCAGCATCATCGCAATTTTTCCAACTCATTAGTTCTAAGGATGTTCTCATCCAATTACAAAAATCATTTTATTTCTCGTTTTACCACTCTTATCTTTCATTCAGTTTATTTTGTTTTGCTGCTTATAAATAATACTGTTTTTAGACATAACCACTCTATTGATCAGCGTTATAATAATTGATGTATTAATATTTTTATGATTAAAATAGATGGTAATTTTTAGTGTAAAATATAACGTACCTCAGTTTTAGCGTTTATGATAGTAAACTTGATATTTTAAACTTTTATATTTATTTCTACCACAAGTACTAGTAATTTATACCTTTTTTCTAACGTAAGATTATTGGATGGAGAATTTTTAGAATCAAATGCGTCTTTATCGAGAATTGTTCCATTCGATTCACTAATCCCTGTTTCAGTTGTTTACAATAAAACAAAGAAATTATATTGAAAAGAAAGGGATGCCAGCAGTGGCGTACATAACGACCCCGCAAACCATTCAGGGGCACCCTCAAGTACCAAAGTGTAAATATAAAAGATCGAGATGCAAATTAGTAGGGCGCATTCAAAAACATGCGGAAGGGGGTACATACTCTTAGTTGCGCCACTGAATGTCAGCCGTTCTTCTCTCAGTAAAAATGGCATCAACTATAAATTACTGCAGGTACGTAGATGTGCCAATTTTTGGAAAAAAAAAGTAAATAAAGCCAATTCTACAAAAATTAAAAAATATTTCATTTCATTATTTTATTTAAGGATGTGAAGTTTTTAACACAAAAATTAATATCTTAGAAAAGAAAAAGAATTATTACAAATAAACTAATATTAAAAAAAAAGAAAAATTAAAAAATTTAGATAAATAATTACAATATATTTTCAGAATGACCCGCATTGATTTCTATACATTCCATGATGCTTTTCAAAAACCATCGTCGAAGTCTAAAAAAATTCCAGCCGTATTTTGTATAACTTAGCATCCAATTAATATTTTTTCAAGATGGCCCCTCACATCCTTTATCGGCATTTTATAAACGAGAGCCTTTAAATGTTCCCAGAAAAAAAAATCGATTGGATTGGTATCCGGTTAGCGTGGTGTCCAAAGTCCGCTTTATCTTATCCATCGGTCCTAGAATAAATATTTCATTGAGGTATCTCCACATGTTAAACGCTGCGACAAGTACAAATATCTATCACACTATCACAAAAGACGGAGGTAGGGACAGGGTAATAGAAGAAAGAATCGATCAAGGGAAAAGATCCATCACACTGCTCAACAGTGTACTGTGGGACTAAACAATTTGCAACACAAATAAGCACCGAATATATGGACGCTGAAATTGCGAACCAAAAAGAAACTAGAAGCTACAGAAATGGACTTCCGGAAGCACTCAGCCGGAAGATCCAAGTTGGAAAGAGTTACCAACGACAGAATCAGGCAAATTATGAACGTGCAGCATTCAATCGTAGATGAAATTGGAACCGAGCATTTGAGATGGTATGGACACGTACAGCGAATGCCAGAGGAGAGATTGTCGAAACAGATCTTAGAGTGGGCACCCTATGGAAAACGGAAACGAGGAAGACTATGTCTTAGTTGGAGAGATGGAATCGACCGAGAGATCAGAGATAGAGAACTGGAAGAGACTCTCTGGACAGACCAAGATAGATGGCCATTGGGTATCGGAAGACGTCCAACGTTATAAACCTTTATATATATGTATATATATATATATATATATATATATATATATATATATATATATGTTCAAATTAAAATGACGTTGAGTACCAGCTTAAAGTAGCCAGACAATAAATCTTGTTTCAATGGAAACATTTCAGTGAAGTCTTACAAGTTGGTCTTCCATAATTCCGACCTATACGCTTAGCAAGAAGTGGCTCTGATTTTGTTATTCCAGGGTGTTCTCATAAGAGTGCTGATTGGTGATGAGAACTGGTAACACCATCACATGTAAATATAGCTTCATTTGTGAATAATATAATTTTATTGAACTGATGATTTTGTTCATATGTCTCTAAAATTTTATTGCATATGTTAAGTCATCATACTCGTAGGGGGGTTGCATCTTTTTATATAAAAAGGGCAAAGAATGACATCCCTAGCCGTAGAATTGGCAATTTTCTCTTCTAAATCTATCTTCTTAGTACTAGTAACTATATCGGCTTTTATCTTTCCTTCTTAGTCTTACTTTAGTATGAAAATAATTTTTGAATACTGGCGGAATTTCACACTTAATTAAAAAATTGGTTTTAAAGATTTTTCAGCGATAGCAAATTAGGTCAAGAAGCTGGCTTTAAAGATCAAAAAAAAAATTTGAACCTTGAAAAAGAAGATTTTTAATTTGACTATCTCTAATAGCTCGCTACGTACAAGGAACTATCCTTACAGTGAAGAACCATAAAACCAAATACAACAGCTCTGGTAGAAGTGGGTGTAAAATTGCCTGTTTCTCGCCTTTTCTCGCAATCTTTATGAACATCCATATAGATTTCAGCCCGTTGTCTTGCAAATTGTGTGCAAAATCGCACCTCTTAGAATGGCCAATTATAATATCGGCTAGGGCTACTGCAGCACGGCGTTTGATTAAAATTACATGTAAACCTGGCCCTGGCTTGTTTTACATTCCATTGTGTGCAGCCGAGAACAAAGGCTCTTCGTGCCGCGTTTCTTTCCTTGTTGTCTTTGCAAGTCTTAATTTTTATCCGCCTTTCCGATAATTTATTATTGCAATCATGCATTATGTATTTTACTTATGTCTTTATTTAAAATTTTGCTTTGCATATTCCTTTAACAGTTGTATTTGTTTATGGTTTCGTGAAAATACTTATATTAAACATCTGAAAGTGGTTTAAAACTTTAAAATGAACTAATCTTTGATCAAGGGAAGACACGCTTTTTGTTACCATTTGAATACATATGCATTTTTAGATCTGTATATACCGTTTTCAGAAAGTACATTACAGCTTTTTCTATATTTTTTCTTCTGTCTGTATGTAATGAACTTTTTCACCACATATTTCGCACACTCCACAAGTTCGAATGATCTGAAATTTTGTATATATAAAGGATATTTTTTTATAGAGGTATAGAACTTTTAAATGGAATAAAACAAAGATGAATTTTTTAAATTGACATGAAATTTACTTTATTCGAAAGATAAACTTCTGGCATTATAATTTAAATATGACTTCTGGCATATGACCGCCACGGCTGGCTCGGACGTAGTCTAATCTGGAGGCCAATTTTCGATGACATCTGTGGCCGTATATCGGCAATAACGCGGCGAATGTTGTCCTCCAAGGGATCAATCGTTTCGGGCTTATCGGCGTAGACTAGCGACTTCACATATCCCCACAGAAAATAGTCTAGCGGCGTTAAGTCGCACGTTCTTGGAGGACAATTCACGGGTCCGAAACGTGAAACTATACGGTTACCAAACGTTTCCTTCAATAAATCAATTGTGGCACGAGCTGTGTGACATGTTGCGCCGTCTTGTTGAAACCACAGCTCCTGCACATCATGGTTGTTCAATTGATGAACGAAAAAGTCAGTAGTCATGGCTCTATAGCGGTCACCATTGACTGTAACGTTCTGACCAGCATCGTTTTTAAAGAAGTATGGACCAATGATTCCACCAGCCCATAAAGCACACCAAACAGTCAGTTTTTCTGGATGTAACGGTGTCTCAACATACACTTGGGAATTATCATCACTCCAAATACGGCAGTTCTGTTTATCGACGTATCCATTCAAACAAAAGTGAGGTTCATCGATAAACAAAATTCGCTTATGAAAATCGGGACCAACGGCAATCTTATTTTGGGCCCATTCACCGAATCTACGCCTTGCTAGGTGATCGTGTGGCTTCAATTCTTGCACGAGTTGGATTTTGTAAGCATGCAAACCAAGATCTTTCCCCAAAATCTTCCATAAAGTGAATGGACACATATCCAATTCCTGTGCACGATGGCGGATAGACTGATTCGGGTCTTCCTCTACGCTACGTTCTACAGCAGCAATGACTTCTTCTGTACGCACTGTACGACGTCTCTGTGGATGCGTATTATCATTTAGAGTAAACGTGGTGCGAAAACGTTCCATAGTTAATCGAATTAATTGCTCTGATGGACGATTATGTTGACCGTAAAATGGACATAGTGCGCGATACGTATTTCGAACAGAACCATGATTTTCAAAATAAATTTGCACAATTTGGAAGCGTTGTTCAGGTGTCAGTCTATTCATGTTGAAATGCCAAACCAAACTAAATATAAATCACTTGACAGCTAACAAAATGGCCGCCAGTTAAAAAAGTGTTGCCAACTTAAAGTTCTATACCTCTATAAAAAACACCCTTTACTATCGAGCTAGTCTGATGCTGGAGTCGAAAGGTGATCAACGGAACCTCTCAAAAGTTAGCAGTAGACTCATCATATTTGTCTGAAAGAGAACTTTAATTAAAGGTTAGAGGTGCTCTTCCACGTCTTGTGGAGTCGGAAGGTAGTTAATTGAAATCTTCAAATCAAACTCTCGTTACTTGAACTTTAAAATACTTTCAAATTTAAGATGAGAAGATTATTCAAAATCAAATGGGAAGAGGTTACAATATATGCGATAAAGGATATGAACTGTGTGAGGAATTGCGGTGCCACTGAAAATTAAGAATCGAAAATCGCTATAAAGCCATGCATCATGGAAAATTTAATTTTCGAATTTGAAGACTCTTCAGAGGCTTAGCACTAGAAATAAAACAAGTAAAAAAAATGGTAATTTTTTATTTTTGATAACCTCCAAAAATCTGTTATAAAATTTTAGATACATTTATCAAGAAAAATCTACTAGATTGTCTCTTTTTACTTTTACGTTTTACACCAAAACATTACCTTCCTTATTAACTTAATAATTCAACTACATCATAACGTAATTGTCTACAAATTATTACCTAAAATAATTATTTATCATTAATACTTCAATTGCACATCAATAATATACTAAAACCTCCATAGTCAATAAAGCATAATTTCTCTCGGCACTTTGAAGAATCAGCGTGTAGCCAGCGAAAATACTAGCTCACAATTACATCAGAGCCGCCATTACAACCTATAATTACAGCAAGTTGATTGCTGTAATTTGAATGGCAACGTTTTCATTAAGTATTCATTACACACAGTTCGTAATTGTTTTGCTAAACATCCCATAACTTCGTCAATTTTCCGGAGACAGTGTCGTTCATCCATTTATGGCAACATGGAATATAGTGCAGATACATGTGAATAGTAATTAATAATCCAACTTTTTGTAGCGATTGTTGATTGTTTTATCATAGATCGAAATAAAAATTTAATGTTTCTTGAGTTCTTTTACTTATAGAACTTTATAATCTTCTTACTTTGTAGCCTAACAGCATGAAAGGCAACGTTTTTTTAAGAGACATTTTGAAGGAGCGGCGAAAAAAATTTACGGTGAAAAAATACATTTTTAAAACCGCGGCAAAAATCATTACTTTATATATTGTTGTATACGCTCGAAAGTCCCTGTATCCAGCGATATACAATCTGATATTAATTATTGACCTAAAATTTTACAGCGGTGTTTCGTCCTCGACGTCGACGGTAGGATTCATCAGTGGGTCCGTCGACGCCTTACCCAGGCACACTGTGTTGACGTACTTATATATAGTTGGAACTTATATTTGTACTTATTTTCGGGCGGAACGTATCGGTAGGATATTGATTATTTTTGGTATTGCTTATCGACCAAACATCATGAATTTAATTTTTATCCGTAATACTACGACACGCTCCCCTTCAAGAAACCACTTTCCATATTGTTCCGTGATCTGTGTCTTGTTCACGAATCAAGATGGAAAGCTGGGTGCCTAAGAACTCAACGACGCGCTGCAAATTTCGGCCTAATTACGCGGATCCAGTCGCTAGTAAGGCAGACTCAATGCGGAGGTAACTCCATGTCAGGAATCTAGCGGGTCCTTCCTCTAAGAATTTCCGAGTCATGGTATCGGAATTGGGTCTTCTGGACGGCTCTAGCGGGTCCCTCTCTAAGAAACCGTCGAGTCCCATTGTCTCCGAACCCTTCAGGGTCCCTCCCCTAAAGATTCAGAGCTATTCCGACAACCCCGTAAAGGTCCCATGTCCAGGGATGCCATGTTGTATACGCTCGAAGGTCCCTGTACCCGGCGATATACAATCTGATATTAATTATTAACCTAAAATTTTACAGCGGCGTTTCGTCCTCGACGGTAGGACTCATCAGTGGGTCCATCGACGCCTTACCCAGACACCCTGTGTTGACGTACTTATATATAGTTGGAACTTATATTTGTACTTATTTTCGGGCGGAACGTGTCGGTAGGATATTGATTATTTGTGGTATTGCTTATCAACCAGACATCGTGAACTTAATTTTTATCCGTACTACGACAATATATATATATATATATATATATATATATATATATATATATATATATATATATATATATATATATATATATATATATATATATACTAGAATGCCAAACGGCATGCCAAAATAATTACATATTTAATTAACGCGGCGAAAAAATTACATCATTAATAAATATGGAGAAAAAAAATTTTAAAACTTGCGACCAAGAAAATTACGTCCTAAAATGTACGGCGAAAACTATTACAGTTTTAAAAATACGGCGAAAAAAATTAAGTGTACAAAATATGCGCGAAAAAAATCTCTTACTGAAAAGTACGGTGAAAAACTATTACAGCTACTAAAGTTCGGTGAAAAAAACTATATATTTATATATTTCACAACAGTGTGGTGGAAAAAATTACAGTAAAAACATTGCTATGAAGAGAATGACATTTCAAAAAGTATAATGAAAACTATTACAGCTATAAAAGGGCTGTGAAAAAAAAATACATTTTAAAACTTTGTGACGAAAAAAAATGATTCTTCAAAAAATGCGGCGAAAACCATTTTGTACCATTTAAATTTTTTTTCACCATTTTTTATCGTTTTTCGCAATTTTTCACCATTTTCAACCATTTAAAGGTATGTTGAAAAAAATTATATTTTAAAGAATGATATGAATTATACATCAAAAAGTGATGAACTAACAGCGAAAAAAATAGCGCCTAAATATTTGCTGTGAAAAAATTACATTTATGAAATCACTTCTTCATATATGCGGAGAAAACTAGAATGTCAAATGGCATAACAGCTAAAAAATTACATCTTTAATTAATGCGGCAAAAAAAATTACATCTTTAATAAATGCGGCGAAAAAAATTATCATTAATAAATACGTAGAAGAAAATTACATCTTTAAAACGTGCGATAAAGAAAATTACATCTTTAAAATGTGGGGCGAATTATCTTCACCGTATTTTAAGAATTATAATAGTTTTCGATGCACTTTTAAAAATGTCATTTTTTTCGCCGCATTTTCAAAATTATAACAGTTTTCGTCGTACTTTTGGATGCGTAATTTTTTTTGCCGCAATTTTTCAATAGAAATAATATTTAGCGCACTTTTGGAAGCGTAGTTATTTTCTTCGAAATTACAAAAATGTGATTTTTCGCAATGAAAATTTTATAAAATCTCAATTTACACCGCACATTTTGTTCCCCACATACTGCTAATAATGGACACCGTCGATAAGTTGCCCTGATTCTATCCGCTACATTTTCTAAACTTAAATAATAATATTTCTTGTTTTAAACTCTTAAATATCCTTTTCATCAAACTTTAAAAAAAAAGTATATTTAAAGAAAAAATAATTTACAAAACCAAATTTTCGTCACTAGTTTTATATTTTACTGAATTAAAATAAATCCTTCTACCTCTATTTATGATTAAGATAATTTTAAAAGGTAGATTATAAAGGTAACCTTAAAAATGTATTTCTTTTTTAAATTAACTATATATAACATCATCTATCTATCATAAGGTTTTAATTTTTTCCTATGTACCTGTATATATTAAATTCTGATACCGATATTTCTCTTTCGTCATTGCCCATTCAAAATTTTCGAATATATATATATATATATATATATATATATATATATATATATATATATATATATATATATATATATTATATTTAATTATTGTTATAGATATTGATTTTGTCGCGAGCGCAACAAAAAAAATTGCATGGCATCTTCTGTTGGTAATTAAGGAGAAGCTTGTAAAATAACTCGTAAAAGCTATTCTTTTGTGATATTATGATGCGGAAGATTTTTCGGAAATTATAGAAGCTAATAATAGAGCTCCCTTGATACCCAAGATAATTTTAAAACTGGAAAAATTTATACGGAAAAATATATATCTGGAATACTATGAATAACAAATAGTAAGGGTACGGAAGCCTTCAACGCTTTGGTCACATAATGAAGATTGCTTATATTATTTAGTTGTAATGCTGGAAATTGACATTCGATAATACCACGTTATTGTCAGGGTACGGAACATAAAAACTAAGAATGTTGTTTATACTTCTCAACTATAACTACCCCAGCTTTTTTACCTAATATGTGCTAGGTTTTCAGACTGTCGAATTTTTGAAACTGATAACTTCTAAGCATTTTACTGCCGCTGTTTTCACCTTGCGCAATTGTGGGATCTCCAAATACGTTTTTTGTGCGTTCAATGAATGATTTCTGATATTTAATTCGCCGATTGTTTTATATGGTATAAGCAATTCTTTAACTTTAAAATAAGGCACAGTGAATCAATAAATTAAATCAATCAATAAAACGGTTAAAAAAATACTATATGATACTTGGTCCAATATATTCTGAATCAAGATATCACATTTTCAAAGAAAAACCCGCTCTCATAAAACAAAATATTTCTTAACCACAAAGCCGACCAGAAATGACACATTACATCCTAGGCAAGTTATGACCAATAGAAAATCAAAGTTGACCAGCGAAGTAGGCTGTGCTTGCGTATCATAAATCAACATGAGTTATATGCGTTTCTGATGTGTAAGCATTTTCTAGTAATATTATACTCTTTGAAATCAATATATGCGGATGTTTGAAAGAGAGAGAGAGGCGCATATATAAGCTGTACTTATTAATTAACTCAGGAAAGCGGATATAGCTATGGTTCTGACGGTTACGAAAGTGGTCAAAATGTGTTTTTAATTAGAAATAAAATCGTCGTCAAAGAAACGTAAAAACTACATGATTTCTATTGGCAGTAATTGGCTCGAAAGTCTAATAGCTAAACGATGTTTAGTTTTAATAAGATAAATTAAGAGTCTAATATTTATTTATTATACAAACTTTAAATAGTTCTCTTTTTATTAGTAGGATATTCAAAATACCGAATCGCAATTGACTAAAAGGATTTAATTGTTAAACACAGTTAAATTATTACGTGGGAGTGAGTACTTTCTGATTTTCAAAATATTTTATTACAAAAATACGTTACGAAGCGGAATGATCCAGCACTTTTTGTGGATAACAACTTCGTTCGGTAGCTACATGGCGCATGCAGTTAAGCTTTATGCTCGCTAAAAATTTATTTACTTACTTTTTTTGAGTCGGAGACGTAGTAGTTAAAGCGGTATTTTCTAAACAACACAAGCTGAAAAAAGTAACCTGTCTGGTAGACTAGACTCCTCTACCCCTATAGAATTGTTTTTTTTTGTTGGCATTGGCTGATCAGCCATGCAGGCACCAAATTTTTCACCAAGTTTTGAGATATTGAAAAAATGAGTTAACATGGGTGTTTGACAGGGACAAACACTTTACGCCGCTGGGGTCTTTTGATTGGACCAACAAGAAAAACCACTATAAAAGACTGTACACAGAAGGATAAAATTTGGGATATGAGATCATAGTTTTAAATTTATTTTATGTAGATAAAGCATAATGGCATTATATACTTTTATTCTTTTTAACGCTAGGAGACTAAGGACATTAAAAGGACTCTCAACTTTACAATTGTTTAACAAAATTTCAAATGGTGTATGTATTTCATTCTGTTGTTTTCCATACTGAAGATTCATATGTTCCAAATCATATCTAATATGACAGACATTACAGTTTTCTGTCAGTAGGACATTAATTTTATGTAAATGAGCGGGATAACTGGCATGGCCAAATTTCATATGAATGATAGATATTATATAACGTATTGAGACTGTTATATCTTTGTGCCAATGTTTTTCATGTTGATATATCATCACATATCAGTGAACATCTTGTCGGTGTGTTTCTACAAAAATTAGACCAACTTTCTTTCCATTTATGCTTGATTTTATGACCAAAGTATTATATGCATCAGAAAGGGTAAAAGGGGCCATAGTCTCAACAATTTCATTACTCTCAAGTCCCGTATGTGCTTTTGTCCATAGAAATGTGACATGCTTATTGCATAGCATAGATCTTCGCAATAATTTTTTGATACTCCAAATGAACGGATTATTTTTATAGTTTTACTTTTTCCAAGGATTTAAGGACATACATTGAATCAGACAAAATAACAAAATGCTGAAATTGACTATCCAGAACAACATTTAGCACTCCAGATAGAGCTATTGCTTCACTGGTAAAAATGCTACAATTATCAGTTATTTTATATTTACGTTTATTGTTATATTGTATGAAAATTGCTGCCCCATTACCTTCTGGTGTCTTAGAAGCATCTGTGTATATTAATACAGAGTCCTTGAGATAATAAAGTTCATTATTTAAAATCTATTTGTTGAGTAATCTGTTATCCATGAAGGGGGGAAATCGTATATCAATTCTGAGGATTCATAGTCGGCAATGCTAAAAGGAGTGATATCATTTAGTATTTGGTTATAATTTCTATATGCTCGTATAGAATTTGATGTGCCGAATTTAAATCTGCAGCGCAAGTCGCTACAAATCCGCGAAAATGATACCAAAATTGGTTATCCCTCGGATTGAATTGTAACTCTGCCAACTGAAATTACTATTGTGACTGTGGGCATGCTTGGGCCCCCTACTTTTATGTATTCAGATGCGCTGAATCCAAATCTAAAGTTCAAATTCGTATCTCCAATAGAAGGGTTCTACGTAAATGATGAAAACGCCGTGATAGGTTATTTTTCGGATTGAATAATAATTCTGACAATTTGCATTACCCAGGTTGGTTTAACTCTGTATTAGTAAACTGTTAAGAAGAGGAGATGTAAATCACCTGGTTCAAGCCTGGGTGATGAATGCACAAAAGCAAGACCATGACCTTGAAAAAAGGACCAGGAATATTTTTTAATTTTTGAAATTTCAACTGTTTTTGGAATGGTAAATGATAAGATAAAAAAGAAGACAGCAACTTATTTCAAAGACGCGTAATTCATTTTTTGACCCATCTGAAAAGCTCCAAAACTCGCGATTCTATAAGCATTTGAGGTTACAAATAAAGCCATTTTTTTAACTACAAATATAGCAAATGACATTATCACTGTCTGTGAAATTGAAAGTCTATGAGCTTTTCGAAATTATTTATTTTCCTTTTCGCCTGTGTAATAATTTCCCTATAACATCTTTGGACATATGCTTCCCTTATAACGTCCAACAGTAGTTAGTCAGCATGTTTATATTCCAATGCCCCTAGTAGCAGCGCTTCATCTCTTCGATTTCTTCATGGAAATGTTTGTAGGTGGGTCCAGAGATAAAGTTACTCTACGAGGAATTGAACTATTAGAATTTGAATCCGAGAAATTGGCAATTTCAACATTTTGCAAGTTACAGGGAATCTTTACCTGATGGATCCCGGATTCGGATAAAGAACATTGGAATACATGAAGTTACTATGATAGGAGTAACTTGTTGTTAGAATTACTATTCAGTTCAAAAAATGGCCAACTTCAGCGTTTTAGAATCATATTTGAGAGTTACAGAGAACCCTGGCCTGATGGCGCAATTTGGATTTTGATGTCCGAATTATTCAATCTATGAAATTGTATTTTTGGACCATTTTAGTATATTTAAGGAAGATCTTGATCTAATGTGGCCGTTTGGTCCCCAGATTTAGATTCAACGCATCAAATTCTATCGGAGTACAGGAATCTTTCCCACCACGCAATTTTTTTTGCGTGGCTATGTAATTGTTGTAGGTGGAGCGGTGTTTTTTTTCTCATATATTTGTAATATTGCGATAGATTTTGTCAAATCTGTAAACAGATGAACAGAAAGGTGATACGTTCAGTAACCAACCAGTTTTCAACTTGCTTTCAATAAACTACCTTAGAAATATTTTTACGAAACACCCTTGTGAACTTTCCTTACAACTAAAAGAAAATTGCATCAAGATATATCTCTTATATCAAAATGCCTTTGCCAGCAAGTATGTTTAGTTTTTAACCCTTCTCAAGAAATGAAACATCCTTAAAGAATCCATGAGAACAGCATCGATATACCTTATTTCTACCGTTAACAGACTGGATTCTTTTTTTTTTAATAAACAATTAATGACCCATATTATTGGATAAGACTCGAGTTTGTTTTTTTCTTGGCAAGTTAAATTAGTTGTTATGGAAATAATGCATGTCTGACCTTAAAAATATGTATTGCTTTATTTTATTCCAAGTCCAAATCATTTAAAAATATATTTTCAATTCTTTGAATACTTCGAAACCAAATTATTAAAAAAAATATTATAAAATTAGTAGTGTTTTAAAACATCAACCAAACCTTACGGCACGTAGAAATGGTCTCGTAACTATCAGTTTACGTTAATCCCAAAGCTAACATTTAACTAAGCTTAAGAAGCCACAATTAACTTACTTATAAGGTTTCCAAACTCCACAATACGTGTTCATCCCTTAAACAAATCCCAAACCTTCTCCGACAGTCGTAATACGGTCACAGTTTCCGTTGTAGCTCCTCCCCACCCTACGCACCTCAAAATGGTCCCCCATTTCACGGGGGTGATAAATCACCCCAACCTCCGGGCTGTACCGGCTCGAATGCCTCGCTTTCCTGACGGTGATGCATTGCCTATTCTTATATTTTCCTCGTATTTTTCTTTGGAAACGTTGTTTTTTAGGAGCATTGGCGGAGAACATGCTACATTTATTCAAAGGAGGAAATAAATTATAAGGGTCGTTTTAATCAGAGGTAAAGTTTTTTCTTAGAATTTTCGAAATTTAAAATAAATCAGCTGTAGCTGATTGCTAGTGTTTATGAATTGATAAAGAAGTCTGTAAAGAGCATATTAATTCTTCTTGAAGATAGTAAATTTTATTTGATGTGATAATAATTATTTTTTCGTTAGTTTATTTGTATATTTTATTGATTGTGACGATAATTAACGAAGAATTCCGGGGAGTTTATAATAAAAATATACTGTATTTTTAATTACTATATTGTACATACCTAAATTGTAATCTTCATTGAATCAATATTGACCTTACTAAAGTATGGTTTCGGTTCAGAAGTAGTATATTTAAAAAGTGAGTTATTCAATTATATTAATTGTTAGATATGGTTTTTGCACTACAAAGAAACTCCAGCATTCTCATGATTAAAAAATTTAGTCATAATAATAACTTAAAAGCTTTCTTTTTGTTTTAAACTATATATAGTTGCCCCATAAGTTGATTCTAATCTACAAATAACGCTTTAGAATCCGACAGAGGTATAGTTGTCTCCAAACAATTATCAGTTTTTTTTATTTTTGAGGTTCAACATTTGATTGAATTATTCATTATTGATTGGACTTATCAATTAAAACCCTATTTAATTGCCTTTGAAGTAAAAAATCTAGTTAGTTATTGTTTTATTTATGATTTTGGTATTATTTTTACTCTACTCTTCTACTTGTAGGTATCGAGGTGAGGTGACTACAAATCTTCATTACCTAATTTTTGCAAATTTGCATCCCAGCATATCTCTTGACAGTCTTCTAGCGTTTTTTGCCATATTTTCTCTTTACTTATCAGTATTTATCCAGGTCTTCCTAGTCGATTTTCCCCTCCTTCAATTTTCTCTCATACCAGTTTGACTGGTCTTTTATCGTCCATTCTGATCATGTGTTGAACACTCCAGATAAATATATTTCTGTTATTTCTTTCAATGATTCAACCTTAAGTTCCTTTCTTTTATCCTTATCTTTCCTTTTCTCTATTTTTTTTCCAAAATTTTTTTTTTAACGTTTCATATCAGTGGCCTGAAGTCTGTGTTCCAGTTTTTTATCTAGCTTCCAGTTCTCGGTTTCATATTTTAAAATGGGGAGATTTAATGTTTGGTATACTATTATTTTTGTTTTTATTTTTATTTTTTTTTATTTAAAAAACTTTTAGTTAGTGCATTATCGGTTCTTGTTGCATTTTTGATTATGTTTCCTATTTCATCCTCATATGTTGTTTATTGCTATCACAAAATATTTATGTAGCTCCACTTGTTCTCACATTTTTCCTTCAATCTTTATTTCGATGTTACTTTTTAAATTGTTATTGCGATTATCTGTGGTTTTCTCATATTTATCAAGATATTGTGTTAGCGACTAGTTCTATATCTCCTTCGAATAATCTTGTCTCTATTTTTACTGCATTTAGATTTTTATATCCTACCACATATTTGCTCATATTTTCCAAGTTTCCTTTATTAATTTATCTATTACACCTATAAACAGTAATTGATTTTATTATATATGTCAACAAATGCACCTATATAAGGTAAAATAAAGGATAAAAATATAATTTTCGAATCGAAAAGAGGAATGTAGAAAATAAACACAATTATCAATTTTTGTCGATTTGCGAAGAAAATGATTTTTTTCCCATATTCTTATTGTTCAAAACTTTGATAAACCTATAAGTTTAAAAACTTTTACTGTCCGGAACTTTTCTCAGAGATGTTCAAACTACTTAAAAAAAAAAGTAGAAAGAGAGGTATGTGTACTCTATTAAAAGATAATATAGAAATCTAGATTAATGTGATAATGGCATTTTGAAAAATACTAATTTATTTTTATACTTCACTTTTCTATTTTTTTAAATATAACCTTTCTATATTTTTTTTCTTTTCGTGTAAGTAAGTACATTTTAAATAAATCAATGAAATTTTGAAACACAATACAAAACCGTGTAGTTAATACGAACTAATATGAAGGCAACACAAAATGTTTCCTAATTAGTCAAGGTATACACCCGCCTATGTTGACAACATTTTGATACATGGCCTATTCTTATATTCTTCTTTCCTTAAGAATCGTTAAAATATATAGAGGACCATTTACTAGGTATATCAACCCTAATCAGTTAGATATAAAAACCGTGTATAAAGAGAGATTATGTGTTGGTACCCATTTATCTTCTTTGTTGTGGGAGGGAACATAAGAACCGCGTTAGATGCTTGTCATTTTTCGTTAAAACGTAAAAACGTAACGAATAACAAGAGTCAGGTTAAAAATGGTTTAAGGAAAGGATGGACCTTTTTCAAGATGAAACTAAAAATTTACGTAACGTAAGAATAAGGACAAATGATGAAAAATATTCTGTAATTACTAAGTACTGAGCAGGGTAAGTTTTGTTGTATATTTTTGCTTTTAAAATTGATTTTTCCTACAACCGATGATCTTATGAAATAATAACACGTATTTGTAGAAGATTGAAATATTATTTAAATAAGTTTTTTAATTAAATGATGTAAATTCCAGTCTTTGTTATGATTATTTTAGTTATAAGATCATTACGATTTTAATTGTTGTCAAATATTTATAATTCTTGACAATTCTTTGCTACCACTGACCTATTATATTTGCTTAATAACAAAGTAAATCTCTGTTATCAATAAGCTGTTTTACTTCATATATTTTCAATAATTGGCTCGTGATTTGAGCTTGAGAAAAAAACATAAGCTATTTTTTCCTAAATTGTTCATTTATATGCCAAATAAGGTCCATTTAGTTACTGCTTTCATCAAAAATATTCATTACATAATTAACCAAGCGGGACCCAACAACTTAAATTTGCGCAGATTATTCAACTTGGGTGGCCCGATATACATTTCTCGTAGCTGGTTTTATTTTTTCCCATCCGCAACGAATGTATCATACTTGAACGTATATTTCTTCTCTTCTGGTTGGCTGAGATGTGCTGTACAAGTTTTCTCTATTTTGAATGGAATATTTATGATTTTAATAAGACAAAAGTCATGAATGACGTTAAATAAGTACTTGGTGAAAGTAAGAAGATTTACTTTAATTATGTAGAGGAGAATATATCTTCTTATATTTACCTGGAAAAAAAAAGTTTGAAAAGAATATTTAGCAAGTATGACTTTTTAAAAAGAGAAATTTTTAGACAAATTAGTGATTAATAGGTAACTATACGACAGTCACGCACTATTGTCAAACATATATTGGCTTACGTGTCAATTGTTAAGTCAGTCATAATTTTTTATTTCTTTAATTCAGACATAGATAATTAAGAAATGGGTTCATTACAGCTTGGAAAAACGTTTATTAATAGTGAAAACTTCTGATAAAGCGGAAGAATATTTCACAGTGTCCATAATCGACAAAGTTTTCTTCACTCATCATCTTCGTTCATGATGGGCTGAAAACATCACATTTTGAGTGTCAGTTTCCCAGAACAATCAAACATTTTCATGCCACATCTCTCTCAGGAGTTAAACCTCCACCACAGGACTCTCTAACGAATTTTGACAAACTATTTTCACCTTCTTGTTAATAAGATCCAGCTGCCTCAAGAACTGCAACCTATGGAACATGGACAGCACCGAAACTATTTTCACTTATAACAACTTATCGCAACGTCGGTCGGTCGGTATCTGTGTGTATGCCCGTGCCATGATCTGATACGATCGCCGCTAAATTTGACATAACATCTGCGCTAGTAACCGTTTCTGATATTTGATTATTATTTGTCTTATAGCACTCGTGGGTTGTTTCACCAGGAGTTGTCTATTTTGGTTGTGTTGGGTGAAGCCTAAATGCCGATGCTTCTGGGTTAGCTGGCATTAGGTTAAACTCTATGCTACTGTTATCAATGAGTCTTGGAAATTGCCAAAACTCCGCATCAAAGAATGAGTACGTACAGGGTCAGTTTGGAAACTTTGGAACATCGGACGTTGTTCCGGAAATTGAAAGGTAGAACACCGCGCAGGCGGTGCCGGAGAGGACCCACCATAACCGCCCGACCCGGCGAAAAGCCAAGCCGCTTCACCTTTCTTGATGTTTGTCGAGGGCACCTGAGGAAGATGAGCCATGCTCTTAAATTTGGAAAAAAGAAAAACTTTTATGCCGAAATTTAAAAAGGGGCTATGGAGTTGTGCATCTCAAGACGACTTAAGAATAAAATGAAAATAATTTAAGTTTTTTATAAGAGTTCAGGGTTTATACTAATTATTGTGTGAAGAAATAATTAGTATAGAGGGGCAAGGGTGAAGTATACTTTGTCGTAGCCAAATGTTTTTTGAGTGCCTACTTTACCGAATAAATTTATTTATTCTTCTTGCCGATAAATTGTTTAAATTTGAGTCGAACGCTAGGTCGCACCGCAAGTTGCAAAGTTATTTATTTATTGTTAAAATCCGCAATGATTTTTAACACCGAAATTTTAACGCAGAAAAAGTATAAGTAATTGGACTTTATCGTAAAATTTTAAAAATACGCAAGAAAAGTTTGAGTAACTGAACTTAGACGCAATTTTATAAATTAGTCGAAAAAAAGTAAGGGTAACAGATCCGATTTTTAAAAAGAAAATTAAGATAAAAATTAGATTTTCACGAAAAACTAATAAAGGGGTTTCAGCAAGTAAATTTGGAAAATTTAATTAGCGTAATGTCTCTGGAGGGTAAGGTTTTTCAATCTAATCTTTTTACGATTTTCACCGAAAACTTAGAATGTTTTTAACGTTAAATTTCCGCAAAAAATCTTCTTAGTTTTTCTTCTTAATCTTCTGACTGAAAGAGAAAATTTTTTATTTTGTTTGTTGAGTATTGGAAAATCAAGTTAGAATAGTTACGCGATAAGAAAAACAATTTACAATTGTTTTTTCTGCTGTTCCGTTGTTTTTTAAACGTACATTTTCAACAAACTGCAAGTTGCATTCCATAACAAAATTTTCTTTGGTGATGAGACCTATTTTCACCTTAACGGCTTTATCAACAACTACAGAATTTTCAGATTTTGGGAGCAGAAAATCCACAAGATTTGCATGAACCTCTGATGCATTTTCAAAATCCATATATTTTTGAAAATGATAAAGATGCATCCGTGATTGTCTATGGCGATCACTACCCTGGCATATTGACAAATTTTTTTGGCAAGAATGGGATAAAATGGACGTAACTGACATACAGCCCGCGAAAAAATATTCATTATTCGTCGTATCATATCTTGTTTGGGAAATCAAAATTGACCGCCAAGAAGGGGCTATTTAACCTGTTTGAAAATCTTCCTCTGGGTAAGTAAAGTCTATGCGCTCTATCCTGAAACAATTCAATAACTCAAAGAAGAAAATAGACTACGGCACGTATTCCGAAATTTTATCAAAAAGTACATATCTGCCAATAGTATCGCGGTGACCACTTGACTGACATTTTATGTTTGTAGAGAACCAATGTTAACTTACCAAACTTTTAGCAGGAAAACTTCCATACACAACAATACTGCTAATCAATGAGAAACCTGAACTAACTGAAATAACATTGAACTATAATTTTAACTTTCTAATTTGTCACACATATATAATTCTTTTTATTTATAATACATTTATGAATACCTAATGCCTAGATAGCCTTAAAATTAAAAAAAAAAAAAACATGACTAAATTATACTCTCACAGTATTGCCACATACCTGTGTTGTTTTGAGCGGGCCGACCTGGCAAAAACACTGTGTTAAGTGAATTCGACATCAAGATGTTTGAAAAAATCACACGAAAATTAAAATACTTAATTGTGACTTGCATTGTGCAATCACATAAAGATCATTAGCAGTGGTGCCACCTATACCAGAATAGCAAAACTCTTCCCGAAATTACAGGTACCGTTCTATAATTTTTGCTGGTTGGTTTTTATTCAATTTTAAACAAGGACTTCTGGAGAATTTCCAAATTCAACTTAGGAATTATTTATTTTAAATAAAACAAAATAGAATAAACAAAAAAAATAAATAACAATCACAAAAAATGATAAAAATATCAAAAATAAAACAATAATATCTTTAACTTTGGTCGTGGCACAAACAAGTCAGATTGCACAAAGAGTGGTGGAAGAGTTTTCGCTCGGTAGAGCGAGGTATGACAACACTGTATTAGCATGGGTAGTTGTATAAGCTTAACTTTATGCCGTTGTTTTTGAAAGCCTTTCGTAGCAGAAACGTTACATCATGACCACCATATCTAGGTGAAAAACGATACCCTGTCTACTCACGCAGGCGTAGGTAGCAAAAAGGGATAGCAGAAAGTCTAATATCCTGAATATTAAACAAAATAAAAATGCATAAAAAATTTGAACCGAATTTTAGATACAAAAATATTCACCCCTGAAAGAGCAAAGGATTTCCGAGAGGAAAGAGAACTTTCAGATGTCTTTGAAGACTGAGAACGGAAAGACTGGATTTTTACTAAAACACTAATCACACTGTTATTGTATATGGAGTGGTTACTACAGCGGAACTTTCGTAAATGAATCATATGTTGTATTTCAATAAGAACCGACAAGTAAAATAAGCAATACTAGCATTAGTATTAACCAATGTTTTCTTGTAGTGTTTCCAGTGTTTTACCACATTTCAATAAATAGACTACGAGGCCACCTCAGAGAACCTCACAGAGAGTAGTGCTCCAAAATACACCAAAGTATTTTTATTCTTTATCAAGTTTAATGTGAACAAACATTATAAAATAGATATATCCATATAATTAAAAACTTCTTCCTTTGAAGAAGTTGATAAAACTGTTCAAATTCAGTTCGTAAAATACCATAAATTTTCTTTGCAGATAAAAATCAAAATGAAAATTCCTCTTTACTTCTAAAGAAATCGAATATATCCCTTAATAAATATAATGAGACTTCTACCCTTTCCTGTAAGATTTAGGAGTTAGTTGTATCAGCAAAAACAATGGAGCACGATATTGGCTTGGGGTTCACTTTGCTAAATTAGTTTACAACCCTATTGCTGACTGCTGACAAATGGTGGAATTGGCCTTCAGTGAAATGTGGCGAGAGAGAATTATGACGATATTTATTTAAAGAAAAGGAAACTTTTGTTTGATTAGAGATTCTTTCAAAGTTTCTAAAATACGGCTAAATTTGTTTTCTCTAAAGGAAATTTATGGATTTATTTATTGAAGAATCTGTAGTATATTTTGGCAATTTGAACTTTTATTCGAAACTAAAGTTAAACTGTAACGCTCCCTCCAAAAATAAAAGTTCTGTCTTTCTCTTTTGCAAGTAATATTTTCGATAATGGCGTTTAAATAAATTTAAATTCAAAATAAATAGGAAATTCTGAAAATAAACAGATAAATTACCCCACTCAAGGTGAAGCGAAATAACATGGAACCTAAGTATTTTGGGGAAAAATTTTTAATACAAAAGTAGTTAAAAATTAAACGAGGCATATCGTGGTGATCTTTTCGTTCACCTTGAGAGTCATTTTTACGGTAATTTCAAGGTCAAGTTGTTTTTTTAATGATATCTATATATTTTATTGAAAATCTAGAAAGTTTGGAAAATGCCGCATCCAACATTATAAATGACTTGTGTGTTTTTGTCAATACGTGACATTTTAAGTAATGTCGTCATTTCATTATTAAAATAGTAAAGATAATGTTCCAAATGTCGATCTTTCTACTTTCTCTATAGTATTTTCAAAGTAATAATACCCTTATAATAAGTTTATGTTCGCAAACTTCTTAAAATGGGAAAACTTCACCGCACTTTTTTCCTTAAAGCAATTTCTCAACTTTTAATGGTCACAGTTCGCATCTCTTCATGGAGAAAAATGTTTCTCCATGATACCTAACTAATTTTCCTAAAGATGTCGGACGGCTTAAGTTTCCGACATATTTAAGGCCGCAGGAATTAGGTAAACTTGCAAAGTTATGCTCAACACGTAAATACCGCCGTTACAGTATACTACCATTTGGCTTTCATTATGGCCTTGGTTGTTACCCCCTTCCAATATTAAATCTTCGTTTTAATTACGGCTATTAATTACGATCACAATTTATCTTTCTGAGACGCACTTCTGCTTATGAATGAGAGGGAAGGAAGATTTGTTGTACAACTGTGTAAAGACAAGGAAAATTACAGCGAAATTTTAATGAAGGCGTTTTAATTAAGGCAATTCCTAAATCGAATATAAGAACTTTTCTGGAGAAATATTTAAATTAATGTTTTTTTTTGCTCATGGTCCACATGAAAGCTTGTGCCTAGCCTATAAAGAAAGATATTAAGAAAAAAATATTTTTTATTTTCAGATACAGTCGAGTCAGATTACAGATCGATAAAGAAAATAAATTTTGAGAATTGTCGTCCTCCTATTCTAACGCAGTGGCAAAAGAGTCCATGCATATATACAGTGTAGCGAGTAAAGTCCGCGTCATATGGGATTATGTTTATTAATACGTTTATTCGAAATTTAACTTTGGCAACAATTTCTGCTTCGATCGAGATGAAAATTAACCAAAAAAATTATAGTCACGTGATTAGCATTATCTATGAAATTTTAATTTTTTTCCAAAATAAAATTCAAAAGTGGGGTTATATCTTAAAATATCGAAAAGAGTTAAAGGAAAAATTTTTCTGAATGCAATTTTTAGCCCGTATGCAAAATTTTAACTGCATAGGATAATTTTGATTTTTTGCCAATTTTTTGTAAATTGCATGACTGTTGCAAAATAAGACTCAACGCAACCTACATAAGACTTTTTAGTTTTGACAATGCTTCATCCCAGATATATTTTGTTTAAAGTAGCGCCATATTAAATGTGCGTTTTTCTACAAAATCCACATAGGACTATTAAAATTTGTTCACATGTGATGCTAAGTTTATTTGTTTTTGACCCTGTATAAGGTAACTTCATAAAATAAGTATTTTTGAAAACGTAGTTCGTGTCTAAAAGTAATACACATTAATATTAAGTAAATAGTTAAATTGAAAAGACTCGAATTGTCTTGTAAAAATCAATTTTATATATAAAAAATTTAAATTTTTATATGAAATTGAAATTTTTGAAGTCGGCGCCAAACTAATACCTGACAAATGTGATTCACACAAAGCGATTAAAAAGCCTTTTATAGAAAGCAATTACAAATAAACTATTTTTAATCTGTTTAATGGAATCACATTTTGTTAGGTATTAGTTTGGCGCCGACTTCAAAAATTTCAATTTCATATAAACATTTAGAGTTTTTTTTTCACTTTATGGCGCACTTTTAGAAGTCGGTTCAATTTTTTTTATAAAAATTTTATTTTTCGATTTTTAGTTTTGAATTCATAATGATATCCATAAATTATTTGAACTAAGTACTAATTAAGATTAGTGTAACTCGCAATGACTCCAAGGTAGCAAAAAGTATCCGTTTTATCCAAAGTTGTAAATCGCCCTAAAATGAACCACTAAAAATTCTTTGATTCTTAGAGTTCTCCAATTACCAGTGAAACGGTGTCAAGCAAATATTTAGTCGGTCATAATAAATCAGCTATCTTATATTTCAAATTAATTTTAGATTGGTAATATTGGGCTCAAAACCTTTCAATATCGATACTAAAAGAATTTGAGTTTGTGTACGCCCCAAGAACTCCGCAATATCAATTTTAGACAAAATAGGCAAATGTAAAATTTTCGGTCCCTCATATTGTATCTTATCAACCTAAGAGTTGTAAAAAATTAACTTCATATTCGTAATACACGACCCGAAAATCCCCTTATATCAAATCTGAAAAAATGCGAATAAGGTGAAATTTTCAATCGACCATATTGGATCCGCCATATTAAATTTCAAAAAAAAAATAATTTCAACGTCTTAATCTAATCTAAATCTAAACTCTTCAAAGCCCCCTAATACCAAATGTGGATGAAATCCGGAAATTTAATATTTCCAGATCGTCATATTGCATCTGACATATTAGATTTTCTTAAAATAATTTTATATTCGCTATTTACAACCTCAAAAACGATTCAGTCCCACCTATGAACAATATCGAAAAATGCAAAATTTTTAGTCGTTATATTGAATAGTTTACACCTTCAAGTACCCAATATATCAGTTTTGGAGAAAATCGAAAAATGTCAAATTTTCAGGACGCCTTATTAAATTCGCCAGATTGAGTCTTTCAAAAAATATTTTAAATCCGTCATTAACACTAACAAAAAACCCCCAATACTGATTGTAAACAAAATCGAGAGATGTAGAATCTTTAATCCGCTATCTTGAATCCACCATATTTGATTTTTTTTAAATAATTTTAGATTCGTAATGTGTGATCTCAAAAACTCCCCCATATCGATTTTCAATAAATCTGACAAAATTAATTTTTTATCCGCTATATTGGATACGCCATATTGAATTCTTTATAAATCATTTTAGATTCGTTATGTGCAACCCCAGAAACTCTCGTATACCAATTTTGGAGAAAATTGGACAAAATTGATTTTTTTCCACCATATTGGATCCGCTATATTGATTTTTTTTTTAAATATTTTGGATCCGCTATGTGCGATCCCGAAAACTCTCCCACACCAATTTTGAAAATAATCGGACAAAATTAAATTTTTTTGTCCGCCATATTTGATACTGAATTTTTTGAAAATAATTTCAGATTAGTTGTGTATGACTTCGAAAATTCCCACATACCAATTTTCGAGAAAATTGGATAAAATTAAGTTTTTTGGCCGCCATATTGTCAGCGCTATCTTGAATTTTACTGCACCAATTTCATCCAAAATAACATGGGACCACCGCAGCAACTTCTTGACCTAACATAAAAAATTTCATTCAAATCGGTGTGGCCGTTTCGGAGTAGTCGGTGTAGATACATAAAAAAAAATACATAGTCGACGAATTGAGAACCTCCTTATGTTAGAAGTCGGTTAAAAATAAACAATTTTTTGTAATTTGTCAGTTTTTATTCGTATTTCTTGTGATTTTGACAATAAAAGATAAGAACTGTTGTCACTTCATTGAAAATAATACCAGAAGCTACAGAAAATTTAATGTTTTAACAGGTCCTTATACATCTCGTTTTAACAACTACTTAAAATTATTACATTTCCTATGCACTCCACTAAAACTGTCAACAAATAGTCCCATTTAATAATACCTCCGCACACATATTTTTATGAACTTGCGGCAGTCGGCAAAAGTTTCGAAAGGGCGAAAAAGGGTCCGTTATCCAATTTAGCGGGGCGCACGCCCTTAAATTTACCGTCATCTAAATAACTTAGGAATGTCGTGGAAGCAATATTACTTCCATACTTACTGTTGCATGGCTCGGAATATAAGGAAGGGTGGAAGATGCTGCGGGGTCCGAGCAATTTGTCACCCCATTTTTGCCGGTGCTTGGTCGCGTTTTCGGAACATCAGTGACGTAGTCAACTTTTCATAAAAAGATGTTACTCGTTTTATAGCTATATATATATATATATATATATATATATATATATATATATATATATATATATATATATATATATATATATAGACAGACTATTTATGCCTGCTTCTTTCATTGCGATTCATAATTTCTGCAAAGGGACGAAGTCAGATACAGACTCAGTACTAACTCTAACTCTCCATATAATGCCACATTATAAAAAGTCTGTCATCTGAAGAATGCAGTCACTGTAGAATAACTGTTTCAACGTGGAAACCTTACGAAGATCTATAAAAGTAGGGTGAAGCTCCGTTTATTTTGCTAGTCTCTTTTCTGCCAGTTGTTTTATTGTAAATATATTGTCCACGCAGGATCGCCCAGGTCGAGATCCAGTTTGTTTTTCCATTTTCGTGGCTTCCTTTTCTATTCAGGCTTGATGTACGTAATAAGTTGCTTCCAGCATAAGTCGCTACTTATGATGCAGTCAATCTACGCTTCTGTTTCCGCAAATGCGGAAGCTTGGCAAGTGCGGAAATTCCGCAAGTGAAGAAGCTTCGAAGATTTGTAAGTAGGGAGGCTCTTCAAGTCCGAAAGTTTCACAAAATTTAAAGCTTCTACTTCTGGTTTCGCTTCTATATTTTTATAACAGGAGTTTGGTGTATCTGTTACGGTTTGCAAGATAGTGACAAGTCGATATTTAAAGGAAATTTCCACGCAAAAAGGGATGGCGATGGGAGAGATGTCAAAGTGATATGGGTGCAGAAGGCAGGGAATGGATTACCCTTGAGTAAATTGGAGGGGAGGGGAATCCTTAAGTTAGTGCATCAGGCTTCATTAAACAAATATCGGTTTTTGCGCAATCTATTTGTTTGCGTTATCGTAATTGGTTTGGTTTGAAAATTATGATTCTTTGCAATGTTTGGTTATATTTTATTACGTGGTTAGGGGAGAAACTTTAAGATATGACAAACACTGAAGATACCAGTAAACTTCTCTTTTGAAATTTTACTTACCATTAATATACTGGTACCTAATTAAACTCAAATTTGCTTGAATTAAAGATCTAGTATAACTGGATGTGAGTTTTATTCTAATAAAGCAATAAAACAGTTTTTCTAGATTTTTGTTTCTGTTTTCTTTCTCTTTTCCGTCAAATGAAAATTTAGATATAGGTTTTTGTTTGTTCTTCAGTCAGAATGAATCCTTCGTCACAACACTTGTTGGGTAATTCTGAGATATTAAGAGGCAAAGCTGCAATATAAATATCAACGCAATTGAGAGATTTCTTAATTTTTTAAAGATTTAATTTAATGTTGCTCTAAAAAGATACATAATTTGTTTAATCAAAGAGGTTAAACTATTACCTAAAGAATTGCATAAAATAATTGCATCGAATTATCTCAACAACCGTAGATCTTTACTAGTAATTGAGGAAACAGTATAGCTCTGTGTCGTAATTGTTCCTAATATTATTAGAACTGTCTAAAATATTTTTTCCAGTAGACGCTACTGATCCTACAATCTTTTAAATATTCTAAGGGATGGCTGCAACTCGAACGAATCGCGCGTATGCCGATAGGGAAAAAGTGTAGACGGTAACGGGGTGTGGTGCGGAAGGGGCCCCCCAATTAAATCGAACTCATAAATTCGAAAGCGTACCGCTACGCGAAGATGAACGACTTGTCCCGACCTAAAAGGATAAACAGATGATGTTAATGATATTTTAGGGTGGTTAATAGCTTTTTTTATATCAGTCTGTTTGAAATACAATAAAATTTAAAAAAAATGAAAATACAGTAGAATTTAGAAAAAAAAACTTGATCATCATCCTCAGCATATAAATTTTGGTGCGTATAAGAAATATATGCGCTGAAAAATTGCATAATACATAACTGATATACAATGATGCTACGATCGTAGATCCATCTATCTTGTGATCAAATCCTCATGTAAATAATAAGCTATAATGTTTCTTCCATAATTTTTTAATAATTTACCAATATTTTTATTGTAGCCTGCAATAGTTTTTCGGTTGTGGCTTCCGCATTACTTTTGAGCTTACTTTTATCAAAAAAGGGAAAGAGAATGTCATAATAAGGATCTTTCATCTTTGGTGAATTTATAATAATGCAAAAGTATATCACTGTCTTGAATGAGATAAGGAAAGGGAATGTCAAAAAATATGCTTACAGAATCGGGCTGTGGGTGTCCCTATTATAAGGAAACAGAACGGACAAATAGAGAGATTAACTAATCTAATTGTTTTACACAAAATAAACTTATATTTTATATAAGTGATTAATTTTCTTTGTAATTTAATTAATATTATATTTCTAATTTTTTAAATAACATTCTAAAAACCGAGGCGTAACTAATAAAATTTTGAACAATCATTATAACGAACCTAATATTACCTTAGTTAATTATCTCCCCTCAAATTTCGCAGCCTGTAAACCAGGCTACAAATATAAATCAGAGCAGGGTGGACCATCTGCACGCATTTTGCGGAAACTTGGCTCTGTTTCGCGCTCCGCACGCGCTGCGAACTGAATTATTGACTATCTACTTATAACTTCCGTCCGGTCACGCCCGGAACGGTGATAAAGTTCCGAAATTGCCCCTGAACCGATGTCGAATCGAAGTAATTGCTGCTTTTCGCTGGTAGTGTTTGTTCATAATTAGTAAACAATTTTTAATGTGTCTTTTTTATTACACAAGATTACAGAAGTATATATGTGTGTACAAGATTATTTTTAATAACAAAGATTCTGATATTTTTGAAGAATTGCTTGTTGATAGACTATAATTACAAACAGTCAAAATGAGATTTTAAATAAACAAAAGTGTGTTATAGGAAAAAATGACACTAATCTCAGGATATATTGTCATCGTTTTCATCATCATTCAGTCTTCATTTGGTCCTCCAAACGTCACCAGTTTTAACTATCCCAAGTGGCTGCCATCTAATTTGTACAAATTCTTTCGACATCGTGACTCCGTCGTATGGAAAGTATTCCTTGACCTTTTTTATCGGCTCTCGAAGATCATTCAAAGAGTTTCGTGGTCTGTTTTTGTCATTTAACATGTTCCACATGTTCCACTTCGCATTTGTAATGTGTTTTATGATATAGCCCTCGCTTGTTGTTCTGCGGATTTTTACATTTTTAATTCTATATCACAAACCCCCAGTTTTATTTTTTCATTTTTCGTTACGTTCGTTGTGATGTTTTACAATATTACCGGCGAAACGGAGGTTAATTTCTTGTAAAAAGTTACAGACGTTTCGCCAAAATCTCATTTGGCATCTTGGGTGCTTGCTGGTTTAAAATTAAAAAAAAAAACTATCAAACAGAAGTACTCCCGGATTAACACAGAATCACATGCTCCAATCCGCGAAACACTACACTGGACTCTTTGAGTGCTCTCTGGTTAGACCGTTTCGAAAGCTTTGTGAAAATCAGCCTAAATGAGAGTCAGAATGAATGAAATTCTATGATTTTTCGCAAAGATTCTTCAAGCATTGTAAGTGATTGTTCGTTCCACGGATCGGAATCCGGCCTATTCTATAGGTTGATAGGAGTCTAGTTTTCTCTCTCCAAAAAAGTTCTTAATATTCGAATATTCGAGTGTATAACTACTCCAAATAATTGAGAAGTTTTATGGGCCCGTAATTCTCAGGATCTGTATTTTCTCCAATTTTGAATAATTGAATCGTAACTAAGTTAATGATGAATATCCTGCATTTTTTATTAATATGACCCGAATTGTATCTGTTGCCTTGATAACGATTTTCTGTTCTTTAGTCTTTTCAAAATTTTGGACATTTTTTTGTTAACGGTATTACTTTCATGTTAGTTCGTATTATTCTTTTTCCTAAATTACTGTATATATATATATATATATATATATATATATATATATATATATATATATATATATATATATATATATATATACATTATATATATATATTTTATACTTCAGAACGTTTCGATCCTTTCGAATATTTTTCAACTGAGCGTATCGGAGGATTTATTAAGATCAAAAATTTTTGTTTTAAATAAAAAATTAATTACAACACAAACAGTTATAATCACACACTCTGTTATACCGGGTGTCAACGAATCTATTAGACAAGTCATAATTTCTAGAATATTATGTGTATCAAAATGAGAATTGGTACAGGTCAATGCTATGTGAAGAGGAGAGTTTTCTCATATTTTGCACTTTCCGGTCACTTCCGGTTTCACCGGAAATGGCCCCGGTTTTGAATTCTCAAATAGAACACCCTATATATTTTAACATCTTTGGATTTCTGAGACAATTCTAGATCAGAATGTGACATTTTAAAAACTTTTTCCGTCTACTTCATTTTCTTAGAGCCACTTTTAAAATTGCATCTAGGTGGCCATGATCGGACGCAAACTAATCTAACGGCCTTAGGTGATGTCAAAAAAATACAATCGCAAAGTTTTAGTGACTAGTATGAAAGACAGGAATTGGATTAAAAATTTAACAAAATTAACAAAAAACTAACAAAATAAACTAATAACTTACACGACGCAATTAAAATATTTGAAAGCACAGTAGCTGAATTTGTTAAAAAGTTTAGTGTAGTAAATGTTCAAAGTGCATTCCTTCTTTTTCACGACACATTTCAGCTCGTTCAATTGTTTCTCTCAACACGTTTTGTAGCATTTGGGGCGTTATACTTCTAAATGCCCGTAAAATTCTTTCTTCTAATATTTCAAGAGTAGCTGGGGCTGCTCCATAGTAAACCCTTTCTTTAACATATCCCCAGACAAAGAAATCGAGCACAGTAAGATCCGGTGAGCGGGTTGGCCACCGTACCGGACCATTGGTTGCAATAATTCGATTATTAAAATGCTCTATTAAATAATTAAGAACTTCTCTAGTATTGTGAGGCGGTGCTCCATCTTGTTGAAAGTAAATTCGCCGTAAAACTGCTAAAGGTATATCATTGAGATGATTTTCGATTTCATTTTGAAGAAAATCTAAGTATCTAATCCCTGTTAACTGACCTTGAAACAATATTGGCCCAATTATTCTGTTTCCAACGATACCAGCCCAGACATTGACGCCAAATCTTTCTTGAAAATTGCCCTCTCTCATTTCATGTTGATTTTGTTGGGCCCAGTACCGAGTATTTTGCTTATTAAACATATCATTATTTGTAAATCGGAATTCGTCGGAAAATAGAATAAAATCGATAAAATTTGGGCTAATCACAAAACACTACCCATCTATCGCCATCCTCAGTATACAAATGTTTATTTATTTATTTATTTATTTATTTATTTATTTATTTATACCCATTTCACAGTTCAAAAAAACCAATTAACAAATGGGTAGAACAGAAAAAAACAACTTAAATATTTACAATGACAAAGCAAGCATACACAAATTACTAGAAACAAAACTACAAAATATTACATACTTAATTTTTTTTTTATTTGTGCCATTCTGCAGCTAAATATGTCAAATTTATTTTGATTCTGGTTGTAGTTTCTACACATCCTATATAAAGGAGAGTTGTTACACACATTTGTCCGAGGTGTAGGACAATAGAATGTGGCAGATTGGCGAGCTGAAGTCCTAGGTACAAGAAAACTTATTTTTTCCAGTATATCACTACATTCCACTCTGTTATGCAAAACTTTATAGAGGAACTTGAGGTCTGTGACGATACATCTATGTTCTAGAGAACAAAAAGAATGCCGCTGAAGTAGGATTTCATGCGGAAACCCTGTTTCAGGATAATGCCCATCAATACGAAAGCTTAGGTATTTCAAGAAACGCCGCTGAACTCTCTCAAGGTCATTAATATGGTTTTGATAATAAGGAGACCATATTATGGAAGCATATTCCAATTTAGATCTTACAAAAGCGTAATAAAGTAAAATGAGCGTACTTTGATTCGAAAATGTTTTTGAGTTTCTAATAATGAAGCCTAATGATTTAAAACACACCTGTATAAGATCATTTATATGAGTAACAAATGAAAGTCTGCTATCAAATGTTACACCCAGATCTCTAAAGCATTCCACTCGTGGAACAGATGCTCCATCAATTTTATAATCATACACC
Source organism: Diaprepes abbreviatus (assembly GCA_034092305.1). NCBI lineage: Eukaryota > Metazoa > Arthropoda > Insecta > Coleoptera > Curculionidae > Diaprepes > Diaprepes abbreviatus. Next base: position 170,467 of record JASJET010000205.1, on the reverse strand, counting down.
AGCACATTTTTCTTTAATGTGAAAGTCATGACTTTGCATTTACCAACGTTTAGAGGCAGTCTGTTTTCGCTACACCAATCGGTGACGGTATTTATTGCTATTTGTAGTCTTTGACAATCAGCATCGTTTTTTACAGGAGTAAAAATTTTAGCATCATCCGCATACAGTAGCATTGTACAGTCACCCACAATTCCATTAATAAATGTTGATGTAACTGATATTTAAATGCTCGATATCCATGCTTTTTTAGTATTTTTCTTGCTGATTCATAACTTATCTACAACGTTGGATAAAATGAGTACTTTTTTATGACCTTGAAGATATTACAAGATACACCACACTTCTCGCTTAGTAGTTGTTTCAAATAATTTATAGATATCTTAACAAGTTCAAAACTAAAAATCGAAAAATGACAGTATAAATTTTTATATGAAATTGAAATTTTTGAAATCCGCGCCATATTATTACTAAATGAACGATTAACAATAAGATACAAACAAGCATTTACAAATAAAATATTTTTGTCTTTTTGTGTGAATATTAATTTGGCGCCGACTTCAAAGATATCAACTTCATATAAAAATGTATACTGTTATTTTTTGCTTTTTAGCGCTTTTTTAAAAGTCAGTTAAATTTTTTTATGAATACTGTATTTCTTATTAATTTGAATCTTTCGATATATGCACATATTTCAATAGTAACCCTTATCATTCAGTGATTACTGGCCCTTCTAAAATTTTCAAGCACCATTACGTCTTTAAAGATATACTGTTTATTCGTTATAAAATATTCTTTTTCGTTCCTTGTTTATCCGTTCGGACTTTGTCATATGCGTCTTGGATGAGAATCTATCCGGACTTTGCCATATGCACCATCGGTGACGTTTGTCGTAGTTTACCATATTTTTTAGAGGCAGATGGTTCACTTTATAACTTAGGAGCAAAAATAATGTACTTGGAAACTAGAAACCTAAATTATATTCTTTAATATTCTTAAGGGAGAAAGAAATTCACTACTTAACTTTCCAGAAATTACTTCATTTATAGGTACGCCGCTGAATGTGATTGTAGTTTAACAATACCTAATAGACCAAATTTGATACAGCTTAATTGTTTCATGTATTTAAACCGATATCTCTTATTTCCAAAAATTGCATAATATTAATTTAAAATTCAACTCGAAATTGGTAATCCATGTAGACAATTATCGATTTCGACATAGTTCGCCTTGAGCAACACGTTCTTCCCCATTAAAATATACAGTTACGAGAATGCATTTAGAGCCAATTATAAAATTTTAAATTCTTATGGGAGCCATATTTTTCCTTCTTTTCGATACCAACTACTTATTATCGTAGAGAATAAATCAGTTATTTAGATTAAATATCCGGCAAATTAAAAATAAACTACTTTATTTCTGCAACTAGTCAGAGCAATAAATTTAGTAGATAAAAAGATGGCATCCGGGTATCCAATCAGTTTTTTCAAGATATCAACTTTGAATTTCGTATGGACCTACAAATGATGAACATTTTAACATAAGAAAATGTCTGAATATTGCTTACTGTGTAACTGGAACTCTTCTTATCTGCCCTTTGTTTTTTAATCCTATGTCATACGACAATTTGATGTTAAAATAGCTGATTTTTCAAGTCTAATATGTCAATTGACTTAGGTTAGAAAACTGTACCTTTAAGTTTTCCTTATTTTTATTCATATGTCTATATTTTTGCATTTCTTTTGTTTTAGGTAAGTGGGTCAGACACTCCCTAGTACCGGAAAAATTGGTAAGAACATTTATTTCATTTTGTTAATCTTCGATTAATCACAGTAAAGCTAGCAGCATTTCTTTTGTTTTTTTCGGAACTAATTTCAAAAGTGGCTGCTCTGATTATAAGTCTTACTTATGACGATATAAACTGAGTTCAAAAAAAGAAAGTTAATAATTTGACATGCATACAGGGTGTCCGAAATTGGCGATGACTGCATTGTAATCTCGAAAACTATATGAGATATAAAGGCGGTTAAATGGGAAAAATTTTGAGGCAATTGTGTCAATAGGTGCATCGGTTCTGATATTTTCGTTTTTAAGATATTAAAAAAAAGAGAAATAATACATTTTATTCGATCCGCTATGGACTTCTTTATTTCCCAATATTATTTAAATCTGCACAAATATTGGGTACCCAATGGGACACAACACCGTTCAGATTATATGCTTTGCAGACGATGTTGCCTTGATAGCAGATAGCGAGGACAACTTACAAAGAATGCTTTTCCATCTCAATCGAACAACCAAACAGTATATTATGAAGATATCTGTGGAGAAAACCAAAGCAATGGTAATAGCAAAAGAACCGATAAGATGCAAACTAATGGTTGATGACAAACATATCGAACAGATTGGGAAATTTAAATACCTGGGAGCACATATAACAAGTAACAGGGCAGTAACGGAAGAAGTGCGCACACAAGCCAACAAAGCGGCCATGATATCAAGCCAACTAAGAGACATAATCTTGAACAATAAACATATGACGGTTGAGAGCAAAGCAAGAATTTACAAGGTCTGTGTAAGACCGATACTGACCTACGGCGCAGAAACAAGAAATGAAACAACTAAGACAAAACAAATTATGAGAACCACAGAAATGAAAACGCTGAGAATGATCACGGGAACAAGTTTAAGAGATAGAATAAGAAACGCAAAAATACGCGAGGACAGCGGAGTAGGGGATGTTGTGAAATGGGTTCGAAACCGTCGTAGGCAGTGGAAAGATCATGTGGAGCGAATGGACGATGACAGACTAGCAAAAACCGTGATGAGAGAGAAACCAAACACCAAACGGCCGCCTGGACGGCCCCCCAAAAGATGGAGAGACAACTAGATTTCGACCTTAAACGAGGATCGATGAGGCATTGCGTAGATAACAGAACTTGGTTCTACCTAGAACAAGAAGAAGATTTAAATCTGCAAACACTTTTTTATGACCACTTGTTATGCAGAATTTTGTCAAATTTACGGTTTTCTGAAACTATCTGCAACTTTGCAAGGTTAGTTGCAGAAGTTAAATCATCCACGAGGTAAGATCCATTAATAGACATTGCAACAATTATAAAGAACATTACCAGAAGTTCAGTAAGAATACTTTAATCATGAACATGATGCTGAATAAAGTGTGAACAAAAAGAATCAAATTGATGAGATAGCTTGGTTAATTACTCCGACGTAACCCCACAAAACAAGTCAAAACAATATAAGTCTAGAAACCTCGACGTCCATACAACAGGTTTCTTTCTCCAGACTTAAATCCCCTTGAGAGATAAGAGCAAGCTTTAAAAATACAAAGGGCGAAAAGGAGTTTTTTTGATAAACTTTCGCATTAATTTATTTTTGTAAAATCTTTCTATTTTTTATTTTTTTGAGTTTAATGTCGTCCCGGAAGATACGATATCAGAACGGAGTTGAACAAATGATTATTTTTAATATTAGGTTTTTTAAAATTCTTTGGTACCGAATTACTAAGACAGTATAGGTAAAAAATTAACATTTTTCACCTTTATCCTTTTTGTTTTCGGTAATAGCATCTTATATTTTAATATCATATACTTATGAATTTATAATTAAATAGTTTAAATGCGATCTTTCATCAAGAAAACAGTTTGGAAACAATGTTAAAAGACAAAATTATATTTAAATTAGTTCAACAAAAGACAACCTGTGACGTTTAACAATGTCGACCAATATTATCTCCAGTCCGACAATTTTGGTAAATGTTTGATGTTAAAAGCAACAAAATGGAGTTGCCATGGAAAAAGCAATCAATTTTATCGGAAAATATTGAAACAACAAAGTAAAATTAGATGCTAAACGGAAACTATCATCAGAATAATGCGAGTGCGATATAGCACTAATTAAAAAAAAAACGCTTTTCACCGCGGACACAAAAACATAACCCAGAATAAATCTTGATCTGCAACAAGTATAAAAAACAAGTGATTTGCTTATGATCTGTTTCTTTCTATGTGGACTTACTTATATTTGCCACAACACTGCTAATTGAAGTATTGAAATTTGTTATGTGTCTCAAGCTTTTTTTTTATTTATATTTTTATACTTAGGCGACGGTTCACTTCAGAGGAGAGGCCATTTCACGTCTGTTCACCGAAGTTAATTGCCACTGAACTCGGTTAGTACTTGGATGGGTAACCGCTTGGGAAGACCAAAATAATTTTCTTTTCGAATATCACAATTTTAATAAAATACCTGAAAATCGCTATTTATATTCATTTAGCAAGAATTGGAGACATTCTTGGAAGGGTATGTGTTTGTAATGTGTTTTTATGCTTTACAAATTTCCTAGTCTAGGTCGAGTCCGATCTTTTTAAAATTACCCTGACTTCATCTTTTAATGCTTCAATAATTGTCTGACATAAATCAGGTGGTCATCATATTTATGAATAAGTTCAAGTTTTACTACTACCTCTTGCATGACCAGGATCATGTGTGAGGTGGCCAGGCCTTTGAAAAAGAGATTTTAGATAAGTTCCAACAATGGTAGTAAGACATATCGGAACTAAGACAAGCTACACTGTTTCTAGTCAAGTGCTCAACCAAACAAACAAAATATTTGCTAATACAACAATATAAGCAACTAGCTACTACAATAGGACAAACTACCTATACTCAAAAAACCTATCAAAGCTTTGAAGATTCATTAATAAAGCGCAGTTAAGTAAGGTTCTCTGAATATAAGACGGGTAATAAAAAATTTTAGACTTCGCAGTGTCGAGAAGAATAAATATCTCAGCAACAAATTTTTTACACATTTTCTTGAAACAGTACAGAAAGCAATTTTGAAAAGATCCTTTAAAGATTCATAACTATCCAACAAGCCTAATGTTAGCAAAAGTCGAATCTTTGATAATATGGGGTACTGGTAGTTTTATCAGATCTCAAAATCATGGGAGTAATCTATTGAGAAGTTTTATTATACGAGTTTCTCAAAAAAAAATCATTTTCCTTATTGTATGTAAATAATTGTCTTTTCCACCATTTACACAAAACATTGTGTTAACTGACAAAAATTTTGTAGATTGAGAGAGAATAGGATTTTAATTCGACATTGTTGGCTTTTGGAAATATACCTCTTTCTTTATTCAATGTTGTCATTACCCTTTCTACGTATTAAAAATGTTACCCCATTGGAATCAAATGAAAGAAAATATGTATAGTAACATCAAATTAGCAAAAAATTGTGGCTGAAATTTTCACTCATAATTTACCAAAAGAGCTTTATAAAAAGATTATTTCATAAGCTTTCCTAATGAAGTGACATTTAAAAAGTCTAAATGTTACTCTTCGCAATTATTACATACAGAACAAAAGGTTAAAAGTAGAGAGGAGAGAAATAAGTAGTCAAACGCTACGCCTGTTATGTCAACTGTTACATTTTATTATTTCCATAGGCGAACGCTTTGAATATTTATAGCAATTTAAATGTTGCAGATATGTAGCTTTAATAAATCAATCTCTATTTGCAAATAGCCTTAGTCTAATAGAAATTTATATTTCCGTAGAGTGCGACCGTTACAGACATCAATCAAAAGTATGGATGTCTAATTTTATTTAACACAACTTAATTTGTTGGTATAATGAGTTTAAATCATATAAGCATAAATTTTAAACGATATCTACGGATAAATCTAATTTATACAATAAATCGGTAAGCAGTGATGACAGGCTGTTTATTACTCAGTAGGAAAGTTTCATAAGTCATCAGTTCGATAAAATATTTTAAGTATTTTTATTTCAAAACTATACAGGGTGAGTTGGAAGGTATGTCTGAAACTCTAAGATTGTTATAAATGTAAAAATAACTTAAAAACTCAAATGTCGTTATCCGATTTACTTATCTCTTATCAATAAAAACTGATGTATTGCGATTTTCAAAAAATGAAGTGCGGTACAGGTTAGAACATTTAGATGTCGCAAATTATATACATCCAGTTCCTATCATCCGCGTCAATTACCCTAGAAGTTTTGGTTTGTGCAGTGGGAGATTTTCTACCAATCACCAAACGAGCAAGAAACTATAGGTATTTAATTAATTTTTTTTTACGTGAATTAGATTATTTTTTAAATTTAATGATGAATTAGCTGAGGTCTACTGTCATTATTAAAACAGTGTCATTATACAGAAAGTCTGAAAAATATATTTACAACGTTTGGTCACAGATTCTTGACGTCAAAATAGGTTGATTTAAGCCAACTTAGTTATATCCAATACTGTTCCTTTTAGGTTGTCGAAGATGTTAAAGTTTTAAGAAAATATTGATTTTTCCCAAATTTCTTGATAACATGGTAACTGAATTCAATGATTTTTAGTGTTGAGTCTAACATGACGTTATAACGACCGGTTATACAGTAATGTAAGTATTATAAAAGTGAGAGCTTTTAGTTCAGAAAAATAGACCCGATTTTGCTTCTTATACTAGGAATGTGTATGCTGCTGGCACCTTCCCCCCCACGACGACTACTTGCTTTTTCTTGAGATCGCGCTCCCCCCCCCCCCCTACAAGAGCTTTGAGTTCAGGAAAATACACCCGATTCTGCCTCTTATACTAGGAATGTGTATGCTGCTGGCATCTCCTCCCTCCGTCGACAACTTGCTTTAGCTGTACTTTTGTGATATAACCCCCCCCCCAAAGAGAGAGCCTGGATCTGCCCCTGATTTAAATGTACCTCTTTTGGCGTCAAGATTCTGTCATCAAACATGGTACACGAATTTTGCAAGCACTCTGTCTAAGTGGCATATTCAGAAGTGTATTTATAGAGTTTTAAAATCATATAAAACCTTGTATTTTAATGATGGTGAGTAGAATTTTTTTTTCAAATATGGCACCAAATATCGCCTTATTTTTTTATGGATCTATTTTTATTTTTGCTGTTTTCATACCACATCGCAATCTCTACAACTTTTTCAGCTGTTTTTTTTTTAAATCAGTCGATCAGTCGAGATGGCACTGTAGTTTCTTTTCTGCTACTTTCCTGGATGAGAAAAAATTATAAAGGTGGGACGATATTCTGGGGTGAATTGAATACCATCATGGCCTCAATGAGTCCTAATGAGACGAAATGGGTGTCCTTTCTCCATTATTCCGTTCTCTGTTTTTTTTTTTTAATATAATAATCTTAAGAAAACTTTAAACTTCATGGTTGCCGTATATGGTGTCCAGGAAATATTAGCAAGAACAGTTTTGATAGGGTCGTGAATTTTATGAAGCTCATCCAAAATACGAAAAGTTTTCGAGGATTGCAGGAAAGTGACAGAAATGGTTTTCAAGACCCGTCATTTACAGAGGTCTACTATTGCTAGAATATTAAATAAATATATGGGAACTAAGCCTTCTGAAAATTTTGCATGATACAACAGGAAAGAGTAGAGTTTCAGCAAGGTGAGTTCCGAGATTTTTGACTCTCAAACAAAAACTGTTAAGGCCGCAAAACAGCAAATATCTCGGTCTTTTTATTCAAGAGGGTGTAAGGGGATTAGCCTTGATACTGATACATGGCTTTGATCCAGAAATAAAATTCCAAAAAGGCCCTATTACAATTTTGTGCCGGAGAGCTCGTGATGACCGTCCTCTAAGACTAAGCAAAACTTACTCTTGTTGGATACATGTTGAAGGGCACTATAGTAACAGCAATTACCTACTGTAACATTAACAATGTTACCTATCCTCGCAAGTGTTACTTTTTTAGTCTGAACTATCAGTCTTATAGTCCAGAATTGGCTCCGTCTGATTTATTTTTATTCAGCAATTTGAATAAACTTATCCGAATATATTTTTATTGCTTACAATGGAACAGGGTGGTGTAAGTGCATTGAAATTATTAATTTTTTATCCATGAAATGTCTTCTAAAATATTTTAAATGAAAGATTTCTAAATATTATTTTGGAAGTTTTTACGAAAGAATATATTTTTTTAGTTCTCTTGATATTTGTTTCTATATTTGCGAATATTCATTCAACCAAAAATCACAAATATCCTAGTTTCCACCGAATAACACCAACCGTATATTTAAACTCGTCGGTATTCAATCTTGCTCAGCGCCCAAAACCTATTTGTTTATAGAGCAATTTAGTTAGGTAGCGTTCAATTTATTTGCAAATTTCGTACATAAATTTTAGGGATCACTTGTACCTCGTTAACTAGGCGCGAGACCGTGGCTATTTCACACGATCAATTTATGGTGCGGTATAGACTAACACCGAAAATGTACCGGGTGGTGTAACAAAGGGAGTGTCTTTGTTAATGGAAACTTATTCACTGAATATTTATTTAGACAAAGATGCAGATTTTTTGGTCAAACAGGGTGTTTTTTTGGTTGTTAGATTACTCATTATTATGTTCTAGAAATATTTTATTAGATTATGTTTTTAACTGAAAAAGGTAGAAGGTTGAAAAAATTCTCCAACAAGAGTGGTATTTTCTTTTAAACATATGCCGGAGTATTCATTTTTGATAAGAAATATCCTTTTTTTTTTAATTTTGAACCAGATATAAAGGTATGTCTCAACTAATTCGATTAAGAAATTCTGTGATGTAGATAAGACGTGTTGAAGTTAATTATTGTAGGCGTCACATCCTGTCTCTGACTAATACTTACTATATGATTGATCGGCTTTGTCCATTTTGCCTCCCTCCAAATATTTCTTAAATTGCATATCAGAAGGGTATTCAAGAAAGCTGTTTCCATTTTTCTCCAGGAGAAATAATCACTTAGGTTTATTTAACACTGCCGATATTAATTGGCAAAACTATTGACTAAATAAACACAAGACTGTTACTCCAATGCTATTTTTCTGACTCATTCATCATTACAATATTTCAAATATCAGTAATAAAATGTCATATACATGCATTTGTAACAAGTAGTATAAAACAATTTAAATTGTTGGATGTCCGTTCAAAACGTGGCAATGTTGCATATCCCTTCTTACTGACTAAAGAGGATAAACTCCTCCGTATTACCGCGCGGTTTACACTTGTTAGTGAAGGAATGGTCTCCAGGAGGATCTCTGAATAAGAAGTGTGTTCCTATCATTTAAATAATGAAGATTTTATACATCTAGAAATTAAAAAATTCCTTGAATCTGAGATTTCTTCAAATTCCTGTCTGAAATAAAATTGGACAAAATAAAAGTTTAGTTCGTCTTAAAACCTATGTCTTGAATTTTAAGAAATTACTTTTTGACTCTAATTTACGTCTCCAAAATCCCCCAACACTGATTTTGAAAAAACTTGAGATATGTACGTTTTTAGTCTGACATATTTCATGCAGTCTATTGAGTTTGAAGAACTTACTTTTATATCCGTAATGTTCGCCCTGCTCCCCAATTTTTGGAAAAATCAAAAAAAATATAATTTTAAAGCTATAATCTACGCTCCCAAAAACACCCATTATTAATTTTGGACAAAATTAGAAAAATATAAAATTTTGAGTCTTTTATATTGAATAAAAAGAAAATTATTTGAAAGTCTTAATCTGCACACTCAAAAACAACCCAGTATTAATTTTGTTCAAATTCGAAAGATGTAAAATTTTACAGTTTTGGATAAAATTAAGAAATATTAAATATTTAGTTCGCCATTTTGAATTTAAAAATGATATGGGACTACTGCAGAAACTTCCTTAACATAACCCAAAAAATTTCGTTTAAATCGGTATAACTGTTCCAGAGTAATCGGCCTACATAATAAATAAGTAAATAAAACAAAATAAATAAATAAATAAAGATATATATATATATATATATATATATATATATATATATATATATATATATATATATACAGGGGCGGATCCAGCCTCTCTCTTTGGGGGGGGGCGGTGATATCACAAAAGTACAGTATGGCAAGAAAAATAAGTTGTCAACGGGGGGGGGGGGGGGGGGGAGTGCAAGCAGCATACTCATTCCTAATATAAAAGGCATAATGGGTTCTATTTTCCTGAACTCAAAGCTTTTGGGAGGAGGGGGGAGGGCGATCGCAAGCATACAGACTCCTATACTCTATTCAAGAACTAGAGAGAGTAATAAAACTGTTACCGAAACCTCTAACGTACCTGCTCCAGTGCCGCAGGTAACTGAGAACTGCCGTAAATCTAATTATATTTCATTATATTTAAATATATTTTATAAATTTACTGCAATATAGAATTTCTGATAGTTTAATTTAATTTCTGTCAGTGATCAAAGTACAACTTACAGTTTTTTCTTGTTTGCGCTTGTTTTTATATATTATTTGAGATTAGTGAGATACCCAAAAGATATGGCTTTCACCTCTATATTTATTCCAAAATCGTTAAACCAGGGCATTTTTCCTCAACGAAAAACTTTTTACAATGAATGTTTATGATGCCTTTAGATATCAATATCTAGATAATAATGTTGAGATATGTTCCAACATGACAGGAGTTGGAAAATCTACTATGTACCGAATACTGAAGGAGAAAAAAACGATTGGAATTGTTAATACCCCCAAGCCACATCGATCACAGGCAAACGAAAAACCTCGTTGGAAGAAGAGATGAAAACTGCAATTAAAGGGGTTGTATATACATTTTATTATGAGAAGCAGATCCCAACCATCTACAAAATTCTAACTTAAATCATTGAAGATCGCAATTTACCTGAAATTAAAAGAACTGATCTCTGGAAATTGCTCAGAGAACTTAATTTTTGCTGGGAAAAACCAGATTGAAAATCTGTTCTTATAAATCGTCCGGAAACTGTCCGTTGGAGACGTAAATATCTCTCTCAAGTAAAAGGTAGAGTTGCTAGAAATAACACAATTAATAAAATTAGTAATTTAACTAAACTTTTGAAAGATTTTTTTGAATAAAGTTACTGCGGAAAATTGGGAAAAATCCATATAATAAAAGAATAAAACAAAATGTGAGAACTCGATCTCATAATCGGTGAGATAGAGGAAACAATTATAATTAATTTTAGCGAAGATAGTTTCACTGATTTTGATTAGGAATTAGATACGTAATGTTTACTAGTGTAAACACAATTTATTATTTAAATTTTTGTTTTTGTTGTATTTTATTGTTTAATGTTGTTTAAGTGTTTTTTTTTATTTTTTTACATATTTTTATTTTAGTGTGTCCCACTCGTTAATTTTATATATATTTAATTCTAATTAGCCGTAAGTTTTTTATTATTTTATTATTGTATTTGTGTCTTTTTCTTAAGCGTGTACAATTAACATGTTTATCTTATTTTTTTTGGGGCTATCGTATTTCCATATATAAAAGTAAATTAAATTAAGATATCAGTACAATAGAAATAAAAATAAGTAGGTCTAATTTTTATTTACAACATAAAAAAAGTAATTACATTTGAATCCCTTTTTAGTGTTTAATTGTAATTCTGCAGATGGTTCAAGAAATAAATAAACTGAAACGTCAATGTCCTAAAATTGTTTTTAATTAATAATAAAATGACCGATAGCCCCAAAAATATTTTAATATTATATGGACGAATTTATTTTTTTATATGTTTAACTTTTTGTATTTTTGACAATGGATATTTTGTAAGTATTTAAATTATAACTTAGAATTTTTTGAGAGAATAATCCTACGTTTTAGTCTATTATTATAGACCGGTATTTTTGATTATAAAATTTCTAACCCATTCCTATGAAAAATATATGTGTCTAACAAATTTTGCTAAAAACACCGAACTAAAGAACACAGGTAGTTTGCGAAGAGAAAAAGGGTAAAAAATGATTTATTACTCTCTCTAGTTCTTGAATAAACTATAGTATAGGAGGAAAAATCGGGTCCATTTTCCTAAACTCAAAGCTCTTGGGGGGGGGCGATCGCCCCCACCGCCCCCCCCTTGGATCCGCGCCTGTATATATATATATATATATATATATATATATATATATATATATATATATATATATATATATATATATATATATATATATATATATATATATATATTCGTTCGAATTTAGAAACTCCTTTTCATATTTTACATTTCCAAAAACTCACGTATATAACCTGTTAAATCTAAATTGATAATATATAGTAGTCTTCATATCCATCAAAACGCATCAATATAAATTTTAGAGGATCGTCTGATTCATGACAATATTTTAGAATTACTATCCAACACGGCAACACTGCATCCTCTCATGTCTTGCTTTTTTTACTATTTACTATAACAAGATTTCTTGAATGAGTTATATGTAATACTTGGAAATTTCTCATCTTGCGCTCTCGCCAAAAATAACAAAAATACTTGCCAATGCGTCCATAAGCGGTGAAAGTCTTGTGTTTTTAAGTCAATGGCAAAACTAAGAACATTGAGCAAAATAGTAAGTTGTTTTGAAAAAGCAAATAAAAATCTAGAATCCTGCTAAGATTTATCACTGTTTAACTGTCTGTTGGAAATAGGAATGTTAATATGAAAAAGAAAACAATTATTACCGTTAAAGTTTAAAATATATATAAGAAAAGTAAAATAATAGTAAATTACACATGTTCTGCGAGGGCATATATTGCTGCTATTAATAAGGCTTCAAAAATTACGTTCAGTTATGGTAATAAGTAAAAAATTATGAAAAAACAACACTTTATAATGGTGTTATTTCAGGAGTCAATATCGATATTAATTATTATGAAAAAAGTGGTATATTTAGCCATAAAGACGTACCTCCATAAAATGCTGAAGAGAGGATACTTTATTCTCCGAAATAAATTGTTAAGAAACATTCTTTTGATGATTTTGTGCTTTTAATGAATACATTTACTCGCTTCTAATAACATCATCAAGCCTACTTTATTACACCATAAAGCCAATGCATATTTCCTAAACGACATGAGTTGAGGGCATACTACAGATCAGCATGTATTATCGTGCATCTAGATATGTAAAAGAGAACATGCCGATGCGATGCCGTAATGAAGACCATATCTTTAATGTTCTCTCATCAATATTGCTTATATCGGGTGTATTTGCAAATATTTATCTACCGTTTCATTCAACAAGATATAAATACTGACAGAAATTAAATATATGTATTTAAGGTGAATCCTGATATTTTATTAAAAGCAATTGATAGTCTAGTTTCGTCGGGATTTTTGGAACTTATATACAAATACTCAGGAATATAAAAGAAAAAACACTAGAATATAATACAGATTTCACATTCCTCGACTATAACAAAGCATTTGACTCTCTAGAAATATGAGTTATTATGAATTCTATTCAGAACTGCAGAATAGATATAAGAAACACTAAGCCTTTAAAAAATATATATAAAGAAGTCACAAGTAGTATTAGAATACATGAAACCACTAAGGTGACTCAACATCGCCCAAGTTACCTACTCTAACAATGACGGATATTTTCAAGAACCTAAACTGGGAGAATAAGGGATTGAAAATTAGCGGGGACAGATTGAACAACTTGAAATATACAGAAGAACTACAGGATATGCTTATAGATCTAAAACATGAATCAGAAGAAGTCGGATTAACAACAAATAGGAGCAAAACTAAAATATTGTACAGATCCAACTAGCAAATCAATATCCAATTGGAAAATGCGACAGTAAAAACAGTAAATAAGTATGAATACCTTGACCAGGAAATAAAAATTGACAGAAGCATACAAACAGCTTACCTTAATCCTAGAATAATAAATTCATAGAAATACAAATAATCCATTCATAATAAAAATTAAAATACTAGTTCTAGAATAATGTGTAATCCCAATCCTGTTATGTATAGCCTCAGAAACATACTCATTTACTGCAAGAACGATACACAAACGCCAAGTAACACAACATAACATGGAAAGGGAAATCCTCAACATTAAACTGAAGGATAGGAAGACCATAAAATGGATAAGGGAAAGAGCGAGGCTAGAAGATGTAAGTGCGAAGTGAAGATGGGCAGATCATGTTGCCAGAATAGACAGCAACAGATATACAAAGAGAACAACTGAATGGAGATCATGGGATTAAAAACGAGAACAAGGAAGAAGATGATGGTTACAAACAGCACGGAAGAGAAGAAGTATGGAAGGAAAGGGAGGAGGCTTATGTCAATAAGTGTATGTAAATTGCTTAGTTTGCTATATTGTTTGTAAATAAATATATTTTTGGGCTCTACTGTGGAAATAGTTGTAAACGGTGAACTTAATCTAAAACATTGTTCAGTGTCATTCAGATTAATTCATGCACCAAGATGCTTTATGGGAGCTTGAATTTTAATTGTATGTGATGGAATGTGAGTTGTATAATAGCAGATTAATCATTTTACTACCAAAATGGCAACGAATAGGGTTAGATATCTTAAAGACTTTCAAAATACGTTCTGATTACAAGAGCAACAGAGCAAAATTACCAAAACAATTTGAGTGTGACATTCATTAAAAAAAATAATTCCATTTTGGTAAGTTTAACAGAAAAAAAGTTGCTAAGTAGTAGATATCTGTTGGACTTCCATTGTCTTTTTTTTTGTTGAATATCACGACGTTTCGGCTAGTAGTTATCTCTAGCCGTTTTCAAGTGAAACTAAATAAATCCCTTAGCTACATGACTATTTATACGTGAAATAGAAGTACAACCGGAAGACTATTTTATTAGTTTTGACGTGGAAAGCCTATACACCAACGTTTCAGATAAGGAGTCACTAAAAATTATAAGAAAGAAACTTGAAGAACACCAGACCTTAGCAGAAAGAACATCTTTACCACCGCACGCCATTATGGATTTGTTGGAAAGTTGTTTGACTAATTCCTATTTTCAAGAAAAGGAAAAATTCTACATCCAGGATGATGAACTACCGATGGGAACTTCACTCTCACCGGTGGTCACAAATATTTTCATGGAATGGTTGGAGACGTTTGAAATTGAATCGGCAACTAAGAAACCAAAGTTATGGCTCAGATACGTAGACGATACTTTTATTATTTGGAGTGGAAACGACGAAGAACTTCGAAACTTCCTTTTTCATCTCAACAATATCAGCCCAACTATTAAACTCGCCATGGAGAAAGAAGTAGAAAATTAATTACCATTCTTAGATGTCTTGGTTGAAAGAAATGGCAGACAAATTCGAACTTCGGTTTACAGAAAAGCCACGCATACAGGACAATACCTTAATTATTTATCTAATCACTCCAACAACACCAAACAAGGAAATATAAGAAATCTCGTAGATAGAGCCTTAACTCTCTGCAACTCCAACGAGAACTTGATGAAAGAGATAGATTACATTAAAAATGATCTGGCAGCCAACGGATACTCAGTATATCTAGTGGATAAATTTCTAGAACAACGTAGAAATAGGACAATATCGACGACGAATGAAGAACGAAAACCAGTTTTGAACGTCCCCTATGTTAAAGGCATTTCAGAAAAAGTTAGAAGGATAGGAAAACGGTATAAAACCAACGTTGTTTTCAATTCACATAACTCTCTGAAAAGTCGGCTCATTAGGGTCAAACCAACAACTCAAAGGGACATGAAGAACTGTGTGTGTATATCAGATACCATGTGAATGTGACAATTCCTACGTTGGCGAAACAAAAAGACCTCTTGACGTAAGCATCAAAGAACACCAAAAATGCACGTCTCGAGGAGAAACAAAAAAATGGTCTGAAGCTAAAATACTACACCGAGAACAACATTGGAGAAAACGGAAATTCAAAGAAGCTGCTGTTATACATCAGAACCCTAGTTGTTTTAGTAAATCATCTCTAGATATAAGAGAAGTGTGGAAACCACTTCTTAATAATTGTAAACTAAAACTAAATGCAGCATAAAAAAATGGGATTTTGCCATAGCAGGCATGACTGCACCCATCTCAGTCACACTCCACTGCATTTATTTTTAGTATAAATAGTTATGTAGCTAAGGGATTTATTTAATTTCACTTAAAAACGGCTAGAAATAACTACTAGCGGCAACGTCGTGATATTCAACAAAAATAAAGACAATGGAAGTCCAACAGATATCTACTATTTCGCAAGAAAAATCTTTGTCTATGACCTTCATACAAACACTAGAAAAAAAGTTCTTAAAATTTTTATTTTCTCTACCAACATAAACTTTGGTTCGAACTAAAGATATTTTTAGAAAGGTGTATCTAATATTTCCATTCTGCTTTTAACTTTTAAAAGTTCCCTAACCTCAAAATTGAGGATATGTAATCTACAGACTTATCCTTCACTTCACCTTTTTTCAGACTTTAGTAATTGCCTGACATATATTAAAAACTGTTTTTGATATGATATATTTAGACAAATAAAGTGACCGCAAAATAAGCCTGAAGGTCATCTATTTTTCGATAGTCTATTACGTATAAAGGAAAGATGCAGTCAAAATTCCATCGTATTAATCCTTTGGCAATCCTAAGACGAGCATAGTTTTTTATTTTTCGAAAAAATATCAAAATCATCCCCTGTTAACGCCTGAGGAAGACACTACTACTGTTAAGAATCATATTTGACATAAATTACTTGCAAAAATCATCCAATCAAAGAAATCAACCTTACAATACTATTTTCACCAAAATAGTACCCCTTGAGAGATAGTTTTCAAAGACTATATCAAAAATGCTTGGTTATTATCTTTTATTAATAAAATCCAGAAGTTCATAGCTACTCTTCAGTCTTAGAATAGCATGGTGGGTTATCGTGTAGGGGTAGTTTCAACCCCCAGTTTGGGGCTATATGCCAATTTTATTGGGTGGTAGCTAACTAACTCCTATATGTATTTCTTATAAAAATCTGTATTACTCCGCTCGTGAATTCGGCTTTAATATAATTCAAAATTAGTTCTACTTTTTTTCTTACTTTAGGTGTAATTTTGTGTTTGTTATTTTGGGGATATGCGAGTTTTTTTTTAATATCGGGTTTGGACCTACGATTCTAAACATTTTTGCAGGGCTGTTTTTTTTACCGATTTAGTGAAATTGTTGATGTTCAACCCTCTCGCTGACCCAGGGGATACTATTTTGATGCGAATAGTATTGTAGGATTGATATCTTTAATTGAATCATTTTGGAAGTAATTTATGTTAAATACGATTCTTAACAATAATGCTGTATTTCTCAATTTGTTTTAGATAATTGCCTTTTTAAATTATTTTCAACATTTAACAAGGGGTGATTTTGAAATTTTTTCGAAAGACAAAAATTTGTGCTCAGCTTGATTGCCTAAGAATTAATATTATATGAATAGAATTTCGACTGCCTCTTTCCTTTATCCGTAATCCACTGCCGAAAAACAGGCGATTTTAAGGCCACTCTTTAAAGTTAACAATAGTCTGATTGTTCTAGGTTTTAATTATCGAAATCAAAAGTAATCTTTTGTGGAATCGGTGTAAATGGGTTTTATTGCATTCAGAAAATATTTCTATGACGAATTCAACATTGTTCAGTTGTAGAAACAGGTCTTTTTTATTGTTAAATGTTACTTTCAACTTTTATGTTAAAGCCTTGTCACTTTCTACGTATTAAGAAATGTGCATCGCTAGAAGATCATCTTAAGAGAGCTTAGAATTGAATAATTTGGAATATTACGTGTGGAAAATATCAGAGAAAAGAGACTGATTCACTCTATCTAATATGCAGGTATCAAAGAGCCTTTGTGTGAAGAGACTAAATCTGGACCTTTTGAAAATTTATTATACATGTATATTAAACGGAAAGTAAATAATTATTAGAATACTGTCTCGGTTTTTATTGTTTTGAGTGTTTCATTTGTACATATTTTTGTATGGACATATCCTGTGATCATGTGATGTTAACATTTCTTCTAGAAAATTTACTCCACCAATTAAAGGACCGCAATTTACGCACCCACTATTTTTGTTATATTACCCAGCAATTATTTGACAATTTATTAGAAATTGTATGACGAAAAAACTAATTATATCATTTATAAATTCATAAACGTTTGGAATATGTTTATAATAAATTCATTGTTGCCAATTTTCCTTCAACGGAAGTAAAATTCGTTAATTACCCCATTTCTTTCAAACCACAGATGTTTAAAACAAACTGCACCAGACTGGTCTTCAAACTTAATTTAAGACTTTCTTTTGCTTTCTTTCCATGCTTTCCAATTAAATATTTTCGTTAATTCGGAACATTTTAGTCTAATTAGTTTCGAAGTGACAGTTATGACTAGAAAAACATCCTTTATTTGTATATTTGAAGCAACTGGTATTAAAAACATGTGGGGAGACATTAAAGGAAGCAAAGATGTTTTCTCATGGTACCAAAAAGAGAGCTAAAGACATTTTATATAATTTTTACCAAATTATGTTAACTCCGACGATATACACATTTTTAAGTAACAGGAAAGAAGGTATGAAAGAGGCGGATAAATTAATTATGTATTTTTTAAACTCACTGAAAGTCGAATTACCGGCATTATCTGAAATTCACATAATAGATTGTTACATTGTCTCTGGATATGTTTTAACTGTTTAACTCTCCTTTATTAGATAGATCGTCCTTGGTAAGGTCTATTTATAAATATTTAAATCACCTTACGTAAAAATGAAGATTACTTGATTTAAATATATTATATAGATAAGAAGTGATTTCCGTGTATAAATTTTTCTTTAATTTATTAAAGTGTTTTATCAACATCCAATATTCTACCTTTCATTTACTTTAGTTACTACCTATACAGGCTTCTTCGTAAATAAATTTTCTGATATTTTATCGCTGCTTCACTTTGGGGTAATTTAAAAAACATATATTTTCCCAAAGATAAGTAAATAGTTAATGTGATTTTAATGGTGGTTGGACGTTCGCGCCACCTGGCTGCCAAGCCCCTAAGTCGTAACTTATTGCGTGGTAAAATAATTCATGGAGATACATGCAGCGAATAGTATACAGGGTGAATAAGTAAGTTAATAATATATAAGAAAATTTCACACCCAGTTTTAGGCTAATCAAAACATTTAATTTATTACTATCCCAAAAAATCAGATAAGGCTTAAAAGGAAAATAAGGCAGTAAATTCATATAGTCGACTTCTCGAAAAATAGACTTTGGAAATTTTTAAAATTTGGCACTTTACTTAAGTCAATGGGGATAATTCAGCTAAGATATTTTTAAGATATTGGCCCTTTCAGTTATACCGGAAGTTGACGCCTTCGTGCTTATTTTAAATAGAACATCATATATGGTATATCATTTTTAGATTCTACACAAAAATATAAACATGTTTTATGCCCTATACCTAAGTCTAACTGTTTTTGACATATTTTAAATTTTATATCAAAAATTGCGTTTTCAGGCCCCAACATAACTATCAATTTATCCTATATAAAAGCCTTTATTATTTAATTGGGGTTAGTTTCCTTCTAGCGGGGGATCCAGTTTAGTGAACTGTGTTGATACTTTGATAATAAATAAATAAATATTTGGTGACCAAAAACCAACATGAAATATTAACTTGAATAAATCGTTAAAAATCAGTTTTTTAAATGCAAACCCCCATTTTTTTATTCTTATCTTATTCAGCATTAAAAATAAGGGTGACTGTGTATGTTATCTATTCCAAAAATTTTCAGTTTTTGACATATTGGAAATTTACGTTTTTGTATTGTAAAAACGCTAAACTGCTTATCTACATGAATGTTCAAATTTTCCACCCTGAACTTCTAAACATTGTTTCGCATCTTCGAGTTAGCTTGTCGTCTCTTATCCTTATCTAAGACGGTTAAATCAGGAGAACGAGGAGGCCACAGAAACGGTTCATGGTATTGTTGGCAATTCACTTGTCACCAAATATTCCTTGTAAGAAGTTAGTAACTGGAACGGTTCTGTGTCGTGGGGAATCATGTTGATAAAAAATTTGACTGTGTTCCGCCAAAGATAAATTGCTTAAATTTTGATTGTCTAATTCTTCTAAAAGATTTAGATATCTTTCTCCTACAAAAGTTAATACATAATTTAAAATGGGGACATAATTTGCTTGGTATTATTAATAAATTACCATTCAAGATTTCTTACAGCATAAAATACGTTAAATTGAGAGGTTTCTAGAAAATTCCGCAATCTTACTGTATAATGATTTGAATCACTCCAAAAATGGGAATACTGTATGTTAAAAAGAAAATTTTTCATAAAGTTTGTTTCATCAGTCCAAATTATGTTGTCCAAAAATCGAGGGTCGTTTTGTGTCATCGTTAATATAAATTCTAAAAATTGCACTCTTTTCGGTAAATCAGAATCTCTTAGGTGTTGAACCAATAATATTAAATAAGGGTAGAAATTGCGTTTGAACAAAATCGGGTACAATTTTTTTTATTTATTATATCTATATATACTGATGTTTGAAAAATTGTTCCTCTTCTTTGACTTGTAATTTTCTAAACAAATTTTCGATATACGAGTGATTTAATTAAATTCAATCGAAAATATGTGTAAACTACTGCATTTATGTTTAATTAAAGCAATTTTTTAAAGCGAGATTAAGTGATTTATGGGCACGGTTTTTTCACTGTTCGAGTTCTGATAACAATGCTTTACATCCCCTATACAAGAGATTCCTAAAAGTTATTATAAACTCTTTATAATCCAGGCTGCTGAAAGCGTAATAAAGGTATGAAGTCTTTTGGCGCGCGACAGCTTGAAAGAAATTGATTCAGTAGCCTCCCATCAATCAATCAATTATTTTGATTGCTATATTGTTGTGTTTTTCAAAATATTCTTTTGAGTTTAGCATTTTAACTACAAACATTAGATCTTATGATGTACGATAAGTATGAAACTCTAAGAATAATTTATAGTTACGTGATAATAAAGCTGTAATATCAAGTATTACATCAAAAAAGAGAAGAATGACAATGTCGTAATTGTGAATCAAAATTTATTTGGTTACTCTCTTATGAATTGCAGTTTTCGAACAACGTAACCAATGAACATGGCTCTGCAAATAAAAGACCATATAGCAAACCAAGTTAGTCAAATAACAGATGAATCAAATAAGGAATGTTTACTGAAACGGATTTTGTTTTTTATTTCATATATGATCAACAAGGTCATATTTAATGTATTTAAAATAAATTTTTATAAAATTTGTAATAAAAATAAAGCTCATTGTGGTTATTTACTTTTTTAGTAGATTGATCCTAAATTTTATTATTCACTCTGTATAATGTGATTAATAAGTCCGGTTTTTGGGTGCCACAGGTTATTTACTGGCCCGGTCGGAGTTGTCTAGATAAACGAATGAACCGGCAGTCCAACATGGCAGGTCAGAAAAACAGTATTTTATAAAAATAAAGCTGGAATTTATAATATAATTTAATATATGGTTTCAGGCATTCTTCTTTTTCTAAAATTATTTTTAAATTTTAAAACAGTAAATTAAGGAAAAAAACAAATACATTTATTAA
This sequence comes from Diaprepes abbreviatus, assembly GCA_034092305.1. Lineage (NCBI taxonomy): Eukaryota > Metazoa > Arthropoda > Insecta > Coleoptera > Curculionidae > Diaprepes > Diaprepes abbreviatus. Next base: position 149,008 of record JASJET010000205.1, on the reverse strand, counting down.
AACATCAAGTTATATAAATCGTTATTAGGAACACCTGTAAAGCCATTAACTTTTATACAAACCAAAATTAATTATGCAAAAAAAATAAATATCAATATTTATATAGGAATAATCTCGATTTATTACTTAACACTCATACCATATCTTTAAAATTAGCTGAAATCATCAGCTATGTGCAAATACCTGTTTGTAATAAATAATTAATTACTGTTTTTTTTTACAAAATGATCATTTAATTTTTTTGTTTTTTTTTTAAAGTAAACCCATACTTAATAATTTTACTAAGGAAATTTTACTGTCCGCCATACCAATCTATTTTCTTCACAGGACGTAACTCTTATCTTAACATGATTAGCATTCTTATGAAATCTTAAAACTATTTTAACGAGATCGATAAGTTTTTAATTTGTGAAAATTCTCGTATACGCTGACATTTCGAACGCGGGAAATTGGCAATTTCCGAGCATCAAACTAGAAAAATGGCACCTAAAATTTAACAGACGATATGACTGACCACTCACCACTAATTAAACAACTGTTAAAAAATCAGCTGATTGATAATCAAAAACATGTTTATTTTATTCTGACACAAAAAAAAAACATGTACACAAAGCCTGATCTCAGAAAATCTCACAGCACAACTTCTGCGCTATTAAAGTTTACTGGTGATATTGTTGCTGCAAATGACCTGAAAAAATAACAGCTTTGATACTGTTGGACTATTCTAAAGCTTTTGATACCATCAGTTATGAAGTTATACTTTCAAAACTTCAGTTTCTGTGGTTTGACGAAATTATTTGCTAATTTTTCTCCTTATATCCTTCAGGTAGACCTCAGAAATAATTTTTCCAACAATAAATCGATATCGACGTCACCTTTATGGTTCTTTCTATATATTTTAGATTTATTTAATAGAGTCACTGCCTATAGTATACACAGCTATGCCGATGATGTTCAGGTATATTATAATTTTGATCCGGGGAATGCACATGTACTTCTAAATACAATAAATGAAGATATAAATAACATATATCAGTTTTCTTTGTCTCATAACCCTAAATTAAATGCCATTAAATCCTGCTTTATGCTATTTGGTAACCCCAGTATAATAAGTATAGTAAAACCTACGCTTGTATCAAATATTAAATTGGAAGGTATTTTATTGAATGAAGGATATATAAATCTGGGAGTCATATTGAATTCAAACTTAAGATTTGTAGAGAAATTGCTTTCAAGATCTTACTTCATTTTAAGAACTGTCTATTCTAATAGAATTTGCCTTGGTTGACTCTAGCGAGTCTCTGTTTTTTTTTATATTTAATTTTGCAAACGTTGTATATTGACCCTGTTTCGATTATATAACAAAAAGACGGATTGAATGAAATGAAATGAAATAATTTATTAGCCATAAGACTGATAATTCAGCATTGGTTTCGTCAACAGTATACAATTAAATATAAAAATATATACATAACATACCTTAAAGCTAGAAAAAACAAGAAACAGTTATAGTGGGGTTAGTATCATAAGATACTTGTTATAATATGGAAAATATAAAATCACTTAATCTAATATTTAATAATAAAAACCACAGATTAAAATCCTAAAACAACTAACAAGAAAGAAAATAATAAATCGATAAGAACACAATCCGTCGCACTGCTCAGCGAAGGACGCAACGAGATAATCACTTTCAATGCATGTAAAATAATTGCTGTCGCTTTGTTTTCAACGTTAGAACATAATATGGTCGGATTTCTGCAACTTTACCAATGTTGAACTGGATTCCTCTTGATGATATGCGGAAAAATCATCTTACGTTAATAGGGCATCATGTGCTTCGAATGGGTAGAACTTTGTTCCTCCGTATCAGACTTCATGGAGGAAATACTCAGAATAAAGCCAATATTAGATTTCTACATATTTTAGATATTCCTCGACATAAAACATCCATCTTTAAATGCTTAATTTCTTTTACAACCATAAAATTATACAATAATGTCCAGGGTGACTTTAAAACTTTTTCTAACCTTACTGTTAATAGAAAAATTGCAATATTATGCAGAATTTTGTGCATGAACAAATTAATCTCTTACTTGGCTCATATTAATTCATGAATAATTCTCATTTAATATTTTATTACTTTGTTTGCATCGGAGAAGAATGGATTTAGTGCAATATCACTCAATATTTTCTTCGTACAATGCAGTTTGCAAACTGGCTATTGGCTCAGCAACGAAATAATGTAAACTACATTAGCACTATTCTCTTCACGGATGAAGCAGAGTTTACCCAAAATGGTATCATAAATTTACACAACTTGCATGAATGAGCTGATGAAAATCCTCCCGCAACTATTGTTTCGCATCTTCTACATCAGTTCCAATTAATTAATATCTGGGAAAGACTCATTGGCAATTTTTCTATTGGACCATTTGTATTGCTAGCACGACTTTATGTATAACTTTATTTGGAGTTCCTCCAAAACGCTTTTCACGATTTGGTAAAGCACTTATCACTTGAAACCCGCCGAAACATGTACTACATGCACGGTGGGGCACCACTTCATTTCAGAGTTGCTGTGCGGGAGCACCTGAATAACGTCTATTTAAACCATTGGATAGGTAGAGCAGGACCTATTGTCTGGCCTCCTCGATCTCCTCACTTAACGCCGTTGCATTTTTACCTGTGAGGGCACCTCAAAACCTTGTATGGTGTATTCCACTCCGGTTGATAGTAGGGAGAAACTTCTACGGAGAATCACGTTTCATTGTGATCAGCAGTCCTCAATTCGTCGTGCCCGCGAGTATATCAGATTTCGCAGAGCCCATGTTGAACCCTCTTACGAAGTTTTTAACTAAGCAGTTAGTTTAATTTTTTCTTGGAACTATGATGACAGAGGAAAATTCCTCTTTTTCTTAATCAATCCGATAGCAGTTAGGGGACTAACAGTGTAAATAATATGACGTTTTTTCGAAAACGGTTAGGATGAGCGATATGAATGAAGAATATTGAATTTTTAATCAATAGTTAAAGGTTTGTAAAAAACATTGTCCAAAATTCTTATCATACAGGGCGTAAAAAATAGGGTCTCGAGTGTCAGAGCTAGTTCGCACCTGCAGCTGTTAATTTGAAGGGTCTTACCTGGTATACATTATATTTTAAAAAATTGAAATATACCTGATTGTTCAATAATTACGTGAAAAAAATTTGATTCCATTGCAGCTCTTTGGAAGGCCTATCTCCAAAGAGGAGGTCTATACGAAAAAAGTTTATATGAAATTGTGGTATTCCTTTCACGTGTTTTTTCATATCCGGGAGATTTCCTACACGATACCTTGTATCCCTTATATTTTAAGTAAGAGTAATAGATTAATGCTAAACCTTGCTGTTCCTATAAAAGACGATTATTATTATTAAACTTTCATCTCTCTACAGCAATTTAAATAGATCATAAACGTTACCAAAATTGAAATACAAGAATAAAATTATCAATCCCAATGTATCACCCTTCGAAAGATTTTTACAATTCTTCGAATTAGCTTTCTCTAAAAAACTTTATGAAAGGATCCGTATTACCTGTGGTACTAAAAGGTTTAGAAAGCGATTCAAAAAATATATTGCTTATTGTTGTGAAAAAGTTTCTCTTTTTTTAGGCTCGAAGCTAATTTTATTTTCTGTTAGGGTCACAGTTGCTGTATGTCCGTTATCAAATAAAAAATAGTTGCAAGTTTTATAATCTGTAGCGGTACCAAATTTGTTATAGTGTAAATTATATACTTGTGTAATTTTTATAGTGGGAAATATTGCAGTGTAAAATAAAATAACAGGAAATTAAAAATGATAAGCCCCCTTATGTGTTTAATGTTTGTTTTTCGGTTTACATGTTCTGCAGTAATCCACTTTTCCACAAATCAAATTAAATCGCTTAGGACACACCCCATCTCGTGTTACGGATATAACAAAGGAGTTATGGCTGAAGCAAGTGGTAACGAATACTTTTACGTTGTAGTGAAAAAGTAAGTTTTAATAATCCTGTTGATAAAAAATATAAAACTTTAAGTAAAGTTAGGAAATTATGAATCAATAGAATAACTCACTACTTATATAAATTTATATTAAAATAAATTTTACATTTATTCGTGTTATGTTGTACTTGATTAATATGTGTTAAAAATGTTTGCTAAATTAATAATTAGGGAGAAGGCAGAGACAGCTTCGGGGGCCAAATTTACAGGACCCCAATTCATACAAATAAAATGAAAATCGTCACGTTTTTTTTTTCAGCTGACAGCACTCACTTTTGTGCAAATGTTCCTAGTTGTGTAGATACTTGGCAAAAATTCATTCCTTCAGCATAATTTTTTTTCTCTCCTTTATTGGCCTATTTTCCTATTCTAATGGAACTAGTGATAAATACATTTCGGTTTAGCTCTATTTTCGGATACCTGCGAACGTTCTCGTGTTGGTAACATTTCATCCTTTCCGTTTTTCTTCAGACAAAATATCTTTTGTTACTTCTAACAAAAAAAATATTTAGGATACCTCTATCTTAAGCTTTTAAACATTTTTTGTTTGTAGTAGTAATTTTTATGCGGATATCTCAATAGTTCATAACTTGGTAATAATTAAAGAAGGTGAAAACACCAAATTTTCCAAATTTTTCGATAATTTTTTACATTCTTTCTATTTTCGAGTCGTAGAACACAAATATTTTGTTATTTTTCGCAGATCTCCCGTGGTTTTTTCGAAGAAAAATTAATTTTCACTCAACAACTTGGAACTCTCTTTAAATTTTGGGCATTTCTAGTAAAATTCACAAACACTACACAGTTTTTACTCATTTGTTAACAAAATTTACATAAATAACCATGGAAAAATGTGAATTTTCAATAAAACGTAAGAAATCCGTTGGTTTGTCGTTTCATGCTGTTTTAAGCATGCATGGTTGCATACCATTTAGATCAAATCATGTGATGCGATGTTGCCACGTTGATGTGGATTTTAAATTTCATTAGGAAGGAAAACTTGGTAGTTCACATGCAATTAATTCTGGTAATTTCAGTATCGTAGCGTAAAATGTGGGAAAACGTGTAGAATCGGGTCAAACATAAACAGACCATTCGGCAAGCTACGTTCATCTGAAAACTGAAATCATAACTAAATTAACGTGAACTGACCTGAACTAAACTGAACTAAACTTATGTATTGTATGTATTCCATGGAGCAACCACGCAAGATCGAGGAAAAAGATAACATTTCGACGACCCGAAAATAGGAGATATGTAAAAAAACATCAAAAAATTCGAAAAACTATTTAGAATAGATCTGTTTATGTTTAGCATCCCGATTTTGTATGTTTACCCACATTTTACGCTATAATACTGGAATGACCACAATTAATTGCATTTAAACTACCAAATTTTCCATCCTAATGAAATTTAAAATCCACGTCAACGTGGCAATATCGCATTACATTTTTCGATCTAAATGGTATGCAACCATCTATGCCTAGAAACAGGAGAGAAAGTGTATTAAACGACAAACCAACGAATGTCTCACGTTTTATCGAAAATTCGCATTTACCCTCGATTATTTATGTAAATTTTGATAAAAAGTGATTGAAAATTGTTAGTATTTGTGAATTTTACTAGAAATGCCCAAAACTTAAAGGTAATGATCGGAAAATACAAGTTACATGAATGAAAATTAATTTTTTTTCGGAAAAACATCGCGAGATCGGCGAAAAATAACAACATATTCGTATTGAACAACTCGATAATAGAAGGTATTTAAAAGAATTATCGAAAAATTGGATATTTCCACCCATGACTTTTCTCGTAATTTTGAAAGCGGTGCTTTACAAGATTCAAATAATTTTTTTAACGTTTTTATAAAATTTTAACAAATGGCAAGTTTTTCCATAGACATAGTTTAAAAATAAATCAAATTATTTTTAAATTAACTTATTTGAAAATAAATTTTTTTTATAAACATTACATTTCAAGAAAATTGTAATTTTGCCATCCAAAACTTGCTCTTTTTGTGGAATGTATCACAGACATTAATATATTCACTGTATTACGTAATCTACCAATTACGAACTCCCATATCTTTCCAAAGTTCAAACTAACATAATAGTAGTAATACACTACTACATACGCTCTCTGGCACGATTTACTCCCGTTTGACATATCTATGTGAACTCAGTTCTATATTGACTTTGCCCAAAGCCAATACAAGGCTCAATATCTAGTAAGTTACTTCCCGGGAGACCGCACCAATTCCCTAATTGTGTTTACATCACGCCATGGCCGGCCAAGTGACGTGTCGTCCGCAAACTTTACTACCCTCTCGTAAATCTACGGCCGGCAAACTAAGTTTGCGAACTGGCTGGCCCGCACTAAATAAAATTATTTGGCAATTACTGGTCGGAAAATTCGATTCTATTAGCTCCGGGTTGTGTCATTCCTTGTTTGGATGTTTTAAGCTAAATTAACGTAATATGATTAATAAATTCTGTAACACAATTGTATAAATATTGTCGATATTGAAAAATTAATATAGATATATCAACTTTTTTTTACTATATTCTTGTAGATATGTTCGTATTAGAACTACTAATTATTATCTAATTGAGATCATGATCCTATAGCGTTAATTATAACAAGAATTTCAATTTTGCGAAAAAAGTTTTATATATATATATATATATATATATATATATATATATATATATATATATAAAGGCATAGACAGGCTACGAAATTCACTCTGGTTCTCTCTCCATACTAGTTTCGACCACGTAATGGTCTCATCTGTAGATAAATATACAGGTGGAAGCCGTATCTTTTGGGTATCTCACTAATCTCATATAATATATAAAAACAAGCACAAACAAGATAAATCACTAAGTACACACTGTAAGGTGTACTTTGTTCACTGACAGAAATTAAATTGAACTATCAGAAACTCTATTGTTGCAGTAAATTTATAAAACCTTATAATGTTTAAATATAGTTAGATTCACGTCAGTCCTCAGTTACCTGCGGCACTGGAGTAGGTAAGTTGGAGGTTTCGATAACAATTTTATTACTCTCTCTAGTTCTCGAATAGAGTATAGCAATATGTATGCTTGCAATCGCCCCTCCGCTTTCCAAGAGCTTTGAGTTCAGGAAAATAGAACCGATTCTGCGTTTTATATTAGGAATATGTATACTGCTAGCACTCCCCTTCCGTCGACAACTTGTTTTTCTTGCGAGAGCCACTCTTCGAAAGAGCTTTGAGTTCTGGAAAATAGACACAATTCTGCCTCTTATACTAGGAATGTGTATGCTGCCCGCATCCTCCCTCCCTGTCGACAACTTGGTTTTTCTTGCGATCGCCCCCCCTCTCCAAGAACTTCAAATTCAGAAAAATAAACCCGACCCAGCCTTTTACACTAGAAATGGAAATGTTGCTGATGCCCCCCCCCCCCGTCAACAACTTGCTTTCGCTTACCATACTGTACTTTTGTGATATCACCGCCCTCCCCCCCCCAAAGAAAGTGGCTGGATCCGCCCCTGAGTCACACACTGATCATTTGTTTCTTCAGTTGTATTGAACATATCCTAATTATGTCTATAGAGAGTTAAAGAACAATAACTTATTAGCCAGAAATCATAGACAAAATCTGGAAAAACAACCGGGAATGTCACTTCCTTACAGCAAATTCAATTTCGCATATATTCGTTTAATGCTTTAAGCAAGAGCACTGATTTGCAAATGACGACGATCTTCGAAAACCATTCATTACTTTCACAAAACTACTTTAACAAATATTTTACTTTAACCTTTTCCCTGTACATGGCAATCATTTTTCCTGTGTGAATAATTTTCTTACACTGCCATGTTTCTAATTCATAAAAATAATTTTTTATTGCAAAACACCTTATAAAACACAAAATAATAAACTAATTTAAGTCGAGGTTGACACATAAACAGAAAAAGATTATCCACTATTGATTTTTTAGTATTTCTCACCTTCGACGTTAGAAATAAAACTCAAAAACATTATACTTAGTAATGAGAAACTTTACTATAATTAGCAAACTCACTTGAATAAATTCTCTTTTATTCTATACAAATCCTCTTTTTTGCACTTATCAAGTAGTGGTTTAAAATATCGTAGGAACTCTTATTTTCAACTTTTATTAATTTGAACATATTCTTGGAAATGACTTTACATTTATGCAGCCATTAAATGTGTTGATTTAACAATACGCAGTCTTACGAAACTCCTCAAATTTTGACATTTCTGAACCTTATCAACTTAGGTGGAGGAGAAAGACACACATACTACTTTCAGTTGAAAATAAGTTAATGCCGACCACTTCAGCAAATCACTAATTAACTGATCTTCTTCTTCCTCTCTTATTTAAGACGACGTCTTGTTTTTCTGCTATAGTAAGCCTCCTGTGATGTTGATGTCCAACATTCGTGCCATCATTTTGGAGGTCGACCAGTGGGTCTTCTAGTGTTTGGTATCTCGTTCTTAGCCCATTTTGCCCATCGATCGTTGCCCATTCTGTCCACATGGTCCCTCCAATATCTGCGCCTTGACCTTATGAACCGTACCACATCAGGCACCTTGAGCTTTTCCCTTATTTCGGAACTTCTTATTTGATCTCTTAGGGTTACTCCTTTGATTGTTTTTAACGATTTCATTTCAGGCGTTCGTAGCATATTTTTTGTTTTAGATGTTTCGGCTCGAGTTTCCGATGCATAAGTTAGTACTGGTCTTATCACAGTTAAGTAGATGCGTACTTTGCTCTCTGTGAACATATACTTATTTTTCCAGATTATGTCCCTCAGCCATCCTGATATCCTTGAGGCCTTGTTAGCCTATGCTCTGACTTCCTGGTATAGATTTTTATTGCCTGATACATCAACTCCCAAGTATCTGCAAAACATGCTTTGTCTGACAGGATGGTTCTTCACCAACAATTTGCATCTAACAGGATCTTTTGCAATTACCATCGTTTCGGTCTTTTCTGTAGATATTTCCATATTTAAATTTTTTGATGTGGTCTGGAATCGGAATAGTAGTCGTTGCAGATCGTCTTCATTTTCTGCTAACAGTAAGGCGTCGTCGGCAAAACATGAGATTTTTAAGGATTTTCGTCCCATTTTGTATCCTCCATTCATTTCTTTTACATTGTGTATTATCTTGTCCATAATTAAATTAAAGAGAAATAGACTCATACTGTCGCCTTGTCGTATTCCCGTTATGATAGTTATTTCCTCTGTTACTCCTTGTTGTGTCTTTATGCGTGTATTATTGTTTTTATTTAGCTCTTAATATAGTTGTGGTTAACGTCATTGTCTTGAAATATTTGCAAGACGTCTTTAAGTCGAACTCTATCAAACGCTTTTTAAGATCCACTAGGTACAGATGAAAAGAGGTTTATTGTATTCTATCGATTTTTCAATAGTCTGTCGGATATTGAAAATCGCATCAACTGTCGATCTGTTCTGTCTAAATCCGTGTTGTTCTTCACTTATTGTAATTTTACTCGTTAGTTTTGAAGTCATGTTGTTTGTTAAATAATTTTGTTCTATAATTGTTGGGGTCATGCTTATTTCCCTTTTTGAAGATGGGTATAGTCAAGCTGTTCCTCCACTGTTCTGGAATACTGCAGGTTGATAAAAAAAAATATAGTTCATTTAAAAATTTCCACCCGAATTGTTGATTTTAAAATTTTCAAATGTTCCTAAATCATTTCCCGGAAAAAACTTAAAGTACAAAACTTTAAAGTATTTTAACTGATGCTACAAATATCCATCAGGTACAAGCAAGCAACACGCAATAAATAAATTGCGCTGTTGCCAATAAGGTAGCCACCGTCTAGGCGAAATATCTCAATCAAGTTGGCTTACTCGTGCACGCAATTACCCATGGACTCGTAAAGATGGCGAATTCTATGCATGTCGAAGAAAAGACAGAAAATAAATTAACGTGGCGAAGTTATTAAAATATGAGGGCGAAGCACCGGCCAACTCGTTTTGTTTTTCTATGTGTATGATTTTCTGCACAGCTGGGCTCTTGTGCTTAATTTAGAGGATTGTGGGCATTGGCTTCACGAGACCGAGATTTACTATGGATTCAGTTTATCTATGGTTTAACTTAAACTTGATAAATAAAGTTTTGTTTTTAAATAAGGAAATATAATTATAACTACTGAGAATGAAACCAAATCTCCCGTCACGTTGTTCTGTCTGTGCACGATTTTCTCAGTAACTATTGAACTGATTTTATTATGGTTTTCCCTCAAGGATAAATATTTCACGAGGAAGATTTAGGTGTATTATTTTTGGATATTTTATGTAAAATGAAGTCGGAAAAAATAAATCTTAGCGAGCACTGCCTAAACAAAAAATTGAACATTAACATAACAACATGGTAATTTTCAAGCTATCATTCTTAATATATGGATGATATCTTTCTAAAAGTCGAAATATATTTTTTATAGACGATCATCACATGTAGAAACCAATATTCATCTTACCTTTTCTTATGTCTGATATATTTACTGCCAAGGTAACCTCGATATTATCAAACATTATTTCGTACAATTGACGAGCTGTAAATATATCAGGGGCGGACTGGGGATGAAAGATCTCCCCTCCTCCAAATTATAATTATTTTGTTGTACCCTACATACTTTCTACATTGGATTTTGAATTGGATTTTTATTTCTGTAAGTTCCTGCTAATATGAACCCCCCTCCCTCCAAAAGAACATTGCAAATGTAACAAATTGATTTTTTTTGGCAGTTTTTTTAATCGAAGTGTTTGATGTCAATAATTATGGTAAAAATATATTTTTTTAATTATTTGTCTCCAATCAATTATTATTTTTTCGTTTAATTTGCAACATTCGACATCATATACTAACAGAAACCATATATAGCACTTCCAATAGCGCCTACTATGTAGGTAGGTTAACAATGCGGAAGGTTTATTGTGACTGGAAATTTTAAATCCCACTATCTGTAAAGAACACTGCCATCTGGTATTAAAATGTATTAATAACGCGCGAGTTTTGAATGACAAAATTTCTAATGAGCGATAAAAAAATGTGTCATTGCGAGCACTCTATGTAAAGTTCGCATAGACAAGAGTATTTTTCTTCAAAATAATTAAAATTTTGAGGAGGTTCTCTGGGCTTTTGTATATTTTGAGGCCCCCACAACCAAATCCACAAAAAAACTAAGAGTATGTAGGATGGAAACCAAAATTTTCTACTAAAAGTAACAAAAATTTTACGAGGATATTGCCTTGAGTCATCTCAGATTACAATGGAGGCCCTATATATCTTGGGACCCTTACAAATTAATATTTTAAAATCCTGAAATTTACACATGTGAGCCGCGGTCAAGACCAGATTTTTGAGCAAAAATTGTAAAAAATTTTCATGAGTTTTCGTTAAGTCATCTGAGATTACTGTGGGAGCCCCAAACATCTTTGCAAAAACTTGCAAAATATCCTAAAATATATAAGGCTTCGATTAAAATGACAATATGTTAAACCATCTGAGAGTATGTTTGGGTCCCATATATCTTGGAACCCCAACAGCTATTAAAAAATCCTGAAATATATACATTCAAGCCGCGGTTAAAATTTAAATCTGTTAAATCATCTGAGAGTATTATATGGGCCCCTTATATTTCGGAACGTCAACAGCTCAATATTTAAAAATCCTGAAATATAGACCACGGTTAAGATGAAAATATTCTATCTTAAAATTTGTCAAAAATGTTCATTTCAACCATCTGAGAGTACCGTGGGGCTACCAACAGCTCAATAATTAAAAATCCTGGAATATATATATATATATATATATATATATATATATATATATATATATATATATATATATATATATATATATATATCCCTGCCGCGGTCAAGCTGAGAATCTTTTATTTAAATTTGCAAATAATTCTACGATAATATTTTCCTTTAAAAGAACTTAAAGTACTGCAGAGGCTCTCTTGCAGTTGGGAGAAAAATTTTGTTGAGGAAAATATTCACCTTGGGCCCACCCGGAATCTTTCCGGTTGTCCGGTAGTGCAGGCCGCCCCCAAATTAAACATATAGCTTTGGTAATGGTCATCCTGATAAAAATTTGCTATTGCTGTGAAGAATTTTTCAATTTGGTTCACATTTATGTTTCAAAAATATCAGAAACTTTAACTTTTTCCAAAGAAAGCTAAAAAAATATATTTTACCGCATACACACAGCTGCCTTATCAGTTTCCAAAATTGGTTCTTTTTCTTTAGGTTTATTCAAAACTTTTCTTTAACTAACATCAGTAAAACAGTTTTTGCTAGTTAAATGTGAAATGATCATTTTGCAGATTTTATTTTCTTATAAATTTTTTAAGCAGCTTCAGCAGTGTTAATATTTTATTTAGATATTGGTACCCCAGGTATGAAAGCTTCCCAATGAAAGTTTCATGAAAGCTTCCTAAGTTTAGGATTAAGGTGATTTTAACTTTGAAAGTTTCGTGAAACCTTCCTGCAAGTGTGTGAAAGATAAGGACACTCTTGCAAGAAACGGCGTTGCAATTTATCCAGTAACGAAAAAGGGAATGTTACTTCGATGTAAGATTTTAAAAAATGTTTTAATTTAATTCTAAATTAATATTTTCTGTACTCATCCAGTAACCTTTTAAGAAGCTTGGGAGGCAGTTTAAGCGTAATATTTCTTTTAGTGATTTGTCGCACACATATTGTGGTTACTAGAACCTTCCACGAACACTTTTTGCATGGTTTCAGCATTTTCTTGAAAGCTTTTTGTAACTTTACTGCAGCCTTTCGAGCTATTTAGGACAATTATATGACAAAATTAGAATATGCTATTTTCACATTTTTGTTTCCTCAGAGTAAATTTTCCTTGAAAAAATATTTTTTTATATGAAAATTTAATAACATTCAGTCATTGATTGAAATCAAAGGAAATTTTTAAAACCATCTTTTACGTATAAATTATAAATAATCGTTTTTAATTAATGATGTGTAGTTTTCAAATTTCAAAATTGTATTTTGATATATAAACAATATAAGAGGTCGAATCCATAAATTACCTAAATCCAAATGGATATACTGGTTGTTATATTTTGTGTATGTAAATGAGTAGTTGTCATTTTTTTAATATTCATCTTCCTTGTTGATTTGTTTTCCTAGATAAATCAAAACAGAAAACTAGTTGCACTTATTAAATAACTTAAAATAAGCACTAAAATTTCAAAATTCAGAATTATGTGTCAGAGTTTTCAAGCAACTTCAGCTTACTAGATCCATGTTCTACTAGAATTGTCTAATTCCTATTTTATTTCATGCTCTTTATAAGTGGACAATATCTTTCAGTAAACTAATTAAGGGAACACGTGCCTGTAGCCTATAAACAAAAAATTTACACCATTATCTTACCATGTACTAATTATATTTTTCCTAACAAGATCCAGACCTCGCAACTTTCTAATTTATTTTTTCTGTTTTGTCTTTTAAAAACGGTCCCTCACCACCCATATCTGTATTAAGAACTTTTTTATTTTTATCTTGCCATCGAGGCGTTTTTACCAATTAAAAATCCACCCCTTGGTCTCCCGAGAAATAAAACTGACTGTATAAATGCATTATGGTTTCCCTAAAATAAAAACTGGAGTGACATAAGGCGTTGGGTCCTGTCTCCCCTAGCAACCACGCTCTTACTTATTATTGGAAAGAAAATGGTAGAAATTGGATATATACGCGGTTGGAAATATTGGGTTATTGGATGTTAGATGCCTTTGGGACACACATGTTTTAAGGATGATTATGTGTGGGTAGTTTTGTGTGTTTTGGATGATTTATTGCAGATCTATATTAGTTTTTCCCGACTTTTGAATGTGTCAATATTTTTAAATTAGTTCAGCGTTCATTTCACATTTTTTTTTTCATTCGTGTGTTTCACATAATTGATTATTTAATATTCTCTTCTTGGCTAGATTTTCCAGTTGATTAGTTTTCTATTGCATGTGATTCTTGTAATTTGAATTATTTATATATATATATATATATATATATATATATATATATATATATATATATATATATATATATATATATATATATATATATGCGAGGTGTTCTCATTGAGTTATTTATTTTAACAGAACTCGTAAAAAGAAATCGATTGATCAAAAATCGTTTCTATAAATGTTTACAAAGGAAGAAATTGTTAACAATTATTTAAACAATTTAAAAACTGTAATACAAACTTTATTTCATGATATTTTCAACCATTGCGGTGTCAAAATTTTTTCTTACTGCTGATAATGGGTATGACTATTTTTCGTATGTAATTGTTACACAGTTTTCAGTGCGTTTTTCGATTTGACCAGTGTTAAATAATTCGTACAGTATTGCGTAATATTATGTTTCATTTGTGGGTGTTTTGAGTAATAAAAATGGCACACGTTTATGAAAACAGTGAACTAGTAGACGTATTATTAACGTACGAGGGGTGCCAACAAAATGCAGCCGCAGCATGTCGTTTGTACGCGGAGAGATTTCCTTTACTAAACCATCCGTCTCAGCCGATGTCAGTAAATTTAGTTATAAGACTTCGCGACACCGGGTATTTAAAGAAACAACGACGAGGCACACTCGAAAATCTCCTCCATGCGAAATGGTGGAGATCCAGGAAGAAATGTTTGAAATTGTCGAAAACGACCCAACAACGAGCACTAGGTGCATATCAGGACAAATGAAAGTTGCTCATAGTAAAGTGTGGAAAACTTTGTGACCAGAACAACTTTATCCATACCATTATCAACAAGTATAAGCACTGCAACCAGAAATTTATCCTAGAAAAGTTGAATTTTGTCATTGGCTTTTACATCAGTACAACATAAATGACAATTTTACCAAATTTATTTTGGTTACTGATGAGGCCACGTTTACAAGAAATGGAATAAGTAATTTCCACAACAACCATGTTTCGGCAGTAGAAAATCCGCATGCAGTGAAAAGAAGTCATTTTCAGCACAAATTTTCAGTAAAGATTCTGGCTGGTGTAGTAAATGGCATGTTTATAGAGCCTTACTTTTTCTAAATCGACTGACTGAGGTGAAAATTATTTAGACTTTCTTCGAAACGATCTGCCACCATTATTAGATGTTCCTTTAAATGTGAGACAGAATGCATGAAGTATTGTCTTTTTAACGTTGTGTTTTTTATTGTAGTTAGTGTTATTTCGAGATGAAATATATCTATAAATCTTCTTATTTATGCCAAGAAACCTAAGGGAAAACGTGGTTGCGGCTTATTCAATAGTTTTTGATTTATCCCCAACATACAAAATCCGTAAAAAACAAACTTTGTAAGGAGAAGTTAAAGTAAAAAAAAATGAGGATAAAGTCGAGAAATCAGTAAGAGGACTAGTTGTCCCCATTTTTAACAAAAATCGTTTTTTTATTGTTGTATTTTTATGGTTCAAAATTTGTTTATCTACCACTTCCATTCCTTCAGAGTTTTCATATTGAGAAATAATTCGAATAGAGATAAAAGTTGGAAAGTTTGTTGAGGTTTGTTTATTTATTATATATTATAATATTTCAGATAAAAATTACTTTAAAGCAAAAACTGGAAAAAATCACAAATTTAATTTGCATATTATATGTAAATTGCAAAAAATGAGGGATCAAACGTCAGTAAATTGGTAGAAGCTGAATTTAAAACTTTGAATATAAATATATGTAAATTTATACACCCATGGAGAAAATAATCGAATAGTGTTTGTTATCGCTATTGTTGACAATAAATTCAAATTAGCTCTGTAAACTTAAACATATGCTGATGATACTCATCTATTAGGCGTATATACTGACTTGCTTTAAAAATGTTATGTTTAAAAATCATTACATAATTTAAGAGAATTAAATTATTTGTGGGAAAATAAGTGACTGGTAGCGATTCGTATTTGTTTTTTCCTCCTTTTATAATAACTGTGTGTCATCAATTAAATACTGAAATGAAGGAGCAATCAATCTACAGTATCGAATGTTTTAAGAAGGTATCAGAAGACTACAGATGTCGGTTTTTTGATATTCAATTTCTCACTTTGTAATTCACGTATCTCCAGAATATAAGGAAAATTAATGTTACATTAAAAATAGCTTGACAAGGAAAAAATCAGTTTTAACGTCAAAATGGCCTGTTCGACTTCCACGTCTTTTTACACATGTACATATTGCGGACTGGAAAAATAGTCACTGAGAACTCGATTATGAAAATCAAATGGATGAAACCACTAGTATCAGAGAGTTGGCGAACAGTAGGCCTCGATGTAGTCCTGATATAAAAATTATATTAGCCACGGTACAGTCCAAACTTAATTCTCATAGAGCACACGGGAGATTAACTATAGCACCTCATACGACAAGAACATTGATTTCGAAGTATAACAGGGGAGTTTCGATTTGCAGCGTAATGTTAATGAAACGCAATTCCTTAAAAATGCATGTCCTCTTAGTGGAATGCCGAGAAGAATGCAAACATTAATTAGAGCTCGAAGAGGAATACCCGTTATTAACTATGAGCTGATTTGAAATAAAATACTTATATTTGAAATCCCAAAGACAAATATTTACTTAAATATTGTTCGCTATAAATTTGTAAAATAAACTGTTATCCGAAAGAACGTATAACTTCTTAACTTAAGTTATAGTATTATACTTTTTTTTGGAAGATATATTTATAAAGAAAGTTTAAAATTGATGGATAGCAAAAGGCTACAAGAAGAAGGTGCCTAGAAGCTTCGAGCTCTAGGATAAATTGCAATTAAGCCTAATAATGTCATTATAGAACTAACTGACTTTAAATCTAGCTACTCAGTAAACCCAAACTCAAAACTAAAAAATCCTAAACTTCTGAAAAATTCAATTATATCTTAATTTAATGTCACTAACATATATTCTCTAATATTCCATCTAATGAATGTTGAAACATTATAACAGAAAAAATAAAAAATAAAAATGTTAACCCCTTAACTTTACAACTACTCAAATAACGTGTAAACAAAAACTCAATTTTGAATTCAAAATATTGGAAAAGATCTTTTTTTGTTATATGTCTACGATATTCTCGTATACTTCAAGAAAACTAAAAGATTTAAACAAACCTTCAACTATTTAGCTTCAATACATCTCAAAATCAAATTGACACTAGAAATAGAAAAAAATAAATTAACAAACGTACTAGAATTAAAAATTTTGAATAAACCATAAAAACGATACAATTTAATATATACAAAAAATCAACTTTCACTGACAGTATAATCATCATCGTACATTCTCTATACCTCTTTCCAGAGAAAATCCAGAGAAACAAATCGACATAATCAGAAAAATAGCAAATACCGACGATTATTCATTTTCCAAAATAAACGCCATTATTTCCCAAATAGAAAACAAAAAAAAAATCCCTTGAACTTAGAATAAATAATAAAATACTAGACAATTCCGAACTTTTACATCATTTTGGTAAATCTCCCGGAAAATATCTTTTATAAAAAAATATACCAGCCTTCAAATTTTTTCACCAATTACGCTGGACAACAGCCAAAATATATCTAAAATAAAATTGACTAAATTTTACCATTTTTGGTATGCTAAAACCGAAACAAAATTTTTCAATATTAGTTCAAGTTTTAGAGAATAAACGTGGTATGTTTGCATTGTTATTAAAAAACTTGTTCTTGAAAATTTCAACTAAGTTTTTAATTTCGTTGTCATTTTTGTGTTCAGCGTGCATTTTTCATACAATGTACAACAAATAAACTAATATTTGTTGTGTAGTATTATCAAATCTAATCTTTAATATTACAGATATAATAAATATAAAAAATCAGAAATTTATGAGTTAAAATGTAATAAATGAAATAAATGGCTGTACAAACTGGAAAAAATTTTGAAACTTGATTGAAAGAATGGTGTTTAAGAAAAGAACAAGAATTTCGCAAATCATAAATTTCCTGATTTAAGTAACAAATACTACACTTTCAGCAGAAGGATAGAAATTAAACAAATTAGAAAATATTGGAATATTTTCATAAAAAAAAACAAAAGACAAACAAACCTTCTCAAGAATCAGCTAAAACTAGGAAATTCCCGCGTTATTAAGCACATATTACAGCGGATTATTGAAAAAATTTAAATAGTTTTTGTACCATCTATTATCCTATTTTTTTTATACAAGCACTAACTTAGGCTGTAGATCATAGTGTCTGAAGATAAAGTTGTTAATATGAAACGAATTTAATCTTAAATTTTTTTAATATACTGTGTGAAAAATAAGACAGTTTTATTACAGAGCTTTTATTATATTTATATCTATATTATCTTCGCTAAAATTTGGCCATATTGTTATCTCTATAAGACCTAAATAAAATTATATTTTTGACCATTTTTTTGTCATGAACAAAAAACATTCTTTGCAGCCAAATATTATTTTTCCTCCAGAAATATAAAATTAATCTATGACCTATTCTGAACACCCTGTATTTTCTTCTAACTTTCTAAATCCGTTCCTGCATTCACCGTCACACAAAACATACTTGGTTTTCTACCTGGTCGAACCAGGCAGATATAAAGACCTTTATCTCTGTCAAGCTGGTTAGGAATTCCACAGCGGGAAGTCAGACTTGAACACCAATCATGTTGCAGGCTTCAGCTTTGAAAAGGATGCCTGTCCAACGGCCATTTCCAAGATTTCACATCAGTTTCGGTTTGAGTGCTGTTTGTGACACATTTTTTTCTGATTATGTTTCATGATGAAACAATTTTGGTAAGAAATTTCTGGCAAATCTTTTAATAATTCGTTAGTCGAATATTTGTAAGTTATATTGACATAATGTTTATTAATTGTTAGTACTAGTTTCTTCTTTCTTTTTTCTATTTAAAATCTTTAATTATTAAATAAAAATCGGAGATCGTAGTTAAGCGTATTTAGGTTTCACAGCGGATAAATAAATTATTAATTTAGTTTTGCTGCTAAATAGTAGGTTTTTGAGAATTATAATGCACATAAGAACCATTTTCGAAATTATAATTTAATTTTCCACTCAATTGTCAACTTAAACTTAGACTAGTTTTAAAGGATTAGTGAATTAATTGGTTCAAGTTTATAATTTGTGCACTTCGTGCTAGTTAATATTAAATAGTTTATAAATATAAATCGTCCTGCAAGTTATAATAATAATATTTTGTTATTCCACTAAATATTTGATACTCATCAAGGGTTTGAAATATCATATTTTCGTCCTTTTTAATCATCCTGTATGAGAATAAATAAAGTATATAAGCTATATATAATTTCCCATCGGTAAAAAATTACCAATAAAATACGGCAATCATAAACAACCGAACAGTTTTAATATTAGCCTTCCTGACTTCGATAAAGCGCGATATCAGATAAACTCTTGCAAAGCAAAAAATCACCGCGGAGGCAACATAAACCATCTTTTGTTTCACTTCTTCGTTTTTTTTTTTCGATTCTTCTTCTTTTATTACTGAACCGCAGCGCAAGTTCAATCGCGCTCCGCGAGAGACCACACATTGCGATAACAATTAACAAGAATTCCATATCGATTTGTTTCCGAAATGAAAAACTACAAAATTATGCTGCGTTCTTTAATTACCTTCCGGTGAAAACTTAAACAAATTTTATCTTCTGATATGATCCATTCGTATGTGTCATTATTCATCCTATGTAATATATTTTCTTACGGGTCGGTACGTAAAAAATTGTATAAAATATACTCTAAAACACAAATCACCTATAAATCATAGTGTTTAATGCTTCAGTTTCGAATTAGGCCGATAGTTGGATGTAATTAGAAATAGAATTTTTTGTGAATCATAAATAAAATTTATTTTTTATTAAAAAATTTAAAAAAATAAAATTGTTATAGTTAATATTTAAACTTTTAGGAAAAATCAGTAAGAAATGTGGTTCATTATGGTCGCCAGGTGCTTGATATCAACCACCATTCTGAATATATCTAGCTTTTCTATTAAAGATATATTTATTTATATTATGGCCTAATTTTTAGTGTCAAAAACAGACAATGGTCATGCTTTTTCTATAGTTTAATTCTTTGAATACAGGGACCATTATCAGGTGTGCTGAATTTGCAATAGAATTTTTAATGTTGAACATAACAAAAAATTTTACTTTTTGAAAATAAAACATCTGAGTAAAATAGATCTTCAAAAACAATTATGACAAACTTTCTTTTTGTAATAATGTTACCGATTCTCTTCACATTTTATTTAAAAAAAAATATTTTGATGAATAAAAACACTAAAAGAAAATATTATTCTTAATTTTCCTTGCGGATTTTTTCCAAAATTTAAATATTTCAGTTCCTATTTACATTTTTTTTTTGGTAAAAATCAGTTTGTATGTCTGCAAAACAGATCAAAATTGTATATATAAATAAATCCAATTATTACACTAATTTAGAGTTTATGAAACATTAAAAGCTGTCTATTTTTATTATGGTCATGGAACTGAGATTTTATATTGAGACATAAAATTTTATTCTAAATAGTATTGGTATTAATTTTGTCGATTCTCTTTTCATTTTATTTAAAAAAAAACTTTTTATTTGTACTACATATTTATGCATAAAACTAAGTATATCACTAAAATGTTACTTTCAATTATATTTACTGATTTTTTCCTAAATATAAATATTTGATTTTTTATTTGCATTTTTTTTTGTTAAAAATCACTTTGTATGTCTGCATAACAGGTCAAAATTGTATGTATAAATACTTCCAATTATTATACTGTTTCTGAAGCATTAAAAACTGTCAATTATTTTTGTCGCAGAACTGAGATTTTATATTGAGACATAAAATTTTATTCTAAATAGTTTAGTAATATTTTTCTGTATTTTAAAATAAGGTTTTTTACTTCGCACGGTGGTTGTAGATTTCATGTTTCTATTTAACCACAAAGTAATTATTTACTAAAACCTTTCACGTGAAACATTCTCAGAGTTAGTAAAAACCAGAATCCTTTGAAGAGCCACTGAGAAAATTGTGTACAGGCAGACGCGGCGGGGAACTTTGTTTTATAATAATGTAATGAAATGAGTATTTTTTTTAAATTTTTGTGTGCTTAGGTTTTGATTTTTGAAAGAGCTTAAAAAAACGTTTTTCCAAAAGGAGCAACATCTGGGCCGATAATTGTATATATGTAAAACGATCTGGATCATAAGCACTTAATACTGGGGGATAGGATTGGGCCATTTTAAATATATTTGTAGGTACAGGAATGAGTTGTCAGCTGAAAAACGCAAGAAAAGATACCTCGCGGTATAGGTTTAAATCGCAGACTTTCTAATAAATACCTGCCGCGTAAACTTATTGACTTGTACCAAAATATGGTTGATCCAAAAGCAAACAAGCTTTCTCATATAACCTCTAACATCAAAAAAATTTTTTTTTCTAGCAAATATATTTTGGGTTTATTATTTCGAAAATTATGTAGCTATTTCGATTCTGTATTATTTTAAATATTTAGTTAGGAAGTTCAACAATAAAAGTTGAAAAATCAGAATATGTATGTTAACTATATATATATATATATATATATATATATATATATATATATATATATATATATATATATATATAATCTTAAAGTTGGAAAACATATTGGACGTTCTTCTTGTAGTAAAAATAAAAATATAACAAGAATGCAAAATATTCCAAGTTCCACTGTTCAAAGCTGAACTAGCAGGTATATAAGCAGAAACAAAACAAACTATAAACGAGATCAGCAAACGTCAAAAAGTAAATAAATAAGAAAATAAATGATGTTCTACCATTAAAAAATCTTAAAGCTCTTCTGGATTTCAGTTTTCAAGTTTTCAGGAACTTAAAAATAAAAGCTCTGTTAATATTTCTCCCCTAAATCTATTACAGTTTAATAACATAAATATAACATATTAATTCCAATCGTTGATAATTTAAATTAATCGATGTTCAAAATTCAGCGACTTATGCATACAATTTTACGATTCCTGGTGAATCGGAATTCCTCGCCGCTTATAGCATGCGAATTTCTTATGAGATTTATTTTACGAGATGAAACCTTGTACTCACCGAGTTTCTCGTATCAATGTTGCTGGGATGCAACGTGACTGAATGTGTGCTAAGCTGTAGCATTTCAAAACAGAATCAAATTTATTAAACACAGGAAGCTAACCTATCACCTACCTGCAAATTTCTGTAGATACGGTTTACCCTAGTGATCTTAGATGCCGCTACTTTTTCAATTAAGAATTCTACGTTTTGATTCCCAACCAAACGTAACGATACTTGCAATTAGTAGCAATAGTTCTTGCAAAAATAAATAATTTATTTACAATTTCCATGTTCCAGATCCAGAAGTAATAATTTATGAAAATTAACTTTTTTTATAATTTCGAATCAAATATATATTAATAATAATAATAGGAGATTATCAAAAAAATATAAAATATTTATACCTAGAGGTTTTTGTTACAGAAATATTGATATTTGTTTTATCAAATTTACAGCTCTCCTGTGCACGATGTTCTCAGTAACTCTACAGTTCTAAAGCATAGTAGATAAATCATTATCTATTTCTAAATATCTCTAAGAAAAGTGGTGTTCTGAATCAATCAGTACAACGGCATATGCTACCAATTACTGATTATAATAAAAATTCTAATAACAATAATATTCTTAAGGGATCCTCCCACTTTATCAACTTCAAAAAATCGATTTTTTTAACATTTTTCAAACGTATGAACAATACATGAATGTCTTCAGAAAATTTAACAAATATCCAAGCAGTTCTTCTATATTTTGAATATGAGCATTATTGAATGAGTCTCAACGGGCGTACTTACTTCACCTCTTACATGAGTGCACGTCTTTGATCATTTCTGAACCGCCGCAGCTCTGAAGCAGATCACAATAATATGAGATTTATGAAGAGCCAGAAGGCATCGCTTATTTTTTATATAAAAAAAAACTTTAAACACGTTTTTTTCGAAACAATTTTTTGCATGTGCCGTTGAGGAATTTTGGAAAACCATTCGACCGATCCTCTACAAATTTTACCCACGTACTATAGACATATATAGCTATGTTCTGTGGTAGCTGATTGTGAATTTTTTTTTTTAACTTGAAATAAACCCAGGGGCGGATCCAGGCTCTCTCTTTGGGGGGCGGGGAGCGGTGATATCACAAAAATGTAGTATGGCAAGCGAAAGCGGGGAAAGAGATCTCAGCAACATTGTCATTTCTAGTATAAAACAAGTTGTCGACGGGGGGGGGGGGATGGCAAAAAGGTTTTCGACGGGAGGGGGGGGGGAGCCAGCAGCATATATATTCCTAGTCTAAAAACCAGAATCGGGTCTATTTTCCTAAACTCAAAGCTCTTGGGGGATGGGGCGGTCGCAAGAAAAAACAAGTTGTCGACGGGGAGGTGGAAGCCAGCTGCATACATATTCCTAGTATAAGAGTCAGAATTGGGTCTATTTTCCTGAACTCAGAGCTCATAATAATAATATCCTTTATTTCCAAACAAAATTATGATCATATAACAAAGCAACGTCAGAGAAAGAAATGTTTAACGTTAAGAATTATAAATATATTGATCTAACTACAATTAAGATAAAAACTAATCGACATTTCGATAGGAACTTTACAAAAAGGAAAATAAAATGAGAAAAAGACAGATACAAAATAATTAAAAAAAAATAGGAATAAAAGAGTCAGTTTGAACTGAACAAAGTTTTACAGCTTGTTAAATAAGATATTATAATTTAAAAGGAATGAAATTTTTACTCAAAATAGAAAAGCATGAGAAAAACCCGCTAAACAAAAAATATGAAGTTAAAAATATTGATATTATAAAAATTATTCATTAGAATTGAAAGAGTAAAAGCACCCATCAGACAGCCATTCATTTAAGCGTCTCTTAAAACAGTTAATCGACTCGATAAGCCAGATTTCTCTTGGTAACATTCTTATGGCTTTAATCGCCATATAGTATGGTCCTCTCTCAAAGAAGGTGGAGTTATGTAAAGGTATCCTTAGGTCATTCGTCCTTCTGGTAGTCATAACCCTGTTTCCCTCATAAAGCTGTCTGTTTAGCGGAAATAATTCCGTATTCCTTCTGGCAAGCGTGACTAAAGATCTAAAGTATAATGAGGGAACAGGAAGCAACTTAAACTGAGTAAAAAATGGTCGATATGAAGCTCTTGGATGTAGGTGGAAGATGCATCTTATTATGCGTTTTTGAATTTTAAATATATTAATAGCCTTTCTTGATGATTCTCAAAAGGAAATACCATAAGAGACAAGAGATTGCATTTGCACAAGGTAGAAAAGCCTAACAGTCTCTGCAGTGATGATGTCACGAAGCCTTCGGACTATACCACACAAATTGCTAAGCTTGGCCCCAAGAGCTGAGATATGATGTTCCCAGTTTAAAGAGGGGTCCAAATGAACACCCAAGAACCTAACTTGTTCCAAAGTGGGTATAGATCCACCCCCAAGTCACACAAGCAGTGACTCAGACCTTGTTGCATGCTTTGAAAAAAGAATGAGGCCGATCTTATTATGTTTAGAGTGAGGTTGTTATCAGAACACTGCTGCTGCATTTTTAATGCAGAGTTTGAGCACTTTTGAGACAGTCCCGCCATAGCAGACTCCGCCAGAGTCACTGATGTGTCATCAGCAAACTGGCAAACGCTATCCGCGGCCAATCGATCTCCCAGATTATTTACATATATTAAGAATAATATGGGTCCCAAAATGAAGCCCTGAGGTACCCCCTGCAATAATTTAGTTCTATCTGAAAAGTAATGATGATTATTTGTAGTAAATAGGGGGGGCGACCGCAAGAAAGAACCAGTTGTCGACGAGGGGGTGCAAGCCAGTAACATACACATTCCTAGTGTAAGAAGCACAATCGAGTGTATTGTCCTGAACTCTAAACTCTTTAAGGGGGGGGGGGGCGATCGCCCCCACCGCTCCCCCCCTTTTGAATCCGTGTCTGAATGAACCAGCATAGCTAAATCTTAACACCAGCGACTTATCTTCTTCCTGACATTCCATGCTAAAGTAAATTTTTTTAATAAAACATATATAAAATTAATAAAATATTTTTTTTACATACTCCAGTAGTGTATTAACATAGCCCAAAAAAATTACATTGATATATATGGTAGAAAACCGATAAAAAATCGCAAAAATTACCTTTTTTCGAACGTCTAAAGTGGGATGTGCTCCTTAATTACTTATTTATTATATTAATTGTTATATCATCACGATTGAATATTAAAAAGAACCTCAAAATAAATTTCTCTGTGTGCATTTTTCTTTTTAATTTGCCATATTGCGACGTTGCGCATGAATCTAAAAAGTGAAAACACCTTGTGGTTATTTTTTTTTGCTCAATAAGCTTTTTCAATTTTTAAACCTAATATAAAAATAAATGTTTTAGTATAATTAGAATCATTTAATGCAGCTTAGTATACTAAACCCTAAGTAGATACACACCAATTAATGAACATAGGCAATTATCTGTAATGCCGCTGGCAATATCAAATATAGACAGAATATATAGACTTTATAGCTCATAATATTAATAAATAATTCAAAAACGACTCAACTACTGACTACAGTATATTATGTAAATTAAAACATATAATTACTTTTTTTTTTGACTGAAAAAACATATTATACCTACATTATATGAATTATATTATAATGTAGGCGACAAACATAGCGTGGGATTCTCTGTCTTTCAATCGTGTTCCGTTATTTTTTTCCTTAATAGAACGCAGGAAATAATTTTAGGATCTGAAAATAAATATATACACATATATTAAAGCCCAGAATAATTATTTAGTATTTCCTAAAATTATTTTTAGAAGGCTTCGTTGTTTTTAATATTAAGGGGTTCACCATTAAACTTAGAAGTAAGAAGTGGTATCTATATGATATATTTATCACTAAATGTGAACTAAGTTTGCTTCATTATTTATTGTACTCCTTTGATAATGCACAAAAAAAAATGGATCTTTTTCTTCTTCCAACTTTAGAAGGAGATTTGCCTGTTTAATTCCAGTTCCTTTGTATTACGTCCTGTGATGTTGATTTTCAGTTGACTCTCCAATATTTTTGTGTTCTGCCAATATGCTTTCCTCAGTAGGGATTGTTATTTCTCAGTTTTTTTTGGCTCTTCTATCCGGCATCATTCTGTTTGGATGCTGGTTCTATTTCCTTTTTTCCCTTGCTTATCTCACTATGTTATCTATTTGGCATTTATTTCTGTGTTTCTTTGCCTATTTGTGAGACCCGTTTTTTGTATTAGAGGCTTCATTTCTGTTGTTCCCAATAGTCCCTTGGTTATTGTTGTTTCAGCTTGTGTGTGTACGTACGCCATACGACATAATTTGTCCTACACATGTTTTACAAATTCTCGATTTACAGTTTATATTAAGGTCCTTTTTTCCATGTTGGTGGTTTTATATGTCCCTCAACCAGACCTATTTTTTTTCTCTCACATCTTCAAGAAACCCCGAGTTTGCGAGGTTGCATCCTAGGTACAAGAACCAAATTTATAAATACCTTTTGCAAATGATTTGTTTTTTTTACTCAATTTAGTAAAAATTGTTTCTATTATCCAATTAAAAAATTATTAAAAAT
Source organism: Diaprepes abbreviatus (assembly GCA_034092305.1). NCBI lineage: Eukaryota > Metazoa > Arthropoda > Insecta > Coleoptera > Curculionidae > Diaprepes > Diaprepes abbreviatus. Next base: position 122,216 of record JASJET010000205.1, on the reverse strand, counting down.
AACAACTGCAGTTTTGACGACCATAATTTCATCATTTCATGAAATAAACAACTGATGATCACAATAATCTATTCTAAGTTTTCAAAGAGCATAATTAACTGAAGACGTTTAACGGCTGTGAAGAAGGTAACTTAACTCTTTTGGTTCGCAAATAAAAATATGTTGTTATTAGCTTGAAAAGTCATTAGAATAGTATTTAGGAATATTCTCCAACCATGTCTCTTTGTATATCCGGCGAGCCTCGGAAACTGCTGGATGAATGTTGATCCGCTTGTCACCAGTGAGCAATCCAGGATAACTTTTTAGTCTCTTTGATTTTCCTGGTCTTTATAAATAATTAAATTGTCACATCTGACCGTGAAATTTGCGGACTACACAGCGATTTTATTGTTGGCGAAAGGTGTCCAACGATATTGAGGTAAACAATATTGGAAATAGGAAATAAGAAATAAACGGCTCAGTAATGACGTGTGTCATATTATAAAAAAATGTTTTAATATTTAAACCCGATATAGTTTCCATGGAAGATCTTCTAGTTGATCAGTTTTGTTTTGCTTATGGCAATGTTCTAATTTGTATTATGAATGTCAACTAAACAAACTATTTGTAGGAATATTGAGGATAAAAACTTAAAACTGATCGGAGATGTAATTATTTTCCAAAAAGAAATAAAATTCGTAATTTGTGTTTTTTAATTCTTGCACTTTTAAGATTGAAACCTTGATAGATTTACTGTTACACATAATTTGACGGTACCAGTTTTACGAAATTCCACAGTAGTATCTATCTATCTATAAGGATGGCTCGCAATAACTGTATTTATATAATCTGAAATTGAGACGAACTAAGTTATTGATCTCGTTTGTAAATAATTGCATTATTTAAAAATACTAAAGTAATAAATAATCATGGATTAATTAAAATTAGATATACCACTTTTAATTGTCTTGATGGTATTGTTAATTATAAATAAATTAAGTTTTGGAACGCAGTGAAATTAAAAAAGAAAACTATTTAAAAGCGATTTAATCTGCCTAATTATTATTTTCATACGTGTTACGAAACACCCACTTAATCTTTGACACGTCTATAGTTATAGAGGTATAATTTAAAACTTCAAGTACAATGAGAAACCTGGACCAGATGATAAAAATGGACAAAACGATATACGTACTAAGGACGAAACGTGTTATTAAATTGATATTGAAAATGTGTTCTGATTTTTTATTTTTTGTTAATATATACCTATCTAGAAGACGTTTTTCAACATGGAGTTGAAATGGTCCTAAAAATGATTTATGTGAACCTAATCCGTAAATAGTCGGGAAGCCTGGTGGGTTTTCGTAGCTGATGAAGAGGCACGGCCCCCCAAAGTTTTCTTTTATGTATTTTGACAACCTAATGACGAATATCGAGAGTGATTTGCTAAAAACAAAAAAATTGTTAACAATTTATTTGTTTTTAATTAAGAAACTTTAATATTTAAAAAACGACATTTTTGTCCACTTTATAACATGAATAACTTTTAATTCAATTAATATTTTTGAATTCTGCTCCCAAAAATTAATATTTCAAGTCAAGAACTGCAAGCTGGACTTAATTGCAATGAGAAAATTTAATGTTTTTATTGCTTTCTAACGCTATAAGCAAATAGCGTTTCATCAATTATAACATACGAAGGGAAGTGTAACTCTACTTACAGGCGCTCACTTAGTGCACATAATCAACTATAGCTTTCGCTGATAGTAGCGTTAATACTTTATATATATATATATATATATATATATATATATATATATATATATATATATATATATATATATATATATATATTAATAGCTTCATTCAAAATTTGACATTTTCTGCTTCGACCGAGATGAAAATTAACCAAAAAAATAGTAGTCACGTGATTAGCATTATCTGTTAAATTTTCATTTTTTTTCGGCTCTATAAGATAATTTGGATTTTTTGCCAATTTTTTATAAATTGTACCACTGTTGTAAAATAAGACTCAACGCAACCTATATAAAAATTCTCAGCTTTGACAATGCTTCATGCCAGACATATTTTATTTAAAGTAGCGTCATATTATATATGTGTTTTTCTACAAAATCCGAATAGGGTTATTAAAATTTGGTCACATGTGATGCATTGTTTTTGACCCTGTATAAGGTAACTTTATAAAATAATTATTTTTAAAAAGGTAGTTTGTGTCTAAAAGTAATACACATTTATAACTAATATAAACAATACAATACAAACAAATCGAAAGTACACAGTGTTTTAAGTAAAATCTGTGTAAAGTGGAAGATAAATTTTTATTTAACTTTACGTAAAGTTTATATAGTTTCATCGATTTAATTTAAAACTCCATTATTAAAATATGTTATAAAGCTATGTTAATAAAAAAGTTAAAATAGTCTTTTGTTATTTAAGGGCAGTTTTCAAAAAATTAATTAGTATTGACCTTTCCGTAATGTTGATCATTTGGAAATGGTTATTCGGAACTGTATTTTAGAAATAAGGCCCTTTAGTGTCAGAAATTCCATTAAAGTTGGGTCAAGAAGAACATTTGTTTGTATTGAACGCAATGAAAGGCACACGGAAATGTAATTTTTGACTTTATATTTCTGAATTGTTTTAATTTCATATTCAAATACTAAAAATAGTTTGTTATCAGTTAAAAAGGTGGAATTTTAAATGCGCTTAATTTTTATATTATGATTTTTTTATTAGAAAATTTGAGCTTTTTCAATTAAACTATTTTCTTAATATTGATGTGGTATTACTTTTAGACACAAAACTACGTTTTCAGAAATAGTTATTTTATAAAGTTACCTTATATAGGGTCAAAAACAAATGAACTTTGCATCACATGTGACCAAATTTTAATGGCCCTATTTGGATTTTGTAGAAAAACACACATTTAATATGATGCTTCTTTAAACAAAATATGTTTGGAATGATGCATTGTCAAAACTAAGAAGTTTTATGTAGATTGCGTTGAGTCTTTTTTACAAAAAGTGGGCGAAAAATCTAAATTGTCTGAAATTTTGCATATGGGCAATTAGAAAAACTTTTTCTAGTAACTTTTTTCAATATTTCGAGATATAACCCTTCTTTTGAATTTGTAGGTAAAGCTATAATGGATAATTTGTGAATGAACGTGAAATGTTACGTAAAGTTATAATGTTTGAGATATTTCTCCCTAAGATGCACTTATTATTTGAGAGGTTGATGAGTGATTTGCCATTAATTCTCCTTTATTGTTATATTTATTCACTTTTTTACTAACATAACAAAAATCACCCTCTCTTACTTTAAAACACATTACTCAGAATTCGTTACTTTTTAAAAACAAATCGATTTCGAGGTTTTCATGTTCAAAAGATAGAGTAAAAAATAAATAAACACAAATCTAAAATTAAAGTAATAAAATTAATTATATCATTATAAAACAATTTTATGTCACATAAAATAAATTTTAATCTTTATTTTATATTAGCTACATAAATTATAGTTATTTTAATTGATAATTTTATCATTTTTAAAGCTTAACAAATATCGGAGCACAAATAATTTATTTCTGTTTCCACAATGTCGCCTAGTCATAAAGTACCATACAAAAAATTAGTGTGTGTATTGGATCGTGCATATTTTGATAAAATTACTGTAGTTATAAAATTATATAAAATAAATAAATATTTTAATAGTTAATCATGCTTACCAAAATGCATTTATTAAATAAATAGAAATAAAATAAATGTTAAAAGTTTTATTCCGAGTTCGAAAATATAGTGTTAAGTATAAAGATAAGAGAAAATCGTTTAGGAACAAAGATTTTTAAATGCTTGGTTTGAGATTTAAAATTTAACAAGTAATGTAATTTTTCGGATTCTAAATTTTATTTACTTTTGTTGTTATAAAGGTCTTTCTTAGTATGGGACCCAGTGAATTTTCGTAGCTGATGAAGAGATAGGCTCCACCAAAGTTATTTATATGTATTTTTACCCTCTGGTTACGAATATTGAGGATAGATTCCCGAAAAATGATCAAGTAATTTATTATAAACATAGAAATTGTTTTAAAAGCATAGTTTTTGAATAAAAATTTGTTAAGTATTTCAAAAATAGCATTTTTTGTCACTTTTCAACATGAATGAATAACTTTTGATTAATTAAATATTTTTACATTCTGCGTACAGCAATTGATAGTTCAAGTCACGAACTACAAGCTTGGACTAATCGCAATGCGAAAATGGATTGTTTTTATTGTTTTTAAATTCATAAACAAGTTATCCATTATAGCTTTCTATATATATATATATATATATATATATATATATATATATATATATATATATATATTGTTGTAAACGAGACCGCACCCGTGTCGAAACGATCGGTTCGTCACAATCTAATTTTAGACCCTAAAAGAGGTGTTTCGTCCTAGCTACCGACGGTGGATTCATCAGTGGGTCCGTCGGAGCTTTCTCCAGACACCTTTGGTATACTTTCTACATCTGCATACTCATATTTAAATCTTTGTGCGTCGGAACCTATAAACCAGATTCTGAGTGTGCCGCCATCTGCGACATCACCCCGCCAAGGCAAAGACTTTGTATGCAGACGAGATCGTTAGATTTCGCATGTATAGAAAGTATATCCTGATGAAACTGCAGATGCGGACACTTTTAGGGTCTTTTATAGGCCCATTGCTATAAACTAGCAATCCAGGCAACCCTTGCTGCCTTAGGTCCTGTCACGGTCGCCATGTTGTAAACGAGACCGCACCCGTGTCGAAGCGATCGGTTCGTCACAATCTAATTTTAGACCCTAAAAGAGGTGTTTCGTCCTAGCTACCGACGGTGGACTCATGAGTGGGTCCGTCGGAGCTTTCCCCAGAAACCTTTGGTACACTTTCTACATCTGCATACTCATATTTAAACCTTTCTGCGTCGGAACCTATAAACCAGATTCTGAGTGTGCCGCTATCTGCGACTATATATATATATATATATATATATATATATATATATATATATATATATATATATATATATATATATATATATATATATTCAGATTGACAAGAAAGTAATTTTAGTTTCGCAGGGTGACAAAAAGACTATTTTTTTATACAAAGAATAAACTTTAATTAATTATATATTTTCCATTTTGTTCAATGATCTTTTACCATATTTCTTGCAAGTTCATGATTTCGCACTCATAGAAGTTCTGATTGATCTTTATCAGCAAAAAACTTACCAAAGTGCGATTTAAGGTCATCACCCTTTGTGAAAGCGTTGCCATTCAAACGGATTTGCAAACATCGAAATAAATAGTAATCAGATGGTGCCAGGCAAGTGCTGTATGGCGGATATGACTTCCCAACCGAGCTCCAATAACTTCTTACGAGTTACTAAAGATAAGTGAGGCTTTGCATTATTATGATGCAATACTATCCCTTTGGGATTTGCCAATTCTGGCTATTTTTTTTTATCCCTTCATCCAGTTTCATTAATTGTTAACTGTAAACATCTGTATTGATCTTCCGGCCTCTTGGAAGCAACTCCAAATCCACGATACCTTTGTAGTCCCACCAGTTCAACTTTAAATGTGGCTTATGTTGGTTCATCACGCTTCGACCATGATCATTTTCGAAAGATGTTACTCTAGATGACCCATTTTTCATCACCTGTTATAATTCTTTTTCAAAAAGGGTCGGGTTCATTGCGCGTGGAATGCCCCTGATGAATATTGATTCATTGTGTTAAGTGAATCTCTCTCAGTTCATGCGAAACCAAATTTTTACGAGTCTAATACATTTTAAGTAATTCTGAATTATTGGTTTTGATTCGGCCGACGAGTGAGTGAAAAATCTCCAGAACGAAATTTTTTAAATCAATTCTAACATGTGCGTTCTCTTATGCAATCAACACCATATTTTTTAGCGCGCCTCAGCAGCATTCTTTCTTTTACGGAAATAAAAAAGTAAAATATGCCGAAAATGTTCTTTTCTACATTTTAAGTTAAAATTGATTCCAAAAAAACCACTACAAACAAAATTACATACAAGTTCCTTCTAAACTAACATAAATATGACTGATATCAAATGTCAAAAGGAAATAACCATAACACTGAAGGAAGTCCTTCAAAACAATTACAACGCTCTCTAGGTGTGACAACCAAAAATATTTTTTACCAAAATGCAAATTGTAATAACATAATAGACAAAACAAAACTTGCTAACCAAAAAATCCATGACAACTAAATCAGGTTTTCAACTTAAATCCTTTTAGTGAATCTGTTCGTAAATTTCTATCGATAAATTATTTTCGGTTCGAAAATACATTTGACTAACACAAAAATCTATTTCTATTCTAGGTGCAAATGGCCTCAGAAGGCGGGGCCGACAGACGTATACCCGGTACCAAACGCTTGAGTTGGAAAAGGAGTTCCACACGAATCACTACCTGACGCGACGGAGGAGGATAGAAATGGCGCACGCGCTATGTTTGACGGAGAGGCAAATAAAAATATGGTTCCAGAATAGGCGGATGAAACTTAAAAAAGAAATACAGGTAAATATATCATTGTCTGTCAAGATAATTTTGTTTACAGATTTATACATTTTTTAATTTGAGAAAATAATTCATAATTCACAGGTTTTTGTAAACTAAAATGCTATTTGTTAGTTTAGTTATAAATAAAAATTTCATTATAGGGGCATGTTATTTACTATCGGACAAAGTCTAATATTGATAATGGGTCAATACTGCTGTTAATTTTTTATTAATTCAAGGTAAACAATAGTTACAAATATTATATTTTAATTAAAATTGTTGTCGTAAACATTAACCTAATTATTTCAAGCTAACTATATAATAAAGTTATAAATAGTGTTTAATAATTATAAGGCTTTATTCAGTAATTATATTTTTCCATGATTGGGAAAAAATTCGTTGCTTCAAAACTGTCAAATTTTAAATCTACTCATCTGGTTTGTTCTTTTAGTTTTCAGAATTTGAAATAATTAGATTATTTTAGAGTAATTCGGTAATACAACAGTTATGAGAGTCCATTGTAAGTAATACTTTTTGTAATTATAGATCTGGACTTCGGGGACGAGTCAGTATTCTGAAACAGATGAGGTAACTATTGTTTTTCTTAAAATTAATTATCAGCTTTATTAATTTATTGTTGAAAATGGTTTACGGCATCGGATGCTTGTTAAAATGCGATTCGATCCACATATTGTCAAATTTTTACAGGGAAATTATTTCAATAGGGAAAATTAAAAGTTCTAGTACAATTTGTTGTAGAATATAGAAAAATTGATTTAGATGACTGTTATTCAGTTAAAAATTAATACAAGGTTTTTTGTTTTAAACAGGGAAAACATGAAATCAGATAAAAATGTCGAATAACAATAATAGCGTTATATTAATTTCAAAATCAAGATAGAAAATATAATTTGGTACTTCCAAATTTATTTACAGTGGTGGCCAATTAATTAGAAACGATACGTAAAAATTTCAAGATATTTAGAATTAATTGAAGTATTTACGCATTTAATATCTACTTAGGCCCAGTTTTTATAAAAGGGACTGTATTTTGTTAGATAACTAACTAGAATCATACATCTGGACAAAAGGCCGAAAATTAAAATACGGTTTTTAAACTGACATACGTTACTTAATAATAGCCGTGAATTGCATTGATCCAGTTAGGGCGGTTCTTTCTTATAATAGTCTAAATAGTAACTTATACTATCGATGTATTCTGTCAACTTTATCGCGTTCTACGACAAATTGCCGTGATCTATTTCTCGAAAAATAGACTTTAAAAAATGTTTAAAATTTGGCTATTTAATAAAGTCGATGGGAACAATTCGGTTAAGATATTTTCAAGATTCCGGTTGCACCTGAAGTTTCATGCCGTCTTGCATATTTTCAGTTGAACACCCTATATGTTATTTCATTTTTAGATTCTGCGCAAAATTATAGACATATTTTATGTTTAATGTTCTATATCTAAGTCTAATTGTTTTTGATATATTTCAAATTTTATATCAAAAATTGCGTTTGCAGGCCTAAACATAACTATTAATTTCTCCTATATGAAAGCCTTTATTATTTAAATGGATATAGTTTTCTTCTAGAAGGGGGTGTACTTTAGTGTACTGTGTTAATATTTTGATTTTAAATAAATACAGGGTGACCAAAAACTAACATTAAATATTAATTTGAAAAAATCATTAAATGTAAATCCTTTTTTTAATAATGTTGTCTTGCTTAGCTTTAAAGGTAAGAGTGTGTATAGTTTTTGAAATATTAGCAAAGTAACATTTTTGTATTGTAAAAATGCTTTAAGTTTCTTTTTAATTGTCTATGATGGCCAAACGCGACGAAAGAAAACAATAGCGCAGTGCAGAAATGTCTCTTTTTCTTACTATTTGACAATTGTTAGAAAAAAACCTACTGAGATGATTAAACTATTAGGAATGTAACAAAGTTCTATTAAGCACATGCCAGACATTTGCTGATAGATATCCGAATAAACTGAAACCGTCACGAAACAGTGCTAAATGAATATCGGAGAATTTCATAAATTTTGGCACTGGTAAAGATGCATAAAAGGAAACCTATTTTCAATTATGAAAATGTCAAATTGCAATTCTGGGATATTTTGCGGCATATCCTCTGACTTCGCTAAGATAAGTGGCTTTACTAACAGGAATCTTGAAATTCTCAATACAGAGAATTATGTTAAAACACCTACCCTTATTTCCTATATTTGTTTCAACACCTAAGAGACACTGATTTTCCGAGAAAATGCAATTTTGCGAATTTATATTAACGATGATACAAGACGACCCTCGATTTTTGGACAACATAATTTGGACTGATGAAGGAAAATTTACGAAAAATAGGCTTTTTAACAGCCATAATTCTCACTTTTTGGAGTAATTCAAAACCTTATGCAGTAAGATTGCAGAATTTTCAATTTAACGTATTTTAGGCTGTAAGAAATGATGGAATAATAAAACTACATTTTTATGAAGAAAACTTAAATGGTAATTGCGATATTGAATGTATTCAAATAAAAACATAATTTTGCCGCGAAACGGTAGCTTCCACAATAAAAATCCTAAAGAACATAATATTTTTCTTTATCTTTAAGGAATTTTATTTTTATTTAATAATTAAAATATAATTAGATCCCCTCACCAATCAAAGTGAATGATGTCACTCCATACTAACGTCATCGCTGGCACCCTGTCCTGATACGGTTATTTTTTTGAGTGACTATTACTTTCAGTTCTATCACTTCAAGTAATCATGATCATTTCGACCTAATGACAAGTAAATGCATATTCAAAAGAACATGAATTTGTCAGTTTCACTTTTTTCACTTTGATCACTTGATGATTACTTTAAAGAATTCAGCCAATGCCATCGCTGTCATATATTTTTTTAGTTTTATATCACATTTATGATTGCTACGTTGCCTAATTAATATTTTACAGACATTTTCATATAATTTCTTCAAAATTTGCTTACTTTTCCCTTTGAAAATGATTTTAGGAAGTTTTGTCATGGTGGAAAGTATATTTATTAAGGCAAATAATTTGAATTTGCCGATAATTGATTGTTTTATGGTGGTCAATTTCTTCACAACAAACAGTAACTTCTGCCCTCCTGAATTTAGAAATGTGATGACTTTTATGTAAGTAATTTACCAAGGATTTTTATTTTCGCAAGCTATAATGAATACATAGTGCCAAATCCTTGCGGGCTAGCTGAAGCCACATTTTCCTATTATTTTCCGAAGATGGAATCTTTTGAGATATTTTAATTGTAATATTTGTACACGGAGACACCGCACAACACTTAAAATAACTTAGAACTCATCTTTGATTATAAAAATTACGAAAAAACTATATCTCCTTATCAGTTTAGCAGTATTTATATACTAGTGACGTTACAGAGATAAAGTGTCAAGTATTGACGTTTTGGAGTATTAAATGCTTTCCCAAAAATAGTGAACATCCCAATTCATTAATAGTACACAAATTATATCCCCATATTAAATTGTGTAGTAATTTTTCTAGGATAAAGACATTTAAATATTCTAGAAGAGTTAGACAGTCAATATTTAAGCAATTTACCTCGGGCGTAATATAGGCAAATTTTTTACCAACACTATGGCTCCCCACCACACAGAAACAGAACTCTTCCAATTACCAACTTCCTACAAGCCACATTTTATGACAAGTGAATTGCCAACAATGGAACTTTTCTGTGGCCCCCTCGTTCTCCTGGTTTGGCTGTTTTATATTCTTTTATATGGGGAACGATAAAAACATTTTTTATTATAATCCAGTGATAACAGTGAAGGACTGTATGGCAAGTGTAATGGACGCGTTCGAAAGTTTGTCTCCAGATTCAATTGGAGCGGCCACCCATGACGAGCTAACTCGGAGATGCGAGAAATATTTGGAAGTTGCGGATGGAAATTATGAAAATTTATTAAAATAAGTTGTTCCTCTAACCGGCTTACGTCACTTGGCATTTTTGCAATACAAAAATGATAAATTCCTAATATTTCAAAAACTGCAAAATTTTGAAATAGACAACCTTTCACGAAGTTACATTTATTATTGATGCTAAATAAAATAACATTATAAAAAAGGGGATCTACATTTACAACAATTGACTTTTAATGATTTTTCTAATTTAATATTTAATTTAATTGATTTTTGATCACTCTGTATTTATTTATTATCAAAATATCAACACTGTCCATCAAAGTAGATCTCCATCTAGAAGAAAACCAACCCCAATTAAATAATAAAGACTTTCATATACGAAAAATTGATAGTTATATTTAGTCCTGCAAACGCTATTTTTGACATAAAATTTAAAATATGTCAAAAACTGTTATTTACTTAGGTATTAGGTAGAACATTGTACATGAAATATGTCTATAATGCTTAGAATCTAAAAATAAAATATTATTACGTACCAAAAGCTAATCTAAAGTTCTTATCTTCTTTGTAATCACTTGTATGAACCAAATTTATATTATTACATTTTATATATTTTCATAAAAAATATTTACCAACCCAAAAATTTCTTCTTTAAATGTCTTAAAGATATTTGTAAATCACAAATTTTACGCCACTGTCATCACTAATACTTTTTATTTCTATCATTGCCTTGCAGACGATTTATTTTTAAATTATATTATTTTTTATTATGATTTTAATTTAATTTGTCAAATATTTGGTATTATACTTCGTTTGACTTATATGGAGCAAAAGCACCTCCTTAAATGTTGACATGGCTCCAGTACCATAGGTTTCTATTTGTGCAAGACTACTTTATATGATTCATTTGAATTTTCTGCTTTTAATCTCCTTTTGAGGTATCTCCAGAGCTTTATATGGGGTTTAGGTCAGGGCTACACGATGGTTGTAAGTTTTCTTGAAACCATTTATTTTTATTGAACGAGCTACTTAAGGTCATTGTCCTTTTGACTCACACAAATCACTGACATATTTTCTTCGGCAAAGTGTAATATATGGATGTGCATTATTTTTATATTTTTCCTGAGCCAAGAGTCGTTCATTCTGCTCTAGAGGACCAACGCCGCGCATACAAGAGGAACCTATTAATTTTATATTTACTTCACCGTGTTCTCCAGGTGTAGTGGTATAATTTGGTTTATTTTTTTTATCTTTTATCCAAAAACTGGGCCTTAACTCCAATTTAATTTATTTTAGTTTAGTCAGACCGCAATACCTTCTTCTAATTATTTTTTAGCAATTTTTTTTTTGTTATAAAAGCTTTTTTTTGGTGTAATAAAGAACTCATCCTCACCAGAACTTCTTCTTATAATTCGAAAAAATATACCAGACTTTCATGAACATAAGATCCATCTTCTCTTTCTGTGGTTTTTGGAGGTAGAACAAAGATAACCCGAAGAGTAACAACTACCTATTGCTGAAATTCAAAGCACAGAAGGTACACAAATGATACATACTAGTGTTGCGTTATTGCGAGCACAAACCCTTCCTGACTATTCGTTTTAAATTACGAGGTTAAAGTAATCTTCTTTAGGCTTTGCAGGTAGCTAATAACTTGTAAGAGAACAATAACGTAGACTATATATTAACTTTGAGATGACCTGGATAGAATTTTGTGGGACAAGTAAAATTTCTGGTTTATGAACTGAATTAATATAAAATACTTCCTTTTGTCGAGTGTGCCATCACTGTATATCTTGTATATGGTTATACAAATCCTAATTACCAAAGAAGTAACGTCTTAAAATGAAAATTATAGTAATGGTAATGTAACCCGGGTCTTGAATTTATTGTCCTAAAACTTCCTTGATTATGAAACCCAGCGCATTCGCCAAATGTACAATTTTTTACACATTTATTTATATATTGTTCAAATTTATACGGCCAACTTTTAAGGTAAACAAAATGTAATTTTTAAATTATTCTTGCAATTTAAAATTGTTTACAACAAATATTAAAAAAATAAAAATACTTTTATATAAAAACATTCATGTTAAAAATTTAACTTCGAAAACTAAATTCAAAATAGGAAAACTCGGGAGAGATCTTTGTCAAATCCTTTATCCTGTATGTAAATTTAATATCACTGTTTTATATTTATTTCAGGCCATAAAAGAACTAAATGAACAAGAAAAACAAGCACAAGCACAGAAAGCAGCGGCGGCAGCGGCGGCGGCAGCAGTACAGCAAGTAGAACAAAATTAGTGCTATCCTAACCTCTCCGTCTACCCCAGTGATAATGAAGGGATACGGCTGAGTTCATTTACTTAAAAGGTAAGTGAAAATCAGCCTGTAGTTAGTGAAATAAAAGCAACACCGAACTTACTGAATAAAAGGTTTAAAATTGTCAACTTTTCTCGTTACCATGGAAACTAAAAGTTTTATTTAAGTCAATAAAGAGCTACTTATGTTATTGTTATGTATTTTTTTGTGTTGTTTTATAGTTTAGTCGCGTTATTTTTTAATTTGTTCTGATTTAAATTTTAAACCTATTTAGTAAGTTTGGATATAAATTATTTTATATAGCTGTTAATGAAATTTTAATTTATTAAAAAGTAAATATCCAGTAATATGTATTTTTCATAATATTTTGTTCGAAAGATAATTCGAAACATTTGTGTACTTGCCGTTACTATTTTACATCAGATGATCTCGACAAAAACACTAATTACTTACGTAATATCTTTATTATTGTTTTCTTTTTGTTGATTTACTTGTTTATATGTAACTCCGAATATACGTAATACTAGTACAATAAATAGTTATTTACAATTTTGTATCTTAGTAATAATTTAAAATAATAAATGGTTGTGTTATAAAATTAATCATTAGTTGTTATTATTTTTTTTTATAAGATTCTTAATTTTACTATCAAAATACAGTAATTTTACTCAAAAGACTTCCTAGGTCTCAATTACGTTTTCTCTTAATAATATACAAAATTTGCAGAGAAATCTAATTAACGACAATATATAATATAAATTCAATAATTATAGAGCAAAATGACTGTTGTCAAAATGAATTCTTGCAAAAAATAGTGTCATAATTAACAAGTGCAGGCTTTAATGCAAAAAAAAACTATATTGACAAGGAATCATATAGGCACACTGAAGACTGAATAAATTTGCTAAAATGGATATAGAAGTTTAAAGAGTTTTAAATAATTATTTAACCACCTTAACACACCTTTTGAATGAATTGAAAATTAATTTAATAATCTGAAATTTTTTTATAAGTTCAATAACTTTTATCTTCTGTAATTATCGATTCTTGACATTTCTAATATGGTTAAAAAGAAGACTAATACAACACAAAAAAATCATACTTGAATTGGTAAAGCTTACCTGATTATGTTTTGGAGTTAAGCGCTCCTACAGGAAGATATATATTTCTTCATAATCAGTGAAAATTATTACTGAGTGTTTTAAATCATTTATTGGAGACATTCATGGTTTTCTCTGAGTATAGTAAAATTTTAAATTCTGGCCACTTTTGATTTCACCGTTTCGTTCGATTTTTAAACCATTATTTGATAATTTTCTAGTGTTTGTGTATCCACACCTTTTGATATAAGTGAAATATTTTGATACGGTTTAGCACTATTTAGAAAGGTTTTTGATGAAGTTGTCACCATATTGAGGAAAGTACTTTGAACAAGAGCTCAAAAATTTTTCCATCGTTGATTTATGCAAGAAGGAAAAAACTGGAAAAATTACTGTCGACTGACGAACTTTTTTGAGATGATAACGTGAAATTTTATTTCGATTTTCAGTTAGTTGTAGTGGGTACTCCCAAGGAAATTCTGTTAAATTATTTTCACAATTGGTTTTTTGCTAAGAGGTTGCAAACTGATGAAAAAATTGGTTAGTGAACTTGATTGCGTCTTTGAGGCATCGCCTTTTTCAACTTATCTTAGATTTATTGTGATTTTCGCACATTTTTAGAGAACTTTCATACATTTTTATTAGTCCTCTCTGTTTTGAAGATTAACTGAGATTAAAAAAAGTTATTTGACAAAAAGCGGAACCGACTTCAAAAAATTGCGCTAAGAAGTAAAAAAGTAAACGACCGTTTAATATTATACCTAATTTAACAATCAGTTAAAATGAAACTCGCACACTAATCACTATTTTATTTATTTCACAACCCAAAACAGAAATATGTTTAAGTTAAACTGCTTTTCCTCAATCCATTCGAAATATTTTACATAAGCATAAAATAAGTAGCCGTATAGCTTGAAGAAAACTATAAAGAATAAGGCAAAGAAACTACAACATCTGCATCTTGTATTTTGGTAAGAAGTAAGTTTCGGTGATGAAATCCACATTTTCGGTTCAGACAGACAGCATTAAGTATTGAGAAGGCAACAAATCGTTAAAGCAAATTAATTTGTAAACTTCTATTAAACATTGGGGAAGCTCCGTAATGGTTTGAGGATATAAGTCAACCAAAGTACCAACAGATTTACGTTTTGTAGATGGCACTATGGACCCGAATATGTATTTGGACATTCTTAAAAAAATAAACAATAATTTGAGAGAACATTTAAATTTAAAGATAATAATGATTCCGAGCTTAAGACTAGGAAAATTAATTATATAAGACCACAAAAGTTATTAAAAAACTGACGCGGAGTCCTGATCTTAATGTAATAGAAAACTAATTGCATTTTAAAAAGAGGAATGGAATATTTGTAGAGTATTACAAAAAATTAGTTCAAGCTGTTTTCGCTTGATAACGATATAGTTTAAAATATTTTTCATCATAACAACTTTTATCGTTACACTTCTGTAGAACCAAAATAACCAATAGATTTATTAGTTTTATATCTCTAAAAGGTTGAACCACAATTATATCTCGAAATGAGTTCAGTCTTGTAGAAAAAAAACCGGTCTTCTTATCTAATGATAATAGGCCTATTCGTAGAGAAATCACAAATCAATCAGCGAAGACCAGTTTACAAAAACAGGTCCAATGACAATTTGCCAACTATTTTTGAGAATTCGGCTGATGCTTAGTTTCTGCTTGTTATGCGCCTTGCATTCTGAGAAATAAAGCTAACACAATTTTTGCATAACTCTTAAAATTTGATAAAATTCTAATTTATACGGAGCCAAGGTAGTTATTTAATTTGCAGGATTTCGATACGTAAACTGTGACTTTGTAGATTAAATTTTTAATGAATGTCATTTTTCTTTCTTGCTTCTTTATTGCCATATTTATCAATTTCTTTATTAAAATCATAAAAATAGTTCCTTTTGCACTTTAAACATATAAAAAAAAATTAAGGAATAATGATGATTTTCTGGGCTTAATATTTTTAAACCGAAGTTAGGAAATTCGAGATGTGCAAAGACCTACATTGCACAGAAACCTTACTACGTAATTCAGTCACATGGTGTAATTTTAAAGCTGGTCTAAGTTGACAACAAATGGTTTTAAGTAACAAATATAACAATAATATTTGAACGTTAAAAACGCAAGCGCAAAAAAATGGTTTTCGTTTATTACGAAAGACAGAAAGTGAATTCAGTGTGTTATAATAGATTATTAGGAACCTATCTTCCTTACTTAGCCAGGATGCTAAATAGGAAACAATTTAGAGTGGTCTAATAGCATTTAAGATACTTAAGTCGATATGCGGCGAGTGACGCGAGCTAAGTGAATCTGCTGGTACTGCGCAAAAATTTATTGTATGTGTGTGCGTATATCTGTGTTCTAGGTATTTATAAATATGTACCATCGATCGTGTTCAACATCATAAACTAATCCTGCTTCTTAGAAAACTCGACATAGATCAGAAAAACATCCGATGCATTGAAAGCATATATTGGGGTCAAATCGCGCAGGTAAAATCAGGCAATAATGTATCCAACCCGATACAAATCCGAAAAGTAGTGCGACAAGGGTATTTGCTGTCCCCTCTCCTGTTTAACCTTTATTCGGAAACAATTTTCCAGGAGGTTTTGAAAGATATTGAAATGGGAATTAAAGTTAACGGAATATGGATTAATAACATCCGTTATGCGGATGACGCAGTTCTAATCGCCGACAATATAAACGACCTCCAAAAAGACATCAACATAATAGGAGAGCGTAGTAAATCAGTGGGCTTGAACATCAATACAGGGAAAACAAAATTCATGATTATCTCAAGGAATCCCAATTTATTCCAAAACGCCAACATAAGATTCAACGCAGTATCCATAGAAAGTCACCAAATTTAAATATCTGGGCACATGGATATTCGAAGAATGGACTTCTGACAATGAAGTAAGATGTCGCATTGAACAGGCGCGACAGGCTTTTGTAAAACTCAGGCGAGTGCTTACGTGTTCGGATTTTGACTTGAAATTAAGACTGAGCTTCATAAAAGGTTACCTATGGTCAATACTTCTTTATGGTGTGGAGGGTTGGACATAAAAGACAAGCGCTATCAATAAATTAGAGGCTTTCAAGATGTGGATATACAGAAGAATCCTTAAAATATCATGGACAGCGAGAATGACCAATGAAGAAGTTCTATCACGTATTGGGAAAGAATGTGAGCTAATCAACATAATCAAGAAAAGAAAGACGTCCTACCTTGGGCACATCATGCGAAATGAGAGATACCAACTCCTACAGTTGATGATTGAAGGTAAGATCGAGAGCAAAAGAGGAATTGAAAGAAAGAAGATGTCCTCTCCGTAATATCAGATAGTGGACGGGGTTGCACAATATTCAGACACTGATACACATCGCGAGAAGTAGGGAAGAAATGGAAAATGTAATCGCAAACATCCATTAGTGGATATGCATTTGAAGAAGAAGAAGAATTTATAAAATAAAAATTATGAAGATTATTTTAACATAATTATCAGGTATGATATTTATTTGGTGCTGCTCACCTAGCAATTCCGTTTTCTTTTTCTTATTTTCCTACAATCAGCACTAGGACAAGACTTATTTTTATGGGCTGGTATGCGCGCTCTAAAATCTTCCCATTCCTACATCCTAGTTAAAAATCCTAAACATGATGTGGTCTAATAGCCTTTTTCCTGAAATTAAATGAAAATGTTTATAAATTAATGCATCTTGTTAAATTATATGCACAGCATTTACATAAACTGATATATAAACAAATAAATTAGAAATCTAAAGAATTTACACGCGGAAGTTTTTTTTTTGTTTTGGCAATATTCCTTTTAACGAAATTTTGTGTAAATTTTAGTTCAATTGTTTTTATATCGCAATTTTTTATAGATGGTGCAAATTTAATCTTTTTGACCTTAAGTGTGAAAACAATAATTGTATATAAATGAGAATAATTTTCTCAAATTATTGATCTTTCCAAAGATGATTTAAGAAAAGGAAAAATATTACATTAAAGAAGGATAAATTTTAAAAAGAACTATTTTCATTTCGCAGTTTACGGTCCTAAAATTCTGAGAAACTGTTAATTTTGATATGGTGTACTATAACTAAATAATTAACACGACTATTAAACATATGTGTATTGTTTTTAGAATCGATAAATTCGTATGTAACAAGGTATACGAATATTCAACGAACGCTAATGGTTTGACATTAATTCTCGTTAAAATTCACTCATGACAACACCGGTCAAGGTCACAAAAAAATCTAACCGCTTCTTGAAAAACAAACTCGTTATTTTGGTTGTATATACTCTGGTTACACTATGAATATTATTTTTTAAACAAGTTTATTATTTCAAAATGGTTGTACGAAATAATAACAACACAAAACAACACATCTCATTTGAATACCGTAAATTATTATACAAACACAGACAAAAACCGAACTGAAAATTGTCTTCATCCAATTTCAGTGTTGCCGTTGTTCTGTTCCCTTTTTATCTATAAGAGATAAATCAAAACAAACTAGCGTGTCAAAATCTACTTAGGCGAGGCCATACTATTTCCTGCCTTTTTCTGTTGGAGCGATAAGATTTCGTTTCTCAAGTGGATCGTTAGGTTTTGAAAGTGATATATGCGTTTTATTTATATATCTTTTTGTGATAGATAGTTATTATGGAGTTATTCTTCTTTCTATTTGGAGTATCTACTATTTATTGAAATAATTGATCTATATGCCCAATGAACTCTGCTATCATTCTATTACGTTTCGAGATATCAAGTTAAAACTTTGTTTAATGTTACGGTCGGAAGGAAGTAAGGCGTGGTTTGATATAAGACATCATATGAAGTATAAATTGTATTTACCGACAAAGGAGCTATTTATTGTTAACCCTAGAAAGATAATCATATTTTAGATGGCGTTAAAGATAATCACAAGTCCCATTGACGTAGAGACTTTTTAATAGCGTTTAGATAGGTATTATTAAAACAAATTAGTAATTTATTTAAAATATTTATATATTTGAAAGTTACCCATAAATTTTTAAAAGTCTGCCACAAATCAACAAAGTGCAATGTTTTCTTCTATAGGAAAAATTTATATGATTAAAAGTCTAATTATATTTTATTGGCAATTTTTGATATTTATAAATGCTAATCAATCCTTTACGGCAATATTCTATATTCGACATTTCGCTTATCATATACGTCTATATCTGAGTACTTCTAGTACTTTCCTCTGCGACACAACCGTCCTACTCTAGCTCTATAAAAGGATTGAATTGGATAGCGCTAGCGAGCTCGGTGTTACTATTAAAAAGATATGACAATATTTTGCCACTCGTATGTCTCGCAGGCGATGACTATATCTTTCTAGTTGTAATACTAATACGAACCGTATTTTCCAAATACAATTATGTAGTCTTTACACAACCTCATCTTACGGATTACATTTCTAATGGTATAACAATTAATAGTTTTTTTTTTTTAAATTTGTAGTGTTTTGCAACAAGTAACTTTATATGCCTATAATTATAGTTCTCCTTTCCAAATAGTTAAAGAATATATATATGAATATATATATATATATATATATATATATATATATATATATATATATATATATATATATATATATAAATTCCAAAACATGTCGGCAGGATATTAAATTAAAATTTCAGTAAGAAATATATAAATCTTTATGCTGCCGTATTGAAACAGTTGTCTTTATATGTTCTCATTTTCAAGCAGTTTAAGGAAAGAATATATACAGTTTGTTTTCTGCAAGTACGACTCTGGTTTTCTTTCTATACGAGTTTCCACCACCTACGGTATAAAGATTTATATATTTCTTACTGAAATTTTAATTTTTAATTTTCGCATTCCTCCGGTGGATATATAGATGTCGTTCGACTGGCGATGTTTTTCAGTCTGACATCGAAGAGTTTGCAGGTTTAATATCCTGCCGATACGTCTCGGAATTTTTATTTTATATGGACAATTGTTTCCTGCGAATGTTGCTCTTGGTTCGATAAAGCTCCATCAGAGTTGTATTTGCAGGAAACAAACTGTTAGTATATATTATTTCCTTTAATTACTTGAAAAGGAAAACAAGTATTGATAACTGTTTAAACACAACAGTATAAAGATTAATTTATTTTTTACTTAAATTTTAATTTTTAAGTTACTTTTGTTCTTCAAATCCGTCGCGTGAAAAAAAAAATGTCAGTTATGAACGTCATCGAAAAGATAATTTTATGCTCTTTCCTTAATAGGCGTTTAACATTTAAATGAATCAGACATTATACTCAATTTGCATAGTCATAACTGACCATTAAAAGGGACAAAACATCCACCCCAAATCGCTGTAAACAAGTCATCATCTAAAATTATCCGTTTTGACTAGTGTTGTAAAAGTGGCACCCCCTTGCGGTCTTTTGAATAGGGATTATCCTAAAGATATTTTGACATTGTAGAATAAGCACAAAACGATTATAATATGCTACCTAAAGTTGGTCTAGTAACGACTTTTTAGTTTCCGAGTATTACATTACAGAAAAGGTAAATAATAGGGACCACGTCCTACACAGCATATTGAAGTATATACACTATCTGACAAAAGACAGTGTATTAAAATATCAAAGTAGACACCAACTATTTCCAACAGTCACAACAAGTGAACGGATTTTAACTTAAACTTTCAAATGCAGAACAGTTTCGGGAGCCGATTAAAATTCATTTTTCAGTCTTTTGGTTAATTTTTATGTATTTTGAGTTACAGAATCCGAATCTTCAACATAATAGCAGTTTAACTATTTATAATGCTGCAAAATTGTTAATAAATGAAGTATCGTTTTCGACCCATGTCATTTTGTTTTGAATTTAATGGCAAAACGACGGTATTTTCAAAGTTGAAAAAAATTTATTAGGGGCTGAGATATTGCAACATTAGGGCAAAAAATTACATTCAAGAGCAGCGCTTTAACAAAATCGAGTATAAATAGATTTCTCATTAAACTGTTTCATCTTAAGACAGCTCATTTTAAAGATAAAGGCTCACCCTTATATAATATACTATTTGTAAGGCTTTTCAAATAACAATAAGCAAACTAAGATTATGCAAACTTAAAGTCTTTTTGGTGTTTTTTTTTTGACATCTCAATAGGATATGTGATTTCTATTGGAAAATTATTTCATAATAGTTTTTATTACATTTAATGCATACTACATAAATATTTCTTGCACTGTAATTTTTACAATATTTTGCTGTTTGTTAATATATTTAAAGCTTCAATAATACAGTTCGTTTCGGGAAGTTCTCTTTTTCTACATACAATTAATTTTTACATGCTATTTGCAATTCAGTGTACTGTTATAATTTACGCACGTATCATTTAATACGTAATAATATATGAATATATTTTCATTTCTTTTGTTTCGTTTAATGGCAAAACATAGTTATTATTCTCTTTATCTGTATAATTTGCTTAATGGCTTAATGTGATAATTACAGTAATAATCATAATATGCATTGTGGTGAAAACCTCAATCATATTATTGTTTTTATTTATTTACTGAAACATGAATATGCATTTTTTTATTTGAAGATATGATAAATGACGTTAATAAATTGCGAACTGACCTATATGCTGTTAACACTGAATTGAACAAATCTAAATGTAGTTGCGTGTTGTTTTTAATAAATGAACTCGTTGGTTTTATGTCATATTGGTGTAACAGTAATACATAAAGGAACAGATTATATTACTAAATATATAAAGAAAATATGTATACTTTTAAATCCATTAATATAAAATAATTTTTTTTGCCTCATCTGTTTGTATATTACAAAATAATCCCGAGAATCACAAGTTAAGCAGTTTTCAGGGTATATCATCATCCGATGTAGACCTCCCACAGTCTCTTCCATTGCTGTCTGTCTTGAACTCGCCTCATCTAATCAATGCCCAACTACATGTTAAATATCATCTGTCCAGCGACTTTGTGGTTTTTGCACAAATTGTTTGTGGCTTATTGGTCTCTATTCTACAAGCTTCCTGGTCCACCACCCATCCATCGTTTTAGCTCGTATACCCGTTCGATGAAGTCTATCACTATATCATTCATTCCTGTCTATTCTGCTCAACTTTAATTCTAACATCATCTTTCCATGGCCATTTGACTATTCTGCAGCCTTTGTGGTCTCTATTCTACAAGCTTCCTGGTCCACCACCCATCCATCGTTTTAGCTCGTATACCCGTTCGATGAAGTCTATCACTATATCATTCATTCCTGTCTATTCCGCTCAACTTTAATTCTAACATCGTCTTTCCATGGTCATTTGCCTATTCCGCAATCTTTCTTTTATGCCATTATTACTGACCCACGTTCCTGTGCCCTATGTCAAAACTGGCAACATTTGGTGGTTGAACGCCTTGATAGTTTTAGAAAGACTTGAATTAAGTACTTTTATAGTTTTCCGAAACTGGACCAAGCTGGCGAACTTCAATTTACTGTGATTGTTTCTACTGTTTGTTGTGCGATTCGCTATGTTGTGTTTACTTTGTTACTTCATGTATCGTTGTATCTAAATTTAATTTTGGCAAAACTGATCTTCATAACAATTTGTTCTCATTTATGATTCAGTTCGTTCAGCATTTGTTGCATTTGTTTTTCGGTAGTTTCGCTAATGAATATGATTTCATCTGCAAGACGCAGATAGTTTAGCTGCTTCTTGTCTATGTCTAGGTGACATGGACTCGCCTTATCATACCTCTTTACAGTTTAGTTTTATTTGCTTTTTCCTTCATTAATACTTGTAATGAGGCGTTATTATAGATATCATTAAATGATTCTTTGTATCGGTAATATATACGATAATTATTCGGTGCGTTTACAACTGCCTATGTTTCAATTGCGTCAAAAGTACTGTCATAATTATGAATGCTATCCATAGTGTGATATTGTACTCATTGTCTTTCTCAATAAGCGCTCTTACAGCTTGTGGATGATTTAGAGTGTGAAAGGCTCTACGGAATTCCACTTGGTCTCTTGGTTAATTACTGCTTGTTACTGGTAATTTTTTTGTAAACCTGTTTGTTATAATTTGTGTAAATATTGTGTAGCGGGTGTAATAGGCCTGTAGTTGTTCAACTTTTCTTAGTTGCCTTTTTTGAAGATCAGTGGAGTAACGTCGGATATTATGGCACACATTAAGCGATTTTGGAAATAAAACTCGAAATATATGAGGTCAATCAGTCTTTATTGGTTAATTCGGTCATTGAACTTATCAGTAATCAGTAACTAGAAGCTTAAGTTAATATAACAAAAAAGAATAATTAAAAATATAATTTTTCGTAAACTTGAACAATTATTAAAATCTAAACATGGTTGGGTATCATAGCCTAGCGCCATATTGGTCGTAAATGTTGTGAGGCTGTTATTTTACGGAGCAAAATTCAGAGAAAAAAATGTCAGACTCCAGACCTAAGCATTCTTCATGAGCCTATAGTAAGCTATACTTAAACATTGAATCTATTGTTCGCCTCTATTGTCCATAGAATATAGAGAGTCACAATACAAACACTTCGTGTCAGAAACATTGCGTTTATCTGGACTTTCGACAGAGTTGTCCTCGTGCAAAGGTTTATTTTCTTCCTCTGAGCTAGATATTTGTAGATCCTTCATTTTTGACTTTGTTTTCTTTCTTATTTGTTTTTTACCTTTATCTATTACAGCCTTGTTCTGTTTTGTACGGTAATGAACTCAGCAATGTGAATTTAGCAGCCTTTCTGACTTGATTACTAATTTTTCTGGATGTTAGTTCTGGTATCGGGGATAAATGGAATGTTATAAAGTTCTAATCTGTGATAGTCGACGGCTGAGGAGACATCGTGACGAGAACCATAAGTTGTTCAGAGCCTACAGATAGAGTATTGTTCTGGTTTCTTAACCAAAGGATTTCTTTATCAAATACTGCATGATTCATAACGCATTCATTTACGATAGGTGTTATATCAGTAGATTCATTTGCTATTGTAGGGATAAAAGATTTAGTTGCAGGTTCTGGTACGATGTCAGCTGTCTCTCCGTTTTGAACTCGTAAATATGCACGTCCAAAAACTTCTATTATATCATAGTGCGCCAGTGGACGAGTATTGTTCCTGACTCAAGGTCTTATTTCTACAGAAACATACTTTTTGCTGAAAATTTATGGGCGATATTTTTTTTACATCCAGCTAAACTCATAAAGTCTCTTCGTACTAAGCCAAACAACTTAGCTTTCATTGCTAACACTTACTTAACTAGTTGTTTTTCTAGTTCTTCAGGAAAAGCAGGTCTTCTCAATTTCATACAAGTTGTTATATTCTCTGACAGTTGTATTTTGGTTGCTAGACGTCTTAAAGTAGTTCGTAGCACATGGCGGAGTTTAGAAGCTTTTAATGTACCCTTTTTTATTTCGCACATCTTCGATTGCCCTTCTTATTGATATTTCATTTCCTAAAAAAGAAAAAATATATTAATATGTAATCCTAATGCGGCAATATGGTCAACAGGCCATATTGGCCCTCTAGTTGCTGAATCAGGAACGTTTTTGCCAAATAAAATCCAATTTAAAAGCGTTCAGTCACTTAAGCATACAAAATGTTAACGTTTTACAGATTAAGGGTTTTGTTACAGAACTGTGCGCTAACAATATAAAAACATACCACAATTCAAGTAACTGAAATGGTTGAAATTTAAGAAAAAATAATATCGAATTACGTAATTCTGGATCGCTGCGTACACAGGCCATGCGCGCACTCGCCGCGCTGTACAAATTGACTCAGGAGATGAGGGGTAGGATTGCGCCTACATGGCAGATATGTCTAACGCTAATGTCGTTTTGGTTCAGAGAAATAGCAGTACGCCATATAGACCAACTAGGCCATAATACTCGTTCTCATAAAACCGTTATTCCATTTTTTTGAGACTCGTCTTTTGGTAGGGCATTCGCTGTCTATTACTTATAATATATGTATTGCTGATGAGCCCCCTCATTTGATCATCTTCTTTTGAAGCACGTTCATTGCTGATCTTTTTGAGTGCTTGAATAATTTTATTCCAACTAAATTGAGTATTTAATTCGTCAATTTATAATTTAATGACACTAATTTCACATTAAGTTGCAGTGCAGTAGTCTGTACTATATTGTCTAAACCTTTTGAGAAATTACAGATGTCAAAAAATTTAGACATCAAAAAATTGTACAAACAAGTTCGTGATTGAAAATTTTTTAAGAATGACCCATAAAACTGAATTTGTCATTTAAAAATTAATAAAAAAAAAGGTTGTACTTCTACGGTAAATCGTTTTAAACTTAAAACGATTAAACAGTTTGTATAAACGTATAATGATTGTCAATTATTGTCTCCTGTTTATGTGCTATTATGTAATTTAATTCATGTATTAGAAGGAACGAAGTCTATAAAATTATACCTTCACTGCTTTAATATACACCAGCTTTTTCTCAGTTCTTGCTTTTCTTGCAGCTTTGACATCTGCTGTTTTATCTTAACTACCATCTGGAATAACTTTAGCTGTAGATGCCGGGTACTTTTTTCTTTAAAACATTTAAATCCTTCGTTTTGTAATTTATTTTATAAAATTATAATTCATTATTTGTAATAATATGTATTTCGATTAATAATATCGATTTTACTAAGAGATGGCGTCACTAATACATTTGTTGGTATATTGTAATGCTATCAGTGGCGTTTTGAAAGGAAAACATACGCCATTAAAAACCTTTTGGTTATCAATTGTTGTATTTAAAAAAATAGTTCTTTATAGGTTAGAAACTGTCTAGCTTTGTACCAGGAAAAACGTTTTGCAAAGAAGTTTCATAGCTTTCTTTCAATTAAAGACATCAGCTGTTACAAGTTATCGATTGTTGGGTGAAGCTTATGGTGAGAATGTTTTAACTCAAAGAAACCTTTGAACGATGATTTAAATGCTTTAAAAGTGGTGATTTTGATGTAAAAAAAAGCGCCCAGGTCAGCCGAAAAAGTCTGAATAGGCAGATTTGCAAGAATTACTGGATGAAGGCCACCCTTCAACATCACAACCAGTGCGCAATATACCTGGAGGCATTGCTGTGTATTTGGTGTGATGACAAGGGAGCCGTGTATCACGAACTGCTAAAACCTGATGAAAGAATTATGGGCGGTTGATATTGACAACAACTGATAAAATTATACCGAATATTGAAAGAAAAGCGACCAATATACGCCAAAAGATACCATAGTGCTCGCGCCTTGGGAGACCGGCGTCAAAAGAAATAATAAAAACATTTGGAATACAACAAGCCAATTTTATTATATTTCTCGTGTCATCGGTTACGCTGTAAAGTAAATTTTTTTCGAAAGAGCGTGCCATAGAGCCGCCCAACTAAATAAAAAAAGTTTCTTTGAGTTCGTACTAAAAACTGACAGAATATGGATCAATGCGTGTCTTAGTCGCGCTACTCGCGAAATATGATGACGTTTTTAATATCTCCTTTGACGTCGGCCGCCAAAGTCGATTAAATTCAAAGGAAGCTCATCACGGGTGCGTCCGTCATATTATACGTACCTTAAGCACTTCTAGCAGCTACGGAAAAAATATCAACTCCTCTATTATTTTTTTTGTGCTTTAGTAAATTTAGTAAAAATATTTCCATACAATTACAAGAAAAATATTTTCCAAAACACACGACCTTTATACAAACAAATTATTGTGGGTATTTTGTCACCAAAAACTTCAGAACACCTTACTTCACCACGTTCCCTAATATTTTCATGATCTAGATAATGTTGAAAATTTATTGATTTAGGAAATTAGAGACATTCATAAACTCCAAAAAACTTTCGAAAATAATTCATATACAAATAACAAATTTTTAATTTAATTATTTTATTTTTCTACCTTTCATACCAATGATATTTTAAAATATCAAGTAAGGAAATTGCGTTTGAAGAAATTAAAATAATATATATTTTGTCTGTATTCCAAAAAAGTAACATTAGTTAATATAAAACCGAAAATATTATAACAAATCAATAAATTTGTTATAATAACCTCACAAAGTATTCATAAACTAAAAGTTTATTACTAATTACCCTGAAGGTATTTATTAGCCGCAGTGGGAATTTTATCCGGAATTTTATCAAATTTTAGCTATGTTTTGGCCTATAAATAAAAGTTTCGATTAGTTTCCATGTTGATATATCCGTAGTTGCCAAATTTCCTTTTAAATAAATTTTCCTTGTTTCTTTTGAAATTGTAAATTTTATCTTTAGTCTTCTGCATTCCTGTCAGCCTGTAAGTTTTTCTCTTTTAAGATATATTATTATAATTTCGTTGAAAGTTTGATGTAATGTTTTTATGGTCCTTAATTGAAATCTTATCTATCATTTTATTATAATATCCAGGTATATTTCTGCTGTGAGTTATAATCTTGACAAATTGGTGACGGCGTTGTTGCTGGGAGAAATTTGATCATAAAAGTTTTAATTAGAAGTACAGATGTTTTCTTGGTGTTATTTTACTAATTCATTTTGTGTTTAAACTTAAAAACTTGTATGATGGTACCAGGGCACGTTGAGAATGAGTTCAAAATTTTCAGTTAACTGGTGTTATAATTTATATAATCATGATTACCCATAGTAATTAAAAATATCCTCGAAAACCTTGGGTAAATATTCCTATCTAAATATCTCAAAATTTACTAACTTAACTTTAATTTTTTATCAATGTGCGTGAACTATGCATACTAGAATTGGTGCCAATATAAAAAAAATCAACCTATTTAATGTTTTTGAAGGATTTTAAAAACATCGTAAATAAATATTTCTTATTTTTAATTGTTCAAAAACTGCATTTCTATATATTCTGCTTTATCTATATTTATTAGAATTACTGCTGGAAATCTGTATTTTACTTAAATTGGGGAAATTTTTGTCACTTCATCAACCGGGTTTTTTAAATACAAATTATTATATATTTTTGTTAATTTTGTCTATTTTCTTATTTAAACACATAATATTCAATTGATCAGCATATAAAAGTAATAATTTCTTTAAGGTCTTTTTAGATTTTTTTTTGTAGATAGAGTAATATTTTATAAAAGAAGAGGAAGACAAATTTTAGAAAGCTTGCAAATTTAATTCGTTTCTCTGAAAATTGCAAATTACTGTTTCGATAATTTACTTTAAACATTTGGACCTCAACTAAATCAAAAATAACAAATAAAAACTGCACATTGGCAACATCGCCGTTTAAATCAAGCTCGTTCCAAGTTCATTCGCTTACTCGTAACTCACTCTGTAGGCGAACGACGACGTCAAGTAAGCGGTTGTGAAGCCGGCTATAAACCATGCGTAACTGCCTATAAAGGTTTATGAGGTTATAGTTCGGCAAGCAACTGCTAGATGGCCACTGTAGTAACTTAATGGGTCTAATACGGACTATAAATTCGTAGTTCATTGTATAGATGGCGCAATGGTCATAATATTTGAGTTTTTATTGGAAATACAAGACGAAGCATAAATTTAAAAGCTACTTAATTATGTTTTTTCTTTTTTTATTCGGGTAACTTGGAACCTAAATAATGAGGAGATTTTTACAAATATTTTTATTTTTTGACCAGTTTGTAGATATAGCACCACTTACTAGAATTGTCTTTAATTTTGATATTTTCTAATGTATAATTTTTGTATTTTAATAATTTTGGTTGGTAATTTTTGTCCATAAATGGAACACGGTTAACATTTGCCACTATGTTGGCTGTAGGCAAGAGGGTCTTTATTGTATATTCGATTTAAAAAGGGCTGAATAAACTCCATTTTGTCAGGAATAATAGCAGAGGAATTTTTATTTTAGATAGAAGAAGCACTGTAGCGTTGTACTTTAAAATTGTGTTCTGTAAGTTATTACCTAAGTAGAATAAACTTGATATTTTACATAATGTTTTTCTTATAGAAGAAGTAAATTATTAAAGTGACCTGGATGTCTTAGATGCATATGAAAGGGAACTGATTACTTGAAATAAAAATACAAGCATCAACCTTTAAGTTAATGTTATCAATATAAAGAGGGTTGTCACTTGAATATTCATATATATGTATATATATATATATGTATAAAAGGAAACTTAACCAATAACATAAAAAAGTATGATTCGAATTAATATCGATTACCGACCTCTTTTAAATTGAATGTATCCTTGAATGAAAGTATTGGATCCTGATAAAACACTTACAGGACTCTACGGGCCATTGTGTTACTTTTTATCGGTCTCTGTAATGGTAAATATTTTCTACAAGTTATCTTTAACGCCAGAGGGGACTACTTAACTCTATTACTTTCCTTTATTTTTTTTTGTTTCCAAATTTAAATAAAAACCGATGTCAATATGTCTAGTTAATATTATTTATGTCTGAAAAACAAATATTTTTTTTGTTTCGGTATTTTTGAAAATATCATTTATTATGGGCACGTTTTTTTTTCTGTCAGTTTTTTAATATCCAAATGGTAAAAATTTTGGCTTTATGCCTAATGCTAAAAAACATGCAAATGCGACTGAACCAGGGCTGTGCGAACTTCAAATTCATCGCCATTACTGTTGGCATCGTCTTAGTGTCACTCTATATCTACAGCAATTTTGTTTTAATGGTGTACGGGGTTGTTTGCCTTTTTCGTTTTTTGGTCGTTACTGTTTTGATTTACTTAAGCTGCAATTTTATTTAATACTGCAATTGCGTTAAGTTGGGATACAACATAACCTAATAAAACATTAATTTTGAGTAAAGAGCAGGTATTATAAAAACATGAAAGATAACATAGTAAAACTCGATTTTTACTTAAAAATTCCACTTTAATTGAAACTTCAATAAAAAGATATTTAACATGTTTCGCGACACGGTAGCTTTATCAAGAATGAATACAAATTCTTAGCTCTAGGTAGGGTAAACCAACTCTGGATTTTCCAATAATATACAGGTAATTGAAATAGATCATTAAAATAGGTTTAATAAAGGAGGGTTATTTAGGTCTAATTGACAATTTAACAAATAATCGGTATTTTTAAATTTATTGGTTTCTAAGGATTCCAACAAATCTAATTTAATGCCTTGATTTTCTGTATATAAAATTTGTTAATTTTGATCGAAATCTGGATTGGATTCTATTAAGTGATTTGAATAATGAGAATTCTTTTTTATTAATAAAACTACTAAAGTGTTCCTTTATTCTTGTTAAAAGCATTTTTCTTTCGGAAAGAAAATATTATATAGGGTGGGTCAGAAAGGTGCTATGTGTATTAAATCTTCTTTATTTAATTAAATTCATTGTATATCATTACAGTGTGAAATTCTAAAATAACTTCTAAACATTATGCCCTATACATATTCAACTGTTTTCGAAATATTTAAACTCTTGGTTTTTTAA
Source organism: Diaprepes abbreviatus (assembly GCA_034092305.1). Lineage (NCBI taxonomy): Eukaryota > Metazoa > Arthropoda > Insecta > Coleoptera > Curculionidae > Diaprepes > Diaprepes abbreviatus. The sequence goes on along the minus strand of JASJET010000205.1, from coordinate 91,796 downwards.
ACAAAATATGAAAAAAAATATTTTATGAGATGTTGAAAATGTCTTTCAACAACTGTCCTGCAGTAGATCAATCGATCTTAAAATCCCTTTCGTATATTTTATATATCTTGTAGAGAAATTTATCTTATTACTCATCGAATGAACTCATTATTAAATTTTTGACATGTCTCCATAAAAAAATTCCAAAGGGTACGATCGGTCGATCTGGTTAGCTACTCTATTGCCTCTTGTCTACCTATATATCGCTCCGAAAAAATTGTTTTTAATTATTTTCTTACTTAAACTGCGTAATGCCGAGGAGCGCTATAGTTTGAAACCATTCAGTTAAACGTGATAAATCAGAATGATTATCCTATTTTCATTTTAATAGGTGTGATTTTCTTCACCTTAAATTACGGCAAATACAGGTAAAACAGTAAACTGAAGAACTGTAAATATTTTGACAATAATTTAAAATAGGTATAAGATGCATTTTATGAGAGTGCCTAGAATTTATTATTGAATCTCAAATAATGATGTAGAATGCGTGTTTTTAACCAAATATAAGTTCATCCACCCTGTCTAATATTTACTTATCTAAAAAAGTGCATTTCAAATAAGGTATATCGAGGTCTTTGAGCGATAAAGGCTGTTTCATACGCGTGCACAGATTCTTCACCTATGAAGCCCAAGATCACTCTTTTTTGGTACTAATTACTTTTTCTTCTTTTTTGGAAGCAAACCCAAGGGCATTACAATAAAACAAATACCTAATGTAACACATTAACAAAACTACATACGTCTACTGATTAAAAACTTCCTGGTTTGCACCATAAGAATGTCCTCTTTCTTTATGACCATACGTGGGTTCACAAAGTAGACTGTAAAAAATAAACTTAAATTTAATGCAAATTTAATGTCCATTCAACACTAAATTTAATGATTTTGTACCTTAAATCGTTAATAATTTACATTTACTTTGAATTTAAAGCATTAAATTTGATAAAATGGTATCTTAAATTTCAATAAAAGTAACTGAAAAGATATTTTAACTTCTTTATATTAAAATTAATTCACATATACCCTAATACTAAAGGAATTTACATTATTATTCAATATTCATTACATGAGATTCCGGGAGATGGCGAAACTTGTATTAAACTTCTTGTTTAGTATGATATAAATTGCTTAAAGGACTCAATTTTCTTATAGTGAGACGTACATGTCTGTCCCGTATTGACGGGAACCCATGAGTTCAAAACCGGTCTAGATGGGGGATACTGCCTATGGAAAAAGTATCCACCTTTTCTTTGCAGTTTCAGAATTTCTTCAGTTCATATTGTTGGTGCATTAAATATGTGATAACATATCTCAAATTCAATGAACACTGGCTGTATATTTAATGTACATAGTCACCTTAAAAAGTAATGATCAAACTTTAAATTTGATGTATGATTACATTAAATTTAATGGAAAAATTGAGTTAGATAAATTTAAAAATTATTAAATTTAATGCACTACATTAAACGCATTTAAGAAACGTTTTTGAAATTTGCTTCCAGCACATTTACCTTAAATTTAATGCATTTCCTTTTTACATTATAGCTGGACTTCAGCCCATCCTCTGTGAGACATATTTTTTTCTCATTTTTAAGATTGATTTATACTCTAATTGAGAAATTGTTTACTTCGAATCTCTATAAAGTTTCTTTATCCCGATTAATTTATTTTAAATCGATATTTTTTAATAATCGTTTCTTTATCGCAGTAGATCAAATTATTTATATATGAATATAGTTTGCATAGCTACAAAATTGATGGAAAATTCATATTCCCACCTTATTAATTCACGTTTTATATTCACACTCATTTTCAATAACCAAATTCGTGCCTTATCTGAAAATTACTTTGCCCCTTAAGAGGCCAAAAACCCATCGGGAAATTAATGGTGCTTACCTTTGTTTAAGTTTGTCTTTCCGAACACACATTGTTTAATTAGTTTTTATCTTAAGGTGTGAAACTTTAGCTTAAAGCTTCTGACTGGGAATTTAAATAGCTTAATTAATTTCGCTTTACGTGGTTTAAATTAATTATTTATAAGGTATTGTTTTAAAAATATCTGCATGTTATTAAAATACTGAAAACAATTAAATAAAAATGTATAATTTGGTTGAGAAAAATATCTTTATTGGTAAATGTTATCTAAAGAGCACTCATAAGCATTGCAAATGTCCAAGTTTTTATTAATAAAATATGATAATATATTTATATTAGTTTTATATTATTATGAGTCTAGTATAGAGAGTAGCAGGAAGTGACCTTCCCGGGTTGTTTAATAATCACAAATAAATGAAATTTTCAAAAAAGTGAGAAGGTACCATGTTTTTTCGTTTTCCTCGAGGGACTCGCTCATGAGATAACTTTATATTATTTATTTGCCCAATGATGAACTATTCTAATATATATATATATATATATATATATATATATATATATATATATATATATGCATATTGAAATTATTCATTAGATATTTTAGGAACCCATGACTTTTCATAAATTGTATGGTAGTTGCTTATTTTCTAGAATCCTCTTTTTTATTTCAAATCTGTGTGGAATATATATATATATATATATATATATATATATATATATATATATATATATATATATATATATATATATATATTCTCTAATTATTTTTTGGTTAATTTAATTGCTGACATCTATTTATTGACATTTTCAAAAGCATTCCTCTTCGTCCCATAAAATATAAGATATTCCAAGATCCAATAAATCATTTTAATATGCAAATGCTTCCGAATATTCTAGAGATGTTAAGTACCTTAAAAGTAGTTCGCAAATTCTCACAAATGTTTACAGTTAGAAATACCCATAAAAATCAATATAAAAGGTACCGCAATAGTGACTTATTGACTTCCTTGAACCATTTTTTGAGAAGCCATCCGTCTTTTTTGCCATATTGACCTATTTAATTTAAATATACCATCAATCTGTTATGTTTTCAGAGTAAAAACCCAAAATTTGATCTAGTTTTATGGTAGGGAATTTTTGAGGTGGTAAATAACGGATAGAAAATGTGTTTTTCGTCAAAAGCTAATACACAGGAATAAGTTATTTCAACTTCTTTAACAGCAAAAATACCATATAGATCTTCGTTTGCTAAATGAAAACTTCTTTTTAATTTTTTTTTAAACCAAAAATCTTCCGTGTTATACATAAATTCTGTCATCAACTGATTTTTAAAATAATATTCAAAAATATTTAAACATAAATATTTTGATTTTTATGTCTACTTTTGCTATCTTTGTTTTTAGTCTTTAGTACCAAGTTAAGCAATGCCAGATTGATGAAATTAACGTTGATGTCCACATCGACAATTTGTTCCAATCGATTAGAAAAAAAAAACGACGAATTTTTACATTATTGTAAGTTTAATTTATTAACTTCTTCTGACGTCCCACCTTATTTTTTTATTGGATTTGATATAGTTTCTGCTTCATATCATTTTAATGGATTGAAGTCGAATATTACCAATCTATTGCTGCATGACTTTTGGATGGAATAATATCAGTTGTTTTTGTTTATCTTCAAAAACATATACTCTATTACAATTTTTGTTTCTTGAAGTTTCCAAATTTAAAAAAAAAAACTTCGGGATTTAAGTTTCTGTCTTAAATAACATACTTCCAAAAAGTACTTCAATACTTTAAATATTTTCTCTGTATCTGACATTCACTATCACTTTTTTAAAATTTAACCACCAGTCGTTAACTACCAACTAAATTTTTCATTATTCACAAGTTTGGCAAATAGCTCAAAAATAAATTTAACTCAACACATATTAACTGAAGAAATAAATACTTCTCTTAAAATCATTTTCTCAAAAGATATATCCAAACTAGTTGTCGATTTGACAAAAATGTAGTTGTCGGATGTCTTTTGTCTTTTTATACATTATCTCTCTAGTCGTTGTCAAGTATAAACTGAATATTTCGTCTTAAGGCTACGAACTTATATATGACTTGTGTGAATTGTTTTCCTCTTAAGACCTCTTTCTAATTTCTGAAAATAAAGTAGTCATGCGGTATGGTGGATTGTGTAGCGCCAAGAACTTAATACTCGGTTAATACTTTTGTTGTTTTACGAACTCGTTCATGAAGGAGGTGATAGAAATCATGACATGTTATATCAAAAGCCTGGGTAATTCTGTTAAATTTAATTATTTACTGTATTCAACAAAAGTATCTCGGGTTTGGTTCCAAAAGACAGTGACTATGAGCTTTCTAGTTAAATATGGTGTGCGGGACTCTTTTAGATGCTGAAAACGTTTACTAATTTTGAAACTAACACTACTGAAACTTCACTCGCTTCTAGTATGTTGGAATTATGAAAACGATTGGTTCGGATGTATTTAATACTTTAGCAGTAGAATGTATTTTCACTCTACAATCTTTAAGAACCATTTTTCCACTTTCCTGTAAATATTAGAATTGGTTATTGTTGAAGGTATTTCATTTCTTTGATTATATTCAGTGCATTGACGACGAAATCAATATTTTATTTCAAAATATGATGAAACCTCATTTTCGTGTACGGCAAACAATCATTCGTTCGTGAATATTTTCATGTTTCTTTGTTAAAAAATTTGATGACACTACCATTCTTCACTTTTTGTTGTAAAACACTGCATAAAAGACAAAATAATGAACAAATTGTAAGTAAATTTGTCACGGAAGTAAAAAAAAACTTATAAATGTTACTTTAGGTGTCACGATGATAGCTAAGCAAGTAGATATATTTTCTAGTATGCTCCGTATATGTACACTATATCCGACAGAGTCATATTTTAAAGGAGACAGGATGAACTAATTGATACTGCTTTTAATATTATATAAAATTTTAAATTCATATGCATTTGGAAAATTCAGAAATCTGGAATTGTTTTTATCGAGAGTTTAGTGTTTGCAGAAAAATGTTCGTTTAGCTATTACTTACTCGGACCATTTACGAAACTCACCACCGTTGGCTTTTAGGGAAACTTCATGCTCTTGAGTAATAGTTACCATTACTACTTATCTAACACAATACTTGTTTATAACGATGAAATTGCAAACGAAAATCGCTAATGTAAATAACATCAATACACAAAAGAAAAACTGAAAAGAAAATTATTTATGCTTTTGCGGCTAATGTAGAAGCATTGCTAGCGTAGGGGTAATTTGCATCTCATTCAAAAGTAAACTAAATATGACTAACGACCAATAAAAGGCGGCGAATATTTGTTGATCCAGCAGCCATCTGATGATGTTGTTGGCGTTGTTAACATGCGACCGTAATGCCGGCACATTACGAGACATTTACGACCGAGTTTACAGATCGTAAAAATCACTTTAACTACCCAGAAGTGTGTTAGGCCTTTTATTACACGTTATTTCTTCATTCATTTTCGTTTTCGGTTTTATGGATCGCTCGTCACGATTTTATGGCTTTTTAAGTGGTTAGCATGCGTTTTTAGCTTAGGTTTTTATTACCTTATGCATTTCTCTTATGATTTATAGATAACAATAATTAATTAAAACGTTTAATTTGACAAAACTTTTTTATCATGCGTGAAAACTCGTTTTTATTTTTATTTTATTTTTTTCAATTAATAATAAAGCACCTTTATGGTCCCTTTAAAGAAGCAAGACCTTTATTAGCTTAGTTTGTTTTATTTTATACTTTCCACTTTATTATATTCATTAATTAATTGTATAAAAGCTATATGCTATTAAACTATGTTTTGCTGATAAAAATAGGTTGTCATTATATCTCACTTATCGTGAGTGGAATGTCCAAAAAGGTTATTAACAAAAATACAGAAGCGAAAATTTCCTTAAACAGAGTATTACTGGTAACATAATAGATTTTGTATGTTGTAATAACATTTTGCAATCAACTTAACAGTTTAATGTTAATTGACTCCCAAAAAAAATATTGGCACATTGGTATATAAATAAAATATAACCTATGTGTCAAAAATCCATTTTTGAATATGGTTGTCACAAACTACAATATTAATTGACATTTGCCCCTAAGTTACTCACATGGTCTAATACTACAACAGGTCCGAGTTTACCATAGAAGATTTAAAATTACAATGAAGCCAAATTTTGAATCTTAAAAATACAAGAAATTTATTTTCTTTTTAATACCAAACCGATAAAAATTGAAAACTTTATTAGTTTTTGAGAGACAACAATTCCTCACCAAATCCAAGACTTTATCTTTCAGTTTGTAACCTTAATTTTTCTGGATAAAGGGTTGGCTGATATCGTATATAATACTAGTTAAAAAATATAATAAGCAAAATTAAATAGAGATCAACAAGTGAGCAATTTATTGTCTTGAATAATTTTCACCTAAAATGATTATAAGTCATATATTATTTATAATTTGTTACCGATGATTGGTGAACTCATATATAATATTATGTTTTGATTTGAATATGTTCAAAAATTTATTGGGAAAATTTTGTTCTAAGTATAAGACTACTCAAGTTATTTTATTAAATTTATCAAACAATCAAGAGCGGTTTTATGAAAATAATTTCAATCTAACAGAACAGAAGTTCCCTTAGTTTAGGTTATGATAGGTTAATAGTGAGTGACTCCAATGGTTCCACGATGCTACTCTTGGGAAACCTACTTTAGATTTCTTCCAGTATACTTAAACTATTAAGAAAGTTCAGTATTCTGTTAGGAGACAAATTTTTTTAGATCCTCTGGTATAATATTTTCTTAAGGTGGTATAACTGACCGGTATTCTCCTGCCATTCCCTCTGCCTAAGTCAATACCGCTTGTTTGGCTGTACTGTTTCAATACTGATTCCACTTCTAAGAAAGTCATTTGGCAAGTAAGTCTGCTGGTTCATTGCTCCCATCCAAGTGTCGAAGTATCCACATTAGAGTAATTGTGTTCTATTGTCCCAATTTGTTTAGTGCATTCGGACAATTCCATACAGTTCTGGATTTGCTTGAAGGACTTGGAGTGCTGGTTGACTATCTATTGGTACTAATGTACATGAGTTCCAGCTTCCGTACATACTTCTGTTGTTAAGATTTCCTCTTGACTATCTATTGGTACTAATGTACATGAGTTCCAGCTTCCGTACATACTTCTATTGTTAAGATTTCCTCTTGAAAAAGAAATGTGTACCTGCCGAGTCCTACTGACATTTTTGGTTTTATAGAATGTCCGTATATTCCTCTTCCTCATGATAGATAGAAGTTTGCCATTTTGTTCTAGCTTCGTTCTTATCTGGTTGAAATTAGTATTGAGTAGGTTTCAAATATTGTCTTTGTTTTAGGTATAAAGTTTGTGAGCATACCAAGTACATAATATATATACATACCGGTAGCATGGTATATTCTGTATGTTGTTCTTTTCATTGTGAGTAAGGGGAGTAAACCTTTGGAGCGCTTCTGTAGTTGTTTGCGTTACTTCTAACGCTCCTGGTATCGCATTGCCTGGAAATTTGTCTTGACCAATCATTGCTATTCCCAGTAGACTACAGATCCATTGATTTGGCGACCATGATACAGCTAGTGTATTTGTTTTAATTCTGAGTTCCGTAGAACTATCAGCTGAACCGAGAAACGTCAAAATATTTTGGTAGAGTAAGAGATGATATTACTGCCGGCGCCCCAAACACTGCGGATTTCAAAAGATAGCTTTTTTACAATGAAACAAGACAAAACTATTTCGATTTGTTTTACAATAATACCATCTAATGTTATTTTAAATCATATTTTCATCATATAAATCGTAGGATAAGTATTTAAATCCAAATTAGATCTACAGTATTAAGCGCAAGAATATGAGCATATATTACTACTGCACTGTTGCTAATTATTGATTGATAGGATGTAATGTGAATATGTTTATTAATTTTATTAATTATCTGAATTATTAATGGCATACCTAAATACTGGTGTGTTTAAAGTGCGTAGAATCTTAATCCCAAATAGAAAAATATGAATTTCGCAGTAATAGGCGCGTAATATTAGATGTTTTGCGTTATTTGGAGTGTAATAATACAATAATTTTCGTAATAGAACCAAGAAAAATTAAATTACACTTTACATATTCAATTTTTTATTTTGGTCAATATTATTTTTTCGTAATTAAACTTTTGATAAAAAAAAATTGCTATCAAAAGATTGATTAAAAATAAGAATTTGACTAATGAATGTCGCGAAGCACCAAATTAGCCTCAATAATTACCCTATCATAGAGTTTAACGTTATATATTACAAGGAATAAGAAATTAAAATTTCTCCGTTTTTGCACTAAGCATGTAATTATTACGAATAATTATAGTTCAGCAAATATTGGCAGTTGAGTATACTTATTGTGAAATTATAAGGGTACAATTTGTCACCTGTGAACTTTTCTAGATATTAGAAAGATGGAAAGAAAAACTGCTTTTTTGAACTAAACGAATTTTTGTACTATTATTTTGACTTATGATAATAATATGAATAGTTATCTAACAATATCATTGATATACCTTAAATTTTGATTAGTCTGTAAAAATTTAATTAAGCATCAGATCAGCTCTTGGAGTAATACTGAAATGATAAATTTATATAGACATAATTTCAAGTAGTTTGAAGATAGTGAATGTTCAATTTATCAAAAATTATTGTTCTTTTCTATAGAACCTAATAAATTCGAACTAATTTGAACGCGATCATTGTGATTTTCAATATAAAGAATGAAATAATCCTGAAATTGTTTTTAAAATAAAAAAAAATGGTAACTGCGTCTGTTGAATAAAAAAGTGTATTATATCAATTTAACATAAAAAAGTTATTCGGTTTTTATTCTTATAATTTTTATTCGTAAAACGCTACCGAAAATTCCCAAACAATAAAACTTATTTTCGGCGAAGGAGGCCATTTATAACATTCTTCTCAGTAACGATTTTCTTTCTCTTGATGGGGCGAGGGTGGGCCCCGCATAAGGGGAAATGTTTTATTGATCAGCCCCTTTTTCTCTCTCCCGCCCTGCGCCCCTCTCTCTTTCTTTCTCTTTTAGTCACGTGTTTTGCTCTGAACATAACTCAAGCTAGACAGTAGACAGTAGGCCATATTTTTTCCTCCTGAACACTGTTTTGTGTTTTTAATTAATAAAAAGAAAAATTGCCAACTCGAGATATTTATGGGTACAAGTTTTTTGATAAATTTGTAGTTTGGGTTTAGATGATTTTGTTTCACAATACAGGTAGGTTGGAACAAACGGGATGTCTCATAATATTATTTCTTTTTTTGACTCACTGAAGGTTTTTACGAGAAAAAGTAGTTATATAAATTTACCCGTTTTAAAAGAGAAAACAAGATACATTTTTAGTTATACTTGGAAAAAACAAGTACATATCCCTTTTCATTACAATTATTATTATTTTTGGAACACATGTCTCCAAAGTCTTTGAAAACTTTTTCGCAAAAACATAAATATTTTATATTGTATTACTCTGTAACAATGGGAAGAAATTTATATTTTCTGGTAGTTTTTTAACACCAACTTTCTGTTTATTCAAAAAAAGTTACGAAATAAATTACTATCTTGTTATTACAAACATAACTTGATATGTTTTATGATGACATTCTAATAGAAATTAAGATCCATTTGTATTTTCCTTTTACTTTTCATAGAAATACAATAAAGATAGGAATTTCGTCACATATATACATATATATATATATATATATATATATATATATATATATATATATATATATATATATATATTTATATATATATATATATATATATATATATATATATATATATATATATATATATATATATACCGGGTGTCAACGAATCTATTAGACAAGTCATGATTTCTAGAGTATTATGTGTATCAAAATGAGAATTGGTACAGATAAATGGTATGTGAAGGGGAGAGTTTTCGCATATTTTCCACTTTCCGGCCACTTCCGGTTTCACCGGAAATGGCCCCGGTTTTGAATTTTTAAATGGAACACCCTGTATATTTTAACATTCTTGGATTTCTGAGACAATTCTAGATCAGAATGTGACATTTTAAAAACTTTTTACGTCTACTTCATTTTTTTAGAGCCACTTTTAAAATTGCATCTAGGTGGCCATGATCGGACGCAAACTAATCTAAGGGCCTTAGGTGATGTTAAAAAAATACAATCGCAAAGTTTTAGTTACTAGTATGAAAGACACGAATAAGACAAGTTGACAAAATTACGTTTTCATTTCTATCTATTAATTTTCAAATGGCGACCCCTTTTTGACAACTACTTTTCGAAAAAAGCATTCTTTGACGAATCTAACGGTACTAATTTATTTGCGATTGGATTAGACATAAGAACAGAAATTAAATATTATTAAGCAAAATACTGGATAATTTATTTACTTATGACAAGTGCGCCATGAACAGCCATGATGCATAATAATTTGCAACTGTTTTTATCAAGTCTTCTTTGGAAAACAAAGTACTCACTTAAGTAGATAATGACAGTAACATACGCTCTAAGAACAGACGTCAAAGTTTCTTAATTTTCGTTAAGTTTAGTTGAAATTTTCGTTAAAATAATGTATACTCAAAGTGAAAAAGTGGATATGTTATTAATATTTGGAGAGTGTCGTAGAAATTCAAGAAATGCTGCAGAGTTGTATGCTCATAGATATCCGAATCGGTAACATCCAGCCCATCAGTATTTTCCGTATGTCAAGACTTGTTTTAGGCAAATAGGAAATCAAGAGGCGGAACAGAGGTTTCTCATAATGAAGAGACTGAGATTAACGTACTTGCTATGGTTGCGGTTGATAAAACAGTTTCGTTAAGAAAAATTAGTCAAGAACTGCAGATAAGTTATGAATCAGCAAGAAAAATACTGAAAAAGCATGGATATCGAGCATTTAAATATCAGTTACATCAACATTTGTATACTGAGGATGGCGATAGACGGGTAGTGTTTTGTGATTGGCTGCTTCAAAATCATACAGTTAACCCAAATTTTATCGATTTTATTCTATTTTCCAACGAAACCCGATTTACAAATAATGGTATGTTCAATAAGCAAAATACTCGGTACTGGGCACAACAAAATGAACATGAAATGAGAGAGGGCAATTTTCAAGAAAGATTTGGTGTCAATGTCTGGGCTGGTATCGTTGGAAACAGAATAATTGGGCCAATATTGTTTCAAGGTCAGTTAACAGGGGTTAGATACTTAGGTTTTCTTCAAAATGAAATTGAAAATCATCTCAATGATATGCCTTTAGCAGTTTTACGGCGAATTTACTTTCAACAAGATGGAGCACCGCCTCACAATACTAGAGAAGTTCTTAATTATTTAATAGAGCATTTTAATAATCGAATTATTGCAACCAATGGTCCGGTATGGTGGCCAGCCCGCTCACCGGATCTTACTGTGCTCGATTTCTTTGTCTGGGGATATGTTAAAGAAAGGGTTTACTATGGAGCAGCCCCAGCTACTCTTGAAATATTAGAAGAAAGAATTTTACGGGCATTTAGAAGTATAACGCCCCAAATGCTACAAAACGTGTTGAGAGAAACAATTGAACGAGCTGAAATGTGTCGTGAAAAAGAAGGAATGCACTTTGAGCATTTACTACACTAAACTTTTTAATAAATTCAGCTACTGTACTTTCAAATATTTTAAGTGCGTCGTCTAAGTTATTAGTTTATTTTGTTAGTTTTTTGTTAATTTTGTTAAATTTTTAATCCAATTCCTGTCTTTCATACTAGTCACTAAAACTCTGGCTCTAAAAAAATGAAGTAGACGTAAAAAGTTTTTAAAATGTCACATTCTGATCTAGAATTGTCTCAGAAATCCAAAGATGTTAAAATATACAGGATGTTCTATTTAAGAATTCAAAATCGGGGCCATTTCCGGTGAAACCGGAAGTGACCGGAAAGTGGAAAATATGCGAAAACTCTCCTCTTCACATAACATTTACCTGTACCAATTCTCATTTTGATACACATTATGACTTGTCTAATAGATTCGTTGACACCCGGTATATATATATATATATATATATATATATATATATATATATATATATATATATATATATATAAATTCTGAAAAAAACATTTTGTGGAGAACCAAATATGTAAAAATATATACGGTGTCCCTTAAAAAACTTTTTTTTGCTGTATTACTTCTCCATATATCACCCTGTGTAACCAAAAATAATTTTGGTATATAAACATATTATTAATTTTCTTCAGTTTTATATAAAATCCTTTTTTATTACTTTTATAATAACGTAGGTACTAGTAAATACAACGATGTAAACACAGTAAAGAAATATATCCTGCCACAAAATATTTTTGATGAATAAAGGCTTAATTTACCTCTTTACTAATTTGAGATTATTTTCATTGAATAAAAGTAAACTATGATCTTGAACAATACAATAAGCAAGCAAAATGTTAAAAAGGACTATATAGCTTAGTATTATAATCCTAATTAGTGTATATAAACGTCTTTTTATTCTGTTTCTTTCTAGTAGAGGAGATATTTAATATTTATTTATAGGTTAACTTATTCGCGGTGCTTTACCTTACTAATCTACATTTCAACGAGAACCTTATTTTGCATTTAATTCTCGACTTAAAAAATTCGTAGCTTACCCAGTATACAACCAATGCAATCTTAGTTAGAAACATCATAAATTACACAGAACAAATCTTCTTAACACAATATAGAACCCCCTGGGATCGTAAAAACGAGCTATATTTTTTACACGCATCATCCTCCAAAGAAAAAAATCCTTGAGCTCATAAATCCTACTTAAAAAAGGCCTTTGCTGGACTGTGGCCTGCCAAGGAGAAACACCCCGCTATTTTATAAGATCCCATAAATAAGTATTTACCGGGAACTTGTCATTGTCACCTTATATTCCTTTTGAAAAAAATAAAGACTTGTTATGTAACGTGAAAATTAAAAAATGCTCCTTTGTTCATATTTTAACAGGACCGTACTTGGGTGATTATTAAAAGATATTATTGCAATTTTAATTATGAACGGTTAAGGTTATATTTTTAGACCACCACTAATGATTGTATCTAACCATCATTTAGAGCTAATTTTTAATTTCATTTTGATTTATTTTAACTCGTATGCGAAAATTGTCAATTAAGTTAAGTGATCGCAAATATTCTGTAATAAATATAAAAATGTTTTCGTATCTAAAAGAGACATTTAGGATTCCTAACTAGGAGTAGAGCGTGCCAATTACACCGTACTGATCAGGATCTTAAACCAAATATTTACCATGGCATCCGCGCTTTCTAAGCACGTAAAACCAGGCCTTGTTCTAGTCGAAGTGGCTGGTTGTATGAAAAAATAGAAAAAGGATGTATTTAATATTTATATTAAAATAATCTATATAATATTTATTTCATAAGTGATTCCGATTTCTTTTTTTTTACTTGGCATCTTTGCGCGGCACCATCCAACTGGTCCAATATGCATCACTCTGTATATTGAATAAGTATCCTAAATGCTACTAGCCACATTAAATCGTTTCCTAAGTGAGTAAAGAACTCAGCATCGTTGGACCGTCCTAACTAGGTTCCTAACGGTCCTAAATATTATTACATCAAACTGAATTCAGTTTTTAATTGATAAGGTGAGCTCGCGGGACTGGTTGCACCGATTCTTGTGAAACTTTGGGGCTTAGTTACCTGGGGCCCAATGTTTATCGGACGGGTAGCTCATTTCTGCCAACACGCCCTTGGTACTTTGGGGTATTTTAGGATAAGAAATAATGATGTGATTACAGTTTCAATGTACTTTGTAGAGAGCGTTAGTAGCAATTCACCTATATCTAAAGCTTCATAAATTTTTTGTACCTCGGTATATTAAATTTCGAATTAACAATTATTATTCCTTGACATCTTTTATCCAAAAAAGTTATACCCAGTTGGTATTGCTTCGTTGTAGCCCCCTTCGAACTTTATCGAGGCTTAGGACTGGTTCATGGCGGGTGTTAAATGGCCAACACGTCAATAACAATAAAAATTTACATAGCAAAGATCTAACAATGATAATAATGTAAGAGTGAACTAGAAAAGAGCAATAAGGTTAACCTTTAAAGTTAATAGCAAACCGAAAGAGGAAAATTTTATTTGTATAATTGTTTAATTACAGTCTAAGCAAGGGTTCAAAATGACCTCAATTTTGTCGTTCAGAAAGATTAATTCAACGGAGAAAGTTGAACTCCACCCTTTCTATCATTTCTGTATCTAAGCAAAAATTGTTTGATGAATTTTGTTTTCGTCCCACAATTTTTCTTCGTTGTTTACAGGTCTGCAGTATATCATTTGATTAACATTTCCCCATAAAAAATAATCCATAGGCATTAAATCCGGTGAGTGGGGTGGCTAATTTACAGGACCTTCATTTCATGCATGAACGACATATTTTATCTAGGAGTCAGTAGAAAATCCATTCAATAAATTTGGCAAATTTCTTAGGTATATAATTGAAACCATGCTAATTTACAGGACCTTCATTTCATGCATGAACGACATATTTTATCTAGGAGTCAGTAGAAGATCCATTCAATAAATTTGGCAAATTTCTTAGGTATATAATTGAAACCATTAAATGTATTAAGTTCTAGATGTAGGAGGAGTGCTGCTAGTAGAACCCTCTAACCATTAAGACAAACATTAACAAAAAATTATAACTTTGACACCCTGTAGTTCGGAAACTATTAACTTTTCGATTATTTTACATTAGCGTTGTGACCTTTTAGAGACACCCTGTATAATTTAACTGAAAAATATTTATAGAATTTTAATATTATTGTTAGATTGAGAGAAAATATTCTCAATATTTTTTGAATAACTGCTAAATATCCGACAGTAAAAAATAAATTGGATTTTATATTGTAAAACATTCAAAACTGGAGATAACAGTTAAATACTTAAATGGATTTATTTCATGATCATTATTCTTTTTAAATGTTTTAATCAGCACGGCCCTGAAAAAATGCCTACTCTTTTCTATTCTCAACGCTTGAGAAATGGGTTCAACCGAAAAACCGAATCGTCGTCTATCCTTGTAAGAAGAAAGAACTATAAATTTCGTTGGTCGCTATCAGATAAAAGTGACACTATAGTTTCTAAAACTTAAAAAGATACTCAATTGCGACCAACCAACCGGGAAATGAGAGTGATGCGAGATAAGGATGGTTATATTTAAAAAGAAAAAGATAAGAGCAGTGTCGCAGAAAGGCGTCCATTTTGAATTTAAGAATTAATTGATATTTTCTGTAAATAATTACAACATGATGATGAATAATTTTTTAGTGGCGTCATCAAAAATTTATTTTTTGCGAAATGTACAATGTATTTCTACCACACGAATTTTTTTAGTATAAAATAAAGTAAAATTTTTCAATACAAAATCCTGATTTTTAAATAAAATCACTTAAAACGTGGTTTTAAAATTTTTTAGAAAACACAAATTTCTTGAAAATGTCTATTTTTTTTTTATTTAAGTTATAGTTATGTTTAATTTTAATACTTTTGTTAATCGATTAATTATTTTTATACTCAACTGTAACTGTTCTTTTTTCCTTTGGGATTTTTTTTGTAGCTTAAGAATAAGTGCTTTTTTATTTTTTAGACTTATTTAAAAGTGTTTTGTAATTTCTTCCAAAAAACCGTCTCTCTTCCCTTAAAATGAAGTACTTACTTATTATGAATTTACCACAAAATTGCCAAAAAATTCACCACATAATTATAAAAGAAGCTCACAAAATATTTATTTGGTGATTGAAAATTTAGACCCAAGGTTGCTTTGTGTATATTGAATTAAAAAAAATTAGAGGGATCATTTAAAGTGGGATGAAAAATTTTATAAAGTGGATCTTTTATAAAACATATTTTAAATATAATTTTAAATATGAGGCAGGTATACTGTTTATGGAAACTTTGTGTCTTGTAGAATTGAATTTCTACATACAATCCTGAATAAAAATGATGTATTATACTACACAATATTTCAAAAATCTAACAATATACAGGGTAAACCAATAAATATATACATTTTGGTACTACCACTATTTTTATATATGAAGATATTGAATGAAATGAAGATATCTATTTCATTTCAACAAAGAAAAAACTATAACTGCCAAGAGATTATCATTATGTCAGATAATCAAGCAGCCATCAGTGCGCTGAGCTCTCAAGTTATCAGGTCCAAGATGGTCTGGGAATGCCTAGATGAATTAAATCATTTGAGTAAGAATAATAAAATCAACTTCATGTGGATACCGGGACACACCGGGATAGAAGGGAATTAAATAGTAGACAGACTCGCGAGGAAAGGAGCTGAGACACCATTTGTGGAACCAGGGCCTTTCGGTGGAATCAATAGCAGCGTAATACTGGAAGAACTAAAGATAGAAGAATAAGGCAGGAGATCCAATTGTTGGGCGGAGCTGCAAGTATTAAGACAAGCGAAGATTCTTCTTGGGAACTACGACCAGAAGAGATTCAAAGAATGCATAAGCTTAAGTAAAAACCAACTCGGAGTTCTGACAGGGATCCTGACGGGGCGTTGCCACCTGAAGGGAGACCTCAAGAAACTCGGACTGGTAGAAGGAGAAGACTGCACATTCTGTGAGGAGGAGGATGCAATCTCTATTCATATCCTTTCAGAGTACAGTGATCTAGAAAGGCCTAGGATGCCATTCTTGAGAATACATCAAGTCGAAGAAGGGGAGCTAGCCACTTTGAAGTCGTCCCACATCCTAAAATTCTTGAGGGAAATGGGACTGGAGGACCTGCTCTAACCGATAGGATAACTCTTACGACTTGGCAGCAATAGGGGGCGCAATAAATCTACCAGATTGCAGTATACAAACTCCAATTCTACGCACTTACGTACATACATCTATACATATAAACAAAATTGAAGTGAACTTTACAGACATGAAAAGAAGATTGTTCGGAGTAATACAAGCAGCTTTTTTTCTGTCTGTCTGTCTGTCTATCTGGGCTAATCTTCGGAACAATTGAATAAAAATTTGCATACATGTAGAGGAAGTTAGGTTGTCTATAGTGATATAGGCTGTTTTTCTCTGTCTGTCTGTATGGGCTAATCCTTGAAATAGCTGAAGGGATTTTGACGAAACTTTATAGACATGAACACGAGGTTATCAGATGTGATATAGGCTTCTTTTTTTAATGGTTATTATTTATAACAATTGTATTTGTCTAATAGCAATTACGCTAATTTTCATGGTATTTTCACAGAAAGTTTGTTGGGCAGTATTTGATTAAAAAAAAAACTTAACAACTTTTATTTCCCAGGTATCACGCGGACGAAGTTTCCTTAAAGTTTGATTGGAAATGCCAGAATACTAAACAAAATAATAAGACTAATATTCGCGAAGTATATTTAAACATACAAAACACAAAGGTACCTTGTATTTAAGATGATTTTTTGAAAATTTCCTCATTTTGAAGATATTCTCTTTTATTTTTGGACCTCACTTTTGGTTTTAGCTTTTTTGATTTCATGAAACTATTAGATGAAGGAAGAGAGAGGCCCATTAAAAACAAATAGATGCCATTTTGTATAAAGGATTAAAAGATTTAAACGGGTTATGGACAGATGGTCAGTAAAGTAAACATTGGTTATGGTCAATCATATTGAAAGAAGTGACTTAATATATTTTCATTCGTCATATATGGGGATTAGTTTAGGGGATTCTCTGCCCATATGGTATTTATATAACCTTTTTATAATAACATCCATGTTTTTAAAACAAATTATGACTTTATTTTTACCATATAATTTTAAAAATCAATATTTTACGCGCAAGTAAGTGTCTTCATACTTTGAAATAATGCATTTTTAAAATATTGATTATGGTAGGCAAAGAAATTTCGCTGATCTGATGGATTTACTCTTTATATAAGGATTTTAAATTATGTCTGCACGTTAGTAAACGTCCACTATTTTTTTACACATGAAATTGAAATTGTTTATAATAAGTGTGTATATGGATCCAAAAATGTTGCCTTTTTTTCAGTTTTTTAAAAAAATATGTAGAAATAGAAAAAAAATGCCACACAGTCCGATATATGCCGAATACTAAATATTAATGGGAATATTAAATATACAAGACCGACGAGCAGTTATAAACTCGGGACTCTCAGAGTTTTGGCTGATTTTCTTGAAAAAAATACAACAATATCATGCCGTATTTTTGGGAAAATACAGGTATTTAGGTATGTCAAAGAATTTATGAGTGACTTTTTAATTAATTAGGGATGTTTTTAATGGAAACGTCCTAACACTAAATACATGGCCGGGTCCAGGGAGGGAGGAGTTTTGAATTAAAAAAAAAAACAGACCTCGCCTTTCTGCTGCATTAGGAATGTAGATCTCGCTGAACACTCCTCGCTAATTTTGGTAGCTTGGATCTAAGGCACATTGCTTTCGTTTGTCTTACTGTTATTTCGACCTTTTCTTTGCCCTTGTAATATCTTGTCCCTCCTCCCAAAGAGAGAGGCTGGATCCGCCCCTGGTTAAATAAAGAATTGTTCATCTATAACTATTTAACTAAACGGTTTTGAAAATCATTTCTTAAATTACTGAATTGGAAGTTTGGGATTACTTTTAGAAAATTCGCCGTCAATAGAAATAATTTATCTTTCACGAGATAGTTTGACACATTTCAACATAATGTCTACATACATTATACACAATTTGTTTTATTTTATTAGTAAGTTTCAATACTTTTTTATTTATTTTACCAAATGAAAGAAAATGATTTTTATTATTTGAAATTTTTCTTGGTAAATAAATTTAAAACTGAGGAATTCAATTTTGGTATTTTGAATTATAATATCCATATGTAGTAATTAAACAAGGTTTACTTTATTATATTAAAAAAATATGTAATACTTAGTTGCGGAAACCATAAAGAAAAACGTTTTATCAAGTAATTCCTTTAATTATGTTATTGGTAAAAGATGTTTATAATTAAACCAGATTTTTATTACTATTTATTATTATCTAGCTTCTGGCTTATTCCACCATTTTATAAAAGACTTACTGCAAAAAGGGATACCATCTTTAACAAAAACGAACTAAGAATAGGGATTATAAAAGGGTTATTAGTTACAGAGTTGTAGGCAGATGGTCAAGCGCAAACCCCCAGTGGTCAATATTTTCTATTCTCTGGTGGGGTGAAATGAAGCGTATAATAGTCTCAAGGGTTTATTTGTTATAGATAGGTCAGTGGAAGGATTAGAAAAAATATTTTTGGGTGGTTTGACTAACCAATAGAAAGTTGTTCCCTTTCAATTGAATATAATATAAAAGTGGGCTTGTCTACCGCTTTTAAATAACTGTAAGTCTATTAGATGTAATATCATTGCATTTATATATACAACATAAATATTTTCAAATTTAGAAAATGTTGTTGTTTATTTCTGTATTCTCTATACGAGTTTTAAAAATATTGAATGTGATTTTTAGTTTTACTTCAATGTATTTCTTTTTCAAGATGACGTCTTTTAGATTTAGGGTAAAAATATATGTATCTTTTATTTCTGTATTCTCTATATGGCTTATAGGCATATTGGATGTTGTTTTAGTTTTATTTCATTGTATTTCTTTTTCAAGATGGCGTCTCTTAGAATTCGGGATAAAAATATATCTTTAATAGTATCTTTCCTCTTTGGACTGTAATTTTCAAGATTGAATCGAGATCGAAATAGGTATAACCCAATTATTTAGAGATTTAAAACACCGTAAAATTGGCAAGTTCATGTTTTGTGATTATCATCATTATTGATAGAAAAATCGTCTTAATTTTTTAGAGCTATTTACCTTAAACATTGAAAAACAGCTTAGGTAAAGCTTTTAAGGTAACAAAATTAAATGCATACGTGAGATTCATACGTTCCCAAAATATAATGTCTAACATTATTATGTAAAAAAAAACAGATAAATTAACGAAACGGAACACGAAATAAAACATTTTATTTTAAATACTGATGAAAATTGTTGTCCTTTTCCCTTATAGAGAATGAGCACATTTCTGCAATTTCTCTTAAGTTATTTAAAATAATTATAAGTTTGTTTTACACAAACTGAAAAGCCAAATTTGTGCATTGCGAAGTTCTTTTACCGAACTATGTCGAGTCTTATGAATCATGTTTTGTAAAAAGCCTCATAGAAAAAAATCAAGAACAATAGATCAGACGTTGTGGAGGGCCAGTATCAATCCATCTATGAGGAAAAATAGTTTCCAAAAAGGTCTCACTAACTGAAAAATGTGACTCGGTGCGTCGTCTTGGTGGAAATATACATATATATTGTTATATTTCGACAAGGAAACATTTTCTATCAATTCAGGTATTACGTGTTTAAAAATTTCGTGAAAGGTTCCATGTTCTACTAACTTATTATTTAATCTAAAAACATGTGTAGGTATATGGTTTGCTTTCCGGATATCTGTGATGCAGAAGAAACTTTTCAGCATTTTATCGCAGCTCTGAAAGATTTTTTGATAGCAAGAAATAACATATTTAATGTACCTCTTAAAATATAATTCAGAAACCTCATAAAAGATCTCACTGGATTGGATAAAACACAATAGCCTCTCACACTTCTCATAATCACTATTCTATCATACTTCTTATAATTATCATACTATTTCAAACCTAATTAAATTCTCACCTGTCAAATTGTGATTATAATTATATAGCTTTTGTTTTCCGCAGTAGGCACAGCCTCGTTATATTTTTGCCATGTCGTTTTTATATGCAGTAATTCAGATTTACAACACTAATAAAAATCGTTTTTCTTAAAACATAATATATTTAGAGGATCTTAGAAAATTTCAGTAAGAAAGTGGACCAGAGTAGTATTTGCAAGAAATAAACTGTATATATTCTTTCCTTGTCTCTGCCTGAAAGGAGAATACATAGATAACAACCAATATTCAGGACGTTATACTAAAAGTATTATTGTTTTCAATAGTTATAGCCTACTGCAAATTTAAGTCTGAATTTTCAAAAAAATCTAAATTTTGGTTTTACTAGTGGAATAAAAAAGCTTGAAAATATTAAAAGTCGCCAAAATACCATTTTTACTTTTTCAATACCTTACATATTAAATAAAATATGAGGGGGTTTTTAAATGGAAAATTATCAATATTGCCCTGTATCTTTAAAACAGAGGGTGCCGTGAAAGTTTTGTTTATTGCATCGCTTGTTTAGCACCAATGTAGGACATCGCAAGTCCCTATTTTTAATAATAATGGAGATACTCTGGAAGTGACGAAAATTAGATACCGTATACATAATTCATCTGAAACATCACATATAAATTATAGACTATTGTTAATTTTCCGTCCTTTAATGAGACAAAAATTAAATACTAGGTTATTGTTATTGAGAAATTTAGGTTTTCTCCCACGAGAAATGAGACAAGACGAGAAGTAATGTTTTTCTCGTCTCAAGCCCATAGGATGGGACGATATTATCAGCATCGCATTTCGTCTCGTAACACCTCCAACGGTACAATTTTTTCTTGGTTCCTTTTTACCGACTTCTAAAAAAAGTAGGTTCTAAATTCGACTGAATCCTTTTTTTATGGATGTACGTCGATTACTCCAGAACAGCGGCACCGATTCGAATTTTTTTACGTTGTGTTCAGGAAGTTACTGCGGTGGTCCCATATTTGGTACAGTAAAATCCAAGATAACACTGACAATATCGCAGCCAAATAAATTAATTTTGTCCGATTTTCTCCAAAATTGGTATAAGAGAATTCTCGAGGTCGTACACAACAAATCTGAAATTATTTTTCCAAAGTTCAATATGGCGGATCCAATAAAGCGGTCAAAAAAATTAAATTTTGTTCGATTTTCTCCAAAATTGGAGTGGGGGAGTTTTCGGGGTCGCACATAACGAATCCAAAATATTTTTTAAATATGGCGGATCCAATATGGCTGACGAAAAAATCTATTTTGTCCGATTTTCTCCAAAAGTGGGCAGGAGAGTTTTTGGGGTCGCACATAACGAATCTGAACTTATTTTTAAAAAATTCAATATGGCGTACCCAATAGGGCGGATTAAAAATTAATTTTGTCTGTTTTTTTTTTTCAAAATTGATATGGAGGAGTTTTTGGGATCACACATTCACACATACGAATCAAAAATTATTTTAAATAAATTAAATATGCCTGATCCAAGATGACAGATTAAAGATTCTCCCGATTTTGTCTAAACTCAGTATTGGGAGATTTTTGTTAATATCAATTACGAATTTAAAATATTTTTTGAAAAACTCAATCTGGCGTCCTAAAAATTTTACATTTTTCGATATTCTCCAAAATTGATATAAGGGGTTGTTGAGAATGTAAATTATGAATTTAACAATATTTTATCTGGATTCAATATGGCGAATCTAACATAGCGGACAAAAAATTTTACATTTTTCAATTTTGTTCAAAGATGGGACTGAATCGTTTTTGATAATGTAAATAGTGAATATGTTAGGTGCAATATGACGGTCTGGAAATTTTAAATTTCCGGATTTCATCCAAAATTGGTACTAGGAGGCTTTGAAGGGTTTAGATTTAGATAGCCAAACAGTATAATATGAAGATATCTGTGGAGAAAACCAAAGCAATGGTAATAGCAAAAGAACCGGTAAGATGCAAACTAATGGTTGATGACAAACATATCGAACAGGTTGGGAAGTTTAAATACCTAAGAGCACATATAACAAGTAACAGGGCAGTAACGGAAGAAGAACGCACACAGACCAACAAAGCGGCCTTGATATCAGGTCAACTAAGAGACATAATCTGGAACAATAAACATATGACGGTTGAGAGCAAAGCAAGAATTTACAAGGTCTGTGTAAGACCGATACTGACCTACGGCGCAGAAACAAGAAATGAAACCACAAAGACAAAACAAATTATGAGAACCACAGAAATGAAAACGCTGAGAACGATCACGGGAACAAGTTTAAGAGATAGAATAAGAAATGCAAAAATACGCTAGGACAGCGGAGTGGGGGATGTTGTGAAGTGGGTTCGAAATCGTCGTAGGCAGTGGAGAGACCACGTGGAACGAATGGACGATGACAGACTAGCAAAAACCGTGATGAGAGAGAAACCAAACACCAAACGGTCGCCTGGACGGCCCCCAAAAGATGGAAAGACAGCTGGATTTCGACCTCAAACGAGGATCGATGAGGCATTGTATAGATAACAGAACTTGGTTCTACCTAGAAGAAGAAGAAAGATTAAGATAAGATAAGATAAGATTAAAGTAAAAATATATATTTTTTTAATTCAATATGGCGAATTCAATATGGTGGGTTGAAAATTTTACCTTATTCGCATTTATTTAGATTTGGTATTAGGGGATTTTCGGGGTTGTGTATTACGAATATGAAGTTAATTTTTTACAACTATGTGGGACTAAAAATTTAAAATTTTCCTCTTTTATCTAAAATTGATATTGCGGGGTTCTTGGGGCGTACACATCAATATGCAGTATAAAATATATCTGGTTAAGAAATTTACGTCTCAAGTTCATTAAATACCGATATTGGAAGGTTTTGGGGCTTATATTACCAATCTAAAATTAATTTTAATACTATGACAGACTAAATATTTGTTTGATACAATTTTACTGGTGTTTGGAGAATTCTAAGAATCAAAGAATTTTTAGTGGTTCATTTTAGGGTGATTTATAACTTTGGATAAAATGGGTACTTTTTTGTCACCTTGGAGTCATTGCGAGGTACACTTATCTCGATTAGTACTTAGTTCAAATAATTTATGGATATCATAATGAATTCAAAATTGAAAATCGAATTTTTATAAAAAAAAAATTGAACTGACTTCTAAAAGTGCGCCAAAAAGTAAAAAATAACTATAAATTTGAAATTGAAATTTTTGAAGTCGGCATCAATTTATTTCTAAATGAAATAAATAACTACTAATATATACAAATTATGGTAATAAAGCAATTACAAATAAAGAATTTTTAATTTGTTTATACGAATCATATTTTGTCAGGTATTACTTTGGCGCCGACTTCAAAGATTTCAATTTCATAAAAAAATGTATAGTTGTTTTTTACTTTTTAGCGCACTTTTAGAAGTCGGTTCAATTTTTTTATAAAAATTTTATTTCTAATAAAGTTGATTGAACTGCTGTATCTTGTTATTATATCCCTCCAACTTCTCTTCCATTTTTGCCCCTTTTACGCCTTGCAAGTGAAAATCAAATATATTTCGAACATTGACACCTTTAAATTACTTTTAGAATTGTTTTTATAATTGACCCTATTGAACCAGAATCCCCGCCATTGTCTAACTAACTAACCATCCCCGGGGTGAAAAAGGGGTCGCAGACTTTAAATCGTTGTCCGCTATAAATTCACTGGTACGGATGGGATCTTTGTCGCAAAGAGGCAAGCCGGCATCTGTAGATAAAGTTGTTTTAGCTGCAATACGACATTTTAATTCTGACATTTGTTTACCCGAGAAAAAGATGCATGTCCTAGATTGGAGAGGATAAAGTCCCCAAGCGCGCGGATTTCGACGAATTCCACGTTCTTTATCCTTTTATGAAAGTACAACCTTGTTAGTTTAAAATGTTTGCCATTCTTTGCGTTATAGATACTACGAGTAATAACAACATTAAATACTTTTGCAGGAGAGCATGTGAATATTGACTTTATTCAATATTAATTAATCTGAATCATATTTTCCAACTGGTTTTAAACTTTTATTTTTGAATAATTTTTGCTTACGAATTATGATTGTGATCTCACCCTTTTAAAGTTTAAAATTATTTATAGATTTCCAATACAGAACTGATTTTTTCAAATGTATTATCCATTAGGAAAACATAAAATTGTCGGGTTTCAAGTTATTCATTAAAAAAATTGAAAAACTGTGATTAAAGAGCGTATGCATATTTTGTTGAATACCAGGTATGGCTATTTAATTATTACCACCTTCCTCTATCCCTACAACGCTACATGTGATTTTTTCATTGTTTGAAACAGTGCTCGAAGTCTTCTTCTGTGAGTTCCTTCATGATACGTGTTGCATTTCTCTCACACCTTTAACGAACTAAAGTCTAGTCCCTTTTAATACAGATTTGACAGATAAAAGTCACATGGTGCAAGGTCAAACCAGTAAAGAAAATGGTCTAACATTGAGATATTGTACTTGGCTAAAAACGTTTTGACAGATAATGCAGAATGAGCTGGCGCATGATCTTGATGGGAAGCCTATGACTTGAATGAATGAATGAACGAAGGTGGGGATATTGATCATCGATGCCAGGCCTCATTGAGCCCTTTACATCTTTCTATTGCTACAGGTTATTCAAGGCTGATCGCCTTGGCGAATCCAAGCAGGTTCGTTAATTGAACTTGCAGAACTACTTCCTCTAACGAAATTGTGTCTCCAAAATGTCTCCGTTGAGTGCTGGGTACTCTCTGAGGACATGGTCAACAGTTTCATCCTCCTCCAAATACCATCTGCATATCGGGTCGTGTGCAATACCGATCTTATGAAGAAGGCCCCTGAGGTCATAATGTCTTGTCAACAATCCCACCACAATTCGTAGCTCTTTCCTGCCTAAAGAGAGAAACTGCCTAGTAAGTCGTACACTAAATTCAGTTATATGTTCCTTGGTACCCCTCATTCTAGGAGCTCTTCTCCAAAATTCAATAAATTTGCTTTCCAGCAACAATTTTAATTCCCTTTTTCCAACGGCAATTGGGATCCCAGGTTTGTCAGACAGACGGTCCAATTCCTCATTCCCGCGTATACTCGAGGTACCCGGGACCCACACGAGTCTGATTGTGCAGCCGTTTCTTGTCAGACTCTTGAGTACATCCTTGTACTCAGACACTAGTCACTAAGTTACGACACTGGGCTTCAATGCCATTATCGCACCCTTATTGTCAGAGCATATGTTTATTACCCTACTCTTGTTTATGTCCCCCCATAACTTGTTTTTCTCCAATTCGGGTAATTTTTATCATTTTCTTTCACAAAGCTGAGCAAGAACCTCAAGGGAGGTTTTTTAATTGTTTGACCTTCAGGATCCAGTGAAGGTACATAATCCCATGAATATCGGTCGTCAATCATATTCAACATCTTATCTGCCATTTTGGGAACGCTTAAAGCACTCAAAACAGGCGCCCGTGATAAAGATTCATTGCCATACACTTCTTGTAATTAAATATAATTTTTTTTAGTAGTTTTTCCAAGATTCATGTGAAATTTTACGACAATTCGTTGTTCTGTCACTACTTATTTTTTAGGCAAAACAAAAAACAGGTATTATACAATCGAAGCTCACGGCCAGACCGATTGGCCTACAAAAATGGGGACCGCATTTGAAAGAGAAGGCTTCACGCTATACAACTGTTGGTTGTTTGCCCTTGGCGCATGCGTACTTCTTCTGTAAAAGCATCAGTCTCTTTATTTTAAAGCCATACTTCGTATAATATAAAAATCTACAGTAGTGTTTTTATGTATCCACCTTTTTTTTTCCTTTTTTTCATGTTAAGTCTGGGACCGTTTTAGGATAAGGACAGAGAAAATAACTAACGTATAAAATTAATAATAGTATCTAATCATTTTATCGAAGTGTTCTGGATTGTCTACACACTTTCGAGACATCTTACAATATCAGTCATTCGATTCCACTCACTAACTTCGACCGACTAAACTCTTTTTTTTTTTGGAGGAGGGGAAATCTTGCATAGACACCTACACGAAATGTGTAGGTAGTGCCGGATTCCTACCGGCTAAAACCCCCCTGGACTTAAGGTCCCCACGATCTCCTTCTATTTGCTATAGTGAAGCTATAGCCTACAGAAATGCACTGTGAGTGTCCCATTGGTTTCCGGGCCGAAGTCTTATAAACCTCCGATCGTCACTCATTGGTGTTTCCACTCCAGGTGCCGTTGCACCTATTGCTTCCCACCGCCTCACATTTCGCATTCAATGTAAGGTAGATTTCGCTCCCATTGGCTCATCTTTCTCTCATTACCTGAAATATTATTCTGACCTGGGCTTCATGCTCCCTTCTTTTTCAGTGCTATCCTTGGGATTCCTCCACGGGATTTGCTTACCTTTCTGTCGTGCTTCTTCCTTTTCTTTGGACTTCTTTCTTCCCTCTTCTACTTCTTTCTTCCTTTTCTTTCTTCTCTTCTCTCTTCTACCTGATATTCTGGATTCTTCCCGGATTCTTTACCTAGAGTTGCATTCTAGGTCTTTTGTGTTTTCTTGCGGCCACTTCTGGGTCGTAATCCACTGCTTGTCTTATCAGTGGATTGTCATGCTCTTCGGCTTTTTGAAAGACTTTTGCAGCCTTTAGTCTTAGGACTTCCCGTAAAGGGGTACATCTCATTTCTCTTTTTATCTGTTCGTTCCTGACAAACCACGAGGCGTTTAAGGCCATTCTTAATACTATGTTCTCCTGGGCTTCCAGTCTTTTAATGTGTGATTCTGCAGCATAACCCCATGCTGCAGATCCGTAGGTCAATACTGACCTAAGCACTGTTTTTATTATCGTAAGTTTATTTCTCCAACCCATTTTGCTTCTTCTATTCAGCAGTGGGTAGAGTTGTCTTCTCGGCATTTTAAATTTCTTTATTGCGGCAGTGGTGTGCTTTTCCCAGCACAATCCTCTGTCCAATATCACTCCAAGATATTTGGCTTCATTAGTCCACTCGACTTGTTCGCCATCTATATCTATCATCTCGCCCGGTGGTCTCCTTCTCTTTGTCAGGAAGAGCGCTTGACTCTGACTAACCCCTCTGCTTTGTAGCTGCTTATATACTGCTTCTACATTTTTAGAGAATATTCGAAGGGGGGTTGGGACTTCGTATATAGTGGGTCATCCCTAGAGATTCCACATGTGGTGTTGCCAAGTTGTGCAAAATTTCCTTAATTAGGGGAAAACGTAGATTTGGCAGTATCCCGCCCCTTTATTGTTTTAACAATACAAATATTCCACGTGCATTCTTGCGGTTTCTCTAAAAATTACATCTAATATTAAAAAGATAGTTTAGTTTCGGTTTTAGCACGCCAAAAAGGGTAAGATTTAGTCGATTTTATTTTAGACACATTTTATCTGTTGTACAGTGCCTTCAGTGAATAATGATTTTTTATACAAAAGGTTTTATCATTGATGATAAAATAAGTTGATTTCTTTTACACCAATAATGGAATTTTTCTATTGCAATTTTCTAAATTTAGTCTACAGTTTCAGATTTTAAATAGTATTATTTAAGGGGTAACTAAAATAAATATCTTCTTTTCCAAGCTTCTGAATTTTTTTCTCGAAAATTGAGTCTTCGTTTTCGCAACATTATCCAATAATGAACGCTGGCGAATAAGGAAAAGTGCGGAAAGAAAAGGCGATAAGTATAATTTAATAATGACTTATAGCTCTAAGCCTACGGATTACAAGAACCATGATTACCGAGGCATCGTAAATTCAGGGATTTGTCAATTTAAAACGGGGTTAAATAATTATTTATTACTTAGTCGATAACCCTCTACTTTAATTTCAGCAGTTTGCTCCCCGTTTTGAAGGAACGCACACGCGGTGGTTTTAATATGAAATTCTTTTAGATTATGTTTTGGTCTCCATATATTAGTTAATCAATTATATATTCAACATTTATACTTTAATTAATATTTTTTGTTTTGCTACACTGGTATTTGTTGTAAGGTGCCGAAAGCTAGAGGCGGCACCAGCAAGCAAAGTGCCAAGCTAGCCCCTATGTCGTAGAGTAAAGGTGGGTATTTTTAAAGAGGGCGCCACAGAGTTTTGCCGGGTAAACACAGAAACCCCCTCACGTTGTCGCTTGGGCCTAGCGTTCAACTTTGCTCTCAAAGCGCTAAACAAAATACTAAAAATTAAAAAAAAAAACTCAAAGAATGATATACTAGTTCTACTCTTTATTCACTGAAAAAGATATTCGTAAGGCTGGATCTAATTGTTATTTGATCCAGTGGGTGGATCTGGACTTTTCTATGCCCAGAAGGTGGATCTGAGTATTCTTCTACCCCGAGGGTGGATTGCTCTTTGTATCCCTAAGAGTGGGCACCGATCTTCTAGGGTCAGACTGGTTCCTTCGTTGACTCGTGCAAACTGCCCGAAATCCCTGTTTCCAGGTTTATCCCGATAAAAAAAGCATAACCGCTAACCTGGCAGAAGTTACGGTACACCAAAACTCAACAAAATTACCGGGATATCTTCGACTTTCCATCTCAGAATCCCAAAAATTTGGCAACTAAAAATTGAGATGGAGTGCAGCTGCTTCGGCCGATGCAAACCAGGAAAAAATGAAAAATCAAGGGAAAACGGCCTCTCTTTATAACCATGGCCCTGCTTGCGCACTAATCGACTTCGGTTAGGTGCGTTCAATTAGCACATGTGAAAGAAATGACAGCTCAAAATGAAAGACACTGGGCAACAACAGTCGGCTGCAATGCATTAGTTAGTTAAGTCAATTCGTTAATCATTAGCATTTTCCACTTAAACAAGAATAATAAATCTAATAAGTATCCCAGTAGTTATTTTAAAATTTAAGAAATATAAGATCTATCTGAATACAAAAAAAAGGTAGCAATAAGTTTGATATTGATAAGAAAATACCTCAGCACAGTGTAGTGAAATACCATAGTAGGACAAAATAATGGCAAATAAAATTAATCGAAATTGTACTTAATGAAATGCTGTTCTGGGAAATACTTAAGGAAAATGATACTGTGTTGCCCATAACGAATTTGCAAAATGAGGTTAAATTAAATAAATTAGCTATGAAAATTGTATTCTTAGATGTGATGCTGCAAGGCAATACGAGAATGAGGGAACGATCTCGTCGCGGCTCGACATCATAGTCGAGAAAACACCTGATTAACACTTTATCCTGCGACGACATGAGAATAATAAAAGATCTTCTCAGTTGCTTTTCTTGATTTGATTAAAAAAAGCGCAAATTTATGAAATTTTATATAATATAGAAGCTTCTATGAGCATGAAATTTATTATTGTAAGTAAATTTAAGGGTTATCTGGAGAGCATCTCGTAGAGTTTAAGAACTTGAGAACTTCTACTAAAAAACAAACAGAATATGAATATTGGGAGTACATTTAAAATATAGAACAGAAATCTAATACTGATCCTAACAGATTTTGGGGTACTATATAAACTCAAAAAAAGGGGTCAGGTATTCCCAAAGAGCTCACCTATAGAAAAATGAGTTTCTCAGGTGATTTTGAAGTTGCCAATGCTTTTGCACAGCTTTTTCAATCTGTTTTTGAAGTGAATGACAATTGCTCAAATCCTATTGAACATTGGGGTATTTTTGAGTTTCCTAAAATAGCAGAACATACTGTAAAGGACAGTATAAAAAAAATTAAAAAAGGGTGTTGAAACTGATAATATTCCTTCCTATATATATATATATATATATATATATATATATATATATATATATATATATATATATATATATAATGCATGTGTGGATATTTTGACCAAACCACTAGTTGCTTGGCTTTTTCTTTGCTTACAAATTAATGAGAGCTTACCTTTCAACAAGGCCAGGTGTTGTTCGTGTGGGAGGGAAACTTTCAGTGAGCTATTTGGCAATTTTTTGAGTTCCACAAGGGAGTAATATTTCACCATTGCTTTCTCAATGTTTATAAATGATCTGCCTAATTATTTGAGTGAAGGCTCCGAATGTTTATTGTTTGCTGATGACTTTAAAATCTTTAGAGCGGTATCTTCTTTCTTGGACTATGTAAGACTACAGAAAGATCTTAACAGCGTAGTCTCATAGTTTTCGAAAAATGAAATGTTTTTAAATATTTTTGAATTGAATATAATATTAACAGTAAAAAAATTAGAGTTCATCATGCTTTGCGGCTAGGTTTGAATTTTCAAAATTCCATCACCGACTTGGTGTAATAGAAGTGCTTAGCTTCATTTTGAAAAAATATCTAGATCGTATGAAAATCGAGGAGTTAATTGATTGAAGTCACATTGTGGTACACTATGTGTTGTGGTAAAGAAAATCACAACATTTCTTTAGTGACTCTTTACTTTAGTTAAATTCCATGAGTAATAAGAGAGGGAGTTTTAAATTGTACTTAGTGGTAGTGTAGCGCAGGGCAATATTTTACACCTAAATGCAGTAGCGGAACACAACGATTTTCATACACTCTACTAGACGACTCTCAGAAGATTTGTCCCAGTTGTACGAATTTTGTCATTGTAGCTATAGTTTCAGTTATACCAGAATAAACATTTCAGTGATATATTTTTGACAAAAACCAATTTTTGATTTTCTTTATCCGACTGTTTTCGGTTCATTGCTTCTTTTGTTTGGATTTATGTCAGTACTGAAATGCCATTTTTCGCAAAGTTGTGATGATTCAGCTCAGATTTTATCATTAGTTACTCTTTATGGACAACTTGCTTGCTATCAAATATAAGGAGAGATGAGCTAATATTCTTTAACCCATGATAATATTTATTTTAAGGACGCTGCACAGGGGGGAAAATCAGACATAAATTTTAAAGTATCTGAAAATATATTTTTTTTATTTATGCAGGACAACGCATTCTAACGGTACACTTCGACAATACCATAATTCATGACACTAAACTTAAGGACCCTTACCCACAATGCCCAAACCTATAAATCCACTCCCGATCCGACAAACCTCAATTTCGTCAACCCTGAACCCGTGAACCCAAAACCCCATACCCATAAACTCCAACATTACGCACCCCATACCTTATAGGTTATAAAGTCTAAACCCACGAACCCCAATCTCACAAACCCCAATTTTGTTAAACAAAAAGCAAACTCGAGCACTAGCGCGAGAGTTCCACAGGTTTATGGTTCATGGAGTAGGGCAGGTGTACCATTAGAATACGTTAGTATTCAAGTATTGAGTAATTTGAAAAAAAATATCCAGATCCTTTAAAATTTGTCCTTTTTGCCCATTTTTCCCCACTGTGCGCTGTAACGAATTTATAACTGGTTGACTGAAGTGATCTAAATTTGTAGGTACATGAGAGAAAGGCCTTAGTGTTAAGATGTTTTGATAAAATATAGCTTAGTGATTTCATGGGAACAAAGTAGGCTGGTGACAGTACTAATAACTGGTCACTGCAGGGTAAGGAAACATCTACACACAATGGGCATCCTTAATGAAGAACCAATATGTAGATTATGTGACGAAGAGGATGAAACAGCCTCACACATTATCTTCAAATGCTAAATTTTAACCTATTGAAGACACCTTCAGCGATCGATCAATCTGGAAGGCTTAAATCCAAAAGACAAACTAGTAAACTGGCTGCTAAACCTGAACAAAACAATTAACTTGTTCACTTAGAAGAGATATAATAGGCATAAAAATAAGTTTCAAGGCTGCAGTGTAAGGTTTCCTTAATTCTGGCCTGCTATATCACTCAATCGACCAATCAATCAGTCGATTTTATGGACCTCACCCACAGTCTGTTTCTTAAACTTCGTCTCCTTGAGTTTCAATATCACCATTACTGCTCAATGAATTCACGAAATAGACTATAGAAATGTTCACCAAAAAAATGTTATGTTCATGTCAAAAATGCCATATAAATAGAAACTGCTTTCCAGAAAAAGATGGAAAGCAGTTCTGAACAAATTGAAAAACGTTATTATAAATGCCACCGCAATAAAAATGTAAAACAAAACCATAATTCACAATAACGCGCACCCCATTTGCGAAGATTAGCATTTTAAAACCAGACACCTTGGCTTTAAGGAGCTATATGCGTTTTGGGGGAATAAGGCCACGAATACAGGGCAGGATTTTATGCGCTTTAAAGTTAGCTTAACCGAAATAAAGCTAAAGGGTGCTTTAATTTCCGAAATATTATATTAAGTTGCTACACGAGAATATATAGAGAAATCGATAATCGAACTCTTTTCTCAGGGGTTTCCGCAAGAAATAGCAAATCATTCAATATTTCCGCGAGACAAAAAGAATAGGTCTAAATTTTTTAGTGCTGTGCTTTATGAAAATAAAACTGGTTTCTAAATTACCATAAAATAAAAAGGCATAAATATTCTAAATTATCTGTAATTTAACTTAATAGGTTTTAATGCATTCTAGATATATTATATACGCTTAAAATAATTTTATGAGCTTCAGTACACTTGTTTATTATATGCTCAGGATCAACTTCTGAGAAAGTTATGGGTGTAAATCAATTCTCACATGAAACGAATACAAAAACTTCCACATCCAAAATGATTCCGAAACGTACTAACTACTAAAAATGGGTAAAGTATATGATTTTTAAAGTATCAGTATATTTTATAGTTTAATTGACTCAGTTTAATTTAGGTGAAATATATCCAAGTTTCATCTATAAAAACAACCAAACTTACTTATCACCATTAAAATTTGTACTTTCAACATAACTTTTCTGATATTTGTGTTTTAAAATAAATTGTTTTGTCTTGATTGAGAATCAAGTTATTAATTAGGAAACAATTTTCAGAGTTTGTCAGTAGTTAGTGCAAATGTTATCTGCATAATTTAATAACGAACTATATTGAACAAAATCTAAATTGGGTAGACCATTAATATGTACCCAAAACGGCAAATATTCAGTTACAATTTCCCATGAAACTTCTTCCTCAAGGTGTTCCAACTCCGATCTCCTGCCTTTAATGCCATATTAATGTAACTTTTACATGTTATAAGTTAAGCAATCATAAGCTTTACACAAGTCTGGAGATGTACCCAAAATCCCTAATATTTAAATACGTATATATATATATATATATATATATATATATATATATATATATATATATATATATATATATATATATGAATCGTCTGAAAAAAAAAGAAAATACCAAATTAGTCCTTGTTCAAGTGCCCATGGTCGGTACCGAAATCACTTTGATCGGTAACAAATTTTCGGATTTTTACCCGATTTTTTACCTTCAAAAATTGATTTTTTTTTCATATGGCCGTCATTTTGTTATTTTTTTTATAACGTTTATACGAAATCGTGCCAAGCATCATTACACTATTTCTAATATTTATTGTAGTGTGGCTTCAAGTATGCCATATTAAAAAATCAAATTATAATAAATTTGGCTTAGGTTTTTGACATCTTATTTGTCATTTACATCATTTTTATGTCTTTTTATATGTATAATTTTTTGATTATCAGTTTATGATAATTTCTGTCTGTATCTAAAATGTGGGTGTTTCCAAAATCGAATTCATGCTTAGTTGTTGGCTCATGTTTATGTAAAGATGTCGCTGCGTTTTTAATATACTTGTATCCATTAATTCTATTCTCAATATATTGTGTCGTCATGCTAATGTATTTCTTAGGATAGCTTATGCATGGGATTGCATATATTACCTTAGATATTTTTTTGGTGGAAACTTTCCTTTTTAATTTCATATAAAATGATCCCACTAAATTGTTCGCCCTGTGGCATACCGTTTTGTTATATTTACCTAAAATATATTTTATTGTTTCTGATAGTTGGTTTGTATATGGTAATTATCGTATATAAACCAAAAGTTGATTTTTTCAAACGAAATTCCCCATTTTTTATTGCAGAAATGAGAGTAAAAAAAAATTTCTATCCAACTGTATAAATAACTTCAAATTACCTACAGAGGACATTTGAAAAATTTGTTGTGCTTCAAACCTTCAAGGTCAGCAGTTAATATTTGAGTCATAATATACAAACTTCACATTAAGTTTACCTCAAGATCTTAAAAAAAAAACATGAATAATTCCATTATTTTTATATTTTAACCTTTAAATAACCCCTGTACGTGAACCTTTCTCATTGGCACGTACAGATCGCTTTCGAAATCATAAATTCTCATCAGTACAGGGTAGGCAAACCCATCTAATCACAGGAAAGTAAATCTTGTAAGCGAATTAAACAGGAAGTACAATTTAAGCAGTGCCATCTTTCAGCATTCAACGCAAACTTAATAGCTTAATCTATAAGAGATCTATATATAAATTTTTGTTTTAAAATACGTAGGGAAAAATTGTCCTTTACCTTTAAAATTTACTATCCTAGAAGGTTCTCGAACATTGTGATTTTACCAAACCCTGGCAAAATCATATCTGCTTTTAGATAAAAATCAATTTATTCACTGAAAAAGTTATCACAACATATGTTTGTGAAATACTAGTCTATGTATTTCTTTTGCTCAACGTGTGGTTGTTTATTATAAGAATTATGGCATTTTGCGAAATTAAACAAAAGTATCATATGATGAAATTCGAAACGCAGGCGAAATAATAACCATGATTTTCGAACTACAAGTGGAAAATACATATATATATATATATATATATATATATATATATATATATATATATATATGTATATATATATATATATATATATATATATATATATATATATATATATATATATATATATATATATATATATATATATATATATATATATATATATATATATATATATATATATATATATATATATATATATATATATATATATATGTATATATATATATATATATATATATATATATATATATATATATATATATATATATATATATATTTAGTATTATTGTGATTTAAACATTTGTATGCTGCTTACTGAATCTCATTTTATCCGTCTTAATATCATAATAATGAAAAATGAGAATAATTTCTGAATTAGATTCTTTACAAATATTCAGTGGCGTAACTAAGAGTATGTGCGTCCTCCGCAGGTTTTTGAATACTCACTACTCTTTTACACCCGTCCTGATCCTCCGTATTTATTCATTTTCATCATGGGACTTGAGGGCGCCCCTGAAACGGTTACGCGGAGCCTGCAGGCTCGTTAGTTACACCACTGCGAATATCCATCCACATTTATGGTTTTTATAAATTATATTTTTTCTCTACTTTCGATCTTTCTTCCTATAATAATTATCATTTATTAGATATTACCAATTTTTCTTGTTACTTGATTTAGATCAATTCCGATTTGTACAAGAATGTCGATCCTGTATTAACATTATTATTACCAAATATTCTAGAGACATTAGTGGTGAACATAAAAAACTAAAGCATGATACACTTTTTGGTTGACGTCACAGTCTGTCGGGGGACTCCACTTGTCAGTATCACCTTTCTAAGACAATACAACATGTAGTGTTTTTCATTTTCTTTATATTACCCTTGATGGTCGTAAAAGCATTTGCCATGACCGAAGTTTTATACTAGTTTAGATTGTGACTGTTGTAAGTTATTAGCTTGCAGGGGCGTACTATTTATGAGGCTGCCTAAGTATTTATAAAATAATTTTAAAACTAATTTTAATTTTTACTTTTTATAGTATTTTTCGAGAAATTTCCGAGTTCTGAAAGATTTTCTTGCTGTAACGATAATTATAAACTTCAGTAACGGGAGTCGGTTGTCATATTTTTATGTCCTTCTTATGTTACACGGAATAATAGTCTTGCAACTCACCGTAGCCCTGAACGGTTCGCAAACTTTCAACCCCTACAATCCTGGGTGTTTCTTCCTGACACCGGCGATGGATTCATCAGTAGGTCCGCCGGTGTTTTTCCCAGACACCCTTTGAAATACTTTCAATAACGTCATTTTTAATATTTGATTTTTCTTGGCGTCCGAAAATATTTGTGAGATGTTCCCCAAGTGGTTGTTTCTACATCACCGTTACATTACCGCCTCCCAAGCTTTGATCGTCCTGATCAATCCCTTGTAATCTCAAATTATATAGAAAGCTCCACGCCTGAAAAACTGTAGAAATTGCCCCTTTAGTGGTCTTTCGGGTTTCAGTGCTAGAACCAGCACTACAATGCACGCAACCCTGTGCCGCATCATCCCACTTGTGCTAGAACCAGCACTACAATCCGCGCAACCCTGTGCCACTTCTGACACCAATGCAATTCACCGTAACCCTGAATGGCTTGCCAACTTTTGATCACTAAAATCCCGTGTGTTTCGTCCTGATACCATCGGTGGATTCATCAGTGGCTCCGCCGTACTGTCTATAATTTCTATATCTATAGCAATACCCCATATCTGTAGTCTGTATATTCAAATTCATTCTGGACAATTGTCTTGTAGAGTAATACCTTATTATTTAAGGATAATTTTGATTTACGACCAATTAGTTTAACTGGAGTCCTAGCTTTTGGTGAAAATATATTTTTTCCATGTTAATTTTCGGTCTAGATGCTTGCTGATGTATTTAACACCATCGGCTTGTGCGAATGGATAGTTATTGAGCTTTATTGGTAGATATATTTTTCTGTGTAAAGTAAGGGTAGATTTTAGTTCATTTGATGTGCCATTTCTTTAGCCAAATTTGAATTTTGTTCAGATTCGTTTTCAGTTGTTTAGAAGCCGATACAGGATCAATATAAGATGCCACGATTGCTGTATCATCATGTTGTTTGCAAGTCTGCAGTATACAGAAGATATAGTATTGAGTACGCTTCCTTGGAAAACGCCTAAATGTATAGGATGTAGACTAGTGCATTCTCTTCGTTACTTCATCAGGAAGTGTCTATCTAATAAATAGGTTTTAAGTAATTGAAAGTGAGGATAAAGGAGAGATATCTTCCTTTTGACTTGTAATCCTATATACCACACCTTGTCAAAAACTTGGGATATATCGAGGAAGACTGATGAATAGTTATTTTGGCATTCTAGTCTTTGTTCACCTAATTAACTAATCTATGCACTGGTTCTATGTTCCTGTTCTTGTTACAAAATGTGAACTTGATGATCTGGCATTATTTTTCTTCTACTATTAAATTTAGTTTTTTGACGTACATCTTTTCAAGAACCGTATATGAAGATACATATTCTGGCTTTTTCCATGTTTGGGAATTATGATGATTTGGGCCACATTTTGAGTGCAAGGGAAGTATTTTATACACAGTATTACATTAAATATGAATGGTAATAGTATCATTTATTTAGCTGACAGTTCTGGAAGGATTTGTCTAGAGATTGGATGAAATCCAGATGCTTTTAATATTGATTTCTTTCATTATTGTGTGAACTTGTTGTGGGACCTATTCATCTGTAATGGTCTCTCCTGGAAGTCTGTTATGTCGGTTTCCTCTTCTGTGATTAGTGCAGAAGAAAAGGGTTTAAATACGTTTTCTAGATGTTTTAATAAAGATTCAGATTCTTATTTGTGGTTCCAGGGCCATGCATTATCGTCATTTGTAATACATCGGCTAAGTTGCTGACTTTTGAGTTCACTAGTGGCCTTTTAAAGTGAATAGTTCATGGTTTCGGTTTGAGTTATGCTTTCTAGGTATTCTCGAATTCCCCGGTTTTTGGAATACTCAGCCCAAATTCTTTAATACCACACGACAACACCTAAATTCATATAGCTCCATTTTCTAATAGTTGCTTGCCTATAAGTAATTATGTTAAGTACGATAATAAGATTAAAAAAGGTTGTTCAGTTTTGTAATAAAAACTTCAACAGACTGATCCACTAAAAGATTTTAAGTCACCTTACGAAAGAGCTGCTCTCCCTGAAGAGAAAATAACTATAAATAACAGAAGGACTATTGACAGGATATCAACTTTATTTAGCTACTATAAAAGCTAGATCTTCCATTTAGTCAGTTTTTGTCTGCTTGTGCAAATGTTTGGAGTACATATATCACCAGTTCAACAGCTACATGGACAATTACTCTTTTAATCGTGTACTTCTCAGTCTTTAAAGTTGAATTGTTTTTAATTAAAATAGAATAGATTTTGAATCGTTTCATTCTCATTACGTAAATTAATTAAATATTGTTTATTAATTGATCATAGAGTTTTGTTGAGACACCACTGTCCTATACTTTTATTGTCTCTCTCACTCGATATGACGCCTATCGCCCGACTTTTTCAAAGTGAGACAATTTCTTTGTTTCGATAGTCGGAATGCCACAACTGATTGAGAAGGGAATTGGGGACTGGTAATTTTTCTTCTTGGACTCCCGATAGACTCGCTAGTTTAATTGATGGTATTTATTTCTTTATAACTTTAACTTGTTAAGTTTTTTCTTATTCTCGTATTAAATAGTTTCTCTATTACTTTTTGCATTCTGTTATAGATAAACAAACATATTTTTCTTTTCGTGATGAATTATGTGGAAGGAGAAAAATTTAACTGCTTTTATTTAATACTGAGTTTATTGATTTTATGAAACTCTAGTCAAAAAATAAAAGAATTAAACCCTTAATTTACTATCGTGGCCTTTTTTAAATCGGTCCAGATTAACAGAAACCAGGATGTTCCAATTTAAAAAAACTCACTCAAATATTTCCAAAAATTTGTGAGAAAACTATCGGATTCGAAGGGGGGTAAATCGACTTTGACCTTGATGCTGACCTGCAAGTTGTTTTTCTTTCAAGTAAAAACTTTCATTTTTTATTGCTGGAAAGTACGGAGTATGGAATATTTTACGGAAACACATAAATGTCATGGGGGTGCCAAATGTTATCCGAATTCATTTGAGGTCAAATGTCCTTTTTTGCATGAATCAGTGTGTAATCGGCCGTTAATTCTGAGATTAAGGAAGGGCATTGGAGAAAAATTATAAGTACAAAAGTTAAATGGCGTATTTCATGTTGATGTTAATGTTGAGCATTAAAAACTGATACAAGTCAAGTATTGTGTAAAAAAAGGATAAAAAAGTGGTATTTTAAAAATATTTTCTAAGCTATCAGAGGTGGGTAAAATGGTTGACCATAAAAATTTCAGTTCTTACCATTTATGAATTAGAAAATAAGGATTCCTATTTAAAAAAAAACAATTTGACCTTGAGATGACCTTTAAGGTCAGTTTTAAGATCACAACTAAGCTCACTGTTGGATCTCCTCTTTGTATCCTATGACTTTCGTATTGAATATTCTTTTCTATATTACAAACTTTGGGAAATATTTTGGGGGCTTTTTTAAAACAAGACACCCTATATATGGGAAAAATATAACTGTTGTAAAGAAAATAATCTTGAGCTAAATCCTTGGAATCAGTAAAATGAATGGGTGTTACCCGAAAATGAACAAAATTTGACATTCTCCTGAAGTGGAAATTAAGTAAACGATTTTTTTATTGTTGTATTTTTATAGTTCAAAGCTATGTTGACTTACTGTTGCACTAATTAATTTTTAAACTAGTTTGAAAGTTAGGCCATGTTAGTGATTAAGGGGGAAAGGTTCTGAATAATACGAGGTGTCGCTTTGAAGTAACGAGATTGATGCTTCTACAGGAGCGAACCACCAACAGCTGAGTAGTGTGAAGCCTTCTCTTTCGAATGCGGTGCCTTCTATGTCTGTAGACAAATCAGTTTAGCTGTCGCCTTAGATTGTATAAGAGCTGTGTTTTTTAGTTTTGCGAAAAAATTAGAAGTGTAAAAATAGAGAAACGGATTGTGTGAAATTTCACATGAAACTTGAAAAAACCGCTAATGAAACTTTTCTTTTATTAAAAAAAATTTATGGCGATGAATGTTTGTTACGTATGCGAGTTTTTGAGTGGTTTCTAATATGGCCGAGAAGACTTGGAAGACGTTTCACGCCTGTGTCGCCCTTCCACGTCTACTCCTTATGTGTAAATTTAAAATAAAATGTTTTACAGCAATAGTTGGGTTATTTTATTGCTACACCTTGTATAGTACTCATATACGATGAACAATATTTTTTCCGAAGTAATTTTCGAATTATTAGTTTAAATTTGAAAATAATGTTATTTTTTTTACTCAGAAGAAAAACTTCTTCTAATAAAGTGATATATTTGACGAATGATCACACAGATTATTGAAATAAAAAAACTGACTACCAAAATCATTACATTTTCAATAAGTCACACGTTGTTAATCGAAACTTTAAAACAGAAAATTAATATAAAAATTGGAGGAAACTAATATAAAATTACGGTAAAGTAATTTAATAAACAACGTTTAGAAAGCATTCATGTAATTATTTTTTATTCATATTATATATATGTAATTTTTTATTTACAACGACTTAACCAATTTTTGGTAGAAGATATGGAGAATTGCAATTTTACTTATAATAAAGTCACTTAAGAGATTTATTTTTTTTAAGCTAAAATATATTAGGTCTTTTTTGCAGTTTTAAATATCTCTATCTCAATCTTCTCATTACGACTTAATTAATTACTGAATTATGTATATTTAATACCTGGTTTAAACTTTGTACATATTATAAATTTTACAGTAATATCCAGAGTTATTTACAAACAAACCTAAATTTAACCTAATCCCATAAATCCTAAATTCCCTAAAATTTTAGGAGATTATTGTATATTTCCAGATCAGAAATTCCCCCATTTACGTGGAGGAAGATAAACGCTTTTAGTCTAAAATTGTGCGAACAACCCCATTTTAAGAGCAATAATTTGTTTGAGACTTGTGTTTGATGTCACTTTTTGTTTAGACGACTGATATATGCCTATTTGTCCTTGGGGAAATCCTGAAATAATATGTTCTATAATAAATTGTTTATTTTTTTAGCTTTGTTTTTATTAGTATTTTGTCTACTCTGATGTATTTAGTTCTAAAAAAATATTGAAACAATTTAAATTGCTTGTTGAATAACATTAAGTAAGGTTGGTGGGATTGTACTGTATACCGTACATCTTTCAGCAAGTTTTAAAAATACTCCAATAGATTTGTTCTAGTGCAATAAAAATATTAACATATTTTGTTCATATATTTTGTTAATACAATATGGCCCAAAATGTTTTTCAAAATAAAAATCAATATTAAAATAATGTATTAGTATAATAAAAAAATTCTGCAATAAAGTATAGTTCCTGGGAATTTATTTCTTAAAGATAATATTGTCTAAATATGTTTCTTTATTTTGCTGACACACTTCTAAACGGGCAGCAAAATTTCTGAAAACTGCTCGGCCATTTCTTTTCGGATGTTTTTTTTCATTTGATCTGGAGAGGTAGCATTGTTGCTGCATATCCTTGATTTAAGGTAGCCCTCCCCCCACAAGAAAAAATCAATTGGTGTCAAATCTGGGCTATGTGGAGGTCGGTTTATGTCAGATGGTCTGGATATTAATTTTCCAGTTCACGAACAACCGGTATAAACATATTACACGTGTGAGACGTTGCTCCGTCCTGCTGGAAGTAAGTGTTTCGATTAAAACAAACAAAATGTTGCAAAGCTGATGTGAAGAAGTTGTTAACCATCTCCACATATTGCTCTGAATTAACAGCTACTGTGCGACCTCTTTGATTTTCGAAAAATTACGGGCCGATTATTCCTTGCGGTACCCATGGTGAAATTAGGAATATAAACTGAGTTTATACTTTGTAACGATTAGAGAAACAACCTAATCGAAATCTCTTACAAATAAACAAAAATAAAGGCAATGAAAGTCTCACAACCACATTTTAGTCAATTTTAAACATTGTCTGCAAGCTTTATTGAACAAAAAATATTGAGTGTTATATTTTGATTTATTTTTCGGAGACTGTATGTTTTGTATCTAAAAACAAACATTCGCTTGGATCACGGTAACCAGTACATGACCCGTTAGTGTCATAACTTATTACTACCACCAATACCAACATTTAGTCTCACTAAAAATGCATTCATCTACGAAAGCATGAAAATATTTAATCATTTAGCAGTGTTTATAAAAAAAGGTATCTGCACGGGAATTTCGAAATACTGCTAAAAGGGTACTCTCTGGAGGAGGAATCTTATGTTGATAATCTCTGATCTAGGGTATTGGGTTTTTATTTAATTTTTCTCAACTAGTGTTTTGTATGAACTCTGTATTTATCTATTTAATACTTTTATAAATTATGCTTTGTGAACAAGTATTGGTTTCTTTGACAATAAAGCTTATTTCGAATTTGATTTTTTTTGTGGAATATGTGTGCATTATCGCCAGTTGTATAAAAATATAAACTGTGGCTTCGGATGATGATTTAACATTCAGTGATGAGTTTGAAAAGAACAAATTTTTAATATTACACAATATATTTTAGCTAATATGACATACAAAAGTAAATTCTTATTTATAGATGCTCGTGCAAAATTGATATCATTCATTTAGTGAGCAGAAAAAGGGTTCAGTTTGTTGATCAATAAAATTAATTAATAACACGGGACAACAGCCAGAATTTATCTGAAATAAAATCAATTAAATCTTACCATTTTTGTTGTGCTAAAACGGAAATTAAACTTATCTTATTAATATTAGTTCAAGTTGTATTTATTAACAATGTAACCGCAAGAATGCACGTGGTATATTTGTATTGTTATAAGAATAGAGGGGTGTGAGGTTTCCAAATATACGTTTTTCCCACGTTAACGAAAATTTACACAACTTAGCAACTCAGCATAGGGATCTCCAGGGATGACCCCCATATACGAAGTCCCAACCCCTCAGGATTTAAAATAAGGAAGATGACTATTTTAACCCATGTAAATCGACTTTTATGTTTGCTTTGTACTGAACAGCCCCTGTTAATAAACAAATGACAGACACCATTATTGCGAATATTTGGAATGGAACAGAACATTCTCGAATATTCTCTAAAAATTAAGAAGCCATATTTGAGTAAATAAGCAACTACAAAGCGGAATGATTAGTCAGTCGAAGTTACTGCGCTTCAAGTTTAAGACACTGCTTAATTTGTAAAAAACGATCTATGCGGTTTCCAATCTCAATGATATGAAGAGATCCTTCAGATTATGTTTATGATTGCTATTTCTGCCTCATACCTCGTGTTGGGCTATGTACAGGTATATCCAAGAAGAAAAAGTGCCTCATAATGGCGAACTTCCTATTCCATAACCCCCAGAAATATTCACTTACGAATCAGATAAAAACGATACAATGATTTCTCAAGAAAAAGATACGCCATCAACATCAAGAGATCCTGATTTCACATCCAACACGTTATACCATCAACTGCACAAAATAATCCATTCAAAATTAAACGATCTTGTAAGAGATTTAGAATTTCCAAAAAGTAAAGCAGAGTTACTTGGACCAAGGCTGCAGCAGTGGAACTTATTAGACGACGATGTTTCAGTATGTGCCATAAAGACCTAGCATCATTTTTTAATATGGAAAAGAATTTGGTTTTCTGCAATAACATTAGCGTTTATTGGCGGCTTTAAATATAAACTATAAGCTTGAGAAATGGAGATTTTTTATAGACAATTCAACATTGAATTTAAAAGCAGTACTATTGCATATGGGAAATATTTTATCATCGATTTCTGTTAGATATGCAGTTTACATGAAAAAATCATACGACAATATGAAGTACCTATTGACAAGTATAAAATACGACGGGCATCAATGGCAGATCTGTGACGACTTAAAGGTGATTATACTTTTGCTTGGGTTGCAGCTAGGCTTCATCAAATTTTGCTGTTGTTTGTGTGAATGGAACAGTCTGGGAAAGGCTCTTCATACCGGAGAAAATACTAGTCCGTTCGACAATCATTAGAGCCAAGTGCAAAGAATGTACAAAATATACCCATATACTATTGGTAGACCCCAAAAAGATTTTGTTGCCACCACAGCATGTCAAATTGGGTCCAACGACAAATTTGTTAAGGCACTGAATACAGATGGGCC
The DNA here is from genome assembly GCA_034092305.1 of Diaprepes abbreviatus. NCBI lineage: Eukaryota > Metazoa > Arthropoda > Insecta > Coleoptera > Curculionidae > Diaprepes > Diaprepes abbreviatus. Next base: position 46,985 of record JASJET010000205.1, on the reverse strand, counting down.
AAGTTTTCAGAACCTGCGTTAGAAATTGCTACGGCTAAGTGAAGCAAAAATTAAAGAAGGTATTTTTGTTGGGCCACAGATTTGAAATATTCTGAAAGACAAACATTTGGACAGTACTATATCAGAAATTGAAAAAAAAAAGCTGGGAATGACTTTTGTATTGTGGTCATTAGTTTCTTCGGAAATAAAAAAGCTGACAATTACGCTACTCTTGTTGAAAATATGCTGTCATCATATCAAAAAATAGATTGTCTCTATAGATCCATTTCCTACACTCATGGACTTTTTTCCTAGCAACTGCGTAGCTGTAGGTGATGAGTACGGCAAACGCTTCCATCAGAATATATCAACAATGGAAAAAGGGTACCAGGGAAAGTTCAATGCTTCCATGCTTACCGACTACTGTTGTACTCTTGTTAGAGATGCTCCAGAAAAAATTCACAAAAGAAAAACAAAAGGACAGGGTACTTAGCGTCGCTACAAGTGCAAAAGTATGTATTTTTTGTTATTTTGTTGAAAATAAAATAAAATAAACTTGTTCTTGAAAATTGCAACTAAGTTTTTAATTTCATTGTCATTTTTGTGTTCAATCTCCCAAAATTAACAAAAAAATGCACTTTTCATATACGATACAACAAACAAACTAAAATTTGTTTCGCAGTGCATGTTTCTCAAATAATTTTTAAAACTTTACAAACAAAAATAAAGTAGTATTTAAAAAGAGTTCAAGAACTATTATTCGGCATACATAATATGGCGATCGGTAATGATTTACGAGCAACCGAAAGTGGAATAAAAAAAGCACGGAGAGCAAATTTAGATAATGCATATTTCACAGACGAATAAATCAAAATGCTGTGCCTCGACTGGCAATTTTGCACATGAGAATTCCTAAAAAAGAGCTAAAACACTGTTCTGCAATGGTAGAATATGAATTATGTTTTTGTAATGAAAGAATGAAGTTACAATACAAATAAAATCTTTTTGGCCATAGATTAACATTGCAAAGTTCTATCTGAACTAATCGATCGAATGAAGCTTAATTTATTAAAATTTGCTGGTTTGAAGATTATAGGAAACAGAAATGAGTTATAAATAAGATGGCGGAGGTAGTCTCAAAATGAAATGATTTTGAAATTTAGTATTAGCAGATTTCTGACTATGTAGAAACCTTCAGAATGATAATAGTAATTATATAGTATCTTATGTCTTATTTTTTTTTGGGGGAAAATTTTTTACTTAACCATTAAGATACAAATAGCAGGTTTTCTAGTTCTAGAAAAATATATTGTTTTTCAGGAAAAAAGTTTCAAACAAAAGTTGTGCGCATGTTTGAAGGTCATAGACGCTGATGTTTCTTGCGAAATAGAAGATATTTGTTGCACTTCCATTGTCTTTATTATGAATATCACGACGTTTCAGCTAGTAGTTATCTCTAGCCGTTTTCAAGTGAAACTAAATCAATCCCTTAGCTACATGGTTATTTATACTAAAAGTAAATGCAGTGGAGTGTGACTGCCTGCTATGGAAAAATCTCATTTTTTTATGCTGCATTTAGTTTTAGTTTACAATTATTAAGAAGTGACATTTTCCACACTTCTCTTATATCTAAAGATGGTTTACTAAAACAACTCGAGATCTCCTTTGAATTTCCGTTTTCTCCAATGTTGTTCTCGGTGTAGTATTTTAGCTTCAGACCATTTTATCTGATGTCCATGAGTCCAGGCATGGTTGGCGACACCAGATTTATCTATTTTTTCTCGAGATGTGCATTTTTGGTGTTCTTTGATCCTTACGTCAAGAGGTCTCTTTGTTTCACCAACGTAGGAATTGCCACATTCGCATGGTGCTTGATATACACAGTTCTTCATGTCCCTTTGAGCTGTTGGTTTGACCCTAGTGAGCCGACTACTCAAAGAGTTATTTGAATTGAAGACAACGTTGATTTTATGTCGTTTTCCTATGCTTCTAAGTTTGTCTGAAATGCCAACAACACCAAACAAGAAATTATAAGAAATCTCGTAGATAGAGCCTTAACTCTCTGCAACTCCAGCGAGAACTTGATGAAAGAGATAGATTACATTAAAAATGATCTGCCAGCCAACGGATCCCAGTATATCTAGTGGATAAATTTCTTGAACAACGCAGAAATAGGACAATATCGACAACGAATGAAGAACGAAAACCAGTATTGAGCATCCCCTATGTTAAAGGCATTTCAGAAAAGTTAGAAGGATAGGAAAACGATATAAAATCAACGTTGTTTTCAATTCAAATAACTCTCTGAGAAGTCGGCACACTAGGGTCAAACCAACAAGTCAAAGAGACATGAAGAACTGTATATATCAGATACCATGTGAATGTGGTAATTCCTACATTGGCGAAACAAAGAGACCTCTTGACGTAAGGATCAAAGAACACCAAAAATGCACATCTCGAGGAGAAACAGAAAAATCTGGTGCCGCCAACCATGCCTGGACCCATGGACATCACATAAAATGGTCTGAAGCTAAAATACTACACCGAAAACAACATTGGAGAAAACGGAAATTCAAAGAAGCCGCGGTTATACATCAGAACCCCAGTTGTTTTAGTAAATCATCTTTAGATATAAGAGTAGTGTGGAAACCACTTCTTAATAATTTTAAACTAAAACTAAATGCAGTATAAAAAAATGGGATTTTGCCATAGCAGGCATGACTGCACCCATCTCAGTCACACTCCACTACATTTACTTTTAGTATAAACAGCCATGTAGCTAAGGGATTTATTTAGTTTTACTTGAAAACGTACTTGCCGAAACGTCGTGATATTCAACAAAAAATAAAGACAATGGAAGTTCAACAGATATCTGCTATTTCGCAAAAAAGTTGTGCGCATTCAAAATATCTGCAAAATGAGGCCCATCCAAATCGGATATTTTCTTCGTTAGTTATTGCATAAAAACGTGCTAAAATAGCTTTTTTTTCAACTGTTAATAAACAATAGACAAATATATTGTATTAACTTTATGCTGCACCTAGACGAGCCTCTTGTTGCATACAGCAATTGTGCAAAATTTGAACTAAAAATATTCAAAACTTTTTGTAAAATTAATTTGTTAATACTTTTTATATATATTTTTTGATTATTTATTCTTAGCGATGTAGAGGTTGTACAGCAGTCTGCGGGTGCGCAAATGAAAGTTTGAGACCTATACTAACAATAACAAAAAGAACCAAATAAATTGTTGAGTTGGGGTTCGTTTTTTCGTTATAAACAAATAGAATAACTCTTTAACAACTGTTAACATCGAAATGCTCAATACGTATGTGAAAAATGTTCGTCCAATAAAATAAATAAAAAAATTACCATGTGTTTTTTTTGTACAATCAATAATTTCGCGGCAAACGATAGTCGCAATTTGTTTTATGCTAGATAAATATTAATGGTACATTAAAAATCAATCTGATTTTTAATACTCCTAATTACTAGTATACTGTTGCCCACTGTAACAATTTTTTCGCAATTTTAAAGCACGTAAATACGGTAAAATTGTAATTATGCATAAAATCTATAAAAGTGCAATAATTTGTTTATTGCTATGTTTAATAATAATTAGATTACAAAAACATATTATGCGTTGTTCATATCTCGTCAAAAAACCACAAGTTAAAAAAAAATAAAGGTTTTACGATCAATAATCTAATTTTCTCTGGTGAAACGAATTTGAAGCGTCTGAGTCGCGTTTCTTCCCGCAGGCTGGAAGAATGCCCCCTCCCCCCTCCACTGCTCACTTTCTAACTCTTGGGGTAAGTGCAACTTTAAACTATTGAAACATCAACAATTCTGAAATATTTGAGTTGAAAACTGCTGCATACAATATTTTTTATTTAAGTTCCTACTTAAATAATCCCTTAATGTTAATAAACAACGCCGTAGCGATTGTTTGGAAAAAAACTCAGCTTCTAGTGCTCATACAGCATTTTTTTTTCAAAATGTGCACCAAAATCTCAGCTATTACGCCCGCTTATCGATATTTCGATATCAACAATCATTGAAGATTTATTCTATTTGTTTATACCGAAAAAACCAACCCCAATTTTGTTTACCCGTTTCAACAATTTACAATCAACAATACATTTGGTTCTTTTTGGTAATTGTTAGTATAAGCATCGAACTTTCATTTGCGCATCCGCCGAACAATCTCTAGATCGCTGAGAAAAAAACAATAAAATAAACAAAAAGCTATTAACAAATTAATTGTACCAAAAGTTTTAAATATTTGTTATTTGAAATTTTGCACACTTATTGTATGCTTCTTCCGATGTGTTATAAAGTTAATGCAATATGCTTTTTTTTGTTTATTAACAGTTGAAATAACAGTCATTTTAGCATGGTTTTTTGCTATAACTAACGAACAAATTATTAATTATTATTCGGATGGACCTTAGCTCATTTAGTAGGTATTTTTAATTCGCACAACCTTTGTTTAAAAATTTTTTTACTAAAAAATAATAACTTTTCCTACAACTGGAAAAAAATCTTTTTCACATTTTAATTACTAAATAAAAAATTGCCGTCAAAAAAGAAAATGAGACATAATGTACTTCATAATGACTATCATCATTCTGAAGGTTTCTACGTAGTCAGAAATCTACTAACTCTAAATTTTTTTCCGGATGCTAATTCCGCCAGCCTATGTCTAATGATTCTTCTTTAGCTCCTAGAATAACATATATCTACAAATTCATACTAGCTGGACCACAAAGGGGAAACTAAAACTACAACAGAGGTCATTTTCGCATATCATTTTACTAAAAAACATATAGAGCAATTTATCCATTACAATTGCAATAATATTTCATGACAATGTGACATAAAATATTCAATTAAAAAAATTCTAATTTAATTTCCACAAAGCTGACTTTCATCCTATTAGCTTCGCACATCTATCTTGGGCCCTTTTTTATACATTTTGTCCTGCTGATTACGAATATTTTCCCGAGAAATATCCAGAAAATTCATCATTAACAATGTAAATCTTTATGACGCCGTAATATTTTTAACAATTATGCTATCAAACTCGAACCCATTCTTTTTGGTTTCGAATGTGGTTACAATGATGTTTTTTTGGAAGGTGAAAAATGTTCATTAGAAGCCGAGTTATTGCAAAATTAGAGCATCCATGTGGGATGCGCTAGGGTATGCGCAACTCTATAATTTTATATCTGGGCAACTAAATTGAATCTTGGATTAATCATTATGTACATTTTGTAGGTTTTTGGCGTACTTTCGTTAGGTATCAGTTAAAGGGATGCAGAACACCATTTTAGTGTGTTAAAACGGCAAAAACCAAATAATTTTTGTTAGAAAAGTAAAACACTATTTATTTATAAGCCTTATAAGCATATAATCTACTTCAAACATATTATAATCGATTCGAATTTTCATAGGATAGGTGCCTCGTTTTTAAAAATCGTAGAGAATTAATTAGAAGCCAAAATATTGCAAAATTAGCGCAAAAGTACAACTTCCTCTTAGCTTCCCGACGTACTAATTTTGTAATATATCGGCTTCTAATTAATTTCACTCAATTTTGAAAAATGCGATATTTTTGCCATTAAATTGGAAACGAAATAGTATGGATTTGCGGTCGATAACATAATTATTAACATTTTAACAGTCAAATTATTAATAGCAAATTTCCTGACCATTTTTCGGGAAAACACCATCGATATTCGTAATCAGCGTGTCAAAATGTATAAGAAAAATCTTGGTATGTTTAAATTTCTTGATCGGCGACAAAAACCCCCTGGGCGGCAGGATACATTAACAATTGTAAAAAGATACAACGAGTTTCAATAGGCAAATTTGCAAAGTAACTGGAATTAGCATTCAAAAAGATTAAAATAGTGGTTTTCCATCTATTTACGAAATAATTATTTCATATATAGGTTACACCACGACATTGACAACACCCTGTATTTCTCATTATTTTGCAATTTAATTAAAATTCTCGTTAGGTATCCCATGTAGAATCTATTTTAGCACAAACATATTTTTTATAAATCTAATATATAACTCAGCAAGTAGGTATCCAATATCCCATTTGTCAGCTGGATACAGTATCTATCCAGCACATCTGGCCAAAGAGCCCTCTCACAAATAATTTTTGATTTAGTGTCCTATCTACCTGACCACGCACCCTAACTGGAAGCCCGACCGCTTGTAAAAAATGGATGCTTTCTAGCCACGATATATATTGCTCTTATACAAAAAATATAAGATAAAATTAAGTATTTTTAGGGATAACGTTGAAAAAAGTCTTCTGTAAGGTGATTCTAACATCCTTAGTGTTAACCTTACGCTACCAGCTTCACCAAAATCAAAATATTCAGGTATGTCGTAATAAGATATTACATATTTAAATTTTATCATTATTTCTTTATCAATACTTTGGATCAAAATTATTGTATTCGCCTAATTTCGTGAATACTTTATAGACTGTGTTTTTAAAGTAAAAATATTCGTATATTTTACACCATTACAAACGACCTTTCAAATATTTTTTACTAGGGCTAGTTTTAGGTTGTAATAAAATTATCCAAGTAGTGCTGGCTACATTTTACTTGGTAAACTGGTCAAATATTTGTGACGTGTGTACGGAAAAGCATCTGTCAAACTCCTTCCAATAGGAGTCAGTATATAAGACTCGAATCAAAGAAATGTTTGTCGCTTGAATATTCATAAATGCGAACCAGCTTAACCGCTGCAAATTATTTGATCAATATTTGGAAAACGTATGTTAATTTAACAGTTTTGTTTAGTTTTTTGACAATTTGGTGTCATTATACTTCCAATTAGATTATGACTCTTTATGAAAAATATCCCGCAATTGGAAACTCAAAACATGAAGCGCACAAAAATAGAAATATAGTAGAGGAAACCCGGAACACTATCAGGTATGAACTTTGTGTGAAAATAACAGGGACTGAATTAAAAAAAAACAGTCGCTTATGGCCCCATGCCATATAATTAAGAAAAAAATGTATTAGGACCTTTAAAAGTGGATTGGATGATGTTTATAAATCTACGTGATTTGTATTCGAAATAATGTATAATCTAAAGTTTTGCAACAGTCAATCCGACTTTAGTCAGTGAAGAAGTAAGCTTCATTTTATTTATTTTAGCTATTATATAGTATTATCATCACCATTCGCCATCTTCACTACAACATTAAAAATAACTTAAAATTTAATGCAAATTTAATGTCAATTCTACTTTAAAGTTAATGATTTTGTACTATAAATCGTGAATAATTTACTTTTAGTTCGCATTTAAAGCAAATTTATTGGAATATCAGTTCGTGGCACATTAAATTTGATTAAATGGTAAGTAACTTAAATTTCAATAAAGTAACTGGAAAGGTATTTCAACTTCTATACATTAAAATTAATTCATATATACCCTAATACTAAAGGAATTTACATTATTATTCAATATACATTGCATGAGATTCCGGGAGATGGCACCACTTGTATTGAGCTTTTTATTTAGTATGATATAAGCTGCTTAAAAGACTAAATTTTCTTATGGTGAGGTGTACATGTCTGCCCCGTACTGACGGAAATCAATGCGTTAGAAACTGGTCTAGATGGCGGACACTACCTATAGGAACAATGTCCACCTTTACCTGGCAGTTTGAGAATTTCTTGAACCTCATATTAATGTTGGTGCATTAAATATGTGATCTCAAATTCAATGAACACTGGCTGTATATGTAATGTACATAGTCACCGTAAAAAGTAATGATCAAACTTTTACATTAAACTTAATGGAATAAATTAATTTAGATTAATATAAAAATTATCAAATTTAATACATTACATTAAATGCATATAATAAACGTGTATGAAATTTACTTCCAGCACATTTACCTTAAATTTAATGCATTTCCTTTTTACAGTATACCTACACTGATAAAAATAACCTTAATTTTAATGTGCATTCATTTATTCAATTTAATGATTTTGTACCTTACATCCTGAATAAGTTACATGTATATTGAAATTAAAGCTTTGTGCATTAAATTTAATTGAATGCTACCTGAAATTTCAATAAAGTAATTGAAAACATACCAAATTCAATATTATTATATTAGATTTAATGTATTAATTATTAAATTTAATGCACTAGCAATAAATGTATTTAAGAGACGGTTTACGAAATTTGCTTCCAGCATATTACTTTAAAATTAATGTGAAGTTTTTTATAGTGTAGGTATATGAATTTACATGCTGTTCTCGCTTCGAATGTCAAATTATTAAAATATTAGGTAATTTGACATATTATTTGTATGGACTACTCGACATGGAAAAATGTAAACGTCATCAACGTTTGACATTGTTCTTGTTTGCCATGTAATGAGTGACTGGCTTAAGGTTGATAACTTATTTGCCTCGTGAGTATTCAAAATTACAATTTAATAGACAACAAACATATCCACGTCAAACGTGGTATCTTCAATATAAATGTGTTTGTTTGTACACCCAACTAGAAGTATATTATATTCATTGTTGATATATAAGTTATATATTATAACTAGATTAAATATTTGTATTATGTGGAATGCTGGGAGATGGCGCTGCTACTACTGGACTTTATATTTTCTTCGATATAGTTGCTTAAAGCATTCACTTTTTCTATGATTAGGTGTGCTTGCCTATCCTTTACTGACGAAATCCCAATGATTTTAAAACCGGCCTCCAGCTGGCGGTATATCGCCATGAGAGAGGTTTCTCTATCCTCGTAATCTTAGATCTTGCTATGCACGTTGAACATAGTATATCTCTCTGTCCTTAGATTTTTTTAGTTAGTTGAGAATTTAGTAATAATTTCTGCAATATAAGTGTATTTATTCTGCAAGAATATTAGTATTCACTGTTTGTAAATGGTAAATTAGCGAGTCAGTGAAATTATAAATTTGGTTTTACTTCTGACAATAATTCTTGTGTAATAATACTGATTAAAAAATTTAAACTTCGTCTTGCGACACGAACTTTTGTAAGTAGTTTTAAATTATTAAAAAGTCAAAATTTTAAAACTCTATATATATATATATATATATATATATATATATATATATATATATATATATATATACTTTATTAATTGAAGATTTACGAGTTTCTGGAATATTTAACTTCCGATTGATCCCTCTTGATCGTACAGTAGTAGCCGATCAACTATCCTGATAAAGTCTTTCCATATTTGAAATGTTCTGATGAACATTTCTTCATATTCATCTCATACAGCCCCTAAATTATCAAGGAAAAAATTCAGATGTGAGTTCAATAAATAAATTATAAGTGACATATTGCAATCCAAAGCTTGGGTCAATTTCTTTTTAATTTTGGATCTTTTATGAATTCCCTGATTTAAGGTTCTACGGAAATGCCCTTTTTAATTTCAGCATCTCTTATTCTGAGGAATTTCTCTTTCAAATACATTTCCATTACGATCTATCGCTTTTACAACATTTTTTATAAGGCCTAGTTTGATATGGAGTGGCGGAAAAAATACATCAGAAGGTTTTACAAGTGGTAAAATGTTTTATATCTTTCTGTCCAGGTACTAGATATTTACGCACAGGTTATACTTTTTTATTATAGAAATTTTTTCTGTCCCCACTGTCGCATTCGTATAAAAGCAGCAGAATGTATTAAAACCCAACGCCAGTCCAAATAGTAGGCCAATTACTTCCGAAGGTAATAAATTCATTTTTTGTAATTTACTTTCATGTTAGAAGCGTATGCTAGAAGGAGGTACAACTTACGAAGTAGAAGTGCTGTTAAAACGCGCTTTAGATGAATCGATACACAAACATCACCGAGAGGGATAAAATTCTATTTTCAAAAAACCATACCTGAATTTACATCAAAAGAATACAACCAAATCCTCATCTTGAGAAAACAAACTGTTAAAATGTTCATCACAATTTCATAAATTACATATTTTATTTTCACGAGATATAAACAAAAATATATAAACACTCTTATTTGCGGCCGTTCACATTCGCTTATGGCTGTAATATCAAAAATCAACTTGTCTTTATCACAAGAAAATTTAAGGCGATTGAAAGAAAATAAGTGTATTTTCGTGATGACGGTAGGTAATCAAAATACAATTACAGAGTTCATGTGACATAACCACTATTAATCAATGTAGTCATAATGTAATATTGTAATATTGACCTAGGCTTCTTTAATATCTACTTGTCTAATTTGCTTTGGATAGGATAGAGAAATTATATTATTTGTATTTTTGCGGTAAGTTGTGAATTCATAAAATTTCTAATCATATTATCGATTGGTATTTGCAACAATATCAGGCAAACCAGTTCTACTTCTAAAACAAAATAAAAATATCACACTATGGTGAAAATATGGAACTAATTGTAAAAGAGAATCATAAATAACCTCCGCGAACTGCTTTATAATAAAATGATTAATAGCCAAGGAAAATAAAACGAATATTTATTTAATATTATAATTTATTCAGAAAAAGTCTGGTGGTAAATCTAAGTCTGCTTTTGACATGGAACACTGCGCGTATATTTTAAATCTTGAATTATGGCCGGTACGTCTTGAGGAGCGAACCCAAAAAGATTAAGACAAAATACCAACAAGTTCAGGTTTTTTCCTAACCATTTTATTTCTCTTTTAAATTTGTTGTTGTTTTTTATGAATATATTAAACTGCATTGTAACTAGTATTGATTTATGTTAAAATCATTTTATTTAACTTTCTAATGATTATTGTTTTAAAAAATAAAGCAAAACTTAAACCAATCTAAAAGTACTCTATGCTTTTTATTGTTCTACCAGTCAAATACAAGCAGAGTTTTTACAGTGATGTAATATGTACAATTATTGGTGACTTACACCTCGTAAGTGATTTTGTTTCTAACGCAGCTTTCTGATCCAATCGAATCGACACAATCGAGTTATATCGAGCTGAAATCCACGTAGAAAATGTTTTAAGTGAGATTTCTATCCGATACTACTAGATGAAATATTACATACGACAGAACCTTTAGTTAGAACTGTTTATTACTTGAATTTCTATCGGATCGATCTCATCGGATTATAATACTGCTATAGAAGTGAGTTCAGTGACAGTCAACTTAAGAAGGGACAAAACCAATTGATTAATGTAAATTTAAGATATGACATATAGAATCTAACATGTTGAAATATTGCTCCATCCAAGTATTAGAAAAACAAAAATATATACTGCTATGAGCTATTGTCGAAACAACCGTTCTTATCGGTCACATTCTAAGTATTAAATCAATCTAAAAACCGGTTTTAAGTGTACTCTTACGATTATACAATCCTGTGGTGGTTTTTGCTGTTCAAAAGGAGACCTCGACTGATTTTTAGATGCATATTACCGTAAAAATATTCAAAAAATTCTACCACGTTAAATTTTAATAAAACCCAAAATCCATTAAAATAGGAATTTGGGCAATTGGAAATGATATTTTTGACTTATATTTTTCCAATCGGATATTTAATTGTAAAAGGCTATTCTACCAAATAAATTTTAATAAAATGAAGAATGAAATATTTTGCGAAAATCCTCCACAAAAGCATCTGTAATTGCTAATAAATTCATGATTAAAATTGGAATTTGACTTTGACTGTCACTTCCTAGCAGTGGATATTCTAGTAATCTAGTATTACTTAAATTAAATTTGGAGCAAATAAAACTCTTTATGAATAATATGCTTTATTTTTCTTAGATTATCATCATCATCTCTTATCGTCCACTGCTAAACACAAGCCTTCCCTAAAACTCCTGTTGTTTTCCTGTTCTGTTTATGTGCATTCAGTTATAATCCTCTCAATGTCGTGAGTGATCATCCCCAACGGAATTTCTCGAATTTTGATCTCCAGTTTCCACTCAATTAGTCTTTACCTCCATCTTCCGTCACTCATATTGGCTACATGGCTTGCCTAGGTCCATTTCATTCTAGTTATTTTCTATACAACTGTTCTTTCATTTATCTTCCTAGTTTTTCTTTTCAAATTGTATCTCGGAGTTTTATAACGATCATTGATTTTTCCCTTTTTCTTTGCATAAATTATGATAGGGAGGCCACACTGAATGAAGATTTTTTTCAAGTTAATTGGGAAATTGCTTTTTAACTCTTCTTTTAGTGATCCTCAGGCTGCCCATCCGTTAGACAAACGTTTTCTGCAGAAAACCATAGAATTATCAGAGCAAATTTGGAAAAGATATCCAAAATTAATCATACTAATTTTGCAATGCATCCGAGTCAGTCAGTCATATCATAACTATTGGTCAAACTGTGATCATTTTTGTTCATCTAGTTAAAAATTACATCATTTTCACTTTCAATAAATATAGACTGGACAATTTTTCCATATTTTTTTTAGATAAAAATATGTCCAATTTCATTTAAATAGTCGTATTATCAACTTATACAATCCATAAAGTCCGCAATTGGGAATTTGTCTGTAAAATTTATAGACGACAAAATTTGCTGAGTACTTGGCCTGCTTAAATTGATAGTAATATAAATCAGTGGCCAGGATATTGCTATAAAAATTATGTTCAAAGTTTGCGGACTCCTTTGCAGTCAGATAAATTGGTTTTTATAATTTGTTAGGTTTATTACCGATACGGTTGCCATGTTGAAAGCCACGGCTTATTTATTTCCAATTTATTTCGTTTTTGAAAGGATAAGTCATGTTAAGCATTTCAATGAAATATTGTGATTTTGGAAAATATCCTTTAAAATACTATGTTGTGAACTAGCTGTGCATTGAAACGCAAGGTCTTTTTAACTAATGCAATACTTTTAATGTAAATCTTAAAACCATAATACAGAAGTGAAGATCTTCTAATCTTTAATAATATTGGTCAACGTCAATAATGTTTCGTTCTGCTCGTAGATAATTAGTAATATATATTACATCGGAATCATAGCTAGTTTAGCCGAAGTTTTGCATTTAATATTTGTTAAGACTTGTGCGGGAAACACTGTAATTATTATACGTCGTTGGCTGCAATTTTCATTATTACGAATATCTAGTGGAACATGTAAAACACAAGTTAGTAAAGTGGCCTAAACCCCGTGTTTTGTTAAATATGAAGAAAGCGATTAATATAATTAAAATATTTTTGACTAATGATTAGTTTACACTCTGTGTGTTTGTTCTGGTTTATGTTATTTCATTTTTAAGAAATTTTTTTAACAATTTGTAAAATTTTTGATATGCCGATGCCTGGCGTTTGTAGTATTAATTAACCTGAACAGTTCACGATGAAAAAAAAGAGTAAAAAATGAAATAAAAAAGCTCACCAGGTCTTTGGACTCTAAGTTGGTGTCACGGCAAAAAAACAAAATAATCTCGCACATCGTAAGTTCAAATTGTGTCAAAAATTTTCGATGTTGCTCGTCGATTTCCGTTTCAAAATATCAATCATGTAGAAAGAACAAATGTCTCACTATACTTCTGTCTTAATAACATAGTAGGACTTAATATTTGTAAAAATAAAAACAGGAAACACTATTATTGGCACTAGTAAAAAATCTGCTCAAAAACCTCTAGATGCGGATCTATTTGTGATCTAGACACCCAAGTCACCTTGAATTAAGTGAGAAACCTTTAATCAAATATAGATTTTTCCCTTTTGTTCAATGATCTTTAGTCATTTTTCGTACAGCTTCATGTTTCCGCGCTAACATATATTTTTGGTCCTTACAAGCAACAAACCGAACCAACTGCTATTTAAAGTTATCATCTGTGAAAGTTTAACCATTCAAAGAATTTTGTAGACTTTAAAATAACTGGTAATCAGTTGATGCCAGGTCGAGGGTGCATGAAGAATGCAACATTAGTTGCCAACTGAGCTCCAGTAAATTCCTACGAGTTACTAGAGATGAGTGAGGCTTTGTATTATTATGATGGAACACAATTCCTTTACGATTTGCCAATTCTGGCCATTTTTCTTTGATTACTTACTCCAGTTTTATTAGTTCTGGACCGTAAATATCTGAATTGATCGTCCGGCCTCTTAGAAGTCCCACCAAGTTGACAGCAGGACGTTTTTTGGATTCAATTTAGCCTTAAATGTGGTTTGTGTTGGTTTATCACGTCTGGACCATTACACGTAAGATATATATGACAAATATTGATTTGTTGAATTAAGTGAAACTTTTCAATTCATCTAAAACCTAAATATCGAGTTTCTTAGCGTTTCTAAGATTTTGTAAGTGATGTTCAATTGTTGTGTGCGATATATTTCATCTCCCTGCAGTCTCTCGAATAGTTATATGACAAATCTCTTCTTCTTATGGCTTTGAGTTGGTCAGCATCAATTTCAGTAGGTCGATCAGTATGTTGGTCATCTTTGAGTGAAAATTCTCCAGAACGGAATTTTTCAAACCAATTCTGACACGTGCCTTCGGTTATTTAATCAACACCATAAACTTCACATATCTCTCTGTGAGCCTCAGATGCTTTCTTACCTTCACGAAAATAAAAAAGTAAAATATGCCGTTCTGGTCTCCATGTTAAAATTGACCCCAAATTAACAGCTACAAACAAAATTATTTCAAAAGTGTGACAACCGAAAATATTTTTTTGCCGACCCAATAGGTACCAGGATAATATACGGTAAGAAAAACTCTATTTCTACAGGACACGTTTTTTCTGTTTCTGTGAAAGTAAATTGAGGATCTGCAACATCTGCTTGAAAAAATAAAATATAAACAATATTTGGGGGAAACATAAGTAGACTTTAAATTTATTACAATTATTTTGGAAACATAATAGGTTCATATCAAGTTTTAAATTTCTTTACCCCCGAGACTTCTCACACACAAAATCATTTTGTAATTAAGACTGGCCTTCAAGAGACAATTCTACTTCAGGAATAAAGAACTTACCTCGTCTACGTACAAAGAGAATATATTATTTTGCCATCTCCGAATCTAAATTGAGGAATAATGAAAAATTTTGTAAAATAATTTAACCGCGAAAGGGACCCCTTCAAAATAACATATGTAAAGGTAAAATAGAGGATTTCTATAGAAACCTGAATAAGAGAACTGATAACAGACCAAAAAATATTTTTAATTAAATTGAGTCATTAGAAAAAAAGCTTGAAGATTCATGATATAATTTTTCCAAGATTTTTTGGATAGAAAACTATAAAGCATTAATAAAACATATGATTCAAGCTTTTCACGTTTTGGGGTTAAAATATTCCCCTGCACATTCTGGACTTATATTTAAATTTTTTTTCCAAAATAAAGATGTTAGAGAGGAATACAAGAGCGCTACTATCAGGAGATATTGGACACGGAACGGCAGTATTAAGGACATTGGAGCCTTGCTATGCTAGCGAATTATTGTTTGACCTTGAGAAGAGAGGCTGTAGACCAGCGGCGGATCCAACATTACTCTTTGGGGGCGGCGGTGATCACAAAAGTACGCGAAAGCAAGTTGCCGGCGGGGGGGGGGGGAGACACCAGCAACATTCCCATTTCTAGTGTAAAAGGCTGGGTTGGGTTTATTTTTTTGAATTTGAAGCTCTTGGAGAGGGGGGGGCGATCACATGAAAAACAAGTTGCCGACAGGGGGAGAAGATGCGAGCAGTATACCATTCCTAGTATAAGAGGTAAAATCGGGTATATTTTCCTGAATTCAAGGCTCTTGGGGGGGCTATCGAAAGAAAAACAAGTTGTCAACGGGTAGGGGGAGTGCCAGCAGCATACACATTCCTAATATAAAATGCAGAATCGGTTCTATTTTCCTGAACTCAAAGCTCTTGAGAAGGGGAGGGGCGATCGCAAGCATACACATTTCTATACCTTATTCAAGAACCAGAGAGAGTAATAAAACTGTTACTGAAACTTCCAATGTACCTGCTCGAGTGCCGCAGGTAACTGAAGACTGCCGTAAATCTAATCTTAAATTTAATTATATTTAAATATTATAAGCTTTTATAAATTTACTGCAATAATAAAATTTCTAATAGATCAATCTAATTTCTGTCAGTGAGCAAAGTACACCTCACAGTGTATCCTTAGTGATTTATATTGTTTGTGTTTGTTTTCATATATTATTTGAGATTAGTGAGATACACAAAAGATATGGCTTCCACATCTATATTTATTCCACAATCGTTAAATCATGGCATTTTTACCTCAACGAAAAACTTATTACGATGAATGTTTATGCTGCCATAAAATATCAATATCTAGATAATAATGTTAAAAGCTCTGTTGAGATGTGTTCCAACATGACAGGAGTTGGAAAATCTACTATGTCCGGAAGGAGAAAAAAACGACTGAAATTGTTAGTACTCCCAAGCTACATTCGACCATAGGCAGACGAAAAACCTCGTTGGAAGAAGAGATGTAAACTGCAATAAAAAGAGTTGTTCAAACATTTTATTATGAGAAGCAGATCCCAATCGTCGACAAAATTCTAACTAAAATCAGTGAGGATCGGGATTTATCTAAAATTAAAAGAACTGAGCTCTGGAAATTGCTCAGAGAACTTAATTTTGGCTGGGAAAAACCAGATAGGAAATCTATTTTATTGATCGTCCGGAAAATGTCCGTTGAAGAAAGAAATATCTCTCTCAAGTAAAAGGTAGAGTTGCTAGAAATAACACAACTTAAAAAATTAGTAATTTAACTGAACTTTTGAAAGATTTTTTTGAATAAAGTTACTGCAGAAAATTGGGAAAAATCCCTATAATAAAAGAATAAAAGAAAATGTGGAAACTCGATCTCATGATCGGTGAGATAGAGGAACCAATTATAATTAATTTGAGCGAAGATAGTTTCATTGACTTTGATTATGAATTAGATACGCACTGTTTACCAGCGTAAACACACTTTATTATTTAAATTTTCTGTAACATATAAAAATTAATTACATTTGAAACCTTTTTAGTATTTAATTTTTGACAATGAATATTTTGTAAGTATTTAAATTATAACTTAGAATTTTTCGAGTGAAAAACATTATATTTTAGTCTGAATGTGCCTAAAACGATTTCTACGCCAAAATTAAAAATATTAAAAATACAGTTGTGATTTGTGTTAAATATATCAAAATTATCTATATTTTCTAATGTATGTGAATTATTAAAAAATCGTAAGAAATAAAATATTATTATAAAAACTTTTTTTTTAGTTTATTACCGAAATAATATTCTATGCCAACCTCCTTCCGACGCCTATGACAAGGATTAAAATCCTTTTTAACACTTCGCACATTCAAATATCTATTGTTATCCAACGCAAATAATCCATTATTATAGACCGGTATTTTTGATTATAAAATTTCTAAACCCATTCCTATGAAAAATATATGTGTCTAACAAATTTTGCCAAAAACATCCGACTAAAGAACACAGGTAGTTAGCGAAGAAAAAAATTGTTAAAAAATGTTCTTGAATAAACAATAAGAGGCAAAATCGGGTCTATTTTCCTGAACTCAAAGCTCTTGGGGGGGGGGGAGGCCGATCGCCCCTACCGCCCCCCCCCCTTGAATTCGCGCCTGCTGTAGACATCAGTAACAAAAATAAATCCATCCATTTATTTTGAATGTTAAATTAAAACTCGAATTATGAAAAAAATATTTTTTTTTTCGAATCTAAAGTGGATTTGTTCTAAAATAATTATCAAAATGCTTATTTGTCTTTTGCATTTAGAATTATTCATTTTGTGACTGTAAAGAAAAGTTTTAATGAAATGTATTGTTGTTTATAACGAAACGGGTATTTCTTACTTTGAATTACTTATAAGAGAAACTAATCTAAAATCAACAAACTAACTGTATTAATTGTTAATTCATTTCACTGTATATACTCAAACTTTACCCTTTTACGTGAGCAAAAAACGGAAAAATGAAAAATGACCGGACGTGACTGATTAGCAATTTTAAGATATAAATAACAAAGGGACTAAGGGTATTTCTGGACCCAAAGCTTGCGGAGAAACTTTTTGCACTCGGCATCTATTTTGCAAAGCTTGTTAACCGGCAGATTAGCAGCAAGCGAGAGAGTTTCATCAAATCCCAATGAGATCCGCTACTTTCCAGCCGTGCCGGCAGCAGCGGGATAAATTGGGGGATTGGCCGGGCTTAGGTTGAGTAATGCCGCGTCGAGCCGCGTTTCCCGCCCGATATATCTGCCAGGAAGCTTCCATTCTATATTTAATTCTGGATTGCGTCCGCGGATTTGATGCATTATTATACCTCCGTGCGATCCCACAAGAAATATAGATTGCTATCCTTTAATTTATTGCTCTTCGAAATTTTATATATTTACGTTTTGTTTATATTTATAATAAATTAACATCACTATTATAAGTAATACATTGATGAAACTTCTTGGTTTGGTTTTTTACTTTCTAAATTTTAAAAATATTTGACTTTTTAAAAGCAATTAGGCCAACAGAGTCAAAATTTCAATTAATTAAAATTTCCTGGGAAAAATTTCTAAATAATTATATATATAATTATAGTTACACCCTATTTGCTTTTTTACTTTTATACAGAGTGGCCAATTCTTTAGTCAAAATTTTATGGCATCGACATTTCGTAGCCAAAATGGCACTAAGTATAGAACAACGCAGCAGAAATCTGAACTCTCTGAAAAGCACATACATTAAAATTTTTATAAAAAAATTCTGAAAAAGCGCTAGAAAGCGAAAAATAACAATATATATTTTTATATGAAATGAAATTTATGTATTTCTTGTTAGTAGTTTTTTGTTTTATTTAATAGTAATTTGGCGCGGACTTCAAAAATTTCAATTTCATATAAAAATTCAATTTTTTGGATTTTTAGTTTCAAATTGAGTTAAGTTTCTAAGGTCGCAAAAAATACCCATTTTTCCCCTATTACCAGTTTTGAAGAAAACTGATTGACATAAAATTTTCAACCCGTAAACTATGACTTTCTCAAATTTTCTGTGTAAAAATTTACTTTTTTGTAATTTGGAAGAAAATAATTACGCTTCCAAAAATGCACTGAAAATTATTATGATTCCAAAAATACGGCGAAATAAATTACGCATCTAAAAAAACGACAAAAATTGTTATAATTTTGAACACTTTTAAAAGTGCATCGAAAATTATAATTATTAAAATATGGTGAAGATAATTTACTGTATATTTTAAAGATATTATTTTCTTCTTCGCACATTTTAAAGATGTAATTTTTTTGCGCTATATTTATTAATAATGTATTTTTTTCGCCTCATTTATTAAAGCTGTATTTTTTTGCCATTATGAGGTTTGGAATCCTAGTTTTGGCTATATATTTACAGAAGTAATGATTTTCGCCGTGGATGTATTTTTTTTTCACCGCAAATCTTTAGGCGCTATTTTTTTCGCCGCATTTTTCAGCGTCATTGTCTTCGTGGACACCATCGACGTAGTGTTAAAAAATTTTTCGCACTTTCATATAATCGTTTAAAAATATCATTTTTTTCAATACACCTTTAAACGGTTGAAAATGATGAAAAACTGGTGAAAAATTATGAGAAATGGTGAAAAAAAATTAAATGGTGGAAAATGGTTTTCGTCGCACTTTTTGAAGAATCATTTTTTTTTCGTCATGAAGTTTCAAAATGTAATTTTTTTCTCCTCTTTTTTTATAGCTGTAATAGTTTTCATCGCACTTTTTAAAGTGTCATTCTTTTCGTCGCAATATTTTTACTGTAATTTTTTTCACCACACTTTTATTAATGTAATAAGTTTTTTCGCAAGTTTTGAAGCATTATTCTCTTCGTCGTAATGTTTTAAAATCTAATTTTTTTCGCCGAACTTTAGTAGCTATAATAGTTTTCACCTCACTTTTCTGTAAGAGATTTTTTTCGGCGCATACTTTATACATGTAATTTTTTTCGTCGTATTTCTAAAATTGTAACAGTTTTCGCCGCACATTTTAAAGATGTAATTTTCTTTGTCGCACATTTTAAAAGTGTAGTTTTCTTCGTCGTTTATTTTAAAGATGAAATTTTTTTCGCCATATTTTTTATTGATGTTTTTTTCTGTATCGCATTTATTAAAGATATAATTTGTTTCATCGTTATGCCGTTTGACATCCTAGTTTTCGCGGCATCTATGAAGAAGTGGTTATTTACCTCGTAATTTTATAAATGTATTTTTTTCACGACTAATCTTTAGGTGTTATTTTTTTCGCCGCAAATTTCAGCGTTGCCTTCGTCGACACCATCGAATATGTTAATTTTTCTCGGATAAAACTTAACATTTTAGGTATTGCATTATTACCATTTAAAAATGATTCGTCATTGTGTAATTTTTTATTTGACGTCCCTAGTGATGATGAGATATGTTAAAATTAGAAAAACAAATTTTGCTTGTAGTGTTTAGTGTTTTCCCAACGTCCGAAATAAAACAATGTATCCCAATTTAATCATATTCATATTAGTAACAGTTTTCAAATCCCAGTAGTAATTTTCAACTTTGTAACGCCCTGCAAAACAATTTGATCTAATATTAAAGAAATTTTATACTTCATTTATTGATCTATTCATTTATTACAAAGACACGTGTTAGGATATTTCATTTCCCAAACCATAAAACACAACTATGGCCGACCAGAATGCTTTTACATCTTAATTTAAAACTTTACTCAAAGTATGTAGAATTGTCAAGAATTTAAACAGAGTTAGGCAAAGAAGAGATATTTATTTAGATTAAGTTGACATCTGTGGAAGAACGTTCTTACGCAACTTATTTGTATAATTATTAATTTATGACCTCTTTTTTATATTTCACGGTGCTTGAATTTACTGAGTAAATATGAAATATTAAATTATGGGATGGTGTTCCTGTACTACTTGAAATATTATGTTGAAGGCGGATTACAACGTTCATAAACGTGTTAGGATGATTTATAAGAAGTTCCTGTTTGCATTTATTTAAATTAAAAAAACAAACATAAAGAATGACAAAGACATATAAATCTTGCTAGAGAATAATTGGTCTAGTGTGTAATAAAACACCTTGAATTTTTTTAACAATTAATTTTGACGTATTATTTCCATTCTCCATTTGTAGTCGTTTTACTGCAGGTGTA
This sequence comes from Diaprepes abbreviatus, assembly GCA_034092305.1. Taxonomy (NCBI): domain Eukaryota; kingdom Metazoa; phylum Arthropoda; class Insecta; order Coleoptera; family Curculionidae; genus Diaprepes; species Diaprepes abbreviatus. Next base: position 25,839 of record JASJET010000205.1, on the reverse strand, counting down.
ACCGACAAATTTTATTATAGGAAGTTTGGCCTTCCTATATATACATAAATTGCTTTGTTGCGGCATTTTATAATCAAGAGAGTTTGGACAATTATTTTATCGTTTAGTCGAAAATTATTATTAACATTTCCTGAATTAATATGTATATGGGGTATTCAAAAAACCCCCACTAATACTCTGGTGCAAGTACAATCATTATATCAAAATAAGGCGCTAGCTAAAGCATCGCTGTTTTTGAGATATATAAACTTCTTTTTTAAAATCTCCATCTTAGTTTTTCTTTTGGTATTCACAATCCTAAAAACTAAGTTAAGTATTTTGTTCGCCTTCTGGGAACTAGATGAATAGAGTAAATTTTGTATATTCTTATTCCTAAAAATAATTTAGGTGTTTTATGCCATTTTGGAATCTAGATGAAACAAGTTTTTGGCAATGTGGAAACAATTTACTTAGTTGATTTATATAGTAATTGAAGTAAAATAAAAAGCTCATGAAATTAATTACTAAGAAGTACTTCTATTAAATATTGGTTTATTGTTAAAATTGACAGTAATAATATTAGAAAATAAAATAACACCTAAACTGGACGAACAAATGCTACCAGGATACCATGGAAGAAGAGTATCTTTATTGAAAATTGATAGTGTATTACTTACTCGTAATAGGTAGGATCTTTATCAGACCATGAATGAAGATTATAGAAATTAATGATACCTCTTCGTGTAAAGCACACTTCATCAGTAAAAAGAACAGACCTTAAAATATGAAAATTATTTCTAATTTGTTGTAAAAACCACGGACAATTCTGTAAATGAGAATTAGCTCCTGCACGCGGGTGTAATGATAGGGATAAATTTGATGCTCATAAACCGTTCTTAGTACTGAAAAAACCGAACTATTTCTTTCTTTTTGAACAACGTTTCTTGCGCTAAGAATCGTATTATTTTCAACATAATTTAGAAGTTTTTCTTAACTTGTGGCTTCCGACGATATTTTGTTCCTGAATGTATTTTGCGTGGTTCTAATATTTGGTGTTTTCATAATCTCGATTAGGATATTTAATGTAATATGAACGAATTCTTGAATTTTGCTTTGTTTCTTATAACATGTCAGTTAATTATCTTAATGAATAGTTTACACAAGGCATTGCAGACTGCAGACTATTTGTGCAGTTTCGACTGTCTAAATGAAGGAATGGCTATTTGATATAGTTTTTTTTTTAATTTCGCAAAACATTTTGCTTTAATTAATTTCTTACAACATAGTTAAGAGGAAATTTTTATTCAGACTGATCATTGTTATTTATTTATGGATTGGCACAATTGGATTTATCTCCTAAACGGAGCCAACTTTTTAACATGTTTTATAAAAATGTTGTCAAAAATTCGAAAAATTAGTAGCTTAGTGTTTCATGGATGGGAACATGTGATTCAGTATTAATCCGGGAATACATTCATTCGTTCGTTTGGTTTCCTGTAGAGGTTTGCAGACGTTTCGCCAAAATCCTATTTGGCATCTTCTGTGCTTGATGGTTGTAGATCAACCGTTGATCCATGACCATGAAGTTTGTGGTGACTTGCTGAAACTAATCAAAAAAAACCATTTAGATATCTTAACCGACTTTTTTAATCATGTTTATGATACAGGAAATATTCCTGATGACTGGCTAGTTTCGTCCTTTATTCCTGTCCCGAAAAAACTCATAGCCAAAAAATGTGAGGATTATAGTTCCATCAGTCTTATGAGTCATGTTTTAAAAGTATTTCTTAAAATAATACAAGCACGAATATATCCGAAACTTGAACAGGACATTAGTGATACGCAATTGGGCTTCAGGAACGGCTTAGGCATAAGAGAGGCGCTATTTAGTTTAAACGTTTTATTTCAGCGAAGTCGTGATGTAAATTGCTATGTATTTGCCTGTTTTATTGATTTTGAAAAGGCTTTCGACCAAGTAAATCATCAAAAACTAATAGAAGCACTACAAGAGCATCAATTGAATGATAAAGATTTACGAATTATTTACAACCTTTACTGGAAATAAGAATCATTTGTTCAGGTGGAGGAAAAGGAATTAAAAAAATTCCAAATTCGTCAGGGTGTTCGGCAGGATTGTGTGTTATCCCCACTACTCTTTAACATGTATTCAGAAAAACTATTTCGGGAAGCTCTTGAAGAGATAAAAAAAAGGTATCTCCCTAAATAGGGTTTTGATAATAATCTGAGATATACAAATGATACTGTCCTTCTTGCAGCTGAAGGACTTCAAAGACTGATAGAAAGGGTAGATGAGATCTGTGAAAAATACAACATGCGATTGAACATAAGCAAAACAAAGGTTATGATAATAAGCAAAATGTATCCCAAAATGTACAGTTTGGCGTCAGAGGTTCTCTTATTGAGACAGCATAATCCATCAAATATCTGGGCGCACTACTACATGATAAGTGGGAGCAAATTCTACAGTGTAGAATCTTAGACACTGACGGAGGCTACATGTAAATGACTTGAGGCTTTTGAAATGTGCTGTTACCGACGTATGATGAGAATATCTTGAACACATCACGTAACCAACGAAACTGTTTTGCAGCGCATGCGAAAGGAGAGAGAAATCATGAGGACCATTAAAGATAGGAAGATAGTATGAAGATGGATGATAAGAGAGGTCTTGGAAGACGACGAATTTCATGGCTATATAATTTGCGACGATGGACCGGAATAGATGTCTATCTACTAAATTATTTAGAGCCGCTGTCAATAAAGTAAGAATGATCGCCAACGTCCACTGAGGATAGGGCACAGGAAGAAGAAGAAGAAGAAGAAGAAGAATATATATATATATATATATATATATATATATATATATATATATATATATATTAAATCACAATGTTTTTTCTGGTAAACAACAAAGCTGAAAGAATTGAGATTATGGTAAAAATATGCTAAAGTTTTCTGTCTTTTAGTTAGCTTAGGTGGTAATTGCCGCTCGATCTAATTTAACATAAAAGTTTTAGATTTATTGCCTCAGTTTTTTTCCACAAATGATATATGCAAGCACAACAAAACGAGGCGTAAAACCACATTATCACGTCCCGTTGACCTGACCGCAGCATTATGTTATTATTGTTGGTTTCTGCGAACAACAAATTATTTGTCATTGCTAAAACCATACCGACAAACGTATAAATCAGACTGGCTGCGATTAGCATGAAAAGCGCATAAACAAAAAAGTTCCAGAATGTGAATATTCCGATGCCAACCGGAAGGCATATTAGATGATATATCCCTAGCGCCTTTCATCCCTAAATCTAGAAAATGCCCTGGTTTAAATATATAATGTATTAATTTTTTAAGAGCAGAGAGACGGAAAGGAAACAATGGAGGGATATTTATGTTCACAAATTCGCTAACATGTAAACAAATTAATAATAATAATTTATATCTAAAAAACAGTAATATAGTTCACATATTCTTAAAATATAAAATCGATAGTAACATAGGCCTATGACAGAAATTTTGATTTTTTCAATTTGAGAACAATTGGGATGTTGACTATTTTTGGTATATTGTTTAAAACTATGCATAAGTACCTAATGTAGCCAAAAATATTTGAAATTACTTTTTTGATACAACTAGTACTTTAAAAATCATAAATTTTTAATTCCGTTTCAAATTTCCCTCCACAATGTCAGTACTTGTCACCTGACCGCTGTTACGTCACACTGGCCAATTGGCAAGGATATGTCAATTTTTTCCGTAATTTTTGTGATAAAAGATGAGTTCTATGTTATTTTAAGTGTTGTGTGGTGCCTCAGTGTAGAAGTACTTCAATTAAAACACCTGAAAAGTTATTTATTTACTTTCCACGTCCGTAAAATAATAGGAAAATGTGGCTTTTGCTAGCTCGTCCCTACTCGTTTTATTTAAGTTTTGAGCTTATAAATACTATGAATCTTCTTCTGCTAATGCCTATCCGTTACCGGATGTTGGTGAGCAGAATGGCTATACGGACTTTATCCACTGCTGCACGAAATAAGCCCACAGTTGATGTATTAAACCATACTCGGAGATTCTTCAGCCATGAGATTCTTCGTCTTCCTACACTCCTTTTGCCTTGTATTTTGCCTTGTAGTATAAGCTGCAAAAGCCGGTACCTTTCAGGATTCCTCATGATGTGGCCCAGGTACTCAAGTTTACGCTTCTTTACTTGATACAAGATTTCTTTTTCTTTCTTCATTCTATGAAGCACCTCTTCGTTGGTAATATGATCTACCCATGAAATCTTCAGAATGCGACGGTATAGCCAAAATTCAAAAGCTTCTAATTTTTTGCATGATGCTTCAGATAGCGTCCATGATTGAACGCCGTATAGGAGGGTCGAAAATACGTAGCATCTCAATGTTCGCATTTTGGTGGTTAAGGATAGGTCTCTACTTTTGAATATTTTTACCATTTTAAGGAATGTAGTGCGGGCCTTTTCAATACGGCATCTTATCTCAACCGAGTGGTCCCATTCTTCATTGATATTTGTTCCGAAGTAGATATATTTGTTAACTCTTTGGATGGGTCTGTTATGTATCAGTAGTTGGCCGTGTATGCGTTTATTTTTAGAAATAATCATGAATTTGGTCTTTTTTGTATTCATCTGCAGTCCGTATCTTTCACTTACTTCTACCACTCTGTCCATCAATCTTTGGAGTCCTCTTAAATCATTTGAGATAATTACCGTATCGTCTGCGTATACTATGATTACTAATATATATTCATTATCGGTTGCGGAAATAACAATTCTTGGTAAATTACTTACATAGAAGTCTTCAAAATTCAGCAGAGCAAAAGTTATTGTTTGTTGCGAAGAAATTGGCCACCATAAAAAAATCAATTCTGAACAAATTCAAACTATTTGCTTTAATAAATCCACTTTTCATCATGGGAAAACTTCCTAAAATCGTTTTCAAAGGGAGTAGTAAGCAAATTTCGAGGAAATTACATCAAAATAACTACAAATTATTAACTAGGCAACGTAGCCCTTGCCAGCGATTACGAATGTGATATAAAATCAAAAAATTTTTAGGTCAGGTTCGTGACAACGATGACGTTGGCTGTAATCTTTACAGTAATTCTTAAATGATCTAAGTGAAAAAAGTGACACTGATAACTTCATGTTCTTTTGAATATGCATTTACTTGTCATTAGGTCGAAGTGATCATGATTACTTCAAGTGATGGAACTGAAAGTAATAATGACTCAAATGAATAACCGTATCAGGACGGAGTGCCAACGATGACGTTAGTAAGGATTGTCATCATTCACTTTGATTGGTGTTCGTTGTCACGTGAATTGAAGGAGATTTAATTAAATTTTTATTATTAAATAAAATAAAATTCCTTAAAAATTAAGAAAAACATTATGTTTTTTAGGATTTCTATTGTAGAAACTACCGTTTCGCAGTAAAATTATATTTTTAAATACAGTGAACAACCCAATTATTTCGAGTTGCCTCGGCTTCTAAAAATTCATTATACTTTTTTTTAATCTTTGGAAAATATGATGAGAAAAGTATTTTAACATATTTTTCGCCATCGTGTCTGAGAATATTAACAAAATGGCTTTTATAATTATCGAACATTTTTCATCTGTTTCAGCAAAAGAAATGTCATTTTTGGTACCGTACCATAGTACCGTATTTGCTTTTATTCGAACAGACTGTAGCTTTTCAAGCCACTTTGTTTAAGTTTTGGATCATAGTTTGTAGGTTGTAGATTGTGATTGGGTCGTTATTCCTTTTCTTGCCCCTCTACAGCAATTTCACTTATAAAACATTTTTTTTACGTTACCCTAATATAATCCCGAGATATTTAAACTTTTACCAAGGTTATTTATTTTTTTTTTTGAATAGAAGAACCTTCTAGAAATTTGAGTCTCTTGCAGAAGAGCACCTTCAGTTCACAGAGCAGCTTTGTCCCATTATTTGAGATGATAGCTCAGAGGGCAGATATCGAGAAGCAGACAAAAGCGATGGATTTAAAAATGTCTTCACCTATCTAACTCTAGGCGTATTATTCCACCTTAATTTTATTTGATTTTGTTCCAAGCTTTGGAGCTCCTCCATATTGTGGCTCTTTGGTAATTCACAGAAAGGTCTCGGGCCTAGGAAAGGAGCTTCTGCTCCTTCTTTTGCGAGGGTAGTCACTTCTTCATTTTATTTGATTCCTTTGTACCCTGGCACCTTCAGGATTACCCTGTTATTCCTTCTCACTTGCTTTAGGGTTTATCTTTAGTCCCAAGTCAATTTATACTCATAGGTGTTGGACTTGAGAGCTTTTAACGCTGCTTGGCTAGGAGATTTCTTGGTGTTTCTGTTCAGGCACTTATCGGCAGCGATTTAGATTGCATGCATGTGTGCTTGGAAGATGGTAGGGGTGTTTCCTAAGGATTTAGCAAGTCCAATGTCTAGGTCTAATACTCCCACTCCAACCTCTCTGTCATCTTGGATTCATTAGAAAACCTTACCTTTGAACCGTTCTCTATTCGAGGTAATCTCTTTCCGTTCGCTGGTAACAGTCAATTACTAATTCATAGTTCATATCAAAATAATAACCTATGTGAAATCTATTGGTTTTAGTATGAATTCTCTTACAATTATATCAAGAATCTTCATATGTACAACAAAGATTCGAGGTTTGACGTTTTCTGTTTCGAATAGCTTAAGGGAATTGGTTGTTTCCACCCTTATCACAGCTTAATGAGGTTCAGCATTGCCTCTATTGTCGCTGATAGGCATAATTGGATCATAGTCTTATCATATGTTGTATAATTATCTTTCAGCCTCATCATGAAAAAGCTTCATTTTTGGGAACTGTTTTAGGGAAAGAAATAAACCCAATCGGTCAAAATGTGGTGGGCTATTTCCTTGGACATCTTTACTCAGATTTAGAGTATTTCCTTTTTTAATAGATGAGACGAAAGATCTATGGAACAATCTATGGATGTGAAGAGTCAGGATATTTTATATAATGAGCGGTTTGAAAATTCCAGAGATTGACATACAAAAACAAAATTTTAGGACAAAATTCGACTTTATTCAACAACAAAGTCCCTAATATTTCTATGTATTGTTCAACTCTTCGAGATACGTTTCAGTTTCGGCGATCACCTCTGTATCGTAGACATATCTCTTTCCAGCTAGCATTTTTTTGAGGTATGCATATAAGTAGTAGTCGCTGGGGGACAAATCTGAAGAATACGATCGAAGCGAATGCAATTTGAACTGCAATTCATGCAGTTTTGCCATCGTGACCATCGACTTGTGACACGGTGTCTTCTCTTGGTGAAAGGGAATTTATTCTTCTTCATTGCTGGTCTATTTTAAACTTTACGATGTCATTATTACTTTACGGTTGTAAAGTGATAATGACATCGATTTCGTATATGTTTTTGTTTTCGTGTGTAACAGCCTCATTTGGCTGCCCAGGGCGTTCAACATGATTTGTGTCTATATGACTGCATTTGAATTCAATAAGCTAGCGACAAATGCTTGTTTTCGACGAAGCAGATTCATTATAACGCACATATTATCGGTATTTTTCTCATTAAATAACAGTGTTTTATTAGCGTACGAAACTCGTTTTTCCATTGTTTTGAAAACATCAAAAGGTGCGTCACTAAAACTTCAATATCTCGAAGACTAATGGTATGTACATTTAAGGGTTGGTACTAAATAAAAATCGTAAGATATGTTATTAGACTTTCCATCTATGTGCCAGTCTTCGGACTTTTCGAACAACCTACTAAATATGTGTAGCTTTACTAACTTTTTTTTACGGTTAAACTGCTCCAATAATTAAAATATCCATGTAGTATTTTGTGGCTGCCTAACAAATTATCGTTCTTAATCATTTAATCAATAAAATCCTTATTAAAAAATCTTTTTTCAACTTTAGAAAGAAAATTTACATTTGCTAATTTCACCTGATTAAATGAATAAATTTAGAACTAACCGCGGCCAAATATATTTTCGTGCCATTTTATAGCGAATCGATTCTTTCGAGAGAATAATTTGCTATTGCGGAACGATATTATTTCTCGTTATTCAGCCCGATTGTCGCAATCAACATCCGGCTTCACCGTCTTTCGTTCGGAACAGCAGTACATTTAGTATACTTGTGTTTGGACTATTCGTTGAAAGAATTCGCTAATCAACTGAAGTTAATTTATTAAATTAATAGTTGTAATATAAGGTCTTATTGAAAATAAATTGTTTTAGCTGTGCATCAAATTTTAAGAAAATTATTGGAGAAAGTGGAAACACTGAATTTTTCGATTTTTTGCATACTACCTATTTTGGAATCGTAAAAAACGATTTGTTTTTGGCGGTTGCACATAGTTTTTTCAAAAAAAAAGTTTACTTTCACATCGTATTTTGCCACTTATTATTTTTAATTTTGCCACTGCCTCTAAAACACAATTGCACATTTTGGAATATAGCATATTTTGAATGAACCACTACATAAAAATTTGTTAAAGTGTAGCAGAAAACACTAATAATCGAATCGAAAAAAATATTAAGGACTTTAAATATGGCGGGAAAATTCTTGCATTATCGCTGCCCTTGTGCAACATTACATCAACTTCGCCATAATTCTATCATATAGAATAAAATTTTAGAAATACGTGAACCAAAATAAAATAAAAATAAGGTGCTTCCTTCTAAGTGAAAAGTAGAAATGAAAAAAATATAAGTTAAATCTACTAATTATGAAATTTAAAAAACTATGTCTTCATATGCTTTGCCATAAAAATGCAATCTCTCGCGATACCATTTTGCAGGAACAGTCTTTTAATTAACCCCAAACTGCAGCAAAAACGGATAACGCCAATAACTCGTACAGAACCGTAACAAAATATGTATCCCACACACACTTAATCATTTTTTTAATATGTTCTTATTTTTGTTTTACTGCTTGTGAATCGTTTATAGAATAAATAAATACTGTATAAACCTAAATTAGCATTCCTCATACTTATTATTGTTTTAAGGAAATGTTTTTGAGGTTAGGATATTCCCCTCCTAAATTGAAGTTTGGTTTTTCACCAATTTCAGTACGATGCATCCTGTTCTGATGTCACCGATCATGTTAATCTATTGCCAAAAATCACCTTGTTCTTAAGGCAAGATGACGAAAAAAAGTGAATTACTGAATTAACTTTAGGACAAGTATAGTTTTAGGATTGCTAGTAAGATCCGGCAACATTGTATTAATTATCGATAAGGCCGAAATTTATTTACTGTTTTTTTTTTCCTTTTTAATTGTAGCAAAGTTTTATGAACAGTTTTGGTCACAATGTGCTATGTTTGAGGATGTGCAAGTGTGTTTAGTGGAAATGGGAAAATTAAAATGGATAGGTCGGAAAACACTTGTAAAAATTTGAGAAAACTGTGTGCGACGACCCGAAAAATAAATTTCAGATTCGTGTTCTGTAACCCCAATATTAGAGAGATGCAAAAAATTAGGGAAAACTGTGGTGTTTCTCTACTTTTGTATATAATACTAATTTTTATTACCTTTAAAAATAAAGGGAAAGAGAATATCATAATAAGGACCTTACATCTCTTGAAAGAGGATACGTTTACAAAATCGGGTAACTTTTTCGATTAAGTGAAATGTAGTAAAAATTACATTTTTTTTGAAAACATTTTCACATTTATCTCCTATTTCGAGATCGTAGAACACGACTCAGACCTTCGTTTTCAACTTTTTTTCCTCATTTTCCCTGAAAGTAGAGAAAGTAACTTTTCTCTTTAGATTCAATTTTAAGAACTAAATCGTTAAAATACATAAATTTCACACTAACAGTTTCTGCATTATATAAAATTTCAGAAATAATGGGAAAAACGATGAAAAAACAAATCAAAATAAATATAAACAAAATGGCCTGTCATATCTAATAATAGTGCTATTTGTTTGGAAAAGGCGTTGGTGCCAGAACATAAATACGATTTCTGAAAAGGACCCGAAATACATTTTTCGCTTCTTTGATTTTTATATTATATACAATTTTATCTCTAAATATTAAAGGTTTTAAAGATCATATTTGCTTTTCTCTGTTCCTTTCCTGTAATTTTATATTAGGCATGATTTTCCCTCCAAATATTAACTGTTTCAATTGAAGAACTGTGAGCAGGAAGCCTTGAATGAAAACCAAATGCAATAAGAAAGGCAGAAATAAAAGTATTCCGACCACAAATTTTGTAAATACATGGAAAAGGTTTATCCCTCCTCTTTTAATAAGAATTAGGAAGAACATTAAGTTTATGACATGAAAGTATTTTACATCTGGCAACGTTGTAACGAATATTTCACGTTTTCAGTAGTATAGTCGTTTTTTTGCTTATTCTTTGAAAATACAAGTTTTTCTAAATTTGTTTGCTAAAATTAGTGCAAAAATATTTGAAATATATTACATAAAATATATTTTAACTAGTATCATTCAAAATAAATACGAAAGTGCGGTGTTTTCTTCAGAAATAAAAGTACCTTGTAAAGTGAAACGTGGAATTTTTGTGATTTTCGGGAAAGAGAAAAATAGTGGGAAGAGCGGTGTTTTGAAGTAGGCGGTATATGTCATTTTTTTGGAAAAATGTTCACTTAATAGAAACTATTATACAAAATCGGGCCTCAGGAATCCTTATAGGAGAAAAATTACATAAATTTTGAGTGCAATGTTACAGTAGCATTTTCTGAATAATCCCTTATTAAAATTGTTTGTAAATATTTTAAAATAACACATTTAAAAATTAATTAAAAAATTTTTCCTCATAACCTAGATTTAAGCCGTTAATTAATATAACTCTTAGATTTTTGGAAAATTCAGCTAACAATAATCTTGAAAGTACTATATGGTATATGATTTTTTGCACTTACTTAAATATTGCGGGAAATAATGTTTCAATTAGTTTGCTTTTTTTTTTGTAATATTTTTTTTTCACTATTCGTAGAAACCTTTCAAAACAAATTTTCAAAATTCATAAAATTCCCATCTGCTGTAAATATAAAATAAAAATAGCAAATATTTTTCCAGAGAATAACTCTTTTAAATCCTGCGGAAGGCATCAGTGGCAGGACGAGACAAACTGTATGCACAGCCCAGCAAAAGTGCCTTCGGCAACTGGGTGTATTCCAATCTTGATCTATTTGTTTTGTGATCTTTGCTGGCGGCACGACGATCAGTCCTTTCTTATCGCAGGGCTCCACTACCGAACTTCCAAATTTATTGGCCAGAGGGAATTATACTTGGAGTGCGTCAATTTTCCGCTACTACAAATTCTCATTTCAAATTAATGTTTTGGGAATTTTTTTAAATATCGATTTTATTTTATGTTAATATTTTTTTATTGTTTGGAATTGGTTCAGCATATTTGCTGATGGAGTTTCGAACTATGTTACTATAACACTTTCTAAAATTAATTAATCAGAAGTAAAATTCTTAATACCTAAAGGTAAAAAAATTCCATGAGTGCGGGATTACTTTTTATTTGTATTATATAAGTGAAATTTAAAATATTAAAAATTTCTATAAAAGGTTTGGAATCAAAACCCACTCATTTTAATAAACGTCTATCATTTAATTATTACTATTGGTCACGGAGCCTAGAGGGTTTACGTAACCGATGAAGAGGCATGGCTTCACCAAAGTTTTTTTATATATATTTCGATCCCGTGGCTATAAATATCGAGGGTCGATTCCTCAAAAATGGTCAGGTAATTTGTTCTTCGAATTGATAGACATAGGTAATCCAAGGTACTTTGCCGTCGAAGGTAGATGGTTTCATCACACTAGTTACAGGAACACCATTTACCTGTATTATACCTGTACTAGCTACCTTCTCTATTTGTAAACGTAACTGTTGTCTCTGGTTGTAGATTCCTATCACCTCATGTTGTACTTCGCCATGTACGTTCCATATTCTCCAGGCTTCTTTTTAGTTCTTGTTTTATACTTTCTTGATTTTTTTAATATATTCTTTCAATTCTTGGTTCATGTTTTTTTGGCTTGTTTTGAGTGTCATGAATTTTTGTTTCATATCATCTTGGCCTGTCTTTATTTCTTGTATCATATCGTCTAGATTTTTGTCATATCTTCTTGGCTTGTCTTTATTTCTTGTTTTATGTCTTCTTGGCTTATCTTTAAGTCTTATTTCATAGGATCTTGGTTTGTTTTTAGTGCCATCAATTTTTGTTTCATATCGTCTTGGTTTGTCTTTAATTCTTTAATTCTCGTTTCATGTCGTCTTGATTTTTCGTCATATCTTCTTTCAGTTCTCGTTTCAAGTCTTGTATCATCTTCAGTATCTGATTTAAACTAGTTTGAAGTTGCTCTTCCATTTTTGTTTTCTGTCTTCTAGTTTCTACTGGCACACAATTTCAATTATTTTTTTCTCTATTTTTCTAACCTGAACTAATACTATGAAATGTATAACGCCATATACTGGACTAGTTAAGAAAGGCCAACTAAACCGAAAGGTTTAAGGGACCTTTGTTGGGCTGCAGTCAAAAAGATGGTTGGCCAAAAAAGAAAACTCTTTTTTTTGTTAGTCTACCTTTCCAGAAATTTTATTCTCATCAGGGCTTCTACAAAAGAGACAACACCCTTCTTTAAATCTATTTCTCATAAAATAAAAATGAAGAAAAAACTTGCCAAAGTGATTGTGTATAGTAAGCCAGGTTTTGTTCGACGCAGACATTTGGCGTTATGAACTAGGATTATATATTATGATAAAAATAAAATTTTTAAAAATTAAAAATTAACTTATATGAGAGCTTAACTACTAGCACGTGGACACTGTCGTACGAACGAAGAGATTGACAAGTGATACTCGACGCTAAAATCCTGTTTTAATAGGTAAAGACGAATACACTGCTCAAAAGTTGGATGCGATAAAAATTTTGTTATTATATCGCCATTACTCTCTAGTTGTAACCAATCACGGATCCAAGGGAGGGACGGTGGGGGTGTTCGACCCACCCCCCTCCCTAGAGCTTCGATTTCAGGAAAATAGACCCAACTTTCTCTCTCTTACACTAGGAATATAAATGCCGTTGGCATCTCTCCTCCCACGTAGACAACTCGCGTTGGCTTGCCATCGCCTCCGTCCAGCTTTGAATTCAGAAAGATAGACCGGACCCTACCTTTCACTAGTCATACTGTATTTTTGTGATATCACTGCCCCCCTCCCAAAGGAAGGGCTGGATCTGCCTCTGGTGTAGCAAGCAATTGTATATTATACTGAGGTGTGCTATGTTTCCTCTCTTGTTCATAGAAAGTGGCTCATTATTTATGTGAACCATTTTCAGGAAAACTCTTTTGCGTAAGTTGTTTTCTTTTGCTAGAATTTTGGATTTCTAAAAGTTCACCATACGACCCCCGGCGAAAACACTCCCCTGTGACAATCACTCTTATGGGAACTAATTCTACCTGAAACGTTTCTGGAACTTTAACCTATATACAGTTGGTCACAATTAAGACATGGAATCTTATAAACAATGTTCCAGTTTCTCTTCAATAAAACCAGTGTTTTGGTTTTCGAGTAAAATAGTGCGATTGTTTTAATATGTTTTTTGGCAATTTTAATTGAAGTTCCATTTTGAAAAATCATTTCAGGAACTTCAATAGCATATGGTTCATAAATCGACTATCCACGTCAACGGCCACGTGAACAAATAATATTATTGTTATTGCCATATGATCCGGACTTTTTTGACTCCAGAAATGCAAAACTAGATTGGCTACAACCGGAATAAATTTTTTCAATAAGGTGAAGCAACTTCTCACGTTAAGAATGCTTCCTTGCTTTCATGATTTCCTGCCTGAAAGAGTGATAAGTCGCCAAGGGGACATGAAATGGCCACCACGAAATCCAGATTTAACACCTGCTGATTTTTTTCTATCAAGCTTCTGAAAAAGTAAGGTTTTCAACCCATAACCACCCAACTTAAAAGTTTTAAAGCAAAAAATCACAGACGAAATTCACGCAATTCCAAGAGTGAGGCTGCAGCGAGTAATTGAGAATTTCAGTTCCAGGCTAAATGATTGTGAGGAAGTGGATGGTGCGCATTTAAGGATGGTTGTTTGTCATAAATAAAAATTCAAAAATTACTCTATAATTTAACAGCAATTAAACAAATCGGAATTAATTCTGATGTTTTTTTAAGAATCAAAAATGAGAAACAGTCTGGGACATCCTTTACTTGCTTCTAAATTTAACGTAATAACGAGGGGCGATGCAAGCAAATTCAAGAAAATTGGACCCTTTAAATGCACCGCCAAAGCTCTCAGTTACATCTCTAACATGGAAGGTACTCCAATTGTCCTGCTTTGATTTTGATTAAGTATATGTTGTAGAGGACATGAAACATGTATTTTTTTATCAGTGGAAATTCATTTTAAGGGAATGAATTAAAATACTGAATAAACTATAGATTTACCCTTATAAAAAATAAGGGATGATAAGCGTGGGGGTGAAACAACCATAGTTTTACTTCATTTTAAATAACAAGTTATTTCCATTTTGTTCCGTAAATATATCTTAATTAAAATTGACGATATTTAAAAAACTATTTTTGAGGGTGGACATTAGGGATAGTTTTCACCCCTTAAAATTAATCTACACTGATAAAAAAATACGTGTCCCTACAACATATTTAGGTGTCATCAAAATCAGTGCTGGAGACCTCGGGTACCTTTCTTATAGGATTAAATAAACTGTAGTTTTACTTTTAGCGTAATTAATCCATAGTAGCCTTAATTTTTTACCTTCTTTCATTGAGGAAGACCTGATACCTTGTTTTTAAAATATGCTTTTGTTACTACTTCATATAATATTTCGAAAATTTTCCATTTAGGAAGGAAAACATTTATTTTTCTGTACCTTTTAGATACCTCCGTTATTTTATTGATCATTTTCACAAGTAACCTGCAGTAGGTACTCCGCTTCTGATTGTTCTCTTTAAATAAAAACAAGAAGTGTTATGATTACTATTAAATAAAACCACACTGAAGGGAGCTTTCATCAAGTGGCAAAAATAGCAAGAGTTAACTTATTAAATTTGCATTTGGTGGAATTTGTGTACGAAATGAAGTCAGTTAATCATTGGGAAAACTGAGCGAGCGGTCGCGGCCGGTTCAGTTTTCTGCGTTCACAACTCTGAGCGCGCTGGAGAGCGCCGGCAGTAAATTATTGCATATTAATCTCTTTGCTGCAGTATTAGTTACGTTAATTATGCCTCCGCCATATTGAGGAAGATAAACAGGGTCGTAATAAGGCGTGGTATTAATATAGACTTTTTTTTGTTTAGCTTTTTATTTATGCTTCAATGAAAAAAAAAGGCATCGAGTCAAAGATGAATCAGTTCTAACGAAAAAACAAAACCTTCTAGAGAAGATGTCTAATAATTCTTAATCGATTTCTCATATGTAAGATGCTCCAATAATGTTTTCTGTCGCATTGCAACATGTGTATTGAACGTGATAATAATGCCTGACAAAATTATGTATTGCTGAACTTTGTTCTAGTATTGACAGAACAGAAATAAATCTGTTTCAAGATAAATCTTGGCAACATAAAATGTTGTTATTTATCAATATTTATTATTTAGTCTTCTTCAAAGTATTCCCTATTCAAACAATGACTGATATGTCATCTAGTGCCTTATCGTAGTGTAAGAATCAACTGTTATCATTGATTTTTGGCTGTTTTTGCATATGATCTTGCACAAACGAATCATTACAGCTTAACTGTTAGGTTTTCCGCGATGAATTCTTGCTGAACCATAGCTTGATAATTTAAGACAATAGCTGTAATGGCATCATTACAGCTTAACTGTTTGGCTTTCCGTAAGGAATTCTTGCTGAACCATAGGTTGATAATTTAAGGCAATAGAAAGCACGAATTTAATTTTCGCTCGTTTTTAGGTACGCTTTTTGGTATTCTGTCGGTCTGCATTTGGATGATTGTTGTAATGATTTTATATCGCACTCAAATGCCCCTGTCTCAGCATTAGCATTGATTGATTTCAAGAAGTTGGGGTTGCTGGTTGTGTTGGAAATCATCTCAGAACCAATCGTTATTCGATGTTGTTTTTGAAGAAAATTTAGTATTTTGGTCAATCTTTCGGCCAAAATCTCAAGAGACTGATTTTTTGACATTCTCAATAAATGCACTAGCTCTCTAATTGAAATACAATGGATATCGGGAGAAGTAATCTTTTGCTGATAGCCATGCGAGACGCGGATCATTTTAGATGTCTTCACGAAACCCAAAAACTCTTTATGGGATTATAATCCTCCATATAGGCCTTCTTTAACGTTTCCAACATTTGCATAATATTAGTTTTATGCAAAACACACCATGTATTGCAAATTATTTATTCAATTGATTTTGGCATAGCAAAAATTGCCACTTAGCCTGAAATATCCAGCTGAAGCTATTTGTTTAATAATGTACAGTGGTGGAAAAAAGTATGGAAACTTTTGGGATCACGAGTTGAATTTCTTTCTGTAAATTATTGCAGCGTAGGCATAATTATATTGTAATGTCAAGCAATATTCGATTAGTTTTTAAAGAAAATTATTTTCCGTGAGATTTACATTTTTAAATTATAAGGAATTTTCAGATGACAGTATGGAACCTTTTAAAATTTCATCACAAAACACTGTTGTAAATAGACGACTAACAGTTTTTTAGTATCTAAGACTGCCTGGTATCTTCTAGACATCGAGTCAACCAATTTTTGGAAAGTTCCTGGAGGAATTTGCATCCACTCTGATTTAATGATATTAAACCATTCTTGTTGATTGTTGATATTAGAATGCATTCGAATACGGCGATCTAAGACGTCTCAAAGATGTTTAATTAGGTTTAAGTATGGGAATTGGGATGGCCACTCAAGTACATCTATATTTTTCTCACCGAACTATTGTTTTACTATTTTAGACAAATGCTTCAGATCATTATCCTGTTGAAATATCCACCGTAATGGCATCTCTTCTTCTGCAAATGAAATCATTGTATTTTCTAATATTTCTTTAAACTGAAATCGGTCTATTTTATCCTGCACTTGAATGATGGGCCCTATCTCAGATTGAGAAAAATATCCCCAAACCGTTATGTTCCCTCCTCCATGTTTCACAGCAGGAATTTGGTACTTTGCTTTGCACCTTGCGCCAACCGGTCTTCTTTCATATTTCCTGCCATCTGATCTAAATAGTGAAAATCAACATATTCTCTTTTTCTGTAGATCAAGAAAGATCAACTCTACAAACTCCATTCGGGCCATCCTACTCTTCTTTGATAGAAGCGGCTTTTTAACAGCAACTCTTCCATAAAGATCTTCATCAAGTAGACGATTGCGTACCGTTCTACTTGTCACTTTAACACCAAACTGCTCCGAGATTTCGTTTTTTATTTGTCTGGATGTTTTCCTGGGGTCAAGTTTTGAGATCACCTGTTTGTAGAAGAAATATAATTGTACCCCTGCAATATCCTCACTCTAAAAGCGTCGGCATTTCGGAAGAAATTATTTTTAATTAATTAATTAATCTACATAATGCAAAGTCTGATTCTTTCAAGTACTAATTTATGAGAATCTCATTAATACCACTTCTAAATTAACGACATATCATTAAAATTTCCATAAACAGCTGAGGTTTTCTTTTCTAAAAAAGTTATTGATTGATTTGATTTGCAAACTTAGTTGATGTTTTGTGAAAAACTTATAAATTTGTTAAATTTTTAGCATATAGAAGAAAATGAAGCACGTTTAAATAACTGTCATCTACCAGTTTGCCATTCCACTGCATTTGTGAATAAATAAACAAACATCTGTTTTTTTTTTTTGGAAATTTGTACTCTATGTTAAATAGGACTAGTTTTGTAATTATTATTTTAAAATTAAAATAAGAACATGATATTAAATCCGATTCTGTTTTCTTGAAGACAAAATAAGATCACAACAAAGTAAAACCACCAACATTAAAAACGAACATATTCTTCTTTAATTAATACACATACGGCAAAATCTAAATCTTCCAAGTACTGATTTATGAAAATCCCATTGGAAGATAAACGCCAATGGTGCATTTGGCAAATTAATTTAAACTACAAATTATAATCTGCCTCGATAACGTATGGTTTATTAAAAGCATAATAACATGTGTTTTAATGCGTATTGTAATTTTATTAATTGAGAAATATTAAGAGCTCTTAGTTGTAAATTCATTTTGCCACCGTAAAATATTTCAGTCGAGGCACGTATTTTCAGCATTATGCCATAAATAAGATAATTTAATAATTCACCACGATCCGAGCGCGAATACAAATACAGAGGTCTATGCGTGGAACATACCTTTTTGTTAATGTTATGTTTAAATCATTATTTATTTACAAAATTATTCAAAGAACTGGAAGTGTATTTTTTTAATGACCTAAAATTCACGTTAAGATAATGGGAGATGTCAGCAACTTATTCCCAGAGACCACTTTAAAATATTTTTCATCTTTATAAAGTATTTTTTCCAATGCACTGTTGACATTTTCAACCGCTTCATTTTAACACTTTAAATTTTAATTACTACACTCTTAGTTTTTATGCCTGGAAGGAAAATGTAATTTTATTATTTGTGCATATTCTACTCAAAAATATAGCCAGAACCAAAATTTTATTTTTTTAAAGTATTTATTATTTACCATACTTATTATGATTTTCAAGCCTTCGCACTCCCTCCAGGGAATATTGACTCATACCAGATATACCAAGATCCCAAAAGTATGGAGCTCTTTGGGGACCCTTTCTATGTTATCGGGTCCTAGGTGACGTGGTCTGCTGTACTTCCTACGAACTTTCGGACGGTTCGTGCGGTTGCAAGGAGCACTGCTTTGTGAATCGGCTTATATAGATGCCCACTAAGGCCCAGTCACTTGATGTTCTGCAGGAGGTTCTTTGGTATCATTCCAGTTGTTGATAAAATTATGGGAATCGTTTGGACGCTGTTCATTGCCCATTGTCTTCGAATTTACACCTCCAGATCTCTGTATTTGGCGATTTTCTCGTTGTATTTTCTCACACTCATCAGATTTACAAGCCAAACGGCTTCGCATTCTCTCCAGGGATTATTGACTCATACCAGGTATACAAAGGCACCAAAAGTATGAAGCTCTGTGGGGACCCTTTCCATGTTATCGGGTTCTAGGTGGTGGTACTTCCTAGAAACTTTCGGATGGACTGCGCTATTGCAAGGAGAACTGCTCTCTGAATCGGTTTATACAGATGCTCACTAAGTTCCAGTCCCTTGTCCTGTAGGAGGTTCTCTGGTATCACTTCAGTTGCTGATAGTATTATGGGGATCGTGTAGTTGCTGTTCATTGCCCACTGTCTGTGGATTTGCAACTCCAGATCTCTGTATTTGGTGATGTTCTCATTGTATTTCGGTCTTAAGTTGTTGTTATTAGGTATAGCAATGTCAATCAGTGTAGTTCGCCTAGAAATTTTATCTGTTAGTGTAATGTTTGGCCAATTATGAGCAACTGTTTGATTTGTTAGAACCGTTCGGTCTCAATATAACTTGAACTCTTTGTTTTCAAGAATAGGCTCCGGATTGTATTTGTAGTAAGGCATTTTTCCTCCCTGCAACAGTTCTAATTTATCTGCTAACTCTTGGTGGAGTATTTTAGCGGCTTAGTCGTGTCTTTCCTTATACTCGGTTGCAGCGAACGCTTGGTATCTTCCAGTTATGTGGTGGATTGTCTCTGATGTTCGACAGCTATATCTGCATTGATCATTTTCTATTGAGGGATCTCTGATAATAAACTTCCGATGGTTCTTCGTCGGAATAACCTGATCTTGGATAGCGCACAAGAAGTCCTCCGTTTCCGAACACACCTGTCCTGAAATTAGCCAGTAGTTCGACGCTGAGTTGTCGACGTTGTCCTAGATGACCTCATTTGGATGCCGTCCATAAAGTGGTTTCTGCAGCCAGGTTTTTAACTTGTCTTGGTCTGTTTGGTGGTGAGAGGTAATATCTTGTTCCCTCAACTGTAGCGGCGTTGAATGGTCTACCTCGCATATTGCTCGATGTAGTGTGGAAGAGTCCGCTAACCTGTGGAAATATGAACGTAAGTTTATTATGTGTTGGTCGAGCTGCTTACCAATATCCACCAATCCTCTTCCTCCTTGATTTCTTGGGAGCACTGTAAGTTCAATAGCACTCAGAGGGTGATGTTTTTGTGCTTTTGTTAGGAGTGTTCTTATTTTTTTAGCAGGTTTTGTATCAACGTCCTGCTGCATTTTACAATTCCAAAATAGTAGCTAAGTGAAGAGCAAGCGTACGTGTTGAGCGCTTTATACAAATTTGTTATTATTAGTATATTATTTTCAGTAACCTAAAATTTACGGAAAGCTAACTGGTGATGTAAATACCTTATTTGCATAAGCAAAAAATAACATATAAAAGTTATGATCACTGATCATTTTACCATGTTTCTCCATTGTAGGAATTATTTACATAGGTAACACTTCATAATTTCAACGACACCGTTTGCTATTCTCAATATTACCTCGTTTGTCCTCACAATTTGAGTTTTGAAAATCAACGAAGAACAAGATGTTTATTGATAGTACTTAGTGTTGCCTATTGTGTTTGGGATTGATTTACGCAATGAATTTCCCTGTTGATGCAGAGTTCCATGTTTGTTTAATAGACTTACAAAAGGCTTTTGATATTATAAGAAGAAAAGATATACGGAAAGCTTTAGGGAAAAAGGAAGATGGAGAAAGGAATAATAAATAGACGTACAGGAAGAACACAAATATGGTATGAATCAATAAGGAATTTGAAACAAAGATAGGAGTGAATCAGGGGTGTGCAAAGTCCATTAATGTTTCAGGAAAGCTTAAAAGAAAACTAGGCAATCAATGAAATCACTAAAAATAAGATAATTAAAGATATGTTTTAGTAAAATGAACTTTGCGAATGATGTGACAATAATAGCCGAAAAAGCTGAAGATCTACAAAGGAATCAAGAAATTTTAGACTGGGAAATCACGAAGATAAATATGAAGAAATAGATCAAAAAGACCACAACAATTATAATTGTAGGAGATGGAAAAATACATGATATCAAAATACAAGGAAAGACATTGGATTCCGCCAAAAATTGTAAATATCTGGGAACAATAATACAAAGCGATGGAAATTTGGATGAAAGCGAAAATGAAGAAAGCTGGAAGAATATTTTATATGATGAGAACATGATGGGAAAAAAAGGTAATCCCAAAACATATTAAGACGACTATAATGAAAAAAGATCAACCAGACTCAGTAGTAAGACATGCACAATGACAGAAAAAATCAATGCGCGTATTAATGCTATAGATAAGAGATTTCTAAGAAGAATAGAAAATAAAATCATGAAAAATAAAATAAGAAATAAGAGATACTGGAAGAACCTGAACATCAAATCAGCAATGGAAAAAATAGAAGAAAGACAGCTAAGGTGGCTCAGTCATGTGTCTTCGATGAATAAATTGATGAGATTCTAGGGAAAAATATGAAAGGAAGATCAAGAAGAAAATGGAACGACGCTGTTATGGACTTAGCGAAGAGAAGAGGGACAAAGTGGGAAAGAATAGAACAACACTCAGGATGTGAGGAGATATAGAGAAGAATGTAGTAGAGTGTAAACTTGACTCCACTCGGGTCTTCCACCGAAAGGTAAAATGGCATAGAATTTAGTAAGTAAGTAAATAAGTAAAATGTTTTTGCAGAGGAAATATTTTGGTAACCTCGTGACGTTCACTTTTGAGTTTAGATTTTGTGCGTGAAGTTAAATAAAATCCATGCCTCAATGTTAGCACATTCTTCCTTTCGGAAACTTTATCAGCTT
This sequence comes from Diaprepes abbreviatus, assembly GCA_034092305.1. Taxonomy (NCBI): domain Eukaryota; kingdom Metazoa; phylum Arthropoda; class Insecta; order Coleoptera; family Curculionidae; genus Diaprepes; species Diaprepes abbreviatus. Next base: position 3,896 of record JASJET010000205.1, on the reverse strand, counting down.
ATCCATTCACACAGTCCTAATAGAGAGTTGCTAGATTGTTAATACTTTTAATCTTTTATATAACAAAAAGTCTTCAATAAACTTTAATAAAATGTTGTAAAATGGAACAGAAACTTATTCTAGGTTGAGGAAGGAGTGGAAAATGATGTACTAACTACCGAGATGAGCATTTTTTCAGACAATAAGCTTTCAAAAACACACTGGAAGCCATCGGTTATGTCAGAGTTTCTGCTAGAATAGTTCGAAGACGATTAAGAGAAGCTTTATTAAACAATATAATATTAGCTACTACGTTCATGTTTCCCACTGGGTATAGAGTTGCTAGATTAAATTTTTCCAAAAAAAAAGTGGAAATACGTTCTGTTTACAGATGAAAGGATTTGGTTTTTACCGTACGAGATTTAAGAATTCTTATTCTTATCTTGAGAACATAATAGAATATGTGATGCCTTTTGATCTTTTTGTAAGAGACATTCATGCAAGATAACACTTGATCCCATGTGGCTAGGGAAGTAATCATGTTAACATACACCTTTTACGTAATTGCCCTCTAGCAATCTCAACTTCAATCTATGGGATACCCTAAAAGAATTATAGGCGCCTTACATCTGCATTTGGAAATTTGTGGATAATTGAAAATACAATTATTACAGAATGGAAAAGTATTCGTTGGAATTTCACCCAAAAATTTCATTAAAAGCATTCCTGTGCGCTCAAATATTGTCATTCAGAACACACTCTTCTAATATCCTAGTAAAATAATTAGGTAATTTGTTTTTCCATTTCATTATTTTCACAAATGTGTCTCCACAAAAAATTTTAATTGAAATTCATTATATCTTATTCACTTCAAAAGAAAGTGTCAATATAATGATTTTTCTAATTTGATATATATACATATATATATATATATATATATATATATATATATATATATATATATATATATATATATATATACTATTCTAGAAGTTTTTTTAAATATCCCAAAGATTAGGTTTTGTTCTAGTTTATAGGCATATCTGAATGTGAGTCTTGAATAATTTAAAATAAAGCAAGATACAGCTATATTTATTATTTTTCATAAAATCGATCAGAAAACTTCGAAATGTTGAAGGTTAAACACCACTTATAAAAACGTTTATACTTTATAATATAATTTAATTATTTGTATTTGATACAGTGAAATATTTTTTCATCACCAAAATTAAAATACAACCTCATTCCTTTAAAATCGCGCGCAATGGCAAGAGAACCTTACCGTACATTATAAAACTTACGCCATCTTGGCTCATAACTCTTGCCGAGCATAGCACAGCGTAGTACCACTGTTCAACATGGCGATATCTTCATAAAACGCGTTGGACAGCTCTCGTAATTCTTGTATCAGTACTCGGAAACACCCTGCTGGCCCTAAGAGTTATATATTACCTGCGGTTGTTGTACTTTCTTGTAGTAGTACTCGGTGCTAGACACCCTATCTTTTACTATCTACAAAGATATGCATAGATATATTTACTTCTTTGCTAGGTGGAATTCACACGTGAAATATGTTCTGGTGAATTACTATATTTTTTAGAATTATTTAAAGTGTCAATAACCTTATAATCACTCAATGTGAATTCCTCTTTAATGTATTTTTGTTTCCAATCGGTTCTCATTTAAATCAAAATTTAAGTAAAATGTCGGACAAGTTCTCGGAACGAGTTGGTTGACCTCTGCATCTATCAAGGAGATACAGGTGCTACCACTTTCAGAGTTATGGTTGTTTATTATACCGGTATACAAAAAGCCCTCATATAAGCCCTATAAAGTTGTTAATTCTATTTGAAACCGTTTATAAAGAAATTATAAATTGCCTCCTTGTATAAGTTCATCTGTTGCAACATTTTTTTTTTGACAACGCGAAGATACAATTTTTGTTGAAAAATTACGTCCCGTTAATGGAAGTTGGCACCGGTTTTATGATAGCAAAATCCAAACCCGAACTATCATATCAATTTTTGATAAAAAAGTTTTTGGGTAAATACAAGAGGCAAGCTTCATTATTCACTAACATGTTAAAGTTAATAAAATACACAAGATTTGAATCTTAAACATACCAGAATAAATAATAAAAAAAAATAGTATCATAGCGCCAAAAATGGAAAATCTCTTTAATTTTTGGGGAACAGGGAACAACTATCCTTTTCACCGATTCCAAGACTTTATCTCTAGATTTGTATGCTTAAATTAGTTATATAAGCATTTGTTTGTTGACTTATGCAATAACAATTATAACAGTGTCATAAACAAAATAAAACTGTCCAACTACAGCATCTAATTTCCATGGCAACTAGATCTGGTATAAGGCTTAAACCTTCTTAGTGATCTGGCTGTTAAATTTTTGGTTTCCAGGATATAAAAATATAAAAATAAACTAACTTTTTTTATTACTTACATAAAAAGCAGTTTTCTGCTTATGAAAACTGTCCTATCAAAAGTCGAAATACACTAACAATATTTGCTGTACTGTAGTATTTCCATATAGATGCAAAATCTCCATTATATACTAATTTAAAAAATGAATTAAAATTAATACCATTTGTGTATCATATTTTATGGTTATTTTGAAATAAAAAGTAGCAAGTGTTTTTATAACGTGCCTAAAATAATAAGCTTAATAATTTATTAAAATATTATATTTAAAAAAAAATGCTATTAATATATTGTTCCAATTTACTTCCCGGATATACTGGCGGAACACAGATGTGCTAAAATTGCATTTATTTTTCTGGCACTCCTAAAAAGTAGGTATGAAAACTGTAATTTACGAATTTAGAAAGTATTGGTTCTGTAACATTTTAAATTCTATCTTACTATTTCCAACGGGCTCTGCACTAAAGAGAGAATATCCCTTAAAATTAAGTAGGGAATCCTCAAAACTAAGAACTTATTTGTACCTAGATCCTAACTACAATGTAAAAAACGTATCCGGGGATTCCTTTTTTTTAAAGATGTATTATCTGTAATACAAGACTTTATATTCGATTAATCTAAAACAAAATATATTGTTACTTTAATTCGGATACCAAGAACTCCATTATTTGCAGCTGCGTTCAAGTATTCTAAAAGTAGACTTTCAGTCAGTCTAAAAATTATTATTTATCTTTATTATATCCCAAAAAAAAACAAAACTAACCTGAACTCTGAAATTTTAATGGAAGTTACCTTTTCCAAAGAAGTTAAGGAGTAATAATAGACTGAACAGTAATAGCGGTAGCTTGAGACTAGAAATGATCTTAAGTTCATATGAGACGATCACCAAACTCATAATCGTATATGCCTTCTTTATATAGTGATGAAAGACACAACAGGCAGCAGTTCAAAGAAAGCTACAGAAAATCATGAGGTTAGTCTGTGTACGAATCACGGGGTTATACCATCATGCTTCACAGCGGCAATAGAAGCAATGTTGAATCTTCTTTTATTGCACATATATGTAACAGGGGTATCAGCATCAAATATTCTTAATCTGTTTCAAACAGAAAACATCAAACCTGGATACTTTGTTGGGCATGTGAAGATTCTGGATCCATTTGCAACAGAATCCGTATCGAAACCGATAAACAAGGGATTAGAAACACCCCCCACCCCCATATTTCGAAAAGAAAAACATGCAATTTACAATTGTGTCGACGAGTACCACAACACTATGAAGGCCGAATTATACATATTGCCAGGTATATTGTATATATTTATAGAACAATAATGCAACTTGTCTTTATTCTAAACTGGATGAACAGAGTATTAGAAAGCCAAACAGCTTTAAAAACCCTCAGATCAACCACTTAAGTTGAAAAGCGGACAGACTCATAAAAGAAGGAGTAAAAACTCCTTATCTTGGCATAGAACCA